>JBBMKE010000001.1:4821347-4839985 GCA_037834125.1 Lippia alba | reverse complement strand
CTTAAAACACGACTTGATGCGAGTCTTATTCATAAAAGTTTTCAATAAATCCCAAATTACTAAAACTAATAAAATTCCAATTAATTTCTAAAAATTAATAATTTTATCAAAAATGTAGTTTTCCAAATTATAAACCGTTTCAATTTCTAAAAAAAATTCCAATTTTAAGTTTTATTCAAAAATAAATTAATTTTAATAAAAATATATTTTAATAAAATAAAATAAAATCAAAATTGGGACTGGATTGCACGATGACGAAACGGATTACGAAAATCGAAAAAGACCCGTACCGAGGAGGAGGACGAACGCGCGACAGGCGCGCACAGCGCGCGACCAAGGGCGCGCGAGTACACGCGCTGTGCGCGCATGCAATTATGCAATTACGAGTTTAATTATAATTTTGGGTGTCTACGTGACTTAATCGATTAAAAATTGAATAAAAGATAAAATATAAATTCTTGCATGACAACTTGGGGATCAATGCATTTAAGTGAAACATAACTTGCTTGAGTCTAATTTAATCGTTGGAGTTGATTTAAATAGGACTTGGGCCTATTCGCGTTTTGGGCCTAACTTAAGTTAGAAAGTCTTTGGGTCGTTCGGACCAATATGAGCTCGGGAATTTGAATTCAAATTCTGACACTACCATTTTATTTGTTTCGATGATTCAAGTTCAATAGAATTTACTTCATAAGTTTTGGATACCTTTTGGACCTTGAACCCTTTTATAACTGGTCCACTTGAACCAGGAGTCACTTAACCGGTTTTCTTGTCTTAACCTAAAACTATCAGCCACCATATAATATCCTTATCCCATTTTATTTCATTTCAAACCTCATGTTCACTCTCAAGAAAGGAGGCCTTTGGAGAAGCTTCAAGAGAAAATGAAGACTTGAACCATCATTCTTCCTAAGAGCTCATATCCTTCGATTCTTCACATCTTAACAAGATAAGGTAAGATTTGGATCCTCTTTATTGTGTATTTCATTTCTAGTCTTGGATTTAAGCATGAGATTTATAGCATGAACTTGAATGGAGAAATCATGTGATTTGGGGATTTATGCCTAACTTGAGAATATGACCTAATTGGTGAGTCTTCAAGCATGCCTTGATGTTCTACATGCTCTCTATGTGTTCTAATTGCTGAGAATTCGTGTATAGAAGTCTAGGTTTTCATATCTCCATGATAATAACTTAAATACATGAAAAGGGTTTGTATGATTTGAGATAAAATCCTCCTAGAACTTGATCTAATTGATGATTTGATGTTAAGCATGATACATGTGATGATGTACTTGAATTTCGTAATGATTTATGGTTGTTATGAATTGGATTGATGATTTTTGGGTTAGTTCTTCTTCTTCCCAAAGCTGTCAAGTTTCTGCCCAATTTTTTTGGACGGAAACGACAGTTCCGGATTTGTTCTGGCTTAGGGCTTCTGTGTTGGCGCCTGAACATGGGAACGACCGTTCCTATGTGAAGCTTAACTAGGAACGGCCGTTCCCAGTCTCGCTGACCTCTGACATGGGAAGGACCATTCCCATGTTGTGTTATGCATGGGAGTGGCCGTTCCAACGTATCTGTAACCTTTTTCGCTTACCTTTTCTTGAGTTTATGGTTCGTTTGAGTTGCTACTTGAATTATGCTATGTGATCTATTTGTATCCATCATTCCATATTACATATCATTCATCTCTGGGTACGCCATGCGTCTTGCTTGGTTCATAATATCTAAGTCTTAGCTTCTGGATGTCTTATCACAGAATTTGGTGGTATGGGCGAGCCTGGGGTATAGAGTGTTTGGCCCTACACACTCTCAGACTCTACTTTGCATGAGGTGAGGTTTAAGTTTGTATAGCGGGACCTATAGCCTTTATGTGCTATTTTCCAATCCCTGCATGCAAATATACTATACTATGATCTATGTACGTGTCGAATATGATATGTTTATGATCTTTGATACACCTTTGGGTTCTGAAATTATGTATGTTGGTATATGTAAGCCATTCTGGAAAATTATGATACGTATGATATGCTATGGTGTGTACCGAGGTATGGCCATGAAATATTGGTATCTGTATTTTATGTTATGTATGTGGATCCGAGAAGCTGAGGGTAAGGAGTCCCTGGAACGGCAAGGGCCGTCAGGATTATACCTGTGCGTAGTTCCATTTAAGGTACCTACACGCGACCCTTGCTGTAGGGAAGGTGTGGTATTCTTGAGCCTTCGGCCCAAGGGCCGGAGAGGGCACCTGTGGTTTCACTACCCCATCTGAGTATGTATGTATGGATGGTTTGGGCGGACGGGCTCTCCATCAATCGGTGTTGAGATTGGATTGATTATGTATTTCTGTTTATGCATGATTTGAGGTGGTGATGGATGTGAGCTCGTACTCACCGAGCATATGTTATATTATGTATGGGATTTGTGAAACGAGATAGGTTCTTTCTAAATTGTTTGCAAACTTATATCTATTTTTGGGTATTTTCAACTGTTTTGGTATGCAAAACCCTATGCCCGGTTAATGAGTCCACCCTTCTGTTACGTGCTTTACCCTATATATATAGTGGGTGTGCGTTAGCCCCCTCACTCAGTCAGTTGACTGAAACCTTCTATCGTTTGTTTTTTGCAGGTCTTTACTTTTGAGCTAGGAGGATGAGTCTCAATTTGTCATCTTAGTTAGAGTCTGTATTTTCTTTCTTTTGCATACTATTGGATTTTTGTACCTTAACTTATGTAGTTGGATAGTAGTGATTTACTTTTCTGTTTTGCCTGAGCGGCGTAGATGCTTTGGCCCTATATGGCATAAGATTTCTATTTGGCCCTATGAGGCAATGTTGATATTTTGGTGATGTTGAGACTTTGTTGTTGATTAGAGCATTTGATCTATTTGTTTAAATCGCTTCCGTACTCTGGTTTTGGTTGTTGTTACGTCATCTAGTTTGACTAGCCTAGCGTGTGTGTTTTGTCCTCGTTCGCTGTGATTTGAATTCAGTCTTGGGCACCATTCCTCGACTGAGTTTGGATTACAGTGCCGGGGATGTGGCATCCACATTGGGTGTTACAGAGAAAATAAGTTTCTTCTAAAGTTGTTGGGATTTATAGACTTTCTAAAAATTGTGGGAGAACATATTTCTGAAGACCTTGATAATATGTATAATCGTTATTATTCAGCATGCTCATGATTTCTTTGTTTTTCATTTAGGTTGTAGTTCTGTGATTCTCTATAATTGAAATGGCAACCAAAAGCCCTCTAGTATCCATCCTCGAATCAAACAAGTTGATGGGGCCCAATTACTCTGATTGGCTTTGAGACGAGAAGATATGCTCTCTTTCAAGGAGGAGCCGGTCGCTGAAGGCAATGCTCCAATTCGGGCTAAAAAAATGCGATTGCGAAGTGGAATAAAGATAATCTTCAAGCCCGTTGTCTCATTTGGCCAACATGTCCCCAATTATGCAAATGCAACATGAATCAATGGAAAATGCTTGGGAGATTTACGACCATCTTGAGCAATTATACCCCCCTAAAGAGCATGTTCTCAAGGTACAATAACATTATAAGGAGCTCTTTCATCTTAGAATGAAAGAAGGTACAAGTATCCATGAACATAGTCTCAAGTTTTTTGTTTTGAATGAGAAACTGGACTCAATAAACATGCCACTGAGTGAAGAACTCATTGTGGGCTTGTTGTTCGCATCGTTTCCACCATCATTCAATCATTTCGTGTTGAACTTCAACATGAATCATGCTCATGCTACTGTCGTTGAGCTGATTAGTCAACTTGTGACTGTTGAACACATAATTAAGAAAGATAACAAAGTAATGATAGTTATATCCTCTTCTAAGCCTTCTAAAGGCAAAGGGAAGAAAGTTCCTAAGGAGAAGGGATCTCTGAAACCCGATGAAGTGGTTAAAAAGAGAAAGGCCAAGAAGAAAAATGACCAAAGAGAGGACGTTTGCCACCATTGTGGCGAGAAAAGGGCATTGGAAGAGGAACTGCTAAGAGTAGAAGGATACTCTAACGAAAGGTGATTGTTGAAGTAAATCTATCCATTGATTCTAATTCTTGGGTACTTGATACTGTCTATGGATCTCATATTTATAATGATGTATAGATGCTAAGTGTGGTTTCGACAGCTTAAAGAAGGCGAATACGTTTTGAAGGTTGGAGATGGATCTAGTGTTCAAGCTCGAGCCATTGGAACATGTAGAATAGATTTAGGTGTCTTTACTTTAGTTTCGAACAAAGTCCTTTATGTACTTTCTATTATTCGTAATATAATTTTCATTCTAATACTTGATTGTGAAGGATATGAAATTGTTTCTAAGAATGGGAAGCTCTATCTTAAGAAGAATAAAATTTCATTCTACTTGGTACATTATCTAATGGACTTTATAAAACTAAAGATACAAATATTTTCAATATACAACAATCAAACAAATGCAATAGACATAACAAAATCTCGGGTTCTTTATGGCACACTTTTGGGTCATGTTTCCAAATACAGGATTGCTAAGTCAACCAATTTAGGATGATTTTATGATAATGAAATTAAAGAGTTAACTAATTGTGAATCATGTCTTAAAGGAAAGATGGCCAAAACTCCCTTTAATGGTAAAGTGGAACGTGCCACTAAAGTGTTGGATTTAATCCATAATGATATTTATGGACCACTTAGTGTAAGTACTAGAAACAATCATCAATAATTTATAACCTTCATAGACGACTTTAGTCGTTTTGGTTATATTTATTTAATGAAGTATAAATCCGAAGCTTTTGAGAAATTCTTAGAATTTCAGAAGGAAGATAAGAACTAAATCAGTCACAAGACTAAGGTACTTCGATATGATCGAGGTGGACAGTATCTAAGTGACGAATTCCTTAGTTATCTTAGAGATAATGGAATTGTGATGCCAGATCGTGGGCCATCCACATCCCCCGCACCTAGACCCAAACTCACATATGAAATGGATGTCCATACATGAGCCTACGTCTAAGCGAACGGAGACCTAAACACACACACTATGCTAAGCGGGCTAAGACCTGAACAAAGTGCGCAAAAACAAACCTTACAAATAACGGAAGCAACAACAGGATCCATAAATATCAAGGAGCTAGCATAAAATACATGAAGTGGCTACAAGCCCAAATATTTACAAGTATTCAAATTCTCCAAAATATACATACTTTAAATTCATAATACATAACAAGAGTAGCCAAAGTAATACATATGACAAAATGACATGCAACGCGACCTAAGACAAGAAGTACGTCAAGACATGACGAACTTGCCTGCCTAGCTCGAGAACCTGCAACTAAATAGTAAAGGGAAAGGGGTCAGTCTGACGGCTCGACTGAGTGAGGGGGCTAAACGCACACCCACACATAAATATGTATAGAGCAAAACATATAATCAAAGGGGCTGATAATGAACCGAGTCAGGGTTTTACATACTAAACCATTTTCAAAAGAATACATATATAAATAAGAGATCCAAACTCATTTCACAACCACCATAACAAAAGATACAAAAGCCCGGCGAGAACGGGCATCCCCAACTTCATATATTCAAAGAATAAAAGCATAATTCATAATTCAAACTATCCTTAACTTCTTGGTGATCGGGGAGTCAAACCCTCTCCACCCATATGGATTTATATACATACGGGGTAGCTAACCCATGATATGCTTTCCCCGGTTATTCACCGAGGGCTCAAGATATTATGCCTTACAGCCGCACGTTATATCTCAAATGGAAAGTGCACAAGAGTCATAACCGGTGACCCGATGGTCGTCTCGGGTCTCCCTTACCCATAATCCTAGGGCCCAAAATCATAAAAACATACCAAACTCCCATCTTTCAAGGCATACTCGCAAGAATCATAATGAAACGTACAAGGGAAATCAAAACCAAAACTCATATACGCCCATATTTATACCATTTTCATAAAATCTAAAGGGGTTCACAAGATCATAATCATACCTTAAAAATTCATATTTACCATATAAATATATTATCACATGCAGGATTCAAAATCAATCACATTAAAGCTATAGGTTTCAACTATAAAAATCCTAACGCTCACCTTTGCAAAAATAGAGTGGAAAACAGATCGGAATGAGCGAAGACCACCTAAACCTCGGGCTTCTTAAATTCTGGAAGAGGCTCTGAGACAAAAAAACACAACACCCAAGACTTAGACACAATCATGAACCAATTAGACGCTCGACAATGCTCATGAATCCAATGGATGAATATGAAGTGCATAAACGTACCATGAAAGGCATAATGAACCATATCTCGAATCGGATTCAAAATCATACCAAGTTCTAATAAATTTAAGGGGGCACAAATATAAACATGTTAGAATTGCTTAAGAATCATAATGGGGGTGGGAAAGATGCATACAAGCCACGAGAACTGAGAAAACTTCGAAAGAAAATGGCCGGTGCCTCTGTACCATACCACGGCCGTGGATATTCAAAGCTTCATTTCCCATGGCCGTGGAGACGATGCAGTATCCTTGTACTGTGCATGACATTTCCAACGGTCATGGGAATCAAAGTCCAAACTTCCAACGGCTGTGGGTTTGCTCCAGCGGCCAAAAACTCCAATTTTGCACAATTTCGGCCAAAACCAACTTAAGGCAAGTTCAATCAATCCAAAATCAATTCAAACTCATTCATAAACTTAATAACTCATACATAAACATATTAGGCATCAATTATCATCAAGGGAACACGAGTCGATGCGCAAATTTCCAACGAATCACTCAAATACTCATATAAGGGCATAACCGACGCACACCTCAATCAAGCATGCATAAATGAGATCCAAATCCAACTTCTCAACATCTAGACACTTAAAACCAAGTCCTAAAATATATTTATACTCAAATGCCACATATGGGGTGAAGGGGTCCAAGTGATCAAGCTAATTCTCCAAGCAAAATCCATCACTCATGCCTCATATCATCTCTTGTGCACTATGTCATACATTTGAAGCCATAAACCAAGTATACATGCCTATCCCCACAAACCCATCAATTCCATAAATTCCACACTCTTCCCAGATGGCCCCAAAACATTTAAAAAGCGAGCAATTGTGTCCAAACTAATTACAAAAAGTCCCAAAATAAGTTTAAAACGTTCAAATAAGTCCAAGAATCATATAATTCACGTTAGGCACGCTCGAGAATTCAAATTCACAAAATACATATTACGCGATTAACAAAGAATTTAAGTTGTCACATAATTCAAATTATTCAAGTTGTTCAAATAAGAATAAAAATAAGAATGTGATGCAATAATTAATTATGAAAATAAATGCAAAAAAATAATTAAAGTCACACGTGATACGAACCTGTATGTGCGAAAAGACGGGATCTCACAGGAATTATCTCTCAATGGACTCCTCCGAGAATTTCGTTTCTAGAATGAATTGGAAACCTAAACGGCTGTTTCGAGAGCTGCCGGAAAGAACAGGCGTTGGAAATGGCAGTTTTCATAAATGAATTGGAAGCTAAACGGTTGTTTAGAATTAATACTCATTTGTATTGGCTTTAAGTTCGGGAAATGGATTTTTCACAACCACGTGTAAGCTTACCTACCAATCAAAACAATTTTGCGGTATTCATTTTAGCACACCTGTCGTCCTAAAGCGTGCAGGCATTCTCCGCAACATCGAGTGCTTCAAGAACATACACAAAAAAAAAATAGAAGTTCTTTAGATGAATGGCATCATTATCATCAGCATCTCCATTACTAGCGGTATCAAGAACCCAGATTTCTAGCAGAAGACAGCTTTCTCTGAGTGTTCGACAGAAACCCAGAATTTATTCTCCGTTATGTTTGGCCTCGGCCTCGTCGGCATCTATCCCAGTCACGAACAGGGTACTATATTTTCGTTACTCGGTGTTATTATCTTCTATTGTTCTGCTCGATTGCACATTTCTTCGTTTCATTCACTTTCTTAGTTTTAAGTAGTTTTGCTCAGGAGTCCGAAATTGAACTAGAGAATCGAAAATATGAGCTGCTCAGATCTGTTAACGAAACCCAACGCGGCCTGACTGCTACGCCTGATCAACGTTCTTCCATTGAGGAAGCCCTGGTTTGTTTACGGTTACATTTTCACCGTTTACCTCTCTGCATTAACGTTTTAAAGAAATTAAAGTGAGAATATGTAATTTATCGCCAGTTGATTATATTATATCTTTCAAGCAAAAAAAAAAAAAAAAAGAAAAAGCCAACGGGGTTGGTCCAAGTGGTTGGAGGGTTGTTTCTCGAAGGCAAGGTCACGAGTTCAAATTCCTCTGGCCAATTGGGGGTGTGTGTGTTAAAAAAACAAAAAAAAAAGAAAAAAGGACGGAAGGACTTTTTTAAATCATTGCGTATGTTAATCACAGCTTAATTACAGCTTTTACAATCTTATATCACTTAATATCTGATTTTGTCAATAATATTTGTTCTTCTTGTAATTCTCTGGTAGCATTATGGCTCTGTTTTTTGCGGATGGCCGTATATGACCGGTTATGTTATTTATTTATTTTTGATATGTCCTGTGGCAGGTGAATGTTGAAAGTCTGGATGCAGGGAAGCCAATCGACTTGGTTTTGTTGGACGGAACGTGGCGTCTGCAGTATACTTCGGCACCTGATGTTTTCATTCTCTTTCAGTCTGCTGCAGCCTTTCCTTTCTTTGAGGTATACGTGCTTCATTTACGGAACATGCGCTGTGCATCTTAAAATGAGGGTCTTTATAGATATGGTATCTATGCATTGAAATTTTGTTTTCATGATCTAGTGTTTGTGGGAAATGAAGATGCATAATATTTGTTTCTCTATAGGTTGACCAAATATTCCAGAAATTTGAATGTGGGGATCAATCTGGACAAGGTGTAGTGCGCAACGTTGTTAAATGGAGTATACCTCGAGTGTTGGAGGTACTTCTGTTCTTCCTATTTATGGTTCTCTTGGAGAATTTGTGTATCTTCTATGCGATTCATGAATATAGAGAAAAGATGGCTATTTGGAATTCACATCAACGTATCTGATATTTTGCTTATAAGTATAGCTCTCCCCGTTGACGGTAACACTTCAGTTAAGAAAGATGGCTATTTATATATCTGTCTATTGTATCGTGTGTTTTCAAGAAACTTATACTTGACAAATCGGCTTACAACCACACGTATGAGTTCACTTGATGACAAAGTTATATAATTAAAATGTTTCGACTTCTTATTCAACCAAACTCAGCTAGAAAATTATATATATGGGAAATAGGTTAAAACTCCGGCAATGTACTAGATGCAGGTAATAATCAGTAGCACGCTAAAGCGGATAACCTGGATCGATTTTATTTAGTTTAGTCTGTAACTCGGGATGCTCTCAATATATTATTTACTATCTCCTGATGGGAAAATAAGAAACAAAAAAAAAAGAAATAGAAATGCTAACCGTTATGTCCCTCCCCCTCACCTCACAGGTTCACACCAAGAAAAACATTTCCGAAAGCATAGAATAAATTTTAGGATTAGCCGGATTATAATACAAATTCAATATCATTTTTAACAATTGTTACAAATTTTCAACATCCAGTCAAGGTTGGGTATTTGTTTGCAAGAGAACTGCACCATAAATATTTGATGAACCTTCGAAACGTGTAATGCGCAGTGTTCCTTATAGGAACCACTTTCAAGGTGCTTTACTCTTTTACGGTGATAGAACGAATGCGTAGGCGTAATTTCTTGAGGTTTATTAGTAAAAATATTAAAATAAAAGAAAATTAATTTTATACATATTGCTTGAAATCAGGAGATCATGTTAACTTGTTATAACTAACTTGTGTGTTTGCATATGTTCTTGTTTCATCCAAATAAGAAATTATATCAAATGTAAGTTTATTGAGTGTTAGCCTAGTTTTCTAAGCAAGCCTGACAATTTCAAAGGTTAGCAATCACTTTTTGATAAATTCTAAAGTTATTTAAAATTTAATCAACCATTGGAGATTTGCACCCAAGGACTGCGATATGAAGATTTCAAGAACTCTCTTTACATAAAAGAAATATCACTTTTTTGGACTGGAGAATAAATGACGAGTACACTAATTTGCATTGGTGATTCATTTTATAAACATGTTCTGGTTGTTTATTTATGAGGGGTCGACCTCGTTAACACGCTCACGATCACTTTGACCGGTGTTTTTAAAAAAGAAAAATTGCATTGGTGAAATAGAGTCTTATAGGTCTCTTGTAGGTCATTCTAGGTCATGTCTAATAAGTCTATGTAATCTCTTGTTGATTAATAGCACATACTGAATTTCTCCCGATTTCTCAACACTCATTTCTTAAAGCTGTAGACCATGCAAATGTTTTCTTGCTACAGGAGGAGGAAGGGGCAACTCTGCTTGTGTCTGCTAAATTTTCAGTTGTTTCCTCACGTAACATCTATCTTGAGTTTGAGGAGGTTTGTATTTGTAGGTATATAATTACTTTTGACATGTTAAACCAATATTAACATAAGTTTTTTGAAAATTGAGTTTTTATTTAAAAAATAAACATCATTCATTTCAATCAGAGTAATAGCATCTTTCAGGTAAGAAACAAGGTAATATTTACATGACAGAAAACAGATTTATTCTGTTTTTACTTTCTTGCACGCTCCTATCTATTTGGCAGATAGCTGTTCAGAACATAAACATCAGCGACGAGTTACAAGCTCTAATTGCCCCTGCAATACTGCCACGATCATTTTTGAGTTTGCAGGTAAAGCCTATGTCATATACTCTTTTTCGAAAAAAAGAATAGAAAAAAGGGACTATCACTACATGCATGCATCTATAGCCCATTTCCATGGGTCCAAAAACTCGAACTCGAGACGCCTAGTTAAGCTAGAATGGCGCCGAACTGCTAAGCTATAATGCAACCTCTCTCTCGTGTCTATTCATCTTCATCACTTGAGAACATTAGCCAGATAAAGACTATCTTTTTCTATGTTTTAAGATTTCAAAAGTTTCTTTTCGACAGTATATCACTAAAAATCATATCTATATCGCGAGACTCTACAACACAGTATCAGTAGTGTTCATTCAATTAGGCACCAATTACCTGTTATATTCACTGTCATAGAGGCTTATATTTTCTCCTTGGATGTTACTTGGTTATAGCCTTATAGGCGCCTTAGTGAATCTTAAGTTTTGATTATTCTCATTAATGCTTGTCGATTTATGTGAAGGGGATTTTGGAAAGTTAGCGAGAAATATCTGTTACTGATTATTAGAGTTTGCAGCCCTTTTGTCGCAGTTAATAAACTTTCAAGAAGTGGGACCCTAGTGACTACTGAATTCACCTTATGCTTGTATTAGTGAGCTGAGTTTTAGAGGTAAATGTCAGACCAAATAGTGGAGTCTAGTTTACCCAATTCCTGGATCATGTATCGAAGTTTGACGTGTAAATTAGCTTTACTCTTGTTGCTATGTTCTTGACAAATGAATTTTTACACTTTCAATTATTGTAGAAACATACATCAACTCTCAACTTTTTTTATGATCATTAGTTTGAAAATTGCATAACTGCCCTTTGTAGATCCTGCAGTTCATTAAATCTTTCAAAGCTCAAGTTCCTGTGACAAATTCGCCGAGGTACGTTGTGCTTCATATTCGGAAGTATAATCACATCATATTAGGTTATTATTAGTTCAGAAGACTTGCATATGACAAGAAGGAACTACAATATTGATGATTACGGGATAGTTGACATGATAAAATTCCGATAACTTAGTGATATGGTCCGACAAGATTCATGTTGTCTAGATACTTTCCAAGTTAATCATAATTTTGGATGCTAGTATGTTTGTTAAAATCATCTTATTATAAAATAAGTCCGTAATAAATAAATATAATTGGTGATATTTTCTTTATCCTGGCAATATAATGTCCCTAATTTTGTTGTTTCCTTATAGTGGCAGGCGATCTGTTGGGGGCCTGTATTACCTTTCGTACTTAGATAAAAACATGCTCTTAGGTCGAGCAGTTGGAGGTGGAGGAGTCTTCGTCTTCACTAGGACTCAGTCATTCATCTGATAAATAAGAATTATACAATATTGTTCACATGAATATACCTAATATATTGGATATACTCGGATAAAATGTCAATTGTTTAGTAGTTCTCTAAATTCTTTCTATCTATGTAAATTTAAAGCAAATAACATTTGTTTGACGGGTTGGGGGTGCTGTTGCAAGTGCTGGGTGCCTGGGATGGTCTTGGTATATCAATTATACGCCCATTCACTAAAATATGTCTATGATTAACTAATTGGAGGGCTGCGGGAATGGTTGAAGCCATACACAATCGAAAAAGGATGTTATCCAAACGCATTTCAAGTAATTGGAGTAACACCTGGCCTGTTGACCCCTTAGCTTTTCCGCCAATAAAAATGTATTTAAGTAATGTGGTTCTCTAAGACCACAATGAAAACACAACTTTTGTTTTTCTTCTAGACGAATTTGATATTGCGATTTTTTTCTCGGGCCGTGGTTGGTTTCTAGGATCAATTCCGGCTTTAGACCTTTTATTAGTTAGTCCTGGTAAAGCGCCCAATGGACTTAATTTTTTGAAACGAGGTCCTTGGTGATGCTACATAAATACTCCTTATTCGTATTTATAATGCATTTCATTCTTTTTTTGAAAAATAAAAAAAAAAAAGAACCTGCGGTACTATATTTTTGTGTACGTATATTACTCACTTTATAAGCGAATAACGCGAACAACTGTTTATATTTATGCATGTACCAAAATTTTCTACTTCGGCGGGGGAAAAGAAGAGGCCTTGCTGTAGCGCTCGTAGCGGTCGGTCATCACATCCTCCGCACTAAGATTTGAACTCATTTGCAAAACGGAAAGTCTGTATACGAGTTCATGTCAAAGTGAATGGGAGGCCACACATTCCTTAAACTAAGCAGAACTAAAACTAAACTGAGAGCGCGCAAAACATCAAATAGCATAAGCATGCATAAATAAGTGATGACATAAATGGCCCGACCGAGGCTACATCACCGGGTGCTATACATAACCAAATTTGATAATGATATATATCATATCATATTATAGTCCATAAGTGTGCTTCACACAACAAAACAAAATACTCAATCTAAGCCAACAAGCACGACTCGACAAGATAAACTTTTCCGTCTAACTCAAGCAACTCAACAGACGTGCAAATTAAAAACGTTAAAAGGAGAGGAGCAATGTGTTGACTGAGTGAGGGGGTTAAGCACACGCATGCCCACAATATACATTATAGCGCAAAACACATAAAATAAGAAGGAATATGCATAACACATTACATATTTTGCTATATATATAATATATATATAGTCTTATGTGGGTTAGAAAACGAGCATATCAGATCCCAATACATACTTATCTTTCTATTTCTCTCTCATGTTCTTTGGTCTGGAACTTCAAATTTGTAATAGATACCCCATGACATCCATGACTATTAATTGGCTTGTTTATGACAAATCATAACCCCCACAATTAATACAACCATAATACAGAAATAAACTCACAAAACATTTGGAACGTTTTGTAACAAATATCAGTACATGATCATGGTCTTTAATGTCATGCAACTAATATTATAATTGTCTGATATCAATATTATTTCAAATTCAAATAAACATCTAACAATAAAACTCATATTTATACTTACCACTATATAATTTTTAGCATATAACCGTATATCGCTTTTAATTGCATATAAAAGTACAAATATCTTAATGCATCATGTTAAATATAGCAAGCATATCATAAAGTTCTAGCCATTATTGCTTTCAATTTATTTGATTTTAATTTTATAGACTTTATTTTATGAATTCTTTGCTAAGGAATTTGATATGCTTCTAAAAATAAATTTATCCGTATAATATGATGTTAAATTCCAATACCTCATTATCAAAGTAAAATAATTACACATTTTATGTTTATCTGTTTATGTGCTACTTTGATCCCAAAAAGACACTTAATTCTTATTATTCTGATCGTTTTGAATTAGTTGTTTTGTGTTGAATTACTTTAAGCTTCCTACATTTCATAATGCAATCTAACGCAAACAACAATAAGAAACAATAATCTGGGAAATAGTGGTAATAGATAATCAATTGTTATTATCGTAATCAAATACAAGTTAAACAGGGTGACATTTTACACTTGCTTAGGTTTATTAATGAAAGGTTATTTATCCTTAACCAAAGGTCACGGATTTGAATTTTAACTTTGATATGAAGTAATTTTCAATTTTCTAATCAGTTGACCCACCCTTTTAAGCATCTACAATTCAACAATTTTCATCTTGTTGCAGTTTGCCGTCTCGATCTACTTTTCAGTTATTTGGTGCAAAAACTCTGTGTCAACCATGTGAAATTATTCAAATATAAAAAAAGTTTTCTAATTCAATTATTTTAATTGCCAGTAGCATTTTAAAGCCTCAATTAACTACTAGTAATCCACGCACATTCCATGCGTATACAAAGAATAAAATTATTATAATTTAAATATATATAAAATTAAAAATTTTATGTTAATATTTATTTTATAATTATTTCTAATATAATTAAATTTTAAAAAATAATACAAAATAGAAATCAAAAAATAAAGAATAAAGATATAATAAAATAAGGAAATAAGGTGAGAGAAAAAAGAAGAAGTTAAGGGACAATTATACAAAAACACGTTGAGAGAGTGACTGAAAAAATAGAAGACTCTTTTCTTTTTCTTTTTTGTTGAAGTTGAGGGAAGTACTCGGACACGTTGTAGAGGTTGGATATGACGACTTGGAGAAGTCGATAAAAGAAGTTAATTCCTTTACGGGAGAGGGATACTTGGACGTGGAGAAGTTAAAGGAAGAATTTGATTCCATTGAGATACAGGGATATCAAAACTTGGTGAAGTTGAAGAAAGAGCTAGATGCCATTATCCGAAGAGGACATCAAGACTTGGAGAGGGTAAAGGAAGAACTTGATTACATCGTAGGAAAGGGATACAATGATCTTCTGGAGAAAATACTGAAGAAAGAAGTTGATCCAATTGTGGAGGAACTGACAATGAGGATCAAGGATAGCCACACAACTCATCAAGAAAATTTGCAAGTTACTACTGACAAACCGAGTGACCATGGAACTACCATGGTGGTACTCAGTGATAACCCCATGGCAGCAATAAAAGCCTAGCTTTTAGGAGAATAATGCAAACTTGAGGTCATTTCAATTGTCGGGATGGGAGGCATTGGCAAAACTACTTTAGCTAGACATATTTTTGATGATAAAGGTATTCACAATCATTTCGATATCCGTTTGTGGGTCACAATATCTCAAAGTTATCATCTGCGAAAGATTCTTCTAAATATTGCAAATTCACTAAATATAAAGAATGGGGAATTAGATGAAGTCGAGGATGAGGTATTGAAAGATCGTATACATAAACATTTGTTTGGATGGATGTATCTCATTATAATGGATGATGTGTGGGATGCGAAAATCTGGGATGTCGTGAAGTGGATATTTTCGAATGACGAGAAAAGTAGAAATCAGATAATGATAACCACTAGGCAATCAGTTGTGGCTTCTCTTGCTAGTGAATCAGATTCCAATCGTAGCACATGATGAAAGTTGGACTCTCTTTTGTGAGAAGGTGCACTGTCCTCTTGAATTGGAGGATATCAGAAGGTTGATAGTGCAAAAATGTGCAGGACTTCCGCTCGCAATTGTTGTGGTTGCAAGACTCCTCTCAAAGGTCAACACAACACGATCTGATTGGGAAGAGGTGGCAAGAGGCTTGAGTTCAACTACAGCAGCAAATGACGAGCATCTTTGGAAGATATTATCTTCAAGTTATAACTACTTGCCTCATCATCTAATTCTAAAACTGTGCTTTTTGTATTTGGGGGGATTTCCAGAAGATTTTGAAATTTGAATGTCCTGGCTCGTCAAGTTTAGGGATGTAAACGAATCGAGCCGAGCTTTGGCATTTTTTACTGGCTCGGGCTCGGGCTCACCCTTAAAGAAGTGGCTCGGGCTTGGCTCGTGAGCCAGCGAGCCACATGGTAGTTGGCTCGGGCTTGGCTCATGGTAAGGTTCGTCCGAGCCAAGCCCCGAGCCTAAAAAGAAAACCCTCACTTTTGCCCTAGATCTGATATTTTCCTTCTTTCACCCCAAAATCTGAACCCTTTACTTTGCAATGGTTGCATACGTTCAAAATCTATATTTTTTTTCTCATTTATAGCCAAAAACAGAAAAGGAGGTGATAAACAACCAAAAACTTGGGAAAAAATCAAATAAAAAGCTAGATTCAAAATCATCATTTTTGAGTTTTGGATTATCTTGTCCGGCGGTAAGCACAGAGATGGTGAAGTCCTTTGGTGATGTAGGTGGCGCCGTGGCGGCAGCGACCCGGAGTGTGCTGCAGGCGGAGGGGTGGAGCAATGTGAAGTGGTGGTAGGCAGCGCGAGATGGCGGTGCAAATGGGTGGCTGGAGGCGGCGTAGGAAGGTGGCTCTGTTCTGAATTCCGGCATTAGACGAGGCGATGGATTTGTGTTTCTGAATTCTGAGGGGATGAATCTGGATTTTGCCTTTGGGCGGCTGAGTGTGGAAGGGTGATTAATGAATAAATAGGCTAGGGTTTTCTTCATAATTTATATATTATATATGTGTAATTATATATATATATATATACTGATATATATACTGTATATGTGTACATATTATTATAAATATAGATATATATTGAAAGTAATATATCACGATATAACATGGGTTGGGCATATATATATATATATATTTTTAAATATAGCTTAGCACGCGAGCCGGCTCGCGAGCTACGAGCTACGAGCTGAGGAATACTTGGCTCGGGCTTGGCTCGCAGGCCAGTCATGGCTCGGCTCGTAAATGTCGAATCCAAGCGCGAGCTTTTGCCTGACTTGGCTCATTTACATCCCTAGTCAAGTTATTGGTTGCAGAGGGGTTTCTAAAACCAGTTGCATCAAAATGCTTAGAGGAAGTTGCCGAGGAGTACTTGAAGGAACTTGTCAAAAGAAACTTTATTTTGATTAGAAAAACGAGTTCACAAGCCAAAAATTGCAGTATGCATGATCTTTTGAGAGATATGTGCCTAGAAAGAGCTCATCATGAACATTTTCTTCTTTTGCCTGATATAGATATGCGAGAAAACACTGTCCTCCATGTTCGTTCTATTGTTTCCTTTGATGAAACAAAAGTTGATTTGAAATCACATCCATCCAGCTTTAAGCTTCTGAGAGTATTGAGTGCACCACTCACACGTTCTAGCTTCCTTCGTGATGGAGTTTTTGAATTACTAAATTTAAGATTGCTTGTACTTGATGGGTACCCCAAAACTAAGATTCCTTCATCAATATCCCAACTCCAGCATATGCAAACTTTAATTGCTCGTTTACCACGGTGGTGGGTAACCAGACAAGTCTCGTTACCGGCTGAAATTTGGGAAATGCCACGATTGAGACATGTCATGGTTGTTGAGGTCTTAACGTTGCCCCCGTGTTTTGATGGTGGAAGCAATAAGTCTGATGGGCTTCCTTCCCTGCAAACATTGTCTAAACTCGATGATTTCACATTCACCTCTCGAATAGTTGAAATGATCCCAAACATTAAGGAACTGGGACTCAAGTACTGGTTTGGCGAAAATGGTTGGACAACATTTGGCCTCATAAATCTCGTCCATCTACACCAACTTGAGACACTTGCCATTGAAATTACTTATAGTAGTGAAAATAGAGCAACTGTAATGCCCTTTCCTGAAAGCTTTGCCTTCCCATCAAATTTGAGAAAATTGACTCTAGAAGGTTGTAAACTTCCTTGGAGGAACATGACGGCTGTGGGTACATTACCCCATCTACAAATACTCGAAGTACGAGATAATTCTTTTGTGGGAGAAGAGTGGAAGTCCAAAGAAGGAGAATTCTCCATGCTGAAGTTCCTTGAAATGGATTCATTATCTAGTCTCAAGAGTTGGCGAACAGAAAGTACCCACTTCCCTTGCCTCGAGCACCTCGTGATCAATGACTACAATTCTTTAGAGGAGATCCCTTCTGAAATTGGAGAGTTTCCAAATCTCAAATTGATTGAGGTGAGCTCAACCAATTCACGATTGAAAGCATCAGCACTGGAAATTCAGGAAGAACAGTTGAGCGTAGGAAATGAGACACTTCAAGTCAGTGTCTAGTCAGTCATTGACGGCATTGAGAATTCAAGTGATTACATTTGCACTTAATTCTCATGTTTAATTGGAATGAATTATGAACGCATTAACCTCTATTTTCTTGTGAAAGATTTGGTTATATTTTGTTCTTCTCCCAGAATATATTTTGACTTGATGTTTCTTTTTCCTTTTGTTTTTCTTTTCCCTTTATATTTGATATTGTTTCCTCTTCTTTTGCCTTTTCAATTATTTTTTTTTTCTTGCTCATATCCTTTAATACATGCACACTTCAAAAAATGGCATTGTCAAGTGCAGGACACACTCTAACGTGTCCATAATAATAATAATAATAATAATAATAATAATAATAATAATAATAATAATAATAATAATAATAATAATAATAATA
>JBBMKE010000001.1:4807050-4818067 GCA_037834125.1 Lippia alba | reverse complement strand
TAGATGATGCTGGAAGGGTAAAATTCATTAAAGTACCAGGAAATCACCTGGGAATCTCAAAAAATGATATGAAGAAGTATATTGTTCCTTATTTGGAAGACACCACATCAAAGGTAGAGGTTCATAGCATTCAGGAAAGTAGGCAACAAGCTGTCAAATCAGCGGAAATGATGTTCGAAGGATCTTCATCTTACCAGTGGCCAGCATCCGTCAAGAGCTTCTTCGGGGAATTGCTTGGGTTTAAAAAAGAACATTAATCCATTTGTCTTCTCTGGGTTCTATGAAGCTGTATACGACATAGCTCACAATTCTTCACAGGAGAAAATTCCTGCTACTTGTACTCATAGAAACTGAGATTCAAAAAATTACCTCTTGTATAACTTACTGCACCAGTTTCTGCTGGAAGTGTAATTGGACTATGCTTCACAGAATCACAGAGGAAAGAGCAGTAGTTTACGACATAATCTGCTTCAATGGTGCTGCAATGAGATTTCTTCTGATTTTACATTTCTGTGCAATAATATAGACGCAACGTACCGCAAAGGAATATGATTAGAAGTTAGAACTCGTATACGTACAATGGATTATTATTTTAAAATTGGAAAAATAGCCTAAGGTAGGAACACAGATTTTATGTCCAATTAAAATGCAATACGTGGAAATAAAATATATAAAACAAAGTATCCAAATTATAAAATAGACTATTTAGATTTAAAGAGTGTGTATTTGTAATGGTAAAATAGTTAGGTTTAAAATTGAAGTACGAGAAGGAAAAATAAAGAAGATGAAAATAAAAGAAAAAAGAGTTTAAATTGCTAACATTTTAAATTAGAATATTATTTATAAAAATTAAAATATCTAAATTTAAAATTAAAGTATTGTTCATAGATATTACAGTTAAATTTAAAAATAGAATATTATTCGTAAAAATTAAAGTACTTAAATTTAAAATTAAAGTATAAAAAGAAAAAGAAATAAGTAAGGCTATAAATTAAAGTATAAAAAGAAAAAGAAATAAGTAAGGATATAGCCCGTTTTGTAATTTAAATTGAACAATTCGCTCATATTCAGATGCATCATTTTGTGGAGTTCTAAATGCACCGTCTCCAGATATCTGAATAACCTAAATATAACAGCATACCTAAGCATATCAACAAACAGTATATGTTTAAAGAACTAGAATTTGCTCATATCTAACAAAGAAATTCATTATGCACCACCAACCATTACGGAGCTTGTTTTCCTAAATCTAATCAACAAAAAATTGTTTCTTCAGCAAATTTTTTATATATATATATATATATAAGCATTTCAAGATGCCAAAGTGGTTGGTTCACAGCCATCATGAATGCACGCTAAAACATCTCTGTAGTCCCTCGAAATGGTGAAAGAATCATAGACATTTCCATCTCTGCTCTTCTTGTACTCGAAAAGAAGGGAGGAATGATTGAATGCTGTTAACTTCACAAATCCCCAATCATAATCCTTGTACAAGCTCCAGGTTGTGTTAACCGGACTGAATTCCGACAAGTGTGCTCCTCCTCCACCAACCACAACATGTATGGTCCCATTCATGGTTCCAGAGTAATGAGATTTTTCAGAATTAACACATTTGTTCTGCAAAAGGAAAAACATTATGTAAGCATAAGCAAGGAGGAATGTGTAAATAGAACTTAGAATTCGTGGTGATGGATGTCATAGCTGCTAATCTTGGCAGTTCAAGCAATGTGACCAGATTGGACACAGAATGCAATGGTTGTAAGAATTTTTCCCTTGTTTTTTGGAAGTACCAAGTTTTATGGATTTTTAAGAGAGTAACCATTGGTGAGAAATAGGTCGGAAAAATAAGATTTTAGAAGCTTACAAGAAAGTATAGAAGCTGCTAAAACAAGGGGAAGAACAGTATTTCTTGCTTATATTTAGGGCAAACTACATCATAACATACTATACTAGAGGTTCGGTGTATTTACAAAAATTTCCCTCTGGTATCAGAAGTACGTATGATCCCTAATATTCATTTTTTTTTTGTGCAGAAATATCCCTTGAGTAGGGTTGTTATTGTAGTTTTACAATTTCCATTAAATATGTTTTCATACGAAAAATGAAATATGAGGAACATTAATATAATTGATATAATGACCGATTATTTTGTAACTGTGGAAAAGTCAATGTAGTTCGCCCTCAATTTAAAAAAAAAGCAAAAGCAAATATGTGAAAATATCTAAAGTTTTGCTGCTGAAAAGGGATAAGCTTCTTTGTAACTATCCCAAACTCCAGGAAAAGTAGATGTAATCGGCCATGTATTTAATCAAAAGCAAAAGCAACAACGTGCTCAAAAGCACGCACTTAAGATTTTCGCTAGCACCATCATTTTCTACCCTTTAAAAGAATCAACACACCCAACTATCTGATGGAAAGTTTAACTTTTCAGCATCTATCATGACTAGCACATGATGGTTCTCGGAAGAAGTCAAAGGTCCTGACAGAAAATAATTGTGTCTCTCTGCGAGTGTATATATATGATGGCAGTAATTGACACGGGCTTACCTGATAAATTGGACAAGTCCTCTCATAATTATGTACATGGCCATAGAATCCGATATCCACCTTATACTTCTGCCAGAGCTTTTGCAAGCTTTCTCTTCCCATTGGCTCATCAAATGATCCTTCAATACCGTAATACTTGTCAGAAGAATAACCAAGAACACGATGAGCAGCAAATATCAGCCAAGGTTGTTTTTGCCTATCTACTGATGCAAAACATTCTTCTATAAATTTGTACTGCTCCGATCCTTCTCGCCAGTCATGCTCGCTATCTGCTATGCAGAAGCGAAACATGCCATAATCTGTTTTGTACCTGAAATTCAATACAAAAGTCGGTCATTTCTTCTACTTCTGCAAGAAAATACCAAAGATGGATTAGTCATCCGTAAATTACTCCAAAACTTGTTAAAACATAGAAAAATTCTGAAAATCAGATGTCATGCATATCTAACCAAATATAATTTGCAGCTATACACCTAAAAGGCAATATTCTCATCCAAATAATCAGTGGACATATATTATTCTTACACGAGAAAATTATTCGAATGGACAAGAAGTATGAAAATGTTCGATAATGGCAATAGCAACTGGAAACATGTAGGAACGCAAGCTCA
This sequence comes from Lippia alba, assembly GCA_037834125.1. Lineage (NCBI taxonomy): Eukaryota > Viridiplantae > Streptophyta > Magnoliopsida > Lamiales > Verbenaceae > Lippia > Lippia alba. The sequence continues at coordinate 4,814,909 of JBBMKE010000001.1, read as the reverse complement.
TTTGGGATTTATGAATAGGCTTCATAGACAATTTTAAACCACTTAATCATTCATTTGGGAATTATGATTAAGCCTTTGGACAGATTGTTGGCCTGGTTTCCAATCCACAAGTCAATTGACCAATTGTGAAGGCCTAAAAGGGGTGAGACTATTTTCTCCGTCCAAACTTCCCAGAAACAATTTAGCATTCTTTGATGGGGGTTAAAGTTGTAATTTACAAAATATTCCACAATAGACCACAAATCCCAGTCAGCAAATCTTGAGAAGGAAATTGTTTAATCAAACTCCAATCCTTTATCCCAAAAACAAGATTATTAGATCAAGTGTGTGCATGAAGATTGATGTGTTATTAAGTTGGAATAACGCCAAACGGACCAGAGCTTTAGATAAATCACAAAACATAACCAATTATTTCCAATTACCAAAACTTGGCTCTGTTCTCGGCAGGAACATAGAACATGGTCTCAGCTGGCACACCACACTCTCCACCAGAATCTACTCCATCATAAAAGGAACCACTTCCGGCCCAATCTCTCTCGTGATTGCCACTGTTAAACAAACATTAGATTAGATATCCTTGCATAAAGAAAGAAAAGATTACTTATATTGTATTATGTGACAGATCTAACGAAGAAAGAAAGAAACCTTGCAATCATATAAGGCACGGTGGATGCTATAGGCTCCACCTGTGCAGTAAATTGGTCCCATTGTGAGATATAGCCATTCGCGTATGTGATATCTCCTATATGAAAAACTATGTCTATGTTCCTCAGATCCTTGATGATTTGGTCTGTTGTATTCAGTGAGCCCGGCTGATAATTACTGTACTCATTTGAACCATCACGTTCTGCCTGAAGTCATAGTGATAGAGATAGTTTGGTTTTGAAATACATTTAGAACAACTAGAAATGATACACGAAAAATCTGCAGGGATTTCTTTACTATAAAAAAATAAGCCAGTAGATGTGGAAAACATGTTAAATAGATCAAATACTAGGGTTAGAATGTAAAGATATAAATTGGTCAGTTATCTATACTATATAAAAAGGGAGGGAGGAGGATTTTCACTCACGAACAGTGGTTTGTGACACCGCAACACCAATTTTTTGGTGTATTCAAATATACCCTGAAAACTCTATGGATAATTTTGAAGATGAAATTGGAATTTGATACCTCCACTTACCTCACTATCTGCAGTTTAGGCATAATTACTAATATTTACTGAAGTTTAATTCAGTTACGAAAAACGTAGTTGAGAAATTACGAAATACACCCCGAAGTTTAAGTAAGGGATACGGCAAATACCCTGAGAAATTACGAATAATAACCTACTCGGGTGTTTTTGGTAATTCCTGAACTATAAGAGTTCTTTCCATAATTGGCGTCTACCTCAAGGGATATTTGTAATCACCCCCCTTAATTTATAGCAAATACATGCAATTAAAATTGCTCAACACCTTTCCCATATCCCCAAATATTACGACGCGCTGCAATGAATCTTGTCCTGGATATGGGGATGATCTGAATGAATATGTTCTGCTCCAGATAAAGGATCCATTAGATAATAAGTGGCCCATCTTGTAAGAGTATCTGCGGGAAAAATGATAAAATGAAAATGAACCAGTTTCAGCAAGAGTAATTCGGTCGACATTTAGTGGCATTTTGGAACTTACAAAGTGTTTGGCCACAAATCTTTAAGGAAACTTGTATGTATGAAACCAGGATCACGCCAACCAACAGTTCGAGCAGGTGCTCCTATTAGCCAATGACCCTTTGTGAGATATATCATCATCACATGTTCAATTTTGCACTAGAAGAAGTATATAAGTATAACAATAAAGAAAAGGGGCAGCTTCATCAATTGTAGAACAAGAAATCAGAAATCAATCATAGTATCATACGTGACCCAAAAAAAAGAAAAATATATCATATATCATATATCATAGTATCATACCACACATGCTGGTTCTGGGGAATGTCAATGTCCCTGCTGGGGAGCGCTTATAGTTGTCACCCTTAAAACCCCACTTAACAAAAGGGACAGCTTCATCTATGTTGTAGCCACTTGTCCATGTTACAGTCATCTGGAAAAGTGACCCCCAAATTAGGAAATGAATGTAAATTACATAATTTTATTCAAAAAACAAAATTTTGAACATATACTCCATATTAATTACTTACTTCATTCCAAGACTTTCCTTGAGCAAGACGAGGATAAAGAGGTGCTTTTGGATTTGCAAATGATATTGAATTTGATACAGCCACCAGTTTTGGCTGCAAAAATCAATACCAATAGTCAGAACCTGTTAAAATACTAAATATATAATGTCTTCTCTTTCATATTCTAGATGAGACCTGAAAAACAAATATCACCAAGAACTCCGTGACGCTAGATTTCGAAAGTCGAAAAGATTAATGATTACCACGACATACATTTGAGAATCCGCCTCCAAACAATGCAAAGGAAAAATCTGCTCGTTGATTGATTAACTGGAACTTCACTGAAGCTTTCCCGGTCTTTGAATAGTTAGAATCAGAATAATTTGCAAATTGGTACTGAAATGACAAGAAAATGAATATCATTTAGTACTATTTATAAATAAGTTTAACAGTTTAAAGAAAAAAGGTATCACAATGTAGGATTTTTACAACCTTGATTGGGGCAGTGCAAATGTGTGGAGGTTGTTCCTTCGGGTTGTTCTCCGAGTAACAAATCGATCCACTGATCATCCACCATTCATTATCATGATTAGTCAATAAAGGAACACATTACACTACAGAGAGCTATTTATGAGCATGAATTATCTCCTCAATTACTATATGAAGTTGAAATTCTTTATAAAACACATAAACCAACCTGAAACAGACATGAATATTCACAATTCACAAAGGTCAAAGAATCAGGGAAATTACTTAAATTTAGCTGGAGAAAATACTCCAATCCAATCATCATTTGAAGGTTCATCATTTTTAAATTCCACAACCACCCTTTCAGTATCCTCCCCCTGTGAAGATTCATGACAAACAAAAGCTTAATTTTTCTGCTAATGATGAGCGAAATATTATATTTTTATTAATACAAATCCAAATCACTCCCAATACGAACTGTATTTTGTATCATTAACTAAACAAAACCACAGAAAAATACTTGAGAGCTAATAAACAAAAATCAATGCAGAAATTAAATGGAACAAAACAAAAAATGAAATTTGCTCCATACATTAAGTCCGAGAACAAGAGGGGCGGCTTTAATGGATGCAGAATCCCTGAGAGAAAGAGCGACTTTATGGATTGCGATTTTCGACAAAGGCTGATCCCCAATTATAGAATGAGCTAAAACCGCATCCCAACTGAGTATCAATAACAGAATCGAAACAAAAAGGAAAAAATGGTTCGCCTTCATTCTTTTATTCAGTATGCAAACTTTTTCCAGGCACAGGAAGGAGTGGGAAAAATGTTATGACTGGGATTAACCTCGAGGAATTTTTCCTTGAATAGATGAGGACTTTGAGCAGGATATCAGTACTGATAACGAGAATTTCTGAGGGAGTTAAGGTCGTTGACTTGTGATTGAATCCTACGAGAGTTGGAGTCTTAAGACTCTAGAGATATTAGCTATAATCATATAATCTAAGTGAGAAATTTAAAGGCAGACGGCCAAACAGCAAACATGGATTTTTTCCGCCTGAAAGTCTAAAAAATCAACGTGGTACTATGCTATAAAAGTAGCAATAAAATAAATGAATCCTTTAACCTTTGAATAAGTAGGATTAGTACCTAATTTTTGTAAAACGTAATATCTAACCTTTTTGACAATTTCGGGGGAACATCTTAAAATATTACGTTCAAGTTAAACTTTAACCGTCGATTTTTCTTCGGTCATAGCAATCAAGAGGCAAGACTACTACCATCATATTCTTCTCTCCAAAACAAACAAACCGCATACACCATATTTGACCAGTGATTCCTCTTTCGTTGGTTGTCGGATTTTGATTTTGAGAGCTTGGATTTGGTTAATAATATCAACATGTTTGAAATCTGATTTGTACAAATTTGATCTTATAAATCACACACACAAAAATAATAATAATTGAACGGAATATATTACTTAAGATTCCGTCTAAAAGGGGATTAAGTGTTACGTACAAAGGTTAGGAGACAATCACACCGACCGATTCAAAGGTAAGTGAGCAAAGCACACTAATTCATTTAATTATGTACACATTAGATTTATTTAAAATGCACTTGGACTCAATTGTCCAATATTTACAAGTTACGGACCTAATTGTAATTAGGGTGTTTTCAGCCTTTGTGGCCAACTTGGGCTCGGGAATTCGAATTCGAATTCCAACCTTGTCATTGGATTATTTTCGGCGAATTGGATCCAATGGAATTAACATTATTTTTTTCTAAAACCATTTCATCGCCCTACCATTTTAAAATCAGATCTGAATGGACCGGATATTGTTTGACCCTACCCGTTTTGTTAAACCTCGTTTCTTGACCCGATTAAAAGGGACCGAGCTCCTTGCTTCCACCTAATTTCTCACATTTCATCCGAGGAAGAGAAGAAGAGAAAGAACCCCTCCCAAATTAGCCATAAAGCTCTTGAGCTCGAGCTAGCACGATCCAGCCGTTCAATCAGCAATCCAAGGTAATAATTGTACTCTACTCATTACGTGCTTCGTTTTTATTCGGGAAAGATGATGAAAAGTGTCGGGTTGGGAGTTTTGGGTGTTGAGCTCGTTTCTCGAGCTCTTATGTGTAAATATGTGATTTAGGTGTTATATATGCTCCGTGGTATATTTTTCTACATTTCGGTGTTTTGTGGGGCTGTGTCTGTGTTCTGGTGTTGCCTTTGTAATGCCCCGAATCTTCGAAGCGCGTCCCGATGACGATTATGAGTAAGTTCTCCCACTTGAATGTTTAATTTAAGAGTTATGTGACTTGTATGATTGAAAGTGAATTCAATTTGGTATGTTAATTATTCGGAATAATTATGAGTAGTTGTTAATTTAAATAATTACGTACGTAAACCTCAACTGTTTAATTTAATTCAAGTTTATTTCATGAAATAATTGCTAAAGTTGGTTTTAAATACCTTACGTTATTTAATTTGTTTAATTTGAATTTATTTCAACGTGTCGGATTCGGGCGAAGTATACGGGATCGTCCTTAGACCGGTCAAAACCCTTATTCCTCTCTCTCCTCTCCCAACTCTCTCTCCCGTGGTCACTATTTGTGACTTCAGTTATGAGCCCATAACTCATCTAGATGGATTTCGACGAATGAATAGCCGATTTCGATGACGAGACCTGCGCTATACTAATTCATAGCATAACGACAATTGGGGACGGAGATATTCCCAATTTTCAGACAGAACAAGGGGTGGTGGCGGAACCTGTGACTTCAAAGGCAGATTTCAGCTGTTTCGGGCGGCGGTTTGCGACAGTGTTGGTACAAATGGACGCATCTCTCATCGACGCATTTTTTCTGGGTGGTGGCACGTCTTGAATCGCAGCAGTGGCGCCAAATGCGCTACCTAAAGCCCGCGACTGTGAGCAGCAGCAGCTGGTGCTACTTCGCTGGTAATTTGAAGGGGATTCCGGAGTCCATTTGCAACGACTATGGGTGGGTTTGGTGCGCCTTCTCCTGATGGACTTTTTGAAGCGGCAACGCGGTCATCAGAGCAGTGCCGGAGCCTCATGCGCCGGTAAAATCTTGCAACAGCAGGCGGCAGTATTGTAGCGGCGGTGTTTCGCCACTCCGACGACCTTTCTCGATGATTCTTGGTGGTTTTCGATGGTTTTCAACCTCCTGAAGATGATTCCGGCCTCGATTTGAGCTAAATATGGCCGAAAATGGTGATTCCAGCAAAGCTAAGGTGGCTGATTACTGTTCATGGTGGCGGACTTTTCCAGCGAAATTGATATGGGTTTTGAAGAGCTCGTCACGGGTAAGACAATGCCTTTTACAAATTCGATTTTCATTGATCGGTTTGGAAGTAATTTGGATTTAAACATTTTGGGATTTTCGTATTGTTGGATTTGAAATTGGAGACGATTGGCTTGAAATTTTTAGAAATTAATCGAGGATTTGGAGCGACACAAAGACTTCTTACTCGGGTGATTTTTTGGGAATTTTCCGGCACGTTCCGGCGGTGGCCGACCGCTTTTCCAGCAACTCCGGCAGCAGCGTTCCGACGGCTCTAGGACAGTTTGTTCGCCTCGTCGTGGTGAGTCCAACGCCACTTCCCTTTTGTTAATTGGATGCTCGGTTTAATTGTTATGAATTATTTTGTGTATTTGGGGATTTAATCGATTAAATGTAATTTGATTGCTATTTGCTTGACTTGTTGATCGATATGTACTCTGATGTACACAAAATCATGTGTTAAATGAATTGTGATACGAATTGATGTCTTGATTTGCAATTTGAATCCCGATATGTCGAATTTGAGCTATTTGTCTAACTTTAGGGGGGAGTTTGTATAATTTTTGAATAATATAAAATTACATGACTTGAATTAATTAAACCTAGCCATTTGATAAACAAATATACTAATCATGACTACTAAAAATGAGTTAATATGCCGTAGACAATTAAACTTGAAACTTTTGCAAATTTAAGGTTTAATTACTTAATTGAATAATTGTCTATTATGCAATATATGAATTATATGAAATTATTTGTTTTGATTACCCAATCGTTACCCTTTGAAAACGAGCATGCTATTCTTGATTACTTAGAAATAATTTACCGTGCTATGTATGATTAATTGACAACTTTTGGGAAGTAAGAAATGTTTTATTCGTATGGATATGAATTGGTTATGCATTCTATAACTTAAATGAGTTTCGATATATATTTCTTCGACCAATTGCATCTCTTGGGAATTATTGTAAGTTATGGCTTGATTTCTTGGGATAATTGGATAAGAAAATGACCCATTTAACCTTGTAATGTGTGGCGTGTGGCTTGTCGGGATGGCACGCACATCACCCACTCCTCACCACCCACCGCCCGCACCGTTTCGGCCACGCTTGCGGGTACTTCTTGCATCTGTCCTGCTCAGTTGCACAAGTAGTGTGTGCGGGATTGCCTGCTTGCGCACGCCTTCCATGTGCGCTTGCAGGCGATCTCTGCAGTGCCCCAACCAGACTAGAACAAAGGCAGGCGACGCCTTAACCCCCGTACTAAAGTACCTCTCAAGTAAAGGTGTGAGCCATCACTCAAAAACTACTTCAGCGAACGACTATCTATCTCAGAACTATACATGAATAACTTGTGGCTATGCAGAGGAAAAACAGAGTAATTCAAAACTTTTCAAAACATGTGTGTGATGGCATGTAATCAGGCAAGAACTGAATGATCATGTAAGAGAGACGTATCAGAACAGATCATGTGACCGGTAAACATATCATATTAACATGTAATTACCGATATAGCAGAGTTCAAGATATTGGTAACATATAAGCAGAATGAGTATTATAAAAATACTCAGGTTGTTCAGAATAAAATGTAAAACAACCATAACATGCAGAACACAAAAATAATAAAGTAGTAAAGTCCTGAATTGACAAAAAGATAATCTAGAGCTTCAAGATACCTTTAGACTGGGGCTGCGAGACCTGAAACTACGAGGTAAGAAAACGGGAAAGGAATTAGTCAAAAGGACTAAGTGGGAATACTTTTAAAAGAAAGTATTGAAATACAGAACTCTGAAATGATTCAGAACCTTTGAAAACCGAACTGTGAATGAAGAACTTAAACAAGTTCCAGTGATAAAACTGTTTGAATGTGAATGCTATAAAGAATGCAAGTTTTCAAAACTCTTTCATGAATGCAATCACACGCAC
>JBBMKE010000001.1:4793899-4806950 GCA_037834125.1 Lippia alba | reverse complement strand
TAATCAAGTAATTAAACACACAAAAAGAGGACACGTGGCGAGATCTTGGTCGTCTGAAAAATCGGGATGTTACAATTGTAATTGTGCTTTATTTTGTTAGTTTTGTGCATATACTCAGTTTAAATTGCAAGCTCTAAGTTGCTTTAGGTTCCGCGATCATAGGATGTATCCATTTCTCTCTCATTAAGTTTAACTTGTGTGTGTATACGGACTTTCATTTAGTATACATGTTAGGTTCTAGTGCATGGAATATGATGGCCCACCGTTTCGGGTGCTACACACTCAAGTCAGTATATTTACCAGTTGAATATATGATTGAGCTAGCGTAAAGCAATAAATGTACTTACCTGCGAGAGTAAATTCATAGGGTATATATAGCACAACCTGCTAATGTGTGTTTATCGGGCAGGTGGATGTTAGAGTACGGGCTAAATTGCACGATCTACATAGTTCTTGCGGGCCTATTGTCGGTCGAACACCTTATTCGACCTTGTGGGTCAAACAGGGATCCTGATGATTCTTGATATCCTTAAAGGGAAATGTCGAATAAAAGTGGCCTGACGGTTGATCCTAAGTTCGATGTCAACAGCGAGATTGAATAGGAAGGTGTCACGTGTTGCATTGGGCCATGCCGCATTAATTTGCTATATTGAACCATTATTATACTAGAAAAGAATAACCCTTTTCTCTAAATAACTTAAAATAACATGATTTTTAAAAATAATGTCATAATTTATAATAAAATTGTAAATAATTGACGTTGAACGTATATGAGGAATTTCAATGCTTATTCTATTAAACTAAATCAATTTAATTGTTCATATATTGTTTGAAATACTAGTTAAAAAAATTAAAAATCATATAAAATTAGTATATAAAATAACAATGATAATTACTAATTTTATATTTTGAAATAGATCTATTTGGAAAATAATGTTCAACTTAAATTCGCAACAAGACTTCTAATTCTAAGGGATTTTTGAATTACTAATTTCTGTTTGTCTTGTTGGATTTGAAGATGAAGTCATATTTAGTTTTTCTGAAAAAGATTTATGACGCTCATCGAGAAAAAAGAGCTTCGTGGAGAATGAATTTCATTAAAAGCTATGTTTGTGGGAAGATTTAGTATCATGTAACTCGTTGAAGTTTTATCTACATATGAACATATGTTGTAACATCCCGACCTTTCGGCCGTACAGGTATGATGTATGTGGTTACCATCGTGTGCAAGTTAATTATTTATAAATGTATTTCTTATTTAATTTCCTTTAATTAATTCTTTAATGTGAATTATTTGTAATTATTTGAATATTTGAACCTATATGATTATTTGAACTTCATGATTTTAATTGAACACTTGAATTGAAATTGATCGTTATAATCCCTTTAGTTAATTTTACTTCTTTTACCCACTTGGGAAATCTTTTAAAACCTTTTTTGGGATTATAACTTGCTTGTACGTGATTTAAATTCTATCGTATTATATACATACGCCCCCCGTTTTATACCCACCAGTCTCCTATAGAATGAACCCGAATTTGTTTCAGTTGTGTTGTGCAGGTTCCTTTCTGGAGTGCTAGGCGGGATTCGAGTCGTGTCGTGTCTTGTTTTAGGTTTAACACTCGTGTACACACACTCATGTTTAATTATTGTATTTTATTTCTCGGCGCATCTTAATTTATGTTCTTGAGGTTGTGAAGGCCGTGCTGCATATGTATTGAATTGTTGAAGAGCCGTAGCTCAAATTGTTTAAGTTATGCATTTCATGCTTCCGCATGTTTTATTGTACTCTGATGCTTGCGATTATTTGGTTAAAGGGTTAGTCCCGCCTAGCCTAGTAAGTGTGTGGCGTGTCCCCGTTCGCCTTGACTTTGGATTCGGGCTTGGACTTCCATTTGTCGACCGGGTCCGGGTCTTGGTACGGGGGATGTGACGTCACGCGCCGGGCATTACATCCTTGAGTGGTATCAGAGCTTTGGGTTGCAAAACCCGACTCTAGTGTCGTGTTGAGTCGAGTTAGGTCGTTCGGCCTAGGAACTAATTGTCAATATGATTGCATTTTTGCATCTCTATTGTGCTTATATGCTTTACTCCTCAACTTGACTGAACTAATTACACACCATGCATTGAACTAAAGAAAACATGCATATTTAGTGTTTGATTTGATAGGATGCCTCCGAGGAGGAATCGTGATAGATCTTCGGATCGTCGGCGTGACCGTACACCTTCACCGCAAGAGCAACAAGCACAACCGCCATTAATGAATATGGGAAACTTTTTGGAATTTGTCTACAATTACATGGAGCAATGACAGGCTCAAGTTCCACCGCTACCACAACAACAACCGGATGAACCTCTTCTACAAAATCAACGGGATTCACATGGGATTTTTTTGAGCTACAATCCCCCTCGATTTTCTAGATCTACGGATGATGCTATTTCAGAAGGGTGGATGATTCGAATAGAGAGGATTTATGGCGTTCGACAGTTTACCACACAAGAGAAAGTCTAATTCGCGGTTTTTCAACTGGATGGCGATGCGTATGATTGGTGGGAGCGAACAAAGGAAAAGTTGAAGGCCGATGAGGAAGAAATCACGTGGGAGGTGTTCAAAAGGGAATTCCGAGAATCATTTGTACCCGAGGTCGTGAGAGAATGCAAGGAGCAGGAGTATATGGAGTTAAAGCAAAAGGATCGGACCGTGGCACAATACCTCGCTATATTCAACCGGCTCGGGAGATACGCACCTCATATCACTCGAGATGAGAAGAGGAATGCTCGGAAATTTATTGTAGGTTTAAGGCAAGAGTTGAGGCATGGACAAGCCGGGCACAATTATATTTCATTCGCGGACACGGTACAACGAGCTTTGGAGCAAGAGAAAGAGTTCAAGAAAAAGAAGTCACTTGATGGCCAAGGGTCGAGCTCGAAGAAGAGGCCTAGGAAGCAAGCTACTTTACCACCAAAGGGGCCGTTCAAGAAGTATAGGAATGGAATACCAAATTTTCAAGAACTACCGGCTTCAAACGTGGATCACCGGGACAAACCTCCATGCTCACATTGTAGAGGACCGACTCACACCTACAATAATTGCTAGAAAAGTTTGGGATTGTGACTTATCTGCAGGAAGAAGGATCATGTAGCGGACGCTTGCCCTCAAAAGAAATCGGGATTTCAAGCCGCGACTCAAAGATCGTGAATCTAAGCATACATTATGCTCTTGAGAGCAAGGAGCAAAATATTGGGATCGACACCAAAACCGCGGTATGAGGTACCAATTTCATGCATATCACGAACACACATGCATTCTTTAATTCGAGTTCTCTATGCGCTTTTCTTTTATATTATGTGAAATACATGCCCCTATATGCTCCTATGTGCTTTTATTTGCTTTCTTATTTTACTTGTTGGCCCTTGTTACTTGGAGAGAGAGACCCCCCGGGTGAAGATTTGTGTTGGAATGAAAAGTTCAAGATTTTGTAGAAAAGTTGGTTGGAGAGTTCAAGATTTTGTAAAGAAGTTTTGTTAGAGGGAGTTCTTGGAGGTCATCGGTGTATTGGGTTGAAGAGAATATGGATCTTGGATTAATTTGGTGCCATTTTATTTCATCAAAATCTATCTTAGTAAGGAATGGAACTGTTGGATTATTATTCGTCAACAAAACAATTTCAAGAATCGAACTAGGTTGAGGAAGTAACCTTCGTGAAGGGAGTTTATGTAAAGAAAGAAGAGATTTAAAGTGCTAGATCAATTTGGCATTGTTTGTCTAATTTCAAAGCTCACATATTGGAAAAGAAGGAGCTACCAGAATTTTGCTCGTCTACAAAGTAAATTCCAGAGTCGAGTTAAGTTGAAAATGTAATCGAGGTGAATGAAGACTTCAATGTAGTTCCAGAAGAATTCTGGGTTCTTTGTTGCCGGAAAGGAAGAAAGTCTTGGTGCTCAAATCACTTTTGGAGATCCAAATCAATTTTCAAGACTCCATACCATTCGATTCGACCGTATTTTTCAACGTGGGATATATTGGTTTTCCTTGCCAAGGAAAGGTTGAGATTTTCCAGATGGGTATTACATTATCGAAGAATTAGAATGAATGATCGGTAAGGCGAAGAGGCGGGTTAAGAATAAGTATTGAAAGGGATTATGGGACTTCTTAGAGTTGATTGGTAAAGTTTTGAACCGGGATTCAAGGTTCGCGTCAAGACTTTGGGCAAGAATTCGAAAGAGATAGGAATTTAAGCTTCATTCAAGATGCCGTCATACAAGCCCTATGAATACAAGTGAAGGTTTCAATGTTATCCAACTTTGGAAGGTGACATTGGAATAAACGAGATAAGGAGAAGAGAGTAAAGGATAAGGTGTTCTTAAAGGTATTTCAAGAAAGAAAAGAAACTGCAAGGATCGATGGAAAAAGGGGACTTCGTGAGAATTGGAAAAGAGGGAGTTAAACCTTCGGCGTTCAAGACCAATGGGCGAGTTCAAGCAATATCACTTGGAAATGGCCTGTTACTTGGGGTGACCTTTGAAAAAGGGATGGGATTCATAACACCATTCATAATTCTCAAATCTTGAAGATCTTACCGAGACGGATCCAAGTATCACACATAAGAGAAGTGGAAGGGCCAGAAGTGAAGTCGAACCTTATCATTAATCAGAAGCCGATTAAGATTTTGGGATTGGAGACTTCAAGAGTTGGGAGGTCGGTGAAGCTCCATTAACTAAGGTTTCTTTGGGAAATGATGAGATAGACGAGGCTAAGTGGGAACCAAGTAAGAGGATTGGGAAATTGTCTTGATGAGTGGTCTTCGGTCGAGCAAGAGAATCCGAGGACGGATTCTTTTTAAGGGGGGAAGGTTGTAACATCCCGACCTTTCGGCCGTACAGGTATGATTTATGTGGTTACCAACGTGTGCAAGTTAATTATTTATAAATGTGTTTCTTATTTAATTTCCTTTAATTAATTGCTTTAGTGTGAATTATTTGTAATTATTTGAATATTTGAATATTTGAACCTATATGATTATTTGAACTTCATGATTTTAATTGAACACATGAATTGAAATTGATCGTTATAATCCCTTTAGTTGATTTTACTTCTTTTACCCACTTGGAAAATCTTTTAAAACCTCTTTTGGGATTATAACTTGCATGTACGTGATTTAAATTCTGTCGTATTATATACTTACGCCCCCCGTTTTATACCCACCAGTCTCCTATAGACTGAACCCGGATTTGTTTCAGTTGTGTTGTGCAGGTTCCTTTCTGGAGTGCTAGGCGGGAGTTCGAGTCGTGTCATGTCTTGTTTTAGGTTTAACACTCGTGTACACACACTCATGTTTAATTATTGTATTTTATTTCTCAGCGCATCTTAATTTCTGTTCTTGAGGCTGTGAAGGCCGTGCTGCATGTATTGAATTGTTGAAGAGCCGTAGCTCAAATTGTTTAAGTTATGCATTTCATGCTTCCGCATGTTTTATTGTACTTTGATGCATGCGATTATTTGGTTAAAGAGTTAGTCCCGCCTAGCCTTGTGAGTGTGTGTCGTGTCCCCGTTCGCCTTGACTTCAGATTCGGGCTTGGACTTCCATTTCTCGACCGGGTCCGGGTCTTGATGCGGGGGATGTGACGTCGCGCGCCGGGCGTTACATATGTCATTATTATAAACTATAACTCAGATCCCCTACAAATGAGATTAACCATAGAAGTTCCTAAATGTTTGAGATGCCTAATACTTTTATATAATTTCAATTCAACATTATACTTTTAAATATTTAAAATATATATATTCTCACCCCAATATTTAAATTCTTCTAAATATATTCATCATATTTTAAAGTGTATTCTCATTATAATATATATGTTTAATATCACGTAATATAGTAAAAACCGCAACTTTTATTTAAATTATGTGCATAAATATTTTGTGTATGGAATGTCTTGGAATCAAGTTATTATAAGGACGTGGAAACATAGACCTAACGCTACGGGTGTGGAAGAAGATGACATATTTGTGAAACGGTCCGGATATTAGGCATGTCTTTCTAAGCTTTCCATGTTGCTTTTAGACCAAGTCCAAATTTAGATTTCCTCCGACATTCTCTGTTATAGTAAATTATATGCACGTACTTAATTGACATCTGACAACCTAAACCTGACGACTGCCAACCATTTGTCCTCCCCACATTTGGTTCTTTTCTTGCCTATATAAGCTTTGCCATATTGACAATTTTTGAAAACATATTTTCTACTTCTGCAATTTTTGAGGATCACCGTGATAGTGTTATCACCATCTTCATCCAAGCTCCTGCTTTCTTCTTTTTCAGGTAAAAGATTTTGTTTGTTTTTCCTATTAGGTGTGTTGATTTTGTTTGATGAAAAAAAAAATTCTAAGTTACTTTGGAGTTTGAATGATAAGAAAACGGGTGTTAATAGAATTGTCATTAGCCAAATTATTTTCAAAGAGATTTTCTGGTTTTAGAGTTTAAAATGATTGTGCATATATATAATTTCAGATCGTGCAATATATACCACATATTATGCGTTTTCGTACACTTACAAAAAAGCCCTTCCCAGTAATAAAAAATAACAATGCGCGGCATAAAATTTTGTGATTACGACGAAAACATTGATGGAATAGGTATATTTTTTAGCTCGAGGCATTTGTTAGAGGGTTGAAATATTATTTAGCATAAATGAATCCTATGAATTGCACATAATATAGCACACTTATTGTCATTGTCTCTAATTATTATTAAGAGAAAAAACCACCATCAAATAGTGTAATTTATTCGTTCGATATTGTATTAACAGACTCATAAGTTTCGTGTTCGAACACTTAGGTATGTTGTTAGCATTAATAGGGAGTGTTTTATAAATAATGTGGCGCTATTAGCAGGTAGAAATAGATTGTCAACATTATGTCAATTGGGACATTATATCTGATTCGATTCCTTTATTTTAGTAACTATGGCCGACGAGAATGAAGCTCAAGATTCACCACAGAAGCGTGCTCCCAAATTGAATGAGAGGATTCTCTCATCCTTGTCGAGGAGATCTGTTGCTGCTCATCCTTGGCATGACCTTGAAATAGGTACTTATTTTATTATAATTTGAATAGAAATTTCAAACAAATACAATGTAGTTTCCTATACAACTTTATATGCTTATATAACATACCTCGTTTTCGCAGGCTCTGGAGCACCCCAAATTATAAATGTTGTACGTATTCTTTCTTCTTTTCAAATGACATAAGAAGCATCGTTTTAAAAAAGCAGTTCAATTAATAGTAAAAGTTCAGCCAATTCAGGATTGAAAATTGTACATTTGTTACAATGTAGTTTAGGTTTCTTTTTTTTTTTTTTTCTACTTACAAGTTACAACACATTTTGTGTCTTTTGGAAATTTGTTGTCATACTCTTGTAGGTAGTTGAGATATCCAAAGGAAGTAAAGTGAAATATGAACTTGACAAAAAAACTGGTCTAATCAAGGTATGGTTAAACTATCCTATTTTATGGTATATTACATTCGTTATAAGTTGAGAATATGAGTTGACAATATGAGTGCAATCTCTAAATAAGGAACCTTCATTCCCCCATGTGTGTATAATGTTTCTATGAATGCATAGGTCGATCGCGTGTTGTACTCCTCCGTCGTCTATCCGCACAACTATGGTTTCATTCCTCGTACACTATGTGAAGATAATGATCCAATGGATGTACTAGTTATTATGCAGGTAGGCAACTTGCACTCTTAGTTTCCTTAATCAATTAGATTGTATGTGTTTTACGACTAGATTGACAATAATATCATGAAAACTATTAATCTTACTTGATAATTTCATATTCCTTTAGTTGAGAAAGTGATAATAGTTATGGAAGGTTCTTGGTCTAGAGGTAATAGGTTAAATCACAAGAGCCATACATTGTTTGAGTTTTTAAGAGATTAGGAGTTCACGACCTACTTTTTTAAAAAAAAATTATTTGAGAGAAGGAAAAAAGAACTGACAATTCAATGTTGAAAATTGTAATATTTAGTTTTCATAATATGAATTTGTTGGTTCTACTGATTTGATTATGCCAATGAAAGAAACGGTGTTTAGGTGATTGACATTATAATCCCATCAAGAGGACATACATCGATTACTCTCGTATTTATATAGATATATATATTTTTTTTTGGTGGAACTTATTTCTGGTTGTATACAAGTACATGTGTGTATTCATTCATTTAACATGCATGCAATTAAGCCCTTATATTGTAAAAATAAAACACATAACTAAATGTGGTTGAGTCAAAGTTCTTTAACATAACTTTGGATCTCCTATTTTAAATTTATATTACCCCCCCATATTTTACTTATATACACATTCCTAGTATATAAATAGGAGCGACATGATTTATTCTGAACAACCTATTTATACACATAACATGTTGATGTAAAGAAAATAAGAGATAAAATACAAATTTAAAATAGGAGATCAAAACCTTTTTAATATACTGTGTTGTTAATTTGAAACGAACTGACGTGTATTTCCTTCACAGGAACCCGTTGTTCCCGGTTGTTTTCTTCGAGCCAGGGCAATAGGTCTGATGCCTATGATTGATCAGGTAGTGCTAATCTTAGAAATAAAAGAATGTATTTGTCCTTAAATTTTACTACTTAGATACTTACAAAATTATTTTTTCTTGCCAAACTAGGGAGAAAAAGATGACAAAATCATAGCCGTATGCGCTGATGATCCAGAGTATCGCCACTTCACTGATATCAGCCAACTACCTCCTCATCGCTTAATGGAAATCAAACGATTTTTTGAAGATTGTATCCTTTTTAAGCAATGTTTTTAAAAACTTAACTAAACCCTGCTTCATTGAACGGGATAGAAAATAACTATTGTACAAATAACTTAAGTTTGTTTCAGTAATTTTATTGGAAAAGCATTCTCAAATTTAAAAACTAACAATTTTTTTGAAAAGTATCTTCTAAATTAATTACTTGAAAAGAGGGCTGTGAATTTCTTGGTGCTTGATATTTCAACATAGTAGCTAGGTAAAATTAATTAAAGAGAAAATATCTTTTGATATCCAAAGTATATAACGTGTTTCGCAATTTGCCAAACAAATTATTTTAATTTGGAAACCGTCATCTAATATTTGTATTGGGCGAATTACATTTGAGTACCCTCAAATTTGACCTAATTACAACGTACTCCCTATTCTTTCGATTATTATTATATAGTTCCTTAGGTATTGTTTTCGTTTGAGGTCCCTAAACGCCGTTAGGGTTCCATCTAAGGTCCCTAAAAGGCCTAATTTAAATTTAGGTGGAAATTACAAATGCATCCCTTATTGTTTTATTATATTACAAAACGATCCCTATATTAAGTTGAAATTACATACAGGTCCCTGAGAACCCTAACGGCGTCTAGAGACCTCAGTTTGAAATCATATTTCAGGGACTGTATGATAATAATTGAAAGAATAGGGTTTAAATTGTAATTAGACCAAACCTAAGGGTACTCAGATGTAATTCACCCTATTTGTATTTGTGACACATAAATTTGTGTTTTTTAGTTTTGGCTAGAACATAAGACATGTATATGTCCTATAGACATGTCATATCTCTTATTTGTTAATCAAAACTCCTAAAAAAGAAGATTAGATGGTGGTATGCCACAGATATAAATATTAAATGATAGACTACAAGTAAAAACAGTATATTCCACGAATTGCAAAACACACTATAATTTCAATAACTCTAAATCAAATTTCTCCTTAACAAGCACTTAGACAAGAAGAATGAGAATAAAGAGGTAGCGGTGGATGAGTTTTTGGCTTCAAATGCTGCTGCTGACGCAATTCAGTACTCTATGTAAGTTTCATACTTGACGTTTTCGGACTACTGAATATGGTCTTGTACACAGTACACACTACACATCATCGTTCATATAAAAGCAGACTAAGTAAGAAAATTGTTAATTGTAGGGACCTTTATGCCGAGTACATCTTGCATTCCCTGAGGAAGTAAATGAACTACGCATCATCTTCTGCAGTGTTGGTGACACTCGAAAGAAGATTTTTCATTATTGGCGAGGAAGATTTATATTTATTATAGTAATACAATACTTGATTCTTTTATTTGATTTACTTTCAAGAATTTTCTTTTTTATCTTTAATTTGATACAGTTTATGAATTTTGGTCTTCAAGTCAGATTAGTAATGTACTATTTTGATGTCATGTAGAACATTCTTTTAGAATCAGCACCTAAAGTCTTCTGGATAAATAAAATGGAGAACACACTCTATTTTTTTTCTTTAATTTCTTTTTGGAGGATAAATGAAATGGCGTTCTGAAATTCATATTACATCTAGTAAGATGTTAAATGTTGAAAACAAAAATTTAAAGATAATATGTTTTTCAATTGTATAATAATTAACTTTGTAATCATTTTGAGTTGGGGTGAAATTAAAGTAGAATTTAATATCATAGTGGATTTATTCTAAGTTTTGTCTTCCTATAGGTAAATGCTCGATATTGTTCTCAAAATTTTACGTTCTACTTATTCTTCATATATTGCACTGACGTTGGGCGTAAAGATGTCTTAAATGTGCTACACAAAATTTTCAAAGACTTGATGTGTTATTTAATCCATGCCCCATTGTAATTCTTACTTCCTAAACTAATTTTAGAAATTAAATTGAGCGCAAAGGTGTCTTTAAATGTGCAGCACAAATTTTCAAAGATTTGATGTGTTATTTAATCTATAGTAATTCTTCTTAAACTATATTTCAAGTTCAAATTAAAAAAATGTATTATTTTAATATAAGACATTAGAATGATGGTAACAGAAGTATTTTCGTTTGTTATCCTACCAATGTCGACGTGTGAGCCTCCTCTGTCACATATTTAATTATTTAGTCAATTTGAAAATTTTAAACAAATATTTATACTATTATATGAAGTTGATTTACTTTAGAGCAATGATTTCCGTATCTTAGATTTTCTCTTTTACATTAGAATCTTTTTCTCATATTAAAGGTCAGTTCAATTATCAACTTTCTTTATAATATGCTATCTTCTTATATGTTTTTTTTTAAAAAAGTTTATGTTTGTTATCTACTTTATATATTCTTTTAAAAAAAAGTGTCTTTTTTAAAAATGTCGTAGTAAATATTTGCTACATTACCAACGGGTAGTTGTTCAAGTGGATAGGGGCTTGAGTTCACTTAAGAAAGGTCTTGGGTTCGAACCTTATGGATGTAAAAAACTATGTTGGGAGAAGTCCCCGTAATAAATGTCTTCAGCTACTTTGGAAGATGAGTCTTTGACTCAATTAAAGGGGAAAATTTCTAAGAGATCAAAAAAATATTTGCTTGTTTTTAGTAAATAGTTTTTACTATTAAAATTTTAGCATTTACTGTGATATAATTTGTGTAGTTAACAAAAAAATCAGGTATCTTGAACCCAAAAAATTAATAATAAAATTAAGGCAGCGATAATAAATCATAACATAAATAAATTTTCATAGTGGATATTAAATTTATTTAATGTTTTATAATAAAAATAATATAATAATATTATTTCATTATTTCAATATACTTGAAATGAGATCATATACAACACAATAAATTATACATTTAATGAGATAAATAACTAATATATGGATAAATAAGCATTGATTAGAAGGTCTGATTCTGTCTCACTTAAGTAAAGTCTCGCATTCGAACCTTATGGATGTAAAAAATTACATTGGGGGAGGTTTTCGAAAAAAATGCTTTCAGTACCTTGAGAGATTAGTTTTTCATCACTCAATTAGGTGCATGGGGGAAACTCCGAGAGATCAAAAAATAGGCATTGGTTAAAAGAAAATTTTACAAGAAGGATTACTCATCTATCTATATCTATATTTATACTATTATAAAAGTGTGGATTTCATGATTTTTTTCTTCCTATTGTGAATTGACATAATTGTACTTATCCAACCTAATTATTTAATTTATTTATTTCAACCTAATTGCACTTGACCCCGTTTGGAACCACAATAGGTAGTGGAAGCGGGCGTTTTCAAACTGTTTGTACCCAGATAGCACCACCTAGAACGGCCGTTTCGGCCACAAGTCAAAACTCCAAACGGTCATTCCGGCCTTCGCTAGCAGCGCGTACACAACATGCAAACAGACGTTCGGAGCTACTAGGCAAATCCGACACGGACGTTTCGGCCCTGTCTGAACGAAAAGAAGAAGCAGTAGTAGCCTTGGCAGGGAAGGTAACACCAAAACACACAAATAACCCCACACAAGCCCGAAGCACACGTAAATCACAACATGGAGCATATATAACACTTAGATCACATAAATGCAAGTATTGGCTCCCGAGACGAGCCCAAACACCCGAAATCCCACACCCTACACTATTCATCATCACCCAAATAGCACATAGGCACATAACCGAGGCCCGAACGAGGTAAAGAAATGAAGCATGTGTTGGAAACAGTAAAAGGTATACGCAGCGGAAATTAAAATTCTTTCCAAACAAGAAGGGCCGGGAAGTATTGGGTTCATAGTTTCAAGAAACTCAAGTTGGTTGAAGCTTTCTTGTGACGCTAATACCGTCTACTAGATGCCCTTCACGCGGAATTATCTCTCGAACGGCTCTCGATTAGATCTCCAAAAACAGTGATCTTTAATGGTATCCACACCAGTCACAGAACACGATCAAGCTAGAGAGAATGTTAGTTCTGTGCCTTGTGTTTTGGCTAGGAAACCTGTATTTTGAAAACTTTTCTTTTTGTTTATTTTTCTCAAAACCATAACACTTCAAGAGCGTTGGTCTAAAGAATAAGAGAGCACCCCCACTAGCATTTATACTAGTGGGGTTCGAACCCCATAGGGTTATCCTAACCCTAGATTGTTTCTTTTCTTAATCACTAATTAACTAGCTTAATTAATTAAATTTAATTGGAAATAAGTCTTTGACTTATTCTCCAAGTCTTTGCAAGAATCAAACTCTCTTTCCTACAATAGGAAGTTGAACTTTTCAACTTTTCTAAAATT
>JBBMKE010000001.1:4758980-4773142 GCA_037834125.1 Lippia alba | reverse complement strand
TCACAGGATTTTGTTGCAGAGAGCTCATAGCTACTTGCTGCATTTGGTTCAACGCATTGCCTTGTCCAGGATCAACATTCGAACTAGGCTGTATTGCATCCAACATATTCGGGCGAGTATTTGACACAGTGGATATGGAAGACAAGGAATTATGCTGCAAGTTGGTCATATTATTCGGCTGTGTTGTCACAACAGAGCCCTGAACATTCATGGGTTGAATCTGGTTATTCACTTGACCTTCATTTGTGTGCATTTGAGAAATTTGAGGCTGCTGCTGTTGGGACTGTTGCACAGCATGCATGTGAGACTGGGGAAGCTGCCCTTGCTGCAACGAAGAAACAGGCTTTCGCGGCCTATTTGAATTAAGAATTTGGACAATCTGCTTCTCAACGCCAAAAGCCTTCTCCTTATGACTTGGCTGAATATCGTTCTTGTTAGTTCTCAGAAACATTATAAGACGTTCCAGCATAACCTTGAAAAACCTGAACTTTTCAAGTTGCTCATTCTTAGGTTGTTGAGGAAGTGCATCATGCTGCAAATGTAGAAAGTCTTTATTGGAAAGTTATAGTTCAGATAATTAAACAAGAACTGCAAAGCTGTTTTCCCAGATTGTGCTTTAAGCACACAGATCAGAGAGAGCATTATGGAAGATCAGTGCGATAAGAGTGTGCTACTTTTAGTTCTTTCACACACAGAGTGAACAAAGAAACTGGTGAAATTCACCATCCGTGCACTTGTAGTTAAATCTGGCTGAATGAATCCAAAAATCTCAGAACTAGCAAATCGAGATCAAGTGTAATAAAGTATAACTCAATTAACAGTTTACCTGCTGCAACTTGCCAGCCATTCTCTGGTACATATCATTCAAATCAGGAAAATACAACTCATTCATGGATTTGATCTGCAAAGTAAGTTGCGCATTATTGGATGAAAACAAAACTTGAAACAAAAAAAAAAATCAACCAGTTTAGTGACAGGTTGAAATAAACATTTAAAGAAGGCAATCTTCAGAAGGTCGAAACCCTGCAACTAACTACCTCAAAAATTCTTTTGGAGTAATAGAAAAATGCCTTGATACATTACCTTTTGATAGATCTCCTCTTGCCAGTCCCCACCACTCGCATTTCCTGTCTGTGATGAGGAATCTGAAGATGCTACATTTATCATGGGTTAGCTAGCTGAATATGTTGGAGAAAAGAATTTTATGTACTAGATAGTAGTTGCAGCGGATACACAAATGCAATTAACAAATCAAAGAGAAGAAACATCAATTAGTCACAAGCAGAGTTCATAGCTCTGTGTTCAAGACTGACTTATAGCACAGATGGGATACTCTTTTCAAGCCTGAAGGATTACCCATGCACTCCTGATTCAACATTTCCTCAATAACGATCATTGTCATGAGGTGATTTTATTCGTATAGGAAATAAAAATGTTCTTAATCTGAAATCAAAACTAGAAATAGAATGTATACGTGTAGCGCAAAACTTGGTCATCTCATACAAATATTTCAGAACATAACAAGGTACCTCCCTTACAAAAACAATGGATAAAGCAGCAAATAATTTGAAGTAAACCAATATTCACCAGGGATACTCATTCATGATCATTAAATTTGACTACTATCAGCCTATTGCACAAGAGAGGTACTACTCATCAAAAACGAAATAGTAGTAATTGACTAATTGGAGCAACACTCATGAACAAACTTTCTGATTCTAAGCCATGAAATAGGCTTACAATGCAATAGCACATGTTAGATATTTATGAAAATAAATACATGAAGAAATGCTGCCATCATAAATTAATATCAAGACACAACTAATTAACAGATATGTAAAGCTTAAAAATAGCAGTAATGAACCAATAAATAAACCATGTCTAAAAAGTTCTTGAATGTTACAAAGCAGAAAAATCCATAAATATAAGTGTGTATGCATGTCCAAATAATCAATATTTCACTTAAAGAAATGCATAATCTGATGTTGAAAGCAAAATGATTGAAGATTTTCAAGCAGTAATAAAACAACTATGTCTAATATAAAGAGGATGCTGACTCACAGCCAGGAGGGGAGTGGCGGGGAAGGGGGATTTGACACAGGATGATAAAACCACATCTGTACACATAAACATCAAAAACATACGTAGTGGCACCTCGGGCATGACTCGTTGTGATTGCATTAACTGCTTCTGTTGATCAATCGTGGTTTGTTGTTGAAGCAAGGGACCAGATGTTTGAATCCTTTGTTGCACGTCTCTTTGTAACGCATTTGCCTGCTGCTGCAAACCCAGTTGTTGTTGCAGCTGCCCTGGCTGTGATTGGATCTGTGACATCAACTGCTGCTGCACTGGCTGTGACTGTGGCTGCTGAGCTTGGTTAGGCAACATGTTTCCCATATTCTGCTGCATTTGCTGCTGTACTGCAACTTTAGACTGCTGTAACATATGGACAGGTTGCTGATTAGTTTGCAGGCTAGAGTTACCATGTTGGATTCCAACCATTTGCTGCTGCTGGAAACCGGAAAGATTAGTTTGAGGGCCTAATTGTTGCTGATGTATATTTGGGAGGTTGTTCTGCTGAACACTTGACTGCTGTTGATGCATGTTGGAAAGGTTGTTTTGCTGACTAATTGTTTGCTGCTGTTGCAAGTTGGACAAATTGTTTTGCTGAGTGATCATCCGCTGTTGTTGCTGATGCTGCTGTGCATCAATAATGCTATTTGGTTGGGCCATCAGCTGGTTCTGTTGCATGTTCGCAGTGTTTGGCTGCTGTCCAGTGAGCTGCTGCTGCTGTTGTTGCTGCTGCGACTGCTGCGGCTGCTGCGTGGGCAGCATTTGCTGCTGAGACATTGAAGTCTGCTGTGGATGCATGATGGAAGGCTGCTGTGTTTGTTGTTGCTGTTGTCTGAGTACTGATTGCGATTGCTGCTGAAGCATAGATTGAGTAGATTGCTGAAGAGAAGACTGTGGATTTTGAAGAGTTGAAGAAGCTGATGTTTGCCTCACAGAAGTTTGCATAACAGCCTGCTGAGATGATTGAAGCTGATTTGGTTGCAATAGGTTCTGTTGCTGTTGCTGCTGCTGCTGCTGCTGCTGGAGCTTTTGCTTCATAAGGTGGTGCTGCAGCTGCTGATTGTAAAGATATTGCTGTGGATTCTGAGACTGTTGCTGTTGCTCCTGATTCACAACTTGTTGTTGCCTACCCTGAATCTGTCTCTGAGAATTTGCATACATATTGGAAGCCAAACCTTGACCCACAGGATTCCCTACTATATTTGGAGTTACATTAGACATGTTTTGTATATTTTGCATGTTAGGATTCTGGCCAGGAACATTAGGAATGGTACCCTGCGAAATACCACCAACAGAGGGCATTGAAGATGTCAAACCAGTAGAACTTGGCACTCCAGTTGATGCCATGTTATTCTGGATATTCTGGGATAAAAGCTGTTGCTGCACTTGAGATTGATTCGACACCATTGGAATTGGTAGTTGCTGAACCTGATTCTGCATTTGGGAGTGCATGCTTTGAGCAGCTGGCAAAGATGAAAACACCAGGCTGATGTAGTTAGTAAATGACTAAAAGAGAAAAGTCGACAGCTCATATTTGATGAATCTGAATGTAACTGGAAAAAGAGGAAGACGAAAAACAAAATGAAAAATGATCATCAGCACATGGAAGCTACACCTGAAAACACCACTCAGTAATGTGATCCACTATCATACGCAACCCAGACAGAAGCCTATCATGTGCCATTACAGGGAAGAGGCATGCAACACTAACAGATGGAGTTTGGGGAAGAAATGGCATGATGAGATTGACAGTCATAAGCACTGTAGGCAAATTTTCAAATTTAAGGATGTTATGAACTAACCCATTACAAGAAATTACCATACACTCGGTCCCTGGTTTTGTCGTCGTGTTGTCACCTCCAGTCAGTCCTTTTCTTTTTGTTTAGTCAAAGACAAGAAGTGATTATGTCTCTTTGTTATCATGGCATAACCATGATATTATTGTGTCTTGGCTTTTCTGTGATCTCTCTATCAAGATTAGTTCATATTTATTTACCTCTTTGTTGGGTAAAATTATCAAACCCATGGGGTTTTGGCTTAAAAACAGCATACCCCCTGAGTTTCCGGATTTACCAACTCCCTGATGTTCACACTTAACAAACAATCACAGCCGTTACTAATGGTGTTAGAAATTGATGTCATCATCAATTTGTTTTGGGATATCCCTATTTTATTGTTTACAGATAATTTAAGGACAAAAATATTCTTTGGGGTAGATCGTAATTCTTTATGATATTTAATGATATATTTGTAATATTTAATATGTGTTTGACTCAAAAAAAAAATATTAGTTTTCTTTTAAATTATTATTATGTTTACGTCTCAGTTATACAAATATTTGACCAAATATATACCCATGCAACGTGGATTTCATACATCCTATCAAACATTATAACAAATACCCCTTGCATAGGAAACTATAAAAAACACACCAATAAGATTTGAACTGAACATACAACATTCAAATTGATACTCAAGAGTTATGTATAGTACATACTCCTAACCCAAACATAAAACATCAACATGCCATCTTTGCATCAACAAGTCACGTAGTCAGTAAAAACTCAAGTTACTTTGCAATATTTAACAAATAACCTACATACAAACTTCAATACAACATATTACCCCCTAATGACGTTAAAGAATATAAAAAGGAAAATCCAACTAACATTACAAACATATCATTATATATTTGAAACACTTACAATTTACCCCAAAAAGGGTATTTCCAGCCTAAATAATTGATGAACACTAAAATAAGAGGAAAATGGGGATATTGAAAAAGATTTTGATGATGTCATCAATTTTTACACCATGGACAGCTGCGAGAGTTTTTTTTTTTTTTTGTGAGAGTGTGTAATTTTTTTTTTCCTTTTTTTTTTGTTTGTGTGTGTGTGGGTGGGTAGGGGGGGAGTTTCTAATTTCTCGAATTTTATGCGGTCGTAAATATTTTGGCCAAACCTCATGGGTTAGTCAATAATTATCCCAATATTTAATGATTCACCTGTTTAATAGCTTAAACTTTCAGATCAAGGGGTGATTGTGTACAAAGTATTTAGGAAGTAAGTGCAAGTTATCTATCAGCAAACAAAATTTGAAACATTTAGCAATTGTCACAAAATAGCAAATAAATTTCTTTACCCTGATCTTGGGGATTTTTGCTATTACTTGCAGCATTAGACGGAAGAGAATTGGCCATAGGGTTCTGTGATTTCGTTTCCATCGTCAGCATTTTCAAAGATATCTTCCTCAAATAATCTGACTGCAAGGATAAATTATAGGGTATGTAAATGCAAGGTAACAACGTAAAGTTTCAAACACGAAGTACAAAATTATACATACATGTAGCCTGCATATAGAAAATATGAAGGACAAATGTACCTGACTTGTTGCTGCAGTATAAATCTTTTCCTCAAACCTGACAGCTATCTTTTTAAGTTCCTGCAGTCCCTCATGTCCAGAGAAAGGAAGATGCCTCTTCAAAGTTTCCATTCTATACATTTGAAATGTAATAGTCTTAGTATGATATTCATAACATCAGCCAAAAAAAAGATTCAGTGGAAAAAATCTGACCAATCTTCAAGTGAATTAAGTAAGAACTAAGAAGGAGAATTTAAAAGACAAAAGTTAGGAGAACTAATAAAAAGATTTCTCAGCCAATATCAACAAGAAATGCCCGTATCAAGTCAAAGCACCTCCGTTTCATTTGTATCCTTTCATTACATTTCAAGGTAACATCCAATTGAGAGACCGCAGGCATTTTCCACAAGGAACATATATATACTATCCAGATTTATTTAGTATGGTTCAGTAGGAGCATATATAATCTTCCATGTGGCGTGGAATAGTGGGTCAGCACTATTCTATCTTAACCAAAGGTATTGAGTTCAAGTCCCTGAGACAGCAGTTCCCATTCTCACAAGAATATTACACCAGATTTAGTTATTCTTTAGCAAAGAATTGGGTTGCGAGTATAGAACTTATGCAGCGGCATTGTATAACCAAATTTAAAAGACTGCAATAACATGAAGAAAGAGAAGTTCAATAAGCAAAGAGAAGACAAGAATATTCTTGAAGGACAGCCAGTTTAGTAAGAATTTCAAGCTAGCCAGAGCTTGCTTCATGCAAAACAATATTACAAGTCAGATATAATAGAAAATGTTTTGATCCAGTACTCACGATATTGTAGATATTAAATATTTAGTGTTTTCCCAAAAATTTCTTTGGATTTTTTGATGAAGTGGAAATTCAACATGTTATCTTAACTAAATAGAACTAGTATCTCACATTCACCCATTTCTTAACAGAATTTCACCTGTTTATGAATAACAAATGATATGCCAACTGCATGTGTTAGGTTTATTAGAATGCTAAATTCTTCTTATACATTAGATATCTTTATGATTTTCAAATGTTAGAGATAATAAATAATACAATGCTAAATTTCCTTAGAAACTTTTTGGCAGCCTAAGTATTGGCATATCTATAACATAACTATTTTATAGTTAAGTAATTATTTGAGGTTACTCAACTTAGGTAACATAATTAGATCACGTCAAACCTCTGCAATATTATCATGACTGGTTCACATTTTATCATTGATATAGATCCTATCCCATGAGAATGCCTGGTTTCAGTTTATAATATCAAGTTTACCCTTAATTAGGGCATGGTACTGGAAACTACTCGAAATATGAGTACTTAGATGAAAACAAAAACAGGTAAAATAGAGTTTAATAGAACCCTGGCATTGTGTTTTATGTCATTAATTAGCGAACAAGACAATATTAGTCTTTTCTACAGCCTGAACTTTACAAAACTGGCTTGCTGCACCAAACATCCAGAGCTCCCATATTCTTGTCTTGCAAAAGCTCAAAACATCTTCAAGATCCCAAGTACATTAAATTTTATCATCTTTCGGTTGAAGGTAATTCAGTGCAATGCATTTGCATACAAATATGCCTTATAATGGATCAGCAAACATAAGGTGATACTTTAGAATACAATTCACGATTTACACACAGCAAGTTTCTTACATCATAAGAATTGAGGACTAAACTACCCAAAGCAAAGGAAGCAAACCCAAACAAACTAAAATTCCCAAAAAAAAAAGGAACAGGAAAAATAGAAATAATGGGAATTAGACAATTAACAGGTTAAAAATATTCAATAAACACCTAGAGAAACAATTACTTAAAATAATTCAAAAGGTAATATGCAAAGTATACGATTCTTACATCTTGTTTACAATCCTCTGTCTTGCATCTGGTTGTAACTGAGTCCTCCAATCACCGCCTTCCATACCCCCAGCCGCCACCGCTTCGCCGCCAATAACCTGACTGGGAATCTGAACCTGCGCTTGTGCTGCCCGCCAATTATTGTTCTCCATTGTTTACTTATTCTAACACACAAGTATCGATTAAATCCTAAGGAGGGCTTCTGTGATGCCAAAAAAATTAGGGCTCAGCGGTTTCCAGAAAAGTAAACCATTTACGGTTTCCAGAGAGCACAGATTTAGATCTGGTTCTTCGCTTTCATTTCGGTTTCATACGCCATTAATAAGCTCACACAAACCCTACAATCTACTTTGACATACCTGAATCAGATATAAGAACTTCTTTTCCAAAGGGGTCGTAGTGATTCGTAAGATGGAATAACCGAATAAGTGTTTTGGAATCAAACAGGCTTCCCAGTTGCGTTTCCGAAGGTTGAAGAAGGACGAAATTCTGAGGGGCTAACAAGAACTTTTGTGAATTTTTCCAACAATTTACAACAACTTAAGGTTTTTGTTCTAAATTCTTTTTCTATGTTATACATGTTAACTGAAAAAACGTTAATGGGAAATGTTAGATAACTTGTTATAAAATCAACAACTTATGAATTTTGATAATAATTTACAATATGTGTATTGTGTCCTTATGACAACAACTTAAGATTTTTTCTTTTAAATCCTTTCTCTAAATTTTATACTTATTTTATATATATACCTCAAATGAGTTTTTAAATAACAAAACACTCTCATATATAAATTTATTAACATTGGACACTTAATTTAATTTTTAAATTATATATAATCCCCTTTTGATTAGAAAACTCATTTATATCTATTGTATTTATTAGCGGTTTTAATGTAAAAATTCATTTATTATGAAGAATTTTAACGAAGAGGGGGTCATTTATAATTTTAAAATTTATTTAGGTGTCACATGTTATTTAATTTAAATGGGGAGGTGTTCTATTATTTAAAAATTAATTTAGGTTATAGATGTAAATCGCACTTTCTGTATATACATGTTAATGAAAAATGTTAGAAAACTTGTATAAAATCATATTGATAGTGTTGACTTATTGCTTAATAGGGGGATTACATAAGTTTATGGAATATAAAAAATTAAAATTTATTTTTAAGTAAGAGGCACCTCATAGGGTGTGTTTACTTTTCCTCCAAAAGGGGTTTAAGACTAATTGTCCACCTTTCTAGTGTTAACTTTAAGGAATCGTTTACTTTAATTGAGACTAATTCAATAGGTTTTGATTAGTAAAATATTAAAATTGGGTATATTGTCCAAAAGACAAAAAAAAAGGACTACTTGTTTGTGGTTTACTGAGAACCTAATTTTGTAGGTTTACAAGGTTGTTTTCATTAGACTACTTGTAAAATCTCAATTTTCTCTCTTTCCTAATTCCCAATTGAAATTTATATTTTTCATGAGTTGTGTCAATAATGTCTTTTTGCAAAGCTGACAAGATATAGGTTAATTAACAATGACAATTTCAGGTAGTTAATATCTCATACTTATTCTAACAAATCTCTAGGGCTTAGTCTTAAACTAAGGCTCATCACCAATTAAAAGTAAATAATTTATTATGAGTTGTAAAATAACTCACTCATCCTAATATATGGAAGTAAACGACTTCTTAATAGATTGTGGTCTGCAAAATCTGTATAAGTCCATAGGTTGACCATGTTTTAGAGGTTGGCGGAAGATATGATAATTGAAATAAGTTATACATTTA
This sequence comes from Lippia alba, assembly GCA_037834125.1. Classification (NCBI taxonomy): domain Eukaryota; kingdom Viridiplantae; phylum Streptophyta; class Magnoliopsida; order Lamiales; family Verbenaceae; genus Lippia; species Lippia alba. Next base: position 4,764,052 of record JBBMKE010000001.1, on the reverse strand, counting down.
GTAGAGTTCCTCTCGTGAATGGTGGGGACTACTGGCTGGATTTTGCTTATGTCATGGGGGAGACTGACAATCTCTCCCTTGTTGAAAAACCACCGGATCCTCCTTCTTACTCGACGGCATTAAAAGGAAGGCCTTCTGACTCCTGCCTTCTTCCCGATGAGAAGGTAAAAATAGATTTGAGTTTTATCCCTTAAGTAAAATTACGGAGTTTAAAGGGATTCTTATAGCTATCTTCTCGGATGAGGACTGCGATCTCCTTTTATAAAATATTGGGTTGAGAAAATAAGACGTCTTCTTTTGTAGAGAGATTAAAAATGATTGAGTTAAGATTTTTTGAAATTTGGAAAGAAGATTAAAGGTTTTTATTGGAAAATAAAATAAAAAGTAAATTTGGATTGGGAAAAAGAGATTAAAATAAATTAATAAAAAAATTAAATTAATTTAAAACTATATCCTAATTATTATAAATGGTGAATTGTATATCCTAACAAAGAAACGAGCTGCAAACCTCTCTTCTCCTCCTCCTTGTATTTTCTTTAAGATATATGATGTATATATGTGTTTATGTATAAGTTTGAATTGAATAGGCTAGGGTTTGTGAAAATCTTGAAGTATGTTATTATGATTGTTGAATGGCTACATAATAATTTTCATGAACTAAATACTTGTGATGGAGGTTGTGGGTTGAATATTGATACATATTGAAGGGGGAGTTTACATGTTTGGTTTTTTTGGATGAATATTCATGCCTAATGTGTCTCAACTTGAAATAAAATGTGTATTTGATGTTCCTAAATAGTATATTACATGTTTGGTGTGATTTGGAATGGTTGTGGTGTAAGGGGATGATAAATGGGACCATCCCCTATTTTTCCGATAGCCTCGCCCTGTTTGTTTTTTGTTCCATGCCTTCCAAACGCCGGTTTAGATCCCAATTCATTTTCCAAACGCCCGTGTGAGACCCACTGTTTTGACCCGAGAGCTTTCAAACGCCCGTTTGAGTTTTCAGACCAATTTTCACATGGCCGTTTACCCCTCAAACGTGTTTCGGTTGACCTGAAATTTTAACCATATAAACTTATTTGAATTTATTTTTCAATTAAAATCACCTCAAAATCATATCTAAGGACCAACATAAAACCGTTTTAATTTGATGTCACCACTTCATCGAAAATATGCATTCATCCGACTTCGAGCCTATGCCATTACCTTCTCACTTTGAACCATGATTCGTGCCATACACCGTTGGAAGAACTGTTTGTCCAGCTTCAAACCCAACAAACAAAACTCAATTCCAACTTATAGAACTCGAGATATTCTCATTTTTCTACAGTTTGCGCGTTTTCGAAAACTGTTAGCTTTTGCCCAAGATTAGCCAAACCTCTCTTCTTGTGTTCCTTTTACTTCCTTGACTTTCGTATGTGATTTATGTGAATTATATGCTTGATTAATCGATAATTATGTTATTATTTGACACTCCTTAGTCCTTAATTGCTTAAACTTGATTATTTGACTTCGTGTTTTATATGAATTGAATTCGTATGATTGAATGTCATGAGTATGTGAACTCCTTGAGATTTATTGCACCTTATATGTACTAGATGTATGACATGCTTGATAATTAAGTGTCAAGGGCTTGATGATATATTTAATGGTTAATTATTTGGCATGTTATGAATATATATAATTGCCTATTTCGTGGGGACATTAATTGTGCACATGAACAAAATCACAATATCTCATGACTTTCATGGCTTCATTATATATCAATTGATCTTATAATATGTTACACCACTTCATGAACATTGTCGTGCGTCTATGTGGTTTCATAATTGAGTCTTGTCTCATAAGTACACCGTATTTTTGTTATTGTACAGTTTTTCTAGGGTGGAGACAACTAGATCGAGTGGGCACTTATTTTGTCGAACAGCCAGGTTGATTGTCCGCGGTGGCTGTAACACCCCGTATTTCAAAACCGACAGGTAAATTATGTGATTTAATTATTGTTTGCATTTTAATTGAATTTACGTGAATTATGTGAATTAATTGCATTTTATTACATTTTATCTAATTGCATTTCCGAACGCTCGAACTCGGAACCATTTATAGCCGAACCAAATTAAACTGAGAAAACCAAGAACCGAACTCGAGCCCCAAGAAGCGGACCGGTTCAGCCCTTAAAGGGGTGAACCCAACCCCTTACACTTACTCCCTCGTTTCACACTTCACATTTCAACCAAGAACAAGAGCAAGAGAAGAAGCCCTCCAAGTTCCCAAGTCCTTGATCCAACTTCAAGCATCCATATCTCTCTCGTTTCTTCACCAATTCTCGAACCCAAGTAAGTTTTGGAATCCCCACGACCCCCTCTACCTTCCACTCCGAACATTTCTTCATGAAAATTGGTGCATATATGAATTTGGCTCATATAGTGAATAGTAAGGGTATATGCATTTTGATGAGTTTGATGATTTTGAATTTGTATGATTGATTTTGGACCTCATTTATATGCTCTAGGTGATGCATTTATTGTATATAATGTATGGTTTTGGTTGGTGATTGCATTAAAGGCTTGTTGCCATATTTGATCATATGTGCATTTGAATCGGGTTTGCAACCCTTGTCTTCATTTCTTGGTTTCTTTGTGATTTATGCATGAATATATGATCCTTGATTTATTGTTGTTATTTAAGTTGAGTTTTGTTGGATAAATTTGAGTGTGTTGGGATTTTTGGGATTGAACCCCTGTTTTCACTCATTTTCTGCCCAGGTTTTTCAGTCCAAACGGCGTTTGGAGCCGTAGTGCATTTTACAAACGCCCGTTTGGACTGCGTGGAATTTTCAAATCTGTCTCTTGGAAAAGGGCATTTGGAGTTTTGTTCTGTTTTGTAAACGCCCGTTTGGGGACCCATACCTGATGCAGAAACTTTTTGAACGGGCATTTAGCTTTTGAACTAGGATTGCAAACGTCCGTTTGGGAGGCAGTAGGTTTTGACACGGGTGTTTGGCTTTTCTTTGTATTTTGCAAATGCCGTTTCAGGACTCTCGGATATGGAAATTTACATATAAAATGGTTGTTTGGATTTTTAACTGAGAATCCAAACGCTCGTTTCAAATGCTACTGTCTATTTTTGGATTTTTTGACTTTTGCGGTTCAATTCCTTTGACCCTTAAATGCTTTGATATGTCCTTTTTGTATGTTAATTAGTATTTCTTGCGCTTGTAATGTGACGTTTGACTTTTCCTTGCATGAGTTGCAATTTTGGGTGCTATTATGTGACTTTTAGGAAATAATTGAATATGAGTGATGAGCATTTGCATCTCATGCATCTTTTTTAATTGTCATGGTCATTCTCAGTCCATATAGAGTCTAAGTCTCGGGTTTCTTGTATTTCTTTTCAGAGGAGGACCCAGTTGACGAGCCCGAGGCATAAGATCTCAAGCTCACTTCATTTTTGCTATCTTATTTCAAGGTGAAGCTAGGACCTTTGTATAGATAAGCGACCTAAGACCTTTATGTGGCGTTTTCTTGCCTCGCATGTGAACCTATTATATGTATATGTATCTAAGTGTCGGATTATGATGTTTATGACCTTGTGGACCAAGTTTGCACAAAAAAGTTAATATAAAGGTATATATGAGCCTTCTAGTTACTCTCGTTCAGTTTTTGTTTCTGTTAGCAAGCTAAGCCATGAAAGATTGGTTTTGTGAGCGGTTTTAAGATTGTGAGCTCAAGGAGCTATGGGTAAGGAACTCTCAGGACTATATAGGGCCGTCGAGGTTAAGCCTGTCCATAGTCTCCACCCAAGATATCACGTGCGACCTCAGGAGCTAGGGAAGGCATGGTATTTTGATGCTTCCGGTTATCCAGGGAGGACCCCGTAGTAGGTTAGCTACCTCTTGGGGGTTTGGTATATTTATGGATGGTTGGGATCGGTGGATTCTTCCATCATTGGAGTAGTGGAATGTTATGTTTATGCTTTTGGTTTTGATTGGTTCTGAGAAGTAGGTTGAAAATTCGTACTTGCCGAGCATTTATTTCTGTTCAGTTTTGAGAATTATGAATTGAAATAGAGATTGTGAAAATGTATAGTATGTTTTGTTTTGGCTTGTAAAACCTATCACCGGTTCATGGTTCCACCTTTTGATATATGCTCTGTTATATTTATAGTGTGTGGGTGTGCGTTAGCCCCCTCACTCAGTCAGTTGATTGATTTCCTTCGTTTACTTTTCTTTCAGTTGCAAGTTTTTGGGTCGGGAGCTAGGCGGAGAAGTGTATCTGCACGAGTACACTTGTCGGTCTAGGTCTTTAGCATACATACATTCCTGCTTATATTCTGTACGGATATGAATACTTGGATACATTTGTATATGAATTTCATTTTACACATAATGCTTGGGACTTTGATATGATTGCATATATATTTTATTTGGTTTTAATTTACAGCTTCCGCACACTCTGAGTCTTTGTCCGTTAGCTTCGTCTGGCTTAGTGTTTGAGTGGTCACCCATTCGCTAGGATTTAGATTCGGGTACGGACTTCATTTCGTGATCGGATTTGGATCTTTGTGCGGGGGATATGATCCCTACTTGTGGGGTGCTACACCAATCAAGTCAAAGCATATGTCATTTATTTATTTCTTTAATATAAAGGGATATTTACATCTGACTACCCTGCTATTAGGGGTAATTACAACGCAGTCCACCTTTTTGAAGAAATTACAAAAACCCCCCTACTGTTTGTGTTTGGATTGAGGCCCCTGACGGAAGGGGTAAAATTACCTCATTGCCCTTGACGGAAAGTTTGTTTTTTTTTTAATTTTCCAATTAATTGATTAAAAAGTGAAATTACATTGTTGCCCTTGCGTATGCTGAAAATGAAAAGGCGGGAAATATCCCTCCAAAATTTAAAAATTCACTTTATATATATATATAACATATATATACATATAAAACATATCTATATACATATATATTCACACGTATATATACATATATATATATACATATATATAGATGCAGTTGCAGAGGATGAGGCGGAAGACGATGATGATGAGCACTCAGTGGAAGTCGT
>JBBMKE010000001.1:4740670-4758880 GCA_037834125.1 Lippia alba | reverse complement strand
TAGTGTTTGCTCAGCTGTGAAGAATGACAAGGGGGAAGAAAAGGGAGTTGTGGTACCTATATGTTTGCCATCTTCAATCCATGACAAGTTCCATCGTGAGATTAAAAAGACTATGGCCCCAATGCAGAAGAAGGGAGGGGCAACGGAAGGGCAAGAAAGTTTTTTCTGCGGGTCGTCCAAATTATGATTATATTCCAATGCATTCGGAGTCTGGAAGCAAGTGAACCCTCGAATTATATATTTTGCACGGATAGATATTGGAGTTTTTAAATCTAATGGTTTACGGTCACCGTAAAAAGCAATATATCGAAAGATTAATCTCTCACTCAATTGGGTAGGAGAAACTTTAATAGATAAAAAAAATATTATGGCATACTGTATATCTTCATAAAGAAATTAAAACTTATATATATCTATGTACTAATTAATATATGTAGATAATATGTATGTGATATGTAGAGGAGGGGGGCGGGATGCTTTTGAACCAGAGTAACATAAATAAAATTCACTTAAGGACTGCATGCATTTCTGCATTTTTAAAAATTTATATACAATAATAAGGGATTTGAAAAAAAAACAAAACAAAAGATAGGATGTTAAACATATTAAGTTCAAAATTTAACATAGTTTACAATTAATAATTCAATCTTCAAAAGCAATACTAAAGGGCTGTTCAAAAGTGGACATATGTTTTTGAAATATGATATACAGTGTCAATTAACAAAAAAAAAATCTTTAATTTGTTTTTAATTAACTTTTCAAATAATTTTTTAGGTTATTAATCCTTTGTCTCTTGAATATATAAAATTATCTCTTTAATTTCAATGATCCATTTTTGTAAATTAGTAACTGATAGACATCAGCGACCGATCTCGGACTGTTGTTAAAATTCACAACTAATATATTCACCTATTCCTATCAGTAGTAAATTAGAGACCAAATACTAATATTAAGATGACTGTCACTAATTACAATTTTTTACTTTGTTAAATTGGTCACAAAGCGGTCATTAATTCAGTGACAACATACTATCTGTCACTAAAATTTTAAATGATTTTTCACTGATCGATCACAATATGTGTTTTCCTTTGAATTGATTCCTAGGGCACTGACTCATATATATGGTATTGATTAGTGGCCGATTGAGTGGTCACTAGTTTAACTTATTATTAATTTTATTTTATTAAAATTGTGTTTCTTATTTTTAATTTTTATATTATTTTCATGCATAAAAATGTAATTCGAATGAGAAAATAAAAAATAAAATATAATTCCATAGTTATATTATAAATCATCCAATAAAAGTATGAAGTTTCACAAATCATATATATTAATAATAAGTCAAATAAGTTTAATCACATCAAATGAGTTTTTCTCATCTTTGTGCGTGATATTAAATGTCACTTTGTCATCTTTCTCCATCTCCTTAGTCAGATGGGCCCAGCCTTTGTCATCTATCTTCTTTTCGCTACTTGCTAATGCCAAAGACAGATATTTGACAATTTAAATATGCTCATGAATCGTTTTAGAGCCTTTTTATAAGAGTTTGCATTTCAATCTGTAATTGTTGAATACGAGCACGCGAACTGATATCATAAATAATTACATTTGGCTATCTTACGCTCATACGCTCTCATACTATTCAGATTTTTGCTATTTGCTCTCATCAACGATCAACAACACACAACTACTTTCTCTATCATCAACGATCAACAACACACAACTCTACTATCTCTCTTATTTTTCTCCTAATTCGTTTACGTTATTCATTATTACTTTATTTGAATTATATTATTTATCTTCATCAAGCACTTATTAATCAATTCGCAGTGGAGTGTTAATCCTTTTTTTTCAGGTCTCACCCCCTTTTTTGACAGATTTGGATCTTCTTCGCTTGGATAACTCGAAATTCATTAACAAATTCAATGGTAAAACAGAGATATGGAAATAAATATCATAAAAAAATTGAGAGAAAAAAATTTACTTCACTAGATTCCGATCCATTTTGATCAAGACCTTTCTTGGATAACTCGGGATCAGAAAGTCAAACGTCGCGATACACTTGAATTTGTATTAGGGGAAGGTCATCGTCAACTCGAAACCTGGTCGGAGGAAACAGAAGGAGATGAGCTAGAGGCCAACTTGGGGAAATAAGGGGTGAGACCCAAGTTGGAACTCCGACGCTCAAGTTAGTGATCAAGTGATATAGATCGAGTTTTGAGTATAGTAAATGTGGTAGGTAAAGCTACTTGAGGAAATAATGCGGGGGTATTTTTACCAGGTAAAGTCATGATTACTTCGACTTACGCATTTTTTTCCCAAGCTGATAGGTGTCCCACTATGGTCAAGCATTAAATGCTAGGCCGGCCATTAGCCCAAGTGGGAAATGAGCTGATACGTGGTACCTGAGTCGATAGGGTCGAGGTACTCTGGATCGGGCATATGGGTATGACTGGATCGGAGACTGAGTGCGGTAATTTTCTTGAGGGAGTAAATGTTATACTCGACTCTAGGTCGAGGTGCGTTTGAGTCGACAACTTGACACGTGGCGTAACGTCATTGGTTCAGGTGTACCGATGAGTTTTGTCCACGTCACATCTGATTGGGTTATGGGTTATGGGTATATGAACTATCTTTTAAAGCCCCCAAACTAGTGTTTATTTTGCAATGTCGGGGCAATAGGTTTATGGTGTGGGCTAGGTTGATTGTTTGCTTTGCTAGACCCATTTCAAATCTTAGGTCAATATTGTCCTCGCTGTTACAACAGTCAACATTTGCAGCTCTTGTGGAATGCCAATTTATCAACAATTGCGGCGGGAATAGTCTAGATAAATTGCTAGTTGTACATTAGCTGTAAATGATTGGATGCAAGTTGTTTCACCGCCATTGTTAGCCGAACATCTGAATAGTGCACGCGTTTTGATTTCCCTATAAATAGGGCACTCCTTACCTTTATTTGTATAAGTTTAAGAGAATAGAATTACAATAGTTCTCTCTCATTATTTCTCTTTTATATTTTGTGTTGATTCGCATCGTCGTAATTCTATTTTCGCAACAGATTGCTTATTATGCAACTTCTAGTCTTCTATGTAAGATATTTCACGTAACAATACATAAATTTCAGAGTATTATTATTATTATTATTATTATTATTATTATTATTATTATTATTATTGAAAGCGTGGAATTGGTTGTTCCTCTTATTCTTACTTTTATCATTGAATTATTTTGCCTTTTTCTTATATCTATCTACTTTATTGCTATGTATTTATCAAAATTTATGAATTAAGGACAAAATAATTGTGAGCTTTGGTATACTTGTCTTCTTCAGTTAGAAGTAAATTATAATTGGTCAAAGTAAACCTAATGGTTATAAGTTTATTCAAACATGTTAAATTTCCGAAGAATTGAAACTTTAAATCTTTTATATTAGGCCGTAACAAAAATACCCAATTAGATCGACAATATTGTATAATTATTCTAGTACACTGCATTGTTCTATTATTTCATTATATTATCTCAGTAAACATGCTTATTTCCACCTCCACATGGTAGGGCATGCCAGAATCAATTGTATTGAATGGTTGACAAAATAATTGATCCATGGGACCATGAGAGCTGAGAAGTTTCAAATCAGTCCTGCTGCCAACAGTGACTATTTAATATATATGTGGCCAACCGCCAACTGTTTTTCATACGCTATATTGATAACTTTGGATGAAGCTGTCTAAGAGAAATTCGCAGTCTCAATTATTGAATTTTTGCTGTCCGGTTCTCAAATGGCGGAAGCTGTAGTCTCTCTTGCTCTAGAAACTCTTCGCGATTTGTTGCTCGAAGAAGCGAGATTCTTATCAGGTGTGGGAAGAGAAGTGAGGGCACTGGAGAAGCAGCTGAAGGAGATTAAATGTCTCCTTGAAGATGCAGATAAAAGACAACACGAAAGCAAAACCATAAGTAATTGGATTGCTGAGATCAGAGATCTTGCTTACAAATCAGAAGATGTCATTGAAACATACGCCGTCCAAGTCTCTTCCAAGAGAGGATCGGGCTTCAAAAAGCTCTTTGGCAAATTCTCTTGCGTTCTAAATGAGTGCTTCTCGGTCCACCAAATAGGTTCGGAAGTTTCAGAAATCAAATCTGAAATGGCAAGACTCAATGAAAGAATGAAAGAATCTGGAATAAAAAGCATCGTTCAAGGCGAAAGCTCAACTGCAAATCAAGATCATGATAACCGAAGATGGATAAGGCATACCAATCCTGTTGAGAGTGAAGATTGTTTCGTGGGAAAGGATGATGACTTGAAGCAACTTGTTTCCCTCATGGTTGATGACAAACAACAACGGGTTATTTCTATATGGGGTATGGGTGGAATTGGCAAGACCACCATAGCACGAAAAGTATACAATCACACTGACATCAAACGTGCTTTTGATAGTTTTGCTTGGGTTTGTATTACTCAACAATGTCATATCAGATCAGTTTTGGAGGACATCCTCAAACAACTGATCCCACAAAAAAGAAGTGATATATCAAGTCTGAGCGATACAGAGTTGGTTCAAGAACTTTGCCAAATCCAAAGGGCAAAAAGAAGCATAGTTGTTCTAGATGATCTTTGGGAAGTTGAACATTGGGATGGTCTAAAACATGCCTTCCTTGTACAGGGTTCAAATAGCAAAGTGTTGGTGACCACTCGGAAACAAAAGGTCGCAGGCATGGGATTGGCGTTTGAACTTGGGCTTCTTAAAATCAATGATGGTTGGGAATTACTCAAGAAGAAAGCATTTCCATACAACACCACCCCAGGTTAGTAACTTTTCAAAACAAAGAAGATCATTTTAGATATATTTAGGGAGAATTACTTTTAAATACCCTACATTTAGGCTTGATTACAATGCAATCAATTATTAACGTAAAATTAAATTTTAATCCCTAACTTTGAGAACCGTTTGTGATCTCTAGGGTCTCGTTATGTTATTCCAAAAATATCTCTAATTTGTTGTTAAATTCATAATTTGTAGGGATCGTTTTGTTATTTTTGTAAACTTTAGGGATACTTTTATAATTTTACTTATATATTCAATGTAATACTCATAAGATCGTCAGGGGCATAAGCATACTTTTACAAATTTCGTTAAGGGACCTCAAATCTCAATAATGATAGACTGTGTTGTAATTAGACATAAATGCAAAGTAATCAGATATAATTCTTCCTATATATTTATGTAAGTTTTTATCATGGGCACCTCTGTGTTAGGATTACTTAGGAAGAAGTGTCATGAAAATGCCAACATGGGATAAATGGATTCATTTCTAATGGTGAGGTCCCGGATTCGAATCCCCGATTCGGGATGCATGTGTAAAAAAAAAAAAAAGTGTCATGAAAAATCTTATGTTATAAAAATTGTTGTGGTGAATCTTATTTTTATAAATTATTGCATAAAAATCTTAACTTGACTGTTTGAGTTACATGCGCCTTAAATGCGGCTGAGTATGTGTTTTTCATGTAAATTATCATTTTTACCCTTCTTTATTAATATTTAAACACGATTATGGTTTTATCTTTTCATTAGCCTAAATTTTTAAAATTCTTTTTCTTTCATCTCTTTCAGATTTGTTTTCATACCTTCTCAAACATCTCCATTTGAACTTAGTTATTCTTACGGAGTATGATAAAGAGACAATTATTGTGGTGATTCTCAATTTAAGTATTTCTCAATAGGAAAAACATATTTAAAATACTAACAAATTATATTGGAGTGGAGTACAAATTATATTATATACTAATACAAAGTTTTTATTAACTAATTTTATAATACAGAATTTTGCGTGATACTTATGTGTGACACAGGGCTGTACATGGAGTTAACTCCATATTTATATATTTAGCTATTGTCGGGGAAAATTTAAATTTTCGTCATCCATCTATATCAATTTTAATTCCCAAGTTACATTAATAATAAACTAATCACTAAATTACTAATTTATCATAATAATTGGTCCTTTCGTTAACTTAATTAACCATAAACAACTAACTGAAATGATTTAGGAGAGAATTTTTGGCACTTATATATCCGATTTTTCCTCATTGTTCGTCTTAAATCTTGAATTTGAAATTTTTTTCAACATTCATTGTTTTAAAGCAAATTAAATGAATTTTCAAAAATGTTCAAGCTTGGACGACCATTTAATTCAAGAGGAACAGATGATGCAACTTCGAACGTCTCGAGTTATAATAGGCAGATAATTCCGCAAATCTGTTTATTAATTGCCGAAACACAACTTCTTTGCCTCCACAACACATTCAACAAATTGTCGTAAGTTGAAAGCAATTTAACTTGACGAATAACACCCCCACCCCAAATAATAAAAAATAATCAATAAATAAATTTGAGGTCATTCCACAATGAAGTTAGTCCAAATATAAATTTTCTATTCCAAAATTGAAAACTAAGATCCAAAAGCAGCAAATATACAAAAGATACAACGTAAATGATTCCTTACGACCATACAAACTCCCTCGAAGTTTCTCAACACTACCTTTTGGTTCAAGAAATTTGGAAGGGAGGAGGATAAAAAAAAGGGAAAAATTGTAGACTCGACACAAAAAATTTCATGATATAAAATATCACTTATAAAAACTTATGTTTTTAAAATAATTGTACCTAAAACTCTAAGAATATTGATTGTGGTACATGCGCCGAAATTGTTGGTCAGGTAATTTTTTATATTTTTATTTATATTTCTATATCTCCTTCCTTCCTTCTACCACCACCACTACTGTCTCTATCATTGTTGCCGTTGGCTCCTCCTTCTCCGTCTCCGACCAACTCTGCAGCCAAAATACAACGGTTGAGTAAATATATAAAAGAATTAGAAGTGATAAATAAATGGCTAGATACATATTTGTTCCTATATTATATGATTGTTCTCAAGATATTTTGTTTTTTCAAATACATAAAAAGATAATATATAATAAACGGTGACAAAAGTAATAAGAATTTGAAAGTACAAGGAAAAATATCCCCTTTTTTTAAAAATTATTATTAACATATATATTTATTGAATAAACAATTTTTATTTCCGAAATCAAAATGATCTTTTCTTAAAAAAGAAATATCAAAATGAGCTATGATAGATTATTTCTTTATTTATCAAAAGATAATTTTTAATAATTACTAAATAATAATTAATCATAGATTAAAATAACAAACTTTTGATTTTTATCCTATAGTTTCCTAATTATTAAATAATATTTAATTATGATATAGTTTTAATTACTTTTTTCTTCATGCCAGTATATATTAAAAAAATAAGTTTCAAATTCATATCTCATTACTAATTATATGATTAATGTGAAACGCATTACTTTTTACTAGTTTTAAAATAAAAATGTGGATATGTACACTACAAAATACTTTCATATCAAATAAATGTGTAGCAACAAACCAATTTTCGGTCACTATAGAGATATTATGACAAATATTTTTGTTATGACTATTATTGTAAGTGTAACAAACCCGCCATAACGGGTTTATTTGTATGATTATTAATCACGTATATAATATATTTAAATATGTGACATGGAAAGTAAATAATTGATTTACACCAAATAATTAAGATTTTAAAATTAAGAGTGAGTATCATTTTACTTTCTATTTGTTATATTTTTTGATGTTATAAAACGTAGAATTGGAAAACTTATTATTAACTGAATTTAGGTAAGCTTGGAAGATTTTTCGAATATATCAGATACTTTTTTGTTCCAATAGTATATGAGTACATCAGATATTAAGTAATTAGCAGAAATATCACTGTTACAAAATACATACTGAATAAAACATATCAAATTAACAAGTCACATGCAATGCAAGTCACTATTGTAATTTTTGTACTGCAGATATACTTAATTTAAGTAAATTACTTAATTTGAGATTCAATGTTTTACAGACTCTTTTGGGATGGAAGAAAAACGATTTGAAAAAATGGGGAAAGAAATGGTTCAGAAGTGTGGGTGTTTGCCCTTAGTAATTTCGATACTTGGAGGGCTTCTTTGTAAGAGAAAATCATTTGAAGAGTGGAAATCAGTGAATGAAAGCATCAATGCACATCTATATAGAAATGAGAGAGAAAAGAATGAGATTCATGGAGTCCTAAATTTAAGCTACGAAGATCTGCCTTATCATTTGAAGCCCTGCTTTCTACTCATGGGGCAATTTAGAGAGGATGAAGCTATACACTGTCGTAACATGTATAGTTTATGGATATCACATGGTATGATCTCAACTGAACATCGTGGAAAAGATGAGACACTAATGGATATTGCTGAAGCTTATTTAAGTGAGTTGGTCTTGAGGTGTCTCGTTCAAATTCCACTTTCGGATGTGAAATTTATTGGAAAATATTACAATTGCCAACTTCACGATGCAGTGCGAGAGCTGTGTTTGTCAGAGGGAAAAAATGAGGGATTCAATTTTCGAGTTATAAATTACCAAGGTGGAGAATTTAGCAGCGTATTGAACGAATCATTGTCAAGAATTGCAACACGACATTTGGCTATTCATATTGATAGACCAACAACAATCAACTTAGATGTATTGACAATCAATCTTGAGGATACTACCAGACATGTTCGATCACTTCAGTTCCTCAACAAGGAAGATAATGAGGTGATTGATTTTCAGCATAATACAAGTGAGTTAGAGAAATTCAAATTGCTAAGAATTCTAGTTTTTATGAATTCTAGATTGGAAGGAAGGCAATTGAAAGGGATTGGCAGTCTAATACACCTTAGACTTTTAGCCCTGAGAAGCTGTGAATTGGATGAGGTGCCGTCATCCATTAGAAATTTGAAGTACTTACACACACTTGATTTATTTCGTTGTTGGAATATCAAAGTGCCAAATGTTTTGAAAGAGATGCATCGATTGAAGTATTTGTTTCTTCCTTTTTATGAGAAAGAGTGGGTTGCACGAAACAATTACCATTTGACATTGGAGTGCTTAGGTGGGCTTGAAACACTGGATAACTTCAACAATTTGGTGAATGATTGGAAATCAGTCATGACAATGAAGAATCTCCAATTGATAACTGTAGAGGTATATGACAAGAAAAGCTTGTCGGGGGTCGTCAACACCATTATCACAAACTGGACAAATTTGAGGAGAGTCGACATTGATATCAAACCTGGTTGCCACCTTGAGTCAACAGAGGAAGACTTAGCCATTCTCAAGAATATGTTCTCATGTCAAACTCTTATTGACTTGTTTATACGTGTGCCCATAAAGAAACTTCAACTTGATGAGTGTGTAACTGAAATAAGCACCTCAAGACTTATCTCTCTAAGATTGCATGATTGTGAGATTGAGGATGATCCAATGAGAATATTGGAAACGTTTCCTTTCTTGGAGAAACTAAGTTTATACAATCGAGCCTTTGTGGGGGAAGAGTTGAAATGTCAGGCATCAGGCTTCCCCCGTCTCAAGAGAATTGAACTAAAAAAAAAAGATTAGGCTTGTTATTTTCTTGAGCAAATAATAAAACTTCAATATTATTCTAAATATTACCTACGTGCATTTAGCTTCTTATCATCATATGCTTATTCTTCTATACGGTCAATGATATATGTAGTTACGTATTACGTTAGATCTAACTTAATATGAGTATTAATGATTTTCATATAGCTAAAGAAGAATTGTGTGTGTATATATATTATGTATGTAAATTCCAAAAATATAGCATATACATATAATTAAAAGTTGATATTACAATTTTCACATTTTAATTGATAATTAATTTTTATTTTATCATTTTGATATCTAACAACAAACAAACTATTTGTTTGTCGTAAATAGTTTCGATGTATATGGATTTGGTATTAAAAAAAAAGATGAAGAAAAATAAGCATAAACTGACTGTTCAAAAAGAATGAATAGGATAGTTCATTTTCCAATTTACTTATTTGGTTTGGAGCATAAATAGATATTGTCTCCTATTTAAATTATGTTTAAACTCTATCTGGATATAATTGGCTTCAAAATTTAAACTTTATTTCTTATGAATTGCTGTAATGACTTCATAAAAATTTTGATAAAATTTTTGAAGTCTTTTGAGAAGTTAATTTTTGGCGGCCCCACCTCTTCCATATGTACCGATTTGAGAAACTCCGATGCTGCGACGAATCAATTTTGATAAATATTAGTACAACATATCAAAATGTTAAAAGGAAAATATTTGAATTTCCTTACTAGCCCGAAGTTGGATTTTTGTATTAATCCGTTAACAATTTATATGAGATCATGTATGTATATTTCTAACTACAGAAGATCTTGGTGCAGAATTACCCTGTCCTCTCTCTCTCTCTCTCTCTCTCTCTCTATATATATATATGCTTACATTAATATTTTGATTTATAACCAACAATTTTATTTGATTTTGAATTTGCAGATAACCTATCCACCTGGGAAAGACACTGATGTTCGAAGATTTCTGTGTCGACAAGCACAACATGTTGGTTCTTGTTTAGTTTTTCTTCTTTGTTCATTATTTGTTGGTGTTGCTTAATGCATCTCACGATCTTTGAACCCTTCAGACATAAAGGCTACTTATTTGTGTTTTCATATGGATCTGATACTTAAATGACAAATTTGTGATGTGTGTTTTCAGCCAATTATTTGTGTCATTTTAGAAAGGTTAGCTATTAAATAAGCATTTGGCCCGTTTTTTACTTTTCATGCAATAACCAAATTATTATGTATGCAATAAACACATGGCCAGTGATCTAATATTGCAGGGTTTAATTGCTTAATTGAAAAGAGACGAAGAACTACCAATTATGATTGACAAAGGTGTTAAAAGTGTGGCTTAAATTAGCATTTAGAACTGATCAAGAAATTTTCATACTTGGATAGAAATATATGTTCTTTGTTCTTTTATCTTCTTAGGTGAGCTCTTGTAATTGATCCATTTGAATTTCATGTTCGTCCGACTCGTGGTCCCCCTCTATGCAACGACCTTATCTTGTTCGATGTTCTTCGGGTCAAAACTTTCATGATTCTTAGCAAACCTGAGCGTACACGAACCCAAGTTAGTGAACATGTCGAACAGTACCGTAGCAGCAACCCGTTCATGTTCAAGTTAATGCAAATTGTGAGTATAAAAAACTTAGAAATAAAGCAATTAGAGATTTTAAGAAAGTTGTAGCGAATGGTGCAACCGTGCAAGGCATAAAGCCTATGATTGTCGGTTGGTATGATCTTGAGCTTAAAATAGGTTTGACTCTTAGGGTTTAGGGTATGATCTTGAGCTTAAATTAATAGATTTAACCGGTCTTTAGTCTTAAATTGGTTCTATAAAATTTTGGCTTGAAGTTTAATCCTCTCCCATAAATGAATTAATGACTACCCCAATCTTATTTCACTAGTAATCTGGAAAGTTTTTATTTGGTTTCATAATTGACTGTTCCTTCAACAAAGAGGTATTATTAATTTAGTTCGGCAGAAAGTTAGGAATCAACCCTACTAGACATTTACTTGAGAAGATATACTCTCTAATTAAGGCTTAACATACACAATTTTCGACAATATCACAAAGTATGACCTTATCCATTCATTTCTTAGCAATGGATCGCAACTCCAGACGCAAAATTCCATACTCCAGAACCAAAATTCCATAAATTCCTTCACGAGGTATTAGCAATGGATCGCAACTCCAGACCCAAAATTCCTTAAATTCCTTCGGGTATACCCGTGGACTTTAATGCACCGATACTTAAAAGAAAAAAATCTATATCACCATATCCGTAATGTATCTATGTCGTTATGTCCGATATCTGTACATCATCATAACATAGTCGTGGCAATTGACAAAAGGCATGACATGAAATAAATTTATATCTTCGCGTGCAGCCCGACATTCTATTGACAAAAGAATAGAATAATTGCACAAATGCCTATAGCCTTGATATTATAACTATGTCCATATCAATTTTAAAACTCCTCTTAACATATCATGGCAAACGCTGAATAATTCAAATTAAGAGATCTTGGAGAATATTTTATATGTACAATATTATGCTTATGAATTGAAAAACTTTTATTTAATCATGATACACATGAATGAACATGTCGCTCTGGTAAAATTAACACGCATGCAATGCTAATTGAAAAATGAGGTGGATACACTAGAAATAGAAAAGGTCACATGCCTAGTTTTACCACAAGCACAAGAGATGGCCAAAAAGTTTATACGCATAAGTTTATTGCATTTACAAGATAAAAGTACAATAAAAGTTAGGAGAAACTTTCTGCCTACATTAACGATCAGCAAAGCAGAGATATATACAAAGTTCTTACTAAATATCACAATATCACAAAATATTATTCTTACAGAATATCATCTACCCAAATATAGGCAATACACAATAGATACACTATATCTCCACTCCTACAAACATATGGCATTCATATTCATCAAGTGCTTATCCAAAGACCTAAGTTTGATGGTAAAAATTAGTGATCTTGACGAATTCCCTTAAAATATATTATAGACAATATATTGGGGGAAAATAGCAGTAGAAGTGAAACGAAAAAACCAGCAAGTGAGCACAAAAGTTGAGAGAGATGCGAATATGGAAATGAAGAGCAGGGAAACTAGACAAAAGCCTAAAGGCAAAGTAGCGGAGTAAATTGGTAAATGCAAAATGGAAGTTCTGGTAATGCGAACGAGGCATAGGATAACTATTTCAGAATGTGAAATTCGCCCTAAAAGCTACTATCATTTGATTCAATTTCACAGTAACATGACTGAGATAAATATTGTACACACGTAACTTTTAGACTATATAATTTAACCAACGTACCATTCTCTTCTAAAATTACCTTAAGTTGCTAATGAGGCACTTGATGAGACACAATTAGCTCCCATATTAAAGTTTTATAGTTGCAGTTCAAAAAAAAAAGGTGGTCAAATTTTAGCGTTGAGGCGAGAAATGATTGGATAATGAAAAGAGAATTACTGTAATATGTTCACCTTCTTCTTTGTTTTCTGCGACATTCAAAACATTCAGTACAGGAATACATACTCCTACTTGTGGAGCTAGATTGAAGCTTGCTCGGTTGGACTTTCAACTCTTTCAACAATATGTCTCGAAGCTGTTCGTTTTCACGCATCAGCTGTTCAATGAGTATCTGGTGTTTCAAAACCTAAGGGCATAAGAAAGTTTGCTATTATTATGCTTTTCGAGATACAAAATGAAGTAGTAGACACACTTTTTCGAGATAAAAGATTGAATGAACACAGAATTAGCTTTATAAAGGAAAACTTCTGCAAATTTGAAATTTTGGCCAACAAATCAGCGTTCCATGAAAGATTTGATGTAATTCAACTGTAATAGCAAAAGGTCTTCATGAGTAGTTAGTGTTTTTACGTATCAGTACCATTTGAAGAACATTGTTCTCCAACTGCAGTCCCCCAGCCTGCAATGAAAGCTCAACAGTAATTAGATTCCAATCATAAGCAGCCACAAGAAATTCAACTCCGCGTAAAAAAAAGTTCGGCAATAAAAATAATTTTCCAAGTATGTATATCAATGCGACTAAAAAAAAATGCTAAACGCTAGGGTTTAACCAAAATGTTTGGCTTGTTCTTGAACATATTACAGGACAAAAAGATAAAATAAAGATGGTGAAATCAAGCTTGATAATCTGTGAAAGATCAAAACTAAATGTTTCACTGCATAGATCAAAAGTAAAAGCCAGTGTAGTTATTACTTATTTTAACGCAGAATAAGACGGCTGCTAAGTTGTTTTGTATTGAACGGAAAGCAACTGAAGAGCTCATCAAAAAAGCAAAAGTTATGTTGCAACGAAAATACTCTAGTCTAAAGGATCACAATTGACATACTTGTTCATGAAGTGAGCTCCCCTCCACTTTGAGAAGAGGATTCGCTAAAAAGTTGTTAAGGACATTTTCGCTTCGACTACTATATCGTGCAGTAGTTCTTGGTGCTGAAGTTTCCTTTGAAGAGACTACTTCTTTCCCATTGTTGCCTTCATATATCTTCGATTCAGAATTTACTGGTTGACTAACAATTCCTACATGGTTCTCAAGTGAAGCATCCTCAGCCATGCTCATCCCAGATTGCAAGGATTGCGGAAGCATGCTTTGGTTAACAGCCAAGGTGGAACTGGGATCTACTCCAAGTTTTGTCATCACATGTTTCGCCACTTGCTGAAAGTGTAAAGAAAAGTGAAAATTGTTTAGGAATTTCAAACAAAAGGACCTCCTTAACTTGGTATTGTTGACTAAACAAAATTAATGAGGACTACATACTAAAAACTGTGATTGAATCTGATGCAGCACACCAGGCTTCACAGCAATGCCTGTCATGACAAAAACATGCAATAACTTAGCTACTAACTAAAACGGTCAGGATAATACTTCACGCACTGTAGCAGTAATGAAACTTAAGGAAAATTGAACTGTGACAAAGTATAAATTGAATGAGGACTATAACATCATATAAAGTCATATTAATTAAAAGCGAATTGTAAATTTAACATGCAAAGTGAATCAGGTTAGCTTGAGTTTCTGCACAACACGGAATAAGATAAATGACATCTAGCGCAAGAAACATAATTTTACAAATTGATCATCTAACAGCAGCAAGAGAAAATGGTTCAGTTTTATTATAACTATGTTTGATCAATTTGGTTCCCACATTATAATTACTTCTACCATGAGACATTCATAGTGAAACAAAATTTTCCATATACAGCATATCGTACAATAGGATATGCTTGGGGGTGAGTTTCTCAATACCCAGTATTGGCTTAAGTAGCTTTTCAACTAATCAGTAAAAACATATTGTATATCCAATACATAGTATAAAGATAGAAAGCTAAAGCATCAATCAAGCTATTAGTAGGTTTAGATAACAAATTTTGCAACCAAAAGCAAAGAAACGGGCCATCACTTAGGTTTCCAAAAGATCTATAAAACTCTCTATGATTGTAATAAAAATTGAAATAAAGACGACTGAGTAAATAAAAAAGGAAAAATCCTAACATTATCGTGAGTTTATTTTGGCAAAGATGGTGCATATTAGACATAAAGGTAATCTAAAGATTATTACATACCAACTCCAAAGCCATGGCCGAAACCCACTCCACAGCCAATACCCGCTTCAATGTTCTTTGCCCCAACTTTCCTTAACTAGATACATGAAAAATTAAAAATTAACAATTAAAAAGTTAGATCTGAATAGGAAATACCACCAACATGAAATCACAGATAGAAACACATACAGAACCATTGAAATGTCTTTGCACTCCAGAAAAGGCATCAGTTGCACCCCTAGTGGCAATCATAACTTGATTCAGAACTGGTATAGCACCTGTGATACATTGAAGTTTCAGAATAAAAGACAAATGTGAACAAGCACACCTGCAAAATTTTATAATATAATACTATAACATACCATCAGTTTGTTTAATAACGATTACAGTAATGCATGGTTCTTTCATGATGGAAAATATCTACGTAAATTATGTGGAATCAGTCTCGCTTTCTTAGGAAGACAGTGCTCCAGACATATATTAGCACTACAAGAAATAGATGACCTCCAATTATTTATAAATTTACAGAATGAAAAAAACTTTCGCTGATTTAATCATTTGTCATTCTAATGTCTGCACTTCATTTTGTTTCAATTTCAGTTAACTTGGCCTCCCAAAACATAGAAGCTTAGTATCACTCTTCCAAATTAGAATGCAACACTTAAAAGTTCACTTTATTCAATCAAGCAGCAGCAACTTGGTTTCAATTAGGCTTTTCATACCCAAGATAGAGCTGATTGTAGAGCAATTTTTCGGCACAAATGCAGGTACACAGCAGATGTTATGAGCAGAAGAAAAAGTAAATCGGCCCAATTTCAAGGAATTACATAAGTACTACATAAAAGCCCAAATGTTGATGTTGCATCAAGGAAACACGAATAATAAACCCGTTAAACACAGTTAAACCTAGTGGCTGAACTCCGATAAATATCTTATATCACAAACACCAACTCAGCAGCTCAAATTTTCCAAGTTTACCCTCATAAAGTTAGGGAACATGCATAATAAACAAGTAAAATTGAAGACACTTTGACATGAATTATCACTCTTTTCATCTGTGGGTTTGAATGGACCTTCAACGCTTATGTTTTTTGTAAGCCTCGGAATCAAGGAAGGTACCTAAGTTTAAAGGGCGGCCAACGCCAATGCCAATCCCACAGCCAATTCCGAAGCCAGTGAACACTTGACCCACTTTCAAAGTAAATGGATTCTCCAGTTTCATCCCTCTTCTTTTTTCTTCAGGGTTTTTCGTATAGATGACTCCACCACCCCTTCTAGACTCCATGTTAAATCTTAATTATGGTGGAAACTGTTCAATCTTGAATTAATTTTCTGTGGAAATATTGCAAAATGGTGCCCCCTGTTACGCCTATATAGCAAATAAAACTCTGACTATCTGACATATAAAAAATCCTCTAAAAAACACTATGTAGTTCAAACTTTGCAAAGAAAACCCTTCAAGCGCTATTCTTCACTTTTTCATACAAAATGACTGTTTTACTCGTATATTAAATTTATTGAATTATTTATATATATGCGCCACAAGTCCACAACCACCACAACGACATCGCCGCAGCCGGCCCTATCACCACCACTTTCACCTCCCCTAATCCACCGCCGCCGCCCTCTCTACCATAGCCATCACCAATGCCCGTTGCAACTGCCTTTCCACCACCGGCGTCCACCCACCTCCGTTCTTTTCCACCACCGCCCTCCCCCACTTTTCCTTCTCCATCAACCTACACACCACCACCACCACATAGGCTAGCCTATTCAACCTTTTCCCAAAACCCCAGATAATAAACATACCCTCTTGACACCTAATTTAGGAAAATAAGCGAAATTCAGCCGATAACTTACTCTGAAACCGACGAAGTACAAATCAAGTTCGGACCTTTTTGCAGCTATTGCGCAAGAAGAATATAAAAAAGATAAATCAAGAATCCGGGAAGACCATAAAAAGATCGTTGGAAGGCATTCGGTGGAGGCTCTGCGGCTACCCGTCGGGGTGGAGGGTCGGTGGCGGGATGTGGTGGAGGGCGAATAATTGAGGAGAGGGAGTCGGCTGGATTAGGTTATGTATATTAAATAATATTCTTTTAAAAAACAATTAAATATTCTTAAGAAATACATTGTATAACATTAATTCATTAAAACATTGTATATATTAAGATTTTTAATATATATAATTTTAAAACATTTCCGCTAAAATGGTCTTAAGGAATTCGAAAGATTTTTAATAGAAATGATAATATAATTCATTTAAATATCAAATGAACACCCTCATATTTAAATTTATTAATATTGAATATTTAAATAAATTTTAAAATTACAAACAATCCCATCCATTAGAAAATTTATCTAAAACTTATTGTATTGGGGTGTAGATGTAAAAAAAAAAAAATTGTGGAGTATTTTGTCATTTAAAGATTCATTTAAATTTAAAATTTTGACAAAATTATCGAGAATTCTAACAAATGGGGTGTAATTTTTAATTTCTTAGGAGTATTTCATGTAATTTAATTTGGAGCACCTTCCAACTAGGAGCAATGGCGTTCGTGAAAGCCCAGAAAACGAAGGCTTACTTCAAGCGTTTCCAGGTCAAATACAAGAGAAGGAGACGGGAAGACTGACTACAGGGCCAGGATTCGCATGATCAACCAAGACAAGAATAAGTACAACACCCCGAAATACCGCTATGTTGTGAGGTTTACCAACAAGGGTATCATCGCACAAATCGTGCATGCTAGCATTGCTGGAGACCATGTCCTTGCTGCAGCTTATTCACATGAGCTGCCTCGTTATGGTTCATGCAGCTAGCAATTCGTGCCGGTCCAACTGAAAAGAAATCTGAGAAACAGCCTCCTAAGGAACACAAGAGATACAACCTCAAGAAGCTGACATACGAGGAGAGGAAGAACAAGTTGATCGAGAGGTTGAATGCTCTGAACTCAGCTGCAGGAAATGACGATGACTCCGATGATGACGAGTGAACATCATAATTAGCAGTCTCCTTTAAGTTTGTCAATTTTGCTTATTGTTTGGATGTATGCCTTAACTGGCATTTTGAGTAGGTACACTATGTTGTGGAGTTCTA
>JBBMKE010000001.1:4676356-4690991 GCA_037834125.1 Lippia alba | reverse complement strand
TATTTGCATTGAAAACCCTATGTTAGGGTTCGCCATGCAAATATTTTGAAAACATAGGGTTTTTTGTGTTAATTTTTATAACGCAGGGTTTTCATGCAAATATTTTAAAAACACAGAGTTTTTTGTGTTAATATTTGTAACATAGATTTTTTTTTACCCATTTCACCTAACACAGGGGGTATGACGTAAATAACTCCTAATTAAATAGGCTAGCTACACAAGAAACTACTTTAAGAATCAACACGAGGAAGTAGGAACGTGACAAGCCTACTTACCTGTCCAAGTCAAGAAAAAGAATGGCTTCTTTTTGCCCCTTTTACTTCGCTATATATATATATATATATTTTTTTTTTTTCTACAATTAATTTTCATGAATTGAGTTGGAACGGATCGTTGGGACCTTCTGCTTCACTAGCTATATGAATGCTCTTAGTTCATAACACTTCCAAATAAGAGAATCAATTAAGGTGGGACTTGAAAAACAAAACAGATGGAACGGAAAATGACTGAGATAGAAGAGTTTCTTCTCAATCAACTTGGTAAAGTTCTCAAGGAGTGCGGAGTTGTAGCAAGCAACTACTGAAAGTTCTACTGTCTCAACAATTTGATTTCGCTAAAAAACTCTAGCAAAGAGAGGGGGGTTCTGATAATGAACTTATTGAAAGCTTAAAGAAAATCAAAAGATGAATTAAAGACTTGTATCCTGAAACCAATCAAGCTCGGCAAAGAATTCAGAAACTTACAGGTGGAGTTCACGTTCTGCAAACCCCGAGAAAGCTATATGGGGACCATTTAATTTGTTGGTTATCTCAGCAAAAGGCTCATCAACTCTGCTAAGTGCCAACAAATAAGGAAAAGTGGGAATTCAGTCTTCAAGCCAAAGAAGAATTCAATTGAATAGTAATTAACTAAATATTCCATCCGAGGCTTGTGCACTAAGATACAACAACCATCAACATTTACGTACCCAAATATGCATTTTGAATTGAGTTTATAAGCAACATTTTGGAATAGCACGTACATTATATTTTACAGGCAAATCAAACGTATGTGCAGCGCACATTTTTATTTTCTCATACAAGACCACACAAACATGAAGAAATTGAGAAAAAAAAAAAGAAAGAAGAAAAAATGGAAAGAAAGAAAGCCGTCTACTTGCCCCAAACTACACTTGCCCTGAAGTGATCTTCATTCTCCATAAACTGATTCCCAAAACCAAAATGAACCATCAAAAGCCACACAAGCGTAACAAGTTCCCCCCCTTTGCTCAACTGTATTGCATGCGTATTCGGGCTGCAACGCATCGCAGCATAACACAGCATCTCCACCCAAACTTTGCTCAGTACTTCCCACTTATACTCCATCCCCTTGGTCCCATCCATCCCAATCATCTTCTTCGCAAGTATGCATCCATCGAACAACACCGATTTGCTTTCATCACCTTTAACGACACCAGGAGGATCAACTAACGTCTTAACACCGAGGATTTTCTCGCAAAATTTCTTTTCCCCCTCCATCATCCCATCCTGATCTTTGTTCTCCCATAATGGCTTGCCATTCCACCAGCGAACTGGGGCCATGAAGATACGGCCGCAAAATTCCACAATTAAGCAAAGCAAGTTATAAGGGGACGACAAAAGACGTCTGACAAACCTCTTGAGAACATAAATGATCACGCCACAGGTGTTGGGCACCGGCTGCTTGCTCTCATCTCCAGAGTGAAACAATTTTGCCTCTGCCACGGTATCGCGAAAGCGAATCTGCCCGATGCTGCTCACTGCTGACATCATCGCCGGCTGCTTGATCAGAAGATACACCATGTAATCAGAAAGGATCTTTGAGACAGACTTAAGTGTGTTGGTTGTTTCTTCTACACCATAATAACATATTTCAGTGGCGATGTGCCATATCAGAAGACTCTCATCAAAATCCATAGCAACATAAGGGAGCAGATCGTTGCAATCTATGTATCTGAGGATCCAACCACCTCTCGCTGCAGTTATTTCTTTAGCGGTGTCTAAATCATCTGCCATGTCGGATTTCTTCCAAAGCTCTTGGAAAATGTGGTCTCTTAGGTCTGTGGTAAACGGACTCCCCTTCACATTTTGAGCAGAATCGACTAGGTAGGTTAAATCCAACATGTCAATGAACTTTTCCATTTCTACGTCACGAGGGTTCAGAGAACAGGCTATTAAGCTGTAGGCGGCCACATTTTTAGACCATCGGCGTCGTAGCACATGGAGATAGAGAATCTCATCAAAGAAGCGCCAAACTCGTTGCAGCCAACGGAGAAGGAGAATCTTAGGAAAGAAGCCCCAAACTGGTTGCAAGAAATTATGAACCGTATCAAAGAAGCCCCGAACTGGTTGCAGCAAACGGAGAAGGAGAATCTTAGCAAAGAAGCCCCGAAGTGGTTGCAGCAAACGGAGAATCTTAGCAAAGAAGCCCCAAACTGGTTGCCGCAAACCGTGAAACCTAGTAAACTTAGCAAAGAAGTCCCGAACTGATTGCAGCAAATAGAGAATCTTAGCAAAGAAGCATTTTGAGCTTTTGTTATTGGTAAAATCGGTTGAACCAGGTAGCTTTGTAGTTTGAGCTTTAAACCAATCAGAAGTAAAGATTCTGATAAAAGCTGTTGCATCCAACATAATGGCTCCAATCAGCAATGTATAGGTAATGGCAACATCAGGAGGCTGAAATCCCTGTTTTTCATTAAAGTAGAAGAGCAAAAACGAAGCAACAACCAAAGCAAACGAAGTGATTCTTATACAGTATCCATATTTACTGTACACAACGCCAACTTTAGTGAAAAGCACCTCATATATGAAATTCAACTCCACTTCTATAACTCCGAAAGCATCTTCTGGTTTTCTTTTAAGAAAAAAATCCCGAAACGAATCTCGTTCATCGACCCCAACTATGAGGTCAGCAGTGAAATCTTTCAAAGACTTAAAAAACTTGTAAGCATAAAGTACCACGTCTGTATCACTCAATTTGCGCTCAACAGCATCGGTTCTTCGGGTATTGTTTACTGCAATCTTTTGTATCTGTACTGGAATATTTGCCTTCGTCTTGGAATCGAGCTCCTCCATTAGCTTCGCATAATCTGGTACGGTTTCGGAATCTGTCCGGGCATTATACAGTGAAATTAACCTTTCAGTATATTTGTAAAGGCCAGAAATAAACATGAGCACATTTGGGATCACGAGCTGGTTTTCAGGCAAAGATTGAATAAAAACATAAATTGCAGAAAGTGATTGGAATATTAGGGAAAACAAATGCCTGAGCCATAATTTATTATCCTCAACAGCATATGCAGTTATAGTATCAGGGCCTCCTAGATGGACCATGAGAAATGGAGCCCAGAATGCAAGAAGATCAGAATTTTTGTCGCCGTCTTTTTGGCTGCTGGATATTAGTCCAACAGCATAATTAGCAGCCCAATCAGACAGTAAGTATGCAAGCCAGAGCAGGGCTGTTACCCAAGCAGTAGTGGTCCATTTCCTTAAAGGGGCGAATAAATTTATGAAAATTTGAAGAAACAGGCTTAAGAGGATGAAGGATCTGAGATCCCACTTCTCCCATTCATCCTTCAACTTCTTGAGGACTTTGAGGATAAACAATTCCATGCTTGTTCTGAAAACCTGCAAAGAAACTCGATTAGGTGAATTATTATAGCGCTAACCACACACTGACAGCCCCTCTGGTACATCTACAAGCTCTGTCCTTGAACTTTTAAAATTACGGTTACCTCTCATGAATTTTGCATGATTACAAAATCCTAACAGAAAGTGAAAAAAAGACCCAAATAATATTGTCCATGGGAAACAATTAAAAGAAAATGGACATATTAATAATTTGAAAATTAACTCCTCCTTATTGTTTATTAGAAAAGACGTGTCTGGTGGTGGCTGTGGGATGAGTTTCACGTCAAAATTGGAAATTCTTTTTCTTCTTTTTCAAAAAAAAAGGAAAGATAATCTCATCGTTCTCCTTTGAAAACTCTAATGGAAGTAGACCACTGTGACATTGCCAAACTTAAAGGGGGGGTATCTGTGCAATTTCGGAAGATCAACGAGGATTTGGCAAATCAATTATTTCAGAAGGGGTATCAGTGTAATGAATCCAACTATTCTCTACCCTGGTAAAGATCGAACGGTAAGCGAAAAACTAATACGCAACATAAATCATATAGATACATAATTCTGAACCTTAATCCATCACTCTGTACTGAATTAATTTTGAAGAGCAGAAAGTACAAATGATGGTGTCAAAACAAGAAAAATAAATTGAAAGAGTAAAACTGAAGGATTTATGCTTAGACTACACTGACATAAAAATATAATAAAAAAACAAAAGGCAAAACCTGGAGAGAGTTTGTCACCTCCAATGACTGCCTGAATAGAAAATGTATCAGGGGTTGGGATTCAAATGCTGCTAGTATGATAAAAATATAGAGCATAAGAGACATGTGTTACACATGAATCCAATTGGGTGCACTTGAAGCAATCAAAGAAGTTACTTCATCAGAAAATCTCCAAAAAGGAAAAAGGAACATGAGAATCCTGTAAAGAAAGATTTACCTGGAGATGTCTGGAAAAAAATTTAGCTTCTTGTTCAGCCTTTACTTTACGATATTACTATTTCTCTTTTTTAATTTGGGAGTTCCTTACTCCTGACTGCATCCCTATATATGGATCATGAAATTACCAGCTCAAATCCTAGCATCACGACCATCTTTACCTGTTTTCAAGAGTAGAAGGCTGATATTGAAAATTTTATCAGATGGCATGAATAAGTTCAAAAGTCCGGAATGTGATCTGCATAATGCAGATGATCATCATATACTTAGCTTATTTAAAGCATCATCCCATGATGGCGAGATTAGGAGTAACAAAATTTATTTTAAATTGCAATGTTTATTATATGTTTCTGAACAATGCAGCTAATATGGCCTGTTGAGGTTATAGTATGTACCTCAAATTCAGTTTATAAATTTTGCCACGACATTTATATATATATTATTATTCTTTTATTTGGGCTTTGTCTTTTGATAGTTTTTCTTTCAGATAAAATTAAACCGATGACTTTCACAAGATATATATATTCTTTAACACTTTTTCTTTCTTTTGGATTAATATTTCTTGGTAGTCGGTCTTATCAAATAGAAAATTTCCCTAATGAATATAACAACTTAATAAGAACCTAATTATACTATTCCACCAGCGTACTTTTATATAAAAAGTCCAAAATATTCATACTTCAATACATAGTATTGAAGTAGAAAATAGATTGCATCCTCAACAATATACACATAATGCCATTTCCATCTGTGCTGTACCAAGCTCCAGAATAACTGAACATGGAACTACTATTAGTTGGTCAACAAATGTTAGAAGGCAAACAAAATATTGAATATTTTGTATTTCTTCCTGAATTTTGCCAAGTACATCAAATATCCAAATCAAGAAATTACATCTGGTTAAATGACTCAAATCATATGAAAGAATGACTTTTTTTTTTCCATTTTACTAGAGAATACAATATCAGGATGAAACTTCAGATTCAACGGAAAAAGGAAAAGGGAAATAAAGAACTAACAAACACTTGATCACAATACAAATACCTGAAGAAAGATGAATCATGTTCAGATTGGACAGGAAAACCTCCAGCTACTTGCCCACAATGAGTCTTCCCCTTTCACGTTCTTCACTAAGTCGAAGCTGATCCCCTAGACCAAGATGAGCCATCAAAAACCACACAAAGGTAATAAGCTGTCCCCCTTTGCTCAATTCTGCTGAATGAACATCTGCTCTGCTACGGATAGCAGCGTACGACAGCATCTCCACCCATACTTTGCTAATTATTTCCCACCTATTTCCCAGCTTGCTCAGCTCATCCTTGGCCAGGATGGACCCCTTAACCAACACCAATTTGTTCGTGCCTTCCGTTAATTCTCTAACTCTTGGAAAAACTTTGAGAATATTCTTGCAGGCTTTCTGAACATTTTTCTTTTCCATTTGGGAGATTTTCCCTTTTTCCTTTTCACGACGTTTTAGATGACTTTCCGTCTGCTGACATGTACGGCGAAATCGCATTTGCCCGATGCCCAAAACTGGAGAAATCATTTCAGGCTGCATAATCAGAAGATATAACATGTAACCAGAGAGGATCTTAGAGAATTCCCTGTACTTGTTTTCGCCGTATTCTTTCTTAGTAGGATCGATTTCATCATAATAGCAGAGTTCGGTGGCAATGTGCCATATCAGAAGAGTCTGATCAAACTCCAAATCATCCACATAACGGAGCAACTCAGAGCAACCTGTAGCTCTAAGCACCCACTCACCTTTTGCTGCAGTTATTTCCTTGACAGTTTCTAAATCATCTGCCAGGTCAGATTTGGTGCACAGCTCTTTAAAAATGTGGTTTTTCAGCTCCTTGGTAAACTTCTTATGTTTTACATACTTCACTCCATCTATAATGTTCTTTAATCCCACAATCTTGGATAATAGCAAGACGTCCAAGAGTTTCTCAGTCTTGCCATGGATACGATGCACACAATATTCTATCAAGCTGTAAGTTGGCACAGCTTCAGACCACCGTTTTTCCCATGCGTGCATGAGGTTCCCAACTAAGGTACAAGCAGCCTTTTGCGAGCTCACCTCATCCCCAGCAGTATTGATTGGAGGTTCATGGTTTACATCAGTCAACTTCTTAATGGCAAGTGTAAGCCAATCAGATGTAACAATGCTAATAAGAGCTATTACATCTAGGGCAATGGCTACAAGGAGCAAGATATAGGAAATGGAAACATCAACAGGCATGTAATTGTTTTTGTCCTCACAGTAGAAGAGAACAAGTGAAGTAACAACAAAAGCAAAAGAAAAAACTCTTCGCAAGTATCCGGGCAGCTTAAGGACAACTCTAGCTTTCGTGAACAAATCATCATATATGAAATTCAGCTCTGCTGCTATCACTTTGAAAGCATCTTCTGCTAAAATGTGCAGGAAAAAATGCTTACTTTGGTCAAGTTGATGCAAGCTGAATTTGAGGTCAACAATGAGACCCTTGAAAGTATTGTAGAAACGATCAGCATAAAGCACAACCTCTTCATCACTCAATTTGCCTTTTTTCACCTCACTCACGCCTTTTTCCCTTCTGGCTACAGCAGGTTCGCCCCTTTCCATGTGTACTGGAAGGTTTGCCGCCATCTTGCAATAGTAATCTTCCATTAGCTTGGCATAATTTGGCCCAGGATTAGGATCCTGGAGAATTGATGCTCTATATTTATTTAACCTAGCAAGATATAGTGATTTTGTCCTATCATAATACTTGAATAGTCCAGATATAAACACGAGTGCTGTTGGGACTCTCAGGTTCCTGTTGGGCAGCGATTGATACAACACACGCATTACAAAGAATGATTGTACAATTAGACTGAAGGCATGTCTGTGCCACAGCTGATTATCCTCCACAGCATATGCAGTAATTTTATCGGGGCCGCCAAGATGGAACAGAAGAAATGAAGCCCAAAATGCCAGAAGATCATCATAATCACCACCAGGTTTAATGAAGCCAATCTTTTGAGAGATCAGTCCAATTGAATAGGTGGCTGCCCAATCAGCTAGCAAATATGCAGACCAGAGAGGCACAATCAAGATAAAAGTGCCTGTTCGCTTCCTCAGAGGAGCAAAAAAATTTAGAAAAATTTGTAGAAGCAAGCTTAAGATGATGAACGATCTGATACTCCATCTCTCCCACAACTGGTCCAAGTCCTCAGTTATGGGGTTCCTCATTTTCTGTGCTTCTGTGTTCTATTTTTCTTCACACCTACAAAATGGAACAAAGCTAACAAACAAAAGATAGATTTTAGGACGTTAATTCATCAAAAATGTACTAATTTCAGTTTTTCACTCAACAATATATTAGTTCAGAGATTAAGTAAAATTTCTCTGTCGTTTAATAGTGACGAGACAAAAAAATTTAGTTACTATTTGTCTTGAGAGAACTAATTATGAATCAAACTATATCAACCAGAGGTCAAGTCTTCCAAGGCATAGTGTTAAAGTATGTATATAATTAGAAAAATAAGCATGAAGAACGTTTAGGCAGAGACTGGATGAGCAACATTACCTGGTTGCCTGACAGGTTTCAGCAGTTGGGATTTGCAGACTACCAAGGGTATGATTAAAAAAGAAGAGGTAAAAAATAAGTGGCTATTCTACATGTGTTACACATAAAGCCAGAATAGTTGGATACTTCAAGCAATCCAAGAATAATAAATAGGCTAGCAGAAGAAACTACTTTATGAATCAAGACAAGGAACATGACAAGCCTACAAATAATGACTTACCTGTCCAAGTCGAGAAAAAGAATGGCTTCTTCTTTATCCTTCTACTTTACAAAAGCTCTTTGTTCATAACTTCCAAATAAGAAAATCCATTAAGGTTGCACTCACAAAATAATCTTGAAAAACAAAACAGAGATGGAATCCAAAATGACTGAGATAGAAAAGTTTCTTCTCAATCCACGTGAAAATTTCAAACTTTCTCAAGAACCTACGAGAGATCGAGATCAACTCGAAAAATTTATGGCGAATTCGAAGAGATAAAGAAGTTGCTTCATAACAAGGTACTTGATTCTAAGATAAGAGAGAAGCTCTACCATCTCAACAATTTGATTTCTGAATGGCGGATGCGAGAAGACCCTAGCAAAGAGAAGGATTTGCCTAATGAACTTCTTGAAAGCTTAACGAAAATCAAAAAGGAAATTGCACGCTTACATCTTAAAAATGGCAAGCATTCAAGCTCAACAAAGAATTCAGAAACTTACAGGTGGAGTTCACGCTCAGCAACCCCAAGAAAGCACTATGGGGAGAAGGTTCTTTTCAGGAAGGAATGTGAGAATGGTTTCATGGCAATAGGGATTGTTGGGATGCCCGGGGCCGGAAAAACAGCACTCTGCCAAGAAGCTTTCAACAATCAACAAGTGAAGAAAGAATATTTTCCCAGAATTTGGGTGTGCTTGGTAAAGCAGCAGTCTGATGAGAAAAAAGAGGTCGTGAGTAGGATCTTGATGGGTCTTGGAATTGAAGAAGAGATTATTCATAGAGTCTACCCAGACAAAGATGGTCTCATCAGGCTCCTTTCTGCACTTAGACAGGAACTAACGGGTAAGAAGTATTTGATCGTTCTTGATGATGTCTCAAACTGGAACAAGGAGTTTGAGAAGTTCTGCTCTTCGTTATCTCGAGATGTGAGAGAATCAGATGAACTGGCTTCTGGACTGCCAAAAGGGCATGGGGGGGACTGTGATTGTCACTAGCAGATCAGGAAAAATGGTAGAGAAGATGGTTGGTGAGACGAATGTGCATAATCTTTTGCCTGTTGCAGATAAAGAGATCACCTGGAATATTTTCAAGGATGCAGTTGCCAAAGATGAGGTCAAACTACCAAAAAACATGGACAAGCTGAAAGACACGATTGCAGACAGATCTGGTAGGTTGCCATTCTTTGCAAAGATGTTGGGTCAACAAGTGCACGAAAATCTGAAATAAACACAAGCAAATTAGGAAGGTAAGATGTGTTGCATCCTGTTTAATTAAGGCTTTCCGGTTTCACTAATTGAAGTTACTGTTCTTGTATTGCCTGCTCTGCTTTCCTACATGTATTTCGAAGTTCTAATATTCAATAATTGCTGGGACATAACATCTGTTATCCATTTCCAGTATAGATTATCTTCGATTGTACTATTTTATATCAGTTCGATTAAGTTCTCGTACAAGTTCTGATATTGATATATGATCCATAACTGCATCACATAAAGTTAGATTGAGGAGTTAGTTTCAGTACTCCAAACGAGATTACAATCGAACAAACTCTCGAGGAGGTTCTTATCTTGTCATTAAGTTCATTTGACACCAACTTCTTTTCCAATAAAATCCCACATTAACAACTAAGGTTCCCCAAAAGCAAGATGCCAGATGCAAAATTCATAGGACAAGTAAGCTGCAGAGTTGGAGCCATTTTTTGGTCCCCTACCATGTTCCCTTTACTCCTTTTGCAAATCAACGTACACAACACAACTACTGTGCAAAAACATTTTGAGGTTGTATAGTTGTAAAACTCTGGGGCATGAAATGATTTGCCTTGTTCTTTTTTTTTTCTTTTTTTTTTTTCTTTTTTCCCTTGGAATAACATCAATGTTTATTGAGGGCATGTGTGTAGTGTTGAGAGAGGAAAAGAGACTTTGAAGTAGTTGAAGAGACACTTGCCAGGATTGTCGATGGAAGCAAAATCGAATTATGTTGTTCCAGATAAAAATTGTCTGAATCTTGAATGAGAATTTCACAATCAAATAACAGAGAATTCTTCCGGTAATCTCAAATGTAATATTTCCTTCAATCTGGAATCACAGAGTTCGGCACTAAACCCGGAGTAAGTCGTCTCTTCAATCTAGAACCACAAACTAACGAACGCAGAAATCCAGAAAGTTCCACTCTTGGATCGAACCTCCTCAACGATGGATATTCTTAACGAGTCTAGAACACCGACCAACAATCGCAATTATCCAGACTTGAAGCCTCAAACCCACTCTCAATTATACTCATCCTTCAAATCTAGAATTGCAAATTACTAGTGCAGCGATAAAGAATCTTCCTGTTCTTTAACCTTGTTGCGAAATTCTACTGATATCCTTCTTTTTGCTACAAGAGTAATAAATGATGCGAGGAGTTCATCCAAAGGACCAGAAGACCGACTGTGTCTGTAAGTACGGAACAATCGCATAAACGACGAGGCTCAGAATATTGAAGGATTAGAATCTATATAGCAGGAAATTAGGTTGGTATAGGACTTTTAACCCCGGGAATTTCAATTTCTGTCTGTTTTTTTAATTAAGAAATAGTGAAAGTATACTCTGAAAATTCAATACAATCAATCATAATTCATATATATATCCCGAGTATTTTTATGTGTCTAATCATAGTTATTAACTTTATATATAAATATCACAAAAGGTTGGATTCCTTAATCCTATATCTAATTTATCCATTTTAAATTATCAATATTAATAATCGAATATATGCTACCAAACTGTCTTATAGGCCTAACAATGTTAAAATTTAAGGAAAATTCGAGCTTAAATCCTACTTTGTCATTTTATTTTTCACTCTTTTTAAATTATCTACTAACCATACGAGAAGTGTAAAACATTCGTCATCTTCCATCAATCACACAATAAATATGATATACTCAACTACTTATTACACTGACTTGACCGAATCAAACTCGACTAAAATTAACCAAATTTCAGACCCAAGGCAAATTAAAAATCTGACCTATTCTATCATTCAAATTTTGGCTACAGATACCGGTTGGACTGCTTGAAATTGAAAATTATAATGAATCCTATTGGACGAAAATATTGACATAAAATTTTAGTCAGGTGAATAGATTAAATATCGAATTAATCATAGTCTTAGGTATATATATGGAGCACTCGTGGAGAGTCTAGAGAGTATCCAAGTAGGTAATGACCTCGTAAATTCCAAAGTTTTTATTTTTTGATCTTAACTGGCTAAATACATATGAGTTATGTGGATGAATAAAATAAGAGATGAAACAAACGAGAAACCGAAGCCTTACAAAGCTTACATATATTTGCAAGACTGATAACTTTTTTGTCCAATCCCGTATATAGATCTCAATTTGGACTTTATAAGCAACACCAGAGTGCCCGAAAACGGGATAAAGAGGCCTTTAGTCTTGAACCCATTCGGGGTGCTGCTGCATCATTTTCTTCCCGAATCAACAATAATTTACCATCCCAATTCAGCACGCTATTGAAGAAACTCAAAGAATATCCCTTCATACATTCACTATGTCGTTTGAGGTTTTCTGCATGCTAAGGATTTCCGGAGAATTTGTCGATACATACAACGGGGGGATGCAAATGATATCCCCTCTCCCGTGCCAGATGCCATCTTGGACGTTGTTCATCTCCAATGTTCTCGACTCCTGCACCAGTTCACAATCATATCAGTACAAAGAAAAGTTATGCAATTCCGAATTTTAGATGTTTTATTTCGAGTCGAATAGGGAGAAAGGGATTCAATATGAGGAAATAACCTGGCATAAAGTGCAGCACGGGCAAATAAGATGGTAAAGGCAGTCGTCTAAAGAACTGTCACCTCCCTGCACAAACAGCAAGCCACAGAGCTGTCAAAATCTGAAACGGGAATTCCATTTGGAAACAAAAAATGATTGATTAGTTCAAAAGAGTTGCAACAGGACAATGCTTACACTTATATTGAACTTTTTTGCCATCTGCATGCGGTAATACCCGAGATATGTTCCAACCAACAAAGTCAGACAAATCGCCAAATACAGAAACAAGTGCCTTCCGGTGATAATGAATGCTCCCAGATTGGACACGGCTATGAAAGCAAGAATCAAGTGAATGGATCCCTGCATAATTTTCATATTACAACTCAAGGATTCAGCAAAGAACAGAACTTCAAGAAAAGAGAATTATTAAGACAAGCATAATAATGACAGAGCCTTTTCTGCATACTACCGGTGAAAGCTGATCCAAATGTGTGTTGTATGCATGCATACATATGAGCTCAAACTCATGAACAATTTAAAAACCATGGAAAGATGTTCCATAAATTTTGAAAGGTACTTATTTTCTGCATCAATTAAACAATATATAGGCGTAAATGCCTACACACTCGTGTTAACCAATCCAGAAAAAGGCAGTTATAACTACAAGAATAGGTTATAACAACCTATTGCGGCTCAAGTGCCTGAAGAAAACATAATCCTCCCACGAAAGAATAGTATTTACCTGAAGAAAACATGAACCAAATCCAGCTCTTTTCATATTTTTGCCAAATCTATAACATGGACAGCTGCAATAAATGACAATCTAATTACACAACGCCACCAAATTATGTAAATGCAAGGAAAATATACAATATCTACTCAAACAGAAAACTCTCAAGGTTGCCAAAAGGTTAATTTAAAATGCTAGGCAGCACGATCACAAACATAGAAGATTTATTCTTAACCATGACTAAGTCAACAATTGAATTCAAAACCCTTTTTCCCTATTCTTAGAATTTACTTTCAATGGGAATTGGTATGAACTTAATCTTCAAAATTCAAGCAATAGCATGGCTTCACATTTCCTCCATCCGTTCTCAGCAACATACAGCAAGGAATTGAAAATCGAATAACAGAACCAAAAACCCAAAATCCCAAAAAAAAAAAAAGACTAATTAAATTGAAGAAGAAGGCAGTTAAATACCAGGTGGACTGCAGAGCGATTCTCCAATCATCGAAGCAGTCGCAAAGAAGCTCACCTTCCCACATCCTAAGTACTCCCCCTCCATATTGCTGGTAATCGGGGACAAGCTTCTCTTCTTCACCATCTCCACTCAGTTTCCCCCATTTCCCCTTCTCCGCCTGCATCGCCACCGTCGAGCACAGCATATCAAAGTCCAACACCGTCACCAGCCTCTCCTCTTCCTCTTCCCCCTCCGCCGCCTCCCCTCCACCTCTCCTTTCCAAATCCGCCATGATTGGAACCGCCCCCTCTTCTTCTTTTGTCAGAATACAGTTTCAATTGCTTGGTCTAATGGTGGTTATTATTAGAGAGAAGATGAAGAATGGTATAACATATAAGCAATAAGAAGGGACAAGATAATGGTGCGGATTCTGTTGAT
Source organism: Lippia alba (assembly GCA_037834125.1). Classification (NCBI taxonomy): domain Eukaryota; kingdom Viridiplantae; phylum Streptophyta; class Magnoliopsida; order Lamiales; family Verbenaceae; genus Lippia; species Lippia alba. The sequence continues at coordinate 4,677,262 of JBBMKE010000001.1, read as the reverse complement.
AAAAGGCAAACGAAAAAAGGAATGGTTGCATTGCCTGTTGGCGCCAATTTAATATAACGGGTGGGCCGTTGCAGCAGCCACATTAATTATTGTCGTCATTATTATATTTATGACTGATAAACGAGGTAACTAATTAATAATTGAGTACAATTATTACAACATTAGTTGCAACTCAGAATCGCGTAGATAAAAGGAAAGAAGAGATTGGGTTGGGTTGGGTTGGGTTGGGTTGGATTGGGATGGTGATGAGGCGGCCAGCCCACTATTATCTGTAATTGTACCTACCCACTTGTGAGTTGTGTTTATTGCATTAATGCTTTTTGGTGGGTGGGTAATAATAGCAATAATTGATATTAGTTTGGGAGCCGGGAAAAGGAATGTTTGGGGGGTTGGTTTCGATGGCCTTCTGGGGGGTCAACTATGGCAGCTATTATATTGGGATTGGGATTTACATGTATCTATGAACTATCGGAATGAGTCAATTCTGATCAATCCCACGTGGAAAAGGTAATCGGAGTAGTCATTATTTGACCATGACGAAGTCCCGCGTCCATCATCTCTCCTAATCTCGTCTTCCCATTCATGATTGTTAAATTTGATGACATTCATCCACCAAATCCGATTCAATGATCCCTTCAAATTGTTGATACAGTGCATTTATGTTGCCTTTTCGGAAATTTTGAAAACACAAAAATTGTCTATGACTCTATGAGAGAAGAGATCAAGTTCAACATCTTCAGCCGAGCAAATTACAGGACATTTTCAAATTAAACAATTGTATATGATAATATTATATTGCAGATAAGAAGAACAGGGGTTTTTTACAGTAAAAAAGAAATGAAGATCAAGTCTTCTGGGCAGGTCTTACAAGCCCAAGGCCTGAACCACTTCCCAAGTGCTTGAAAT
>JBBMKE010000001.1:4659406-4672371 GCA_037834125.1 Lippia alba | reverse complement strand
TAATTAGTTTTGGACTCAATTGTATGCTTTTTAAATGTTTTGGGGTCATTCGGTAATTATGACCTTTTGAGTCCTTAAGTTGTTTCTTGAGTTAGGGAACTCGGATTCGAGTTCCGGCACCTTCATTGCGTCTGATTCTATGAATGGGGTTCAATGAGACTAACCACGTATTTCTCTGACCTCGTTTCGACCCTTATATCGACTCGTATACACTCACGTACAAAAATACACATTTAAGTGGGACCCATAGCCCATGCCTTTTTGGACTTTTTCCCTTTCCCCTATACAAATTTTCAGCACTCTCTCTTCCTCACCATCACTCACACGCACCAGCCAAAGGAAAAAGGAGAAGAAAAGAGTTCCCAAGTGCAAGCCTCCATTGTTGTTAAGCCCCAAGCTCAAGGCCCCCTTCTTTGCTTGTTTTATCTTCTTGGTAAGCTTATATTTGTGATCCTCATGCTTATGTGACCTATATTATGTATTTATTTCATAGATTACATATTGGGATGGTTGGGATTGAATACGGCATGAATTTGAAGGGTTTTGGGCATATGTTGAATCCTTGCTTTCCTATGGCTTTTGTTGCTCTTATATGCTTATATAGGTGTATTGAATGCTATTTCTTTGGTTATTTATGAATCCCCATGACTTGGTGGTTGAGTTGGGAACTTGATGCATTTATGGCTATGGTGGGTTTTTGGGGATATAATTGAATTCTTGGTTTTTGGCTTCCATTGATTGAGATATATGCATAGGTGATGATATGGAGAATGATTGATGAGTTTTAGCTTGGAAATTGGATTGATCACTTGGACCCCTTCACCCCTAATTTGGTATTTTCATAGTATATTGTGTTATTGTTGAGTATTCGATACTTTGGTACATTTATTCTGAGTTTTGGATGCATTTTGGGCTATTTTGAATTCAACCTTGACGGTTGAGGCCTTATGTGCACATTTGGATGTTTCGTTGAAAATTTGCGTATGAATCCATGATTCCTCGATGCTTTAGATGCCTATTATGTTTATGAATGAGTCATGAGGTTTATGCATGAATTTGAATTGGTTTTGGAGTGTTTAAGCTTGCCTAAGTGTTGTTTTGGCCGGATTGCATGAAAAATAGGATTTTTGGCCGCTGGAAAAGATCAACGGCCGTGGGGATTTTGATCTTTGGTTCCAACTGTCGTTGGAACAGCTCTGAACAATAGGGTGCTACTGTAAAGAGACAACGGCCGTTGGAAATGAAGAAGGAAAAACCAACGGCCGTTGGTTTGGTCCAGCAGCCCCGGTCGCTTTCTTTCGTCGTTTCTTTGCTTCTTATGCCTTCTAAGCATGTTTCCCAACCCCAATATGATTCCTAAGTTGTTCTAATATTATATATGTGTCACCTTGAATGTATTAGATTTTGATATGAATTTGAATACGAATTTTGAGATATGGATCATTATGCGTTTTATGGTACGTTTATGCATTTCATTGCATTCCATTGCATTCATGAGCATTGCCTAGCATCTATTTGGTTCATATTTGAGTCTACGTCTTGGGTTTGTGTTTCTTTGTCTCAGCTCCTCCTTTGAAAGTTAAAGAACCTGAGGTTTAGGTGTTCGTTGCTCATTCCGATCCGCTTTTCACTCTCTTTTGCTTCAAGGTGAGGGTTAGGTTTGTATAGTTGAAATCCTATGGTCTTTATGTGAATTGAATTCAAATCCCACATGCATTATATTGCTATTATGTATAAATACGAATGTTTATGATATGAGTTTGATATGTGTTCACCTTTGGATTTTATGAAAATGGTATAAGTATGAGCATATATGAGCTAAAATTTGAATCCCTTGTACGTTTCCATTTGAATCTAGCGAGTATGCCCTGAAAGATGGAAAATGGTATGATTTTATGATTTTGGGTCCTCGGATTGTGGGTAAGGGAGAGCCGGGACGACCATTGGGGTCGCCGGTTATGACCTCTGTGCACTTTCCATTTGAGATATACGTGAGGTTGTAAGGAGTATTATCTTAGCCCTCGGTGAATAACCGGGGAAGGCACATTGTGGGTTAGCTACCACGTATGTATATGAATCCCTATGGGTGAAAAGGGATAGCTTCCCGATCACCAAGAAGTTGAGGTGGTTTGAATTTATGAATTACGTTTTAATTTGAATTGATGAAGTTGGAGGTGCTCGTTCTCGTTGGGCTTTATGTTTCTTTTGTTATGGTAATTATGGAACGAGTTGGGATTTCATTTGTATCTATATGTATCTCCTTTGAAAATGGCTTTGGTTTGTAAAAACTCGACTCGGTTCATGATAGGCCTCCATTTTGAATCTATGCCTTTACTCTATATGTATTTATTGTGGGTGTGCGTTTAGCCCCCTCACTCAGTTAAGTGGGTAGACTGACCCCCTTTCCCTTCACTCTTTAGTTGCAGGTTCTCGAGGTAGGTGGGGAAGTCGTCTTGTCGTGTCTTACTTCCTAGTCTAGGTCAAGTTGCATACATTTGTATTTATCTTTTGATTACTTTGTTATGTTTTGGCATGTATTATGAATTCAATTCTGTATATCTTGGAGAATATGAACACTTGCATTATTTTAGGCTTGTAGCCACTTGATGTATGTATATATGTTAGCTCATTTTGTGGATCGTGAGTTGCTTCCGCATGTTAGTATTATTTGGTTTTTGCGTGCTCTATTTAGGTTTAGCCCCGCTTAGTCTAGTGTGTGCGTTTAGGTCTCCGTTCGCTTAGACTTGGACTCATGTATAGACGTTCATTTCATATTTGAGTTTGGGTCTAGGTGCAGGAGATGTGGATGGCCCACGCTCGGGCGTCACAATAGTGACTTTGATCACTTGATAAAATACACATCAAAGACAACTCTGAAACATAATTTTAAACTCCTGATAGTGTCAAAAAACCATAAAATCACCAAAGATCGTTTTAAACGCAATATTGACTATGAAACATTTTACCGATAAAAAGTTAGAAAGATATAGGATGAATAGTAAATCCATTTTTAAAACATTTTCTTTAAAAATTGATCTAGAATCAAGGGTTGTATTGTATCTAAAAAGTCTTGAAATAAATCAAGGGTGTTTTGACTATAAATTTGAAGATTGAAAGCTCTCAGAACGAAAAAGTGTTCGTAGTAGGAATAGTAAGTAGGGTTTTTCGTAGACGTTTCCGTTAAAACAAAGTTTGAAATAGACTTTGAAGTCAAGTATGATACCAATAGACTCGTATCAGTTCAATGATCGATTTGGCTATAAATTTGGGTAGTAAAAGGTGCCCATCAAAAATTAATTTCAAGGATGACTAGTAACTTTTGTTGGTAAGTTCACAAAATGCCCCCAATGTTCAAGAAAGGATTCTAAACTAAGAAAACAAGTTTAAATGATTGGAAAACATGGGCTATGAACCTCTAAGGTTCAAATGAAGTGTTGGGTAAAGTAGACTCTGAAAATGAATAGTAAGTTGGGTTAAAGATAGAGAAATCCCCCTTAAAGCAGCGAAAGTCACATGTAAGCACGTTATTCACATAAAAATGCTATGCATGAAGGTTTGTACAAGTTGGATCATGGTCTAAAAATGTTTTACCACTGCCATTAGCTTACCATTTTCAACCTGACCCTATTACGTGTTCTTACAAAAATACTTGTTTAAAAAGGTAACTGTTTACACAAATTTTCGTTGGATCTGCAATAAATGGATGCAAAATACAAGAAAATAGGAAAACAAATAACTTATTGATTTAATTGTAAAAAAGTGTTACAATTCTCCGTAAATCCTTTGATTCTTCTTTGCGGATGGATTCGAGGGCTTGATGCTTGATCTCGAATCATGTAGAATTTGTTGAAGTGTTGACTCGTTGCACGGGCAGCACTTGGGGATTGCAAGTGGCTATTGCTCGAAGACTTGAGAGCTTGAATGTCTTTCTTTCCTGTGTTGTGATTTGTGAATTTGTGTTGTTGTGTATTGTATATGAACTTGTGACCTTGGGGCTTGTATTTATAGGCCTTCGGCTCTTGTCTTGGGCTCCATGGGCTTGGGCCTGGATTTAAAGACCACATAATGAAAGAGTGGACTTTATTTTATTTTAATGGATCATTCTATTATCCATTTAATTAATTTAGAAATAAGAATATAAGTCCATAATTCTTATCCCAAATTAAATATTTAAGCCCAAATTTAATATGAACTTATGATAAAATTAATAATTAATAGCCGATTTATTTGGGCTACTAATTAATAATTTTTTTGCGAATTTTCGATGCCAACAGTAACAACATCCATATTTAGTAAAAAAGTAGTCAATGAAATCGCCAAGTTATAAGGAATAAAAAGGTCAGGTACAAGAATGCATACATGTATCCGTGTGTGAAATTTGCAATTAAGTCCCTAACTTCTAATAATTATAAAGACATATATAATTTCAAAGAAGGAGCAAATAGGTTCTAGACACATATTTCAATTAAATCCACATAAATCATAAAATTGCCAATAAGGATAATTACACAATTAGGGCATATAATACGCGTAATGGTAATTAATTCACGTAATTAATAATTGAAACATAAATAAAGTACATAACACTCAGGCTGACCTCACACGTAACGTCATAATAGGTTGGTCTGAAAACACGGAACGTCACATATCACATGCTTTGTACTTTCTTTCTTCATAGTGAGGAATTCTCTTTATTCTTGATGAAGGATCTAGGCATTATTGGCCAAATCTCGTTAAATCTTGTTTTATTTTTTCTGTTCGTGCTTTGGGTGTGTTCGTACAAGATAGACTGTTGTGTTGATTTCAAACAACAATGATGCCTTCTGGAGTGATTTGTGAACTTTCTCCTTTTCCAATTTTACTCTTTTAATGTAAAAACGAGAAAGTGGATTAATATAGGCATTGCATGAGATTGTTTTACCCACTTCTAACCAAGAAAAAAAAAAAAGAGATTGTTTTAATTACCCACCGCATTGAGATGCTAAATTCCGCAATATTGAAGTGGGACTGGAAGAGGTTTATGTTCTGTTCACCGCGACTGCAACAATGGGCCATACTTGCAACTGCTATTAGCTTCCGCTCAACTATAACCATGAAGGCTTTTTTTTTTTTTTTTCCTGGGCATGTGCTTCGGAGCGTTTGAATTGGAATAAGGCCAGTTCAACCATGTTGTGCGAAAAAAGAACTAGGAAGAAGAATGATAATACGCTAATATTCACCAATGTTTTTGCTTTGTACAAACTTTTCCACTAAGAAGTACATTAAAATGAAAAAATGGTTAACATAGTCGTCGAGTTAGAGAACAAGTAATGATATCACGTCGTCTTCTTAAGCACAAGAAAAGGCACTACTTTTACATGACACTATGTGGGAAATGATCCAATCAGCTTAACGTTCTAGTTGGAGCAGCAGCCAGAATTTTGGTTAACAGGCTGGCCTCTGATTTGCACCGTTGGAGGTCGAGCATTATTCATGGATGGTTGACTTGCCATTCTAACAGAAAATAACAGATACGATATCAGAGTCCGACAATTAATGTGCATCTGCTAAAACGTCATAATAAATGCCTACCTGTTTTTGATATTGGCAGACATAGCCATGAAAGCCTGCTCGACATTGGTAGCATTCTTTGCACTTGCTTCCATAAAAGGGATCCCGACTTCTTCAGCAAATGCCTGGAGTTAGAGAGAACCGCAAATGCAGTTGCATTAAAATTAAGCTTATTATGTCATGTACACAACTAATCAGAATATATGTAGGTCTACTTTTGGCTTCCATCCACAGAGCAAGCATAGCATCAAATATTTTACCTTAGCTCTCTCAGTGGACACAGCTTTTTGCGCCGTGAGATCGCACTTGTTCCCAACGAGAAGCTTATTAACATTGTCACTTGCATAACGGTCAATTTCATTCAACCATGTTTTAACATTGGTAAAACTATCTGGATCAGTGACATCATAAACGACCTGAAAAATATATATATTATCACCAGAACGAGGCTAATTATTGCATGATCCAACTCTCATTGAGGAAATCGTGGCAAATACGTACAATTATTCCATGAGCCCCACGGTAGTAGCTGCTTGTAATTGTCCTGAAACGTTCTTGGCCAGCAGTATCCCACTTTCAATACCCCAACGCGAAGATGGTTAGTTTTGCATGAGATGAAACTTTGGTCATTAAGCACAAATATCTTGAAAATATATAAACGTAGAAATCAGAACAAAAATATATTAACAAGACAATGATGCACTTTAAATGCTTACTATTTGTAGTTTAATTGTTTTCCCATCCTGTTCCACCGTGCGAATTTTCTATATCATAGAACATAAATAACGTATTATCCTAAAGAATACAACTCATTCCATAAGAATGTGCTGTTAAAGGAAACAAATAAAATAAACACTTACGAAGTCAACACCAATGGTACTAATATAACTCTCAAGGTACGAATCATCCTGGAAATAAATATAAGATGGTGTTAAGAGACCTACACAGAGATTCTTGCATATTGAGTGCATTGAGCAATTCTAAGAGTATTCATGCATTAAGCAACACTTGCACCAGAGACAACATTACTACCGGTATATAAGAGAACGCGATAATAAAATTAAGCTTGAAATGGTAGAGAGTTGACCTAGACGAAAGCAATCATTAAGTATGAAAAGTATTATTAGCCTATAAAGGCACCACAAAAATCATTCAAGGCAGTTAGAAATGAACAAAAGAAGAAGAAGAACATCACTCATAGCAATTCTTGTATTGTTGATACTGCATATCAACCTATAAGGATTATATTTTAGAAAAAATTATTGCATCACTGACATAATAACTGCATGATTCATGGAAGGATTCATAAGTAATGCTTAGTCAACAATACCATGTGGAATAAACAGTGTATATAGGTTAATGGTATGTGTTGTTCAATGGTTTGATTCTGGTTAGAAGAAATAAATTAATTAATGATTACGACGAACTTACAGCAAATCTCAGAAGAAGACACGATTTTCCAACGCCAGAATCTCCAATAAGCAATAGTTTAAAAAGATAATCGCTACACACCAAGAAAGAAGGAAAAAGAAAAGAAACGTAAGTGCAGTTCAATGATAAATGAAGATCAATTATTCTTAACCTGCAAGAATGAATACGGGAAATCCAAATAGAATGAATACGGGCCCATGTTTAATGTAACAAAGGGTAAAAGGACAAATTCTCTACTATGTTGGTTCATGCATTTACCTATAACATGCACTTAAAACAATTAATAATTTGGTACTCTGGATAATAGGATTAGTAATATAAGAGTGTGTGTGTATTAGAGTGGGGTTAACACCGTGAACATCCCTTATGAAATCTGAAACGAATTTTTTGCACGGATACCTCTGTGTTATGCCTAATTAGCACTCCGAATCCTGTGATTTAAAAATTCTCAAAGAAAATCCTGTAATTATATAAATTAGCACTGAAAACCTGTGATTGTACTAAAGTTAGCACTCAAAACCCTACAACTACGGATGTAGGGTTTGAAATGCTAATGAAATGCTAATTTATTACAATCACATGGTTCTCTTTGAAATTTTCAAATCAAAGGGTTATAAATGTTTATTAGGTATATCACAAGATTTTTGGTGCAATTAACTCAATCTGAAATTCTCACGTTGCGTTCCTATAATAGTTTCATGCTTGATTACATTTCCCTGTAATACCAAATAATATTCTACTGAACCCCATGATTGAAGCCGGTGCATTCCACTTGTGGAAATCGAGATTGAATATGCATAAAATTTATTTGTTTCAATGTTGAGAAGTCTTGTATACCCTTTTTAATTAGTATTTGATTCTCATAAATGTAAATGCTTAAATATTTTAATGAATAAAAATGCAGCATATTAACATAGGAAAATGCAAATACATTAATATATCAATAAAGAAAAAACATTATTTTAGAAATATAGTTTTGAGTAAATAATATTTTGAAATATGTATTACGTTTTGTCCAAATAATATTTTAAATCATGCACACTGAAGTCGTGTGGTAGATACAAATATATAACATATCAAACTCCTCTTTTTGAAACTTTTCATTTTTATAAATAAATACATACCACATTAGTTTTTAAAGTTAAATGAAAGGGGGCATAGCTTAAATGGATAAAAAAATAAATCAGCCAAAAACAAATTAAATTAAGAAAACAATACAAAAAAAGCATATTATATTTGAAAAGTTTATATTAATAAAATATATAAATTATATAATAAGATAAACAAAACTAAAGTAAAATAAATAGCAATGTCACGATATGTTCGACAAACCTGTATAATAATAGCTGAAGAGAGTCCTTAAAAAAAAAAGGTGAAGAGAGGAGGAAATAATGAGTTCAATTTTTGAGAATGATAAGGAGCTAAGCTTCTTTGTACTTCTCTCTACGAAGTGAATGCAATTCAACCCCTTTTTTTTTTTTTCCAACAGGGGTTGGCCAAGTGGTTTAAGGGTTCTTTTCTGAAAGCAAAGACCCAGGTTCAAATCCCTGCAACCACTTGAGATGTGTGCGTAAATAAAAAAAAAAAACTTTTTTATTTTTTACATTTTTATTATTCGCATAGAACTCAAAAAATAGTTTTCTCTTCTACGGATTGCATTTTCCAATTATATTTTCAAAAGCAAGATGTGAGCCCATAAGGAGTCAATGCCACTGTAGCTATGTTTTAAAACCCGGACCGGCCGGTCGGACCGGTTCCACTGGTGACCGGCCGCCTATCCGGTAAATTCTCTGACCCGGACCACTTAACGGACCGTTTGGGCCAGTTTTTTGCTTTTTTTTTTTTTTTGAAAAATTGTAAAAATCAATATAATTTGTGAGAGAGAGGATTTGAACCCACCGCCTTAGTCTATAAAGAAATTACTGAAACCATTTAGGCTAACTAAATAGTTGATAACTAGGAAACATTTTAAATAAGTGAACATTAAATTCATCAAAAATTAAGTTTTAAGATGTTAATTATGATTACAAATATTATACTACATCGTAGGAATTCAGTTTAAACATAGGTTCAATAATTTAAAATATTTTATATATATCTATAAATATATAAATGTATGTGTGATATTCTTTTATTTTTTCTGTAATAAAAATATGATATTTGTTAAATTAATTTTTTTTATCTATATTATTAAGGGTAAATTACGGCATCCCCCCTCACCTTTCGCACGTTTTGCACTTTCCCCCTTTATCTTTTTTTTTGCGCGATCTCCTCCCTCACCTTTGGTTTTTTTTCATGTTACTCCTTTTGCACGATTCCGGCGGAATATTCGACGTTGAGGCCGAACACGTGCTCAATGCGTGACATTTTTAAAGGGCAAAAATGCCATTTCAGCTTGGGTAAACGCACACATAATATTTTTTTAAACGCACACACACCAAGACCCAAGTGTTGTAAATGAATATTTCAGACTATTATTTAGAAAAATTAATTTAAAAAGAATATCAATCAATGAATACTACGTTAACATACATGTGTTGACTTTTGTTATTTTTAGATGAGTAGACAATTTTTGGTAAATATTGATACCTATGTGCTATTCAAATGGGAATTCCGTTTTCAGAAGATAATGGTAGAATGTGATTCTGAGGAGGCTCTGAATCTGATTAAAAGAGGGGACGTGAACTGGCACCCGTATGGGGAAATTGTGAGGGACTGCATATGGTATATAAAGCAGCCATGGGAGGCCGTTATTCAACATGTTTATCGGACCGGAAACAGTAAAGCGGACATGCTCGCGAAGTTGGGGCACAGTATTGATGAAAACCTTGTGGTCTGGAAAGAGGAGCCGCCTGACCTCAGAGAAATAGATAGGCTGTGATAGCAGCTAGGCTTGCAGTTTCCTTTATCGACAAAAAAAAAATGTGCTATTCAAATCTTATTTCCCTGCTTGGAGAAGAAGCTCCTATCCTCTTTTGAGAACAACTATAATCACGATCAGATTCTTTATTTCTTTTCAAATACCTTTATTATGACCGGTGCATATCATGTTTTATTTAATTCAACCATATTTGTTGAAAATAATTTTCATTTTTCAGGAACCATACTTAAACAAGTCCATCTATGGGCTTAAACAAGCCTCAAGACAATGGTACGCAAAATTTTCCACTGCATTGACTGCTTATGATTTTATTCAGTCCAAGTCAGATTATTCTCTTTTCACAAAGGGTTCTGGATCAGATTTTATTGCTCTATTAGTCTATGTGGATGACATTATTATTACTGGACCTAATACTGCACTAATAAGTGGTCTTAAGCAATTTTTGAACACTCAGTTCAAGCTTAAAGATCTTGGTCCTCTCAAATATTTCTTGGGTTTAGAAATTGCCAGGTCCAAACAAGGGATTGCACTCAGTCAAAGAAAGTATACTATGCAAATGTTGGAAGATGCAGGACATCTTGGCTCAAGACCTGCTACTACACCCATGGATCCTAATAGCAAATTGAATACATTTGAAGGTGATGAGCTGCCAGATGCATCCTTATACAGACAACTCATTGGTAGATTGTTATATCTGACCTTGACAAGACCTAATATTTGTTTCATAGTGAACAAATTGAGCCAATTTGTCTCTAAACCAAGAACTACTCACTTGGATGCAACCTATCATCTCTTGAGATATCTTAAAAGCTCACCTGGACAAGGTATATTTTTCTCATCACAATCAGAAATGAAACTCACTTCATTTGTAGATGCTGATTGGGCTTCATGCCAAGATACTAGGCATTCCACTTCTGGTTTTTGTGTTTTTCTGGGAAAATCTCTTATTTCTTGGAAGTCCAAGAAAAAAAGTATAGTTTCAAGGTAATCTGCAGAGGCAGAATATAGGGCTTTGGCTGTGGCATCTTCTGAATTGGTTTGGATTGTTCAACTTCTCAAGGACTTGCATATTCATGTTTCTGGTCCTGTTGTTCTTCACTGTGACAACAAAGCAGCACTACATCTTGCTGAAAATCCATTATTTCATGAACGGACTAAACATATTGAAATTGATTGTCACTTTGTCCGTGATAAAGTCTCTACTGGATTTCTAAAGTTCCTGCCAGTTAGATCTGAACATCAAGTGGCTGACATGTTCACTAAGGCGTTGTCTACTCCTCAACTGAAACTATTAATGTCCAAGTTGGAATGCAAAGATATCTTCCATTCACCTTGAGGGGGGTGTTTTGTAATTGTTGTAAATATTAGCTTTGCCTTTATTTTCACGTTTTTGTTAGTAAAACGTGTTTTACTTTCCTGTTCCTTCAGCTCACCAGATCTGTTAGGAAGTTGGTGTATGAAACATACAAAGCTCTAATCCCATCAATATCAGCTTGCTGCAAGACATTCTTGACCTGTCCCGCTGCGATGTTGGGATACATGATTGCTGCCTGAACCTAGCTATGCCCTAGCCCAAGAAGATGTCCGATCTCAAGTACTACAATACTTTCCAAGTCGAACGAGCCCGAAGCCGACCCGACGACCCAATTGCTCATCGGCATCATAATGAAACCTCCCGTTAGTTGGGGCAAAAGCATGGGCCAACACTCCATAACGACCATCGAATGGGGCACCATCCCCATGATCCCCACGAAAAAAACCAATAGAGAGATCGGGCCTCTGGCCGCTTGCAACGGGCGAAAACGAGAACCTCGTGGCTGCATCCCATTTCTGGAAGGCCCGTACAACAACATCCCTGGCGATCTGGGGAGTGTTGGTTGCGAAGCCATAAGTTAAAAGTGTTTTAGAAGCTGGCCATCTAGGGTTTTCGGGAAAGAAACTGTAGTGAGACACGGTATGGATCGAGTTCGAACCAGAGACGTGCTTGTCCCTTTTGAGCATAGTGTTAGTTCCGTTGACGATATCGGGAACCCCACACCGGGGGGCGACCATTTTCGAAATTGTCAGGCCGTCTACCACCCCGGTGGGATTAATATGGTAATTTTGTTGGTAGGTTTTGATCGCCGATGCTAGCACATCGTCGAAATCGTCGTCGTCGTCTTGGTTAGGTTTTTCGAGATAACCAAATTGTTTGAGGTAGTTCTTGAGTTGGTGGACTCCCTTTGTGTTCATGCCCTCGTGCAAGCCATTCAATCAGGGGCGGATCCAGGATTTCGCATCAGCCGGGGCTGAAAAATTCTAGGTCTTAATATATTAAAAATAATAATAATAACAACTTGAAATTGATTAACGACACTACAAGTCTACAACTCATAGATTATAATTGTTTTTGACAATTTGTGTTCCCTTCAATTTATTTCCACAATTTTTCCTCAAACTAAAGTTTTCACGTACAGACACTAGCATGGTCCCTTATTAAAAAAAAGAAAAACTAAAATTTATTTTGGGATTATAATTTCCACTATCGAGTGTAGTAATTAATCATTTCGGTAAATTATAGGTAAGTTAAAATATAGACAATTAAATAAAAAAAACTATTAAATGTTTTATATTCAAAATTAAATTTTAAATTCACAACATTTTATTAAAATAATATGTATTGAAAATAATTTTTTTTTGTAATTTAATTTGATGGAGTTAGATTTTAATTAGAATTACCTACGTGATATGATATCTTTTATATATCTCTTTAATATTATATGATACATTATCTATATACTAAGATACATTACACTAATTTTTCTAGCATAAAAACACAATAATTGATTTTTTTCCTAATAAAGTGTTCGGCGCATCATAACAAAAAGTTCACACTTTTAATTATTTTCATATTCAAGCGAAACTTGAATTATATATAATAAATATTATTTATATATAATATTTATTATATATAATATGCAACACCCGAAACGGTAGAGCATTGCACCCTCGCACCACGTGTCAAGCCCATGCATGAAATTGATTTCTGATGGGTGTCGAAGCCACCAATAAAAAAATCCCAAGTACCGGGTACAGATAAATTGTAAATAATGGTAAGAGGGGT
>JBBMKE010000001.1:4628874-4645687 GCA_037834125.1 Lippia alba | reverse complement strand
AGATACCAAGTGGCATGCAGGTAAAAGGAATCAAATGACAAAAGAATAAAAACATAGCTTGAAATAAGCGCAATTCTCCCGTGCCCTCTCCGCCCTCACTTTTCCTTACTCCCTAAGACTACTCCGCTTCGTCTTCCCCATCTTCCTTTCGATTCACATTCCACAAACCAAAATCCCAGTTCCATTTCAAAAATCCAACTTCTTCCATGGCAGATGCAGTTTCCCACGTTTCAAAATCCAAAAAACTAGTCCCTCAAGAAGTTTCATCTGACTATGCAAATCCAAGTAAGTTTTTCACCCACTTTCTGTACAAGGCAGCCCTCGTTACAGTTTTCCTAGTTTTGCTTCCACTTTTCCCTTCAGTAGCCCCTGAATTCATCAATCAAGCTTTACACGCTAGAAGTTGGGAGCTTTTCCAGCTCATTTTTGTGGGCATAGCTGTTTCTTACGGCTTATTCAGCAAGAAAAATGATGAAGCAGACAAAGAATATCATCATAATTCGACGAAGCTGGATAATGCTCAATCATACGTATCTAAGTTGCTTCAGGTTTCATCAGTTTTCGATGATGACTCCGAAACGCAGACCGTGATCGATGAGAATAAGGTTCAGACATGGAGTTCTCAGTACTACGTGGGTGAACCTGTAGTTGTAGTGGCTAAAGAAATTGACAAAAAGAATAGCACGTCTCTTACTTCTGAAATTTCACAAAGGCCCCTGCTTCTCCCTGTTAGAAGCCTTAACCAACGCGTCTCCGACCCGATTGAGGTGGATTTAGTCGATGATTCGGGTGGGTCGATGAAAGGGTCCTCCTTTACCAGGTCGAATTCCAGTAATTCTGGTTCTAAGAGATTTAGCAGCAATTCCAGAAAATCCAGAATTGCGGAAATTGGAGGGTTGAATGTTGACAGGTTGGAGTTGGAGGAGAAGTCGGAGGAAAACATGGTGCTTCGCTCTCCAATTCCATGGCGATCGAGATCTGGAAAGATGGAAATGAAGGAAAATGGAGATATTCCAGATTCAGGGGAGCCAGAACTGAATAGGATTTCATCTAAGTCCTCCAGATCAAATAGGTATAATTCTTCTTCATTGTCATCATCATCATCCAATGTAAGTTCACCTCGGAAGCTATCTCCATCACAGTCTTTTTCGTCTCAATCCCAAACCAAAAGTAATGAAGATGCTGCGAGGAAGAAGAATTTCCCCTCCTTTTCACCACCGCCTCCACCACCACCACCACCACCTCCCCGAAAATCGGTGGTGGATAAGCCAAACTCGGATGTGATGAACAATGTGCGCCCCACCCCTGCAAAGGTATTAAGGCGAAGTGCGAGGAGTGTGCCTTCTGAGGAATTGAATGAGCGTGGACTAACGAAATTGAGTTCGAGAATGGAAGATGATGGTAATTCCGGAAGATCAGTTCGAAGGTTTTTGTCTTTTAATGAATCGGCGGGGTACGACAAGGAGAAGTTTCTTGAGAAAAAGGAAATCGAAGATAAGGGAATGGTGGAGAAGGTTTTGATGGAAACTAGTGATGATGAGGATGAGTCGGAATTGGATGACGATTACGTCGAAAAGAGTATCGAAAACAATGGAGAAGGGGAAATTGGTGGTGATAACAATCCTATGAATGATGTAGGACCTGATGTGGACAAGAAAGCCGACGAATTCATAGCCAAGTTTAGGGAGCAAATCAGGTTGCAGAGAATTGAGTCTATCAGAAGATCGACTGCACAGCGTGCTGGAAGGACATTTAGGTGATTAAAATGTATGGAGATTGAAAAAGTTTCCATTTTTAAGGGAAATTATGTTCTCTTAACATTGACTGTTTAACACTATACTTCTTTTCTGTTTTTCGGGTTCTTTTTTCTCTTTTCTTCCCAAATTATGGGTAGTTATATGTGAATTTCACTGAGGTTCCAGTTGGTTATCTCACGGTTAAGGACAAATATTTAACTATTCATTGGTTGTTTACCATGATCATGGTGGTTGTACACAAGAATGCAGCCAAAGATGGATCGTAGCGGCGTTGCTCCTCCCGGATCTCCCTTCGGCCTATGTATCACTATTTTATATAATTTTTCTTTAGGAAACTCGATATTCTGAAATATAATGTTAAGGTTTTGGTGTTTTATAAAGGCTAGATGTCAGAATTGCATGGGGAGGAGAAGGCACATTTGCAATTAGGATTTAGAGGGAAAATCAGTCATAAGTCACTTTCTAACATATAAAATGCTAGTAAGATCATAATTATATAAAAAAATTTAACATCTTATTTTAAGAGTTCATAAATCAATTGCCTATGAAATTGAAGGAAATATTTACATTATTTTATGATTTCTTAAACAATTTCTAAAACAATTTCAAATTTTATAACTTAGTCACAGACGCTCTAACTCATGCTAATGTGGCCATTTTCAAATTTTTTTTGTGTATAACTCACTTGGAATACGTACGCTCTAACATGATTTTTGGAAAAAAAACATATAAAAACAAGGCGCGGTAAAAAAAATAAAATGAAAAGATTGACTTCTATCTACTAGCATGTTCGATCTGCGATGTGGAAAAGAGACTTAAACAATAAAAATAAATTTGTTGGAGTTCAGAAGTTGCGAAAAGAAAAGAAAAAGATTTTGAGGAAACTGTAAATTGCATTGAAAACGAAATTTGCACAAGTACATACGAAGAGTTTGAAAGCCACAGGTAGTTTGATTGGGGTGATGAAGACAAGAAAAAAAATAATTAAAAAAAAATGAAGAAATAGAAGGTGTGGGTAATTTATATATGACAACTCGTCTTGTCCTCCAAGAAATCCTAAAGTTCAAGCCCTAGCAGGCTCTTCAAACATGTCGTATCCAGATTCCTTCGAGGGTATTCCATGGCTAAAGAAGAGAT
The DNA here is from genome assembly GCA_037834125.1 of Lippia alba. NCBI lineage: Eukaryota > Viridiplantae > Streptophyta > Magnoliopsida > Lamiales > Verbenaceae > Lippia > Lippia alba. The sequence continues at coordinate 4,642,793 of JBBMKE010000001.1, read as the reverse complement.
TCTATGTATCGCCTGGAGCGCATGATGCCACAACCCCCGCATTAAGACTCCACCCATATACGAAATGAACAATTCGTGTACATGCTCAATCAAAGCGAACAGGTAACACGACTCAAGACTCTTGGACAGACGAGACTAATCATATTCCAATCAACAATCAAAATGCACTGTGCGAAAGTGGTGACACAATGTGCTCAACACCCTTATTCAAAACTTATTCAAAACTTATGCATTCAATCAAATCAAACATACAATGGGTACAACCAAACATGCAACCTGTCCTGAAATACAATAATCAATCAATAACCGACACGACTTAATACAATATTAATATAATAATGTTATTTAAAATGTGCAAGATATAAGGACTTGAGTGTACGAAAGAGACTTAACTAGACTCATGATTCGACTCCAATTCCTACCTAACTGCCAACTTGAAAAACAGTGACAACGATCTGAATTCAGTTTATAGCAGACTAATGGGTATAAAATTGGGGCTTATGATAAATATATAACAATCTAAGTAAGCACATTTCATGCATGCTATAATTCCAAGTAAAGTTTTATAAAACATTTACCACGTGGGTAAAAGAAGGTAAACAAGATTAGATTCGATTAAATTTACTAAGGTGTGACCAATACGTGAGCCCTAACAAGGGTTAACTCTCGATCCATACTCCTTTTCGTGTACAATGATTTAATTTTAACAATCAATTAATTAGGTGATCCCTCAATTAATCATTTGTGCGCAATCAATCAATTAATTCAATAAATCAATTAATAATCCAACCTTCTTCCTCCAGTTATTGGACGAGATAGAAAGACTCGTTCCATCCAATCATGATGGTCGGAGGGCTCATGACTCCCTAAGACCTGGTTCCCATTCACACTAACCTCCTACTAGGGTCTAGTATCGTCATACAATAGAGTGTGGGACTTGTACACATAATTCTCTGTCAGCCCATGCTTCCCCGAATCCCTCCATGCATGCAACCTCAGGCCCAACAATCAATGTGAACAATGATTTGCCAAATCAATAGTTCAGGAGACAATACATTATCAATTGAATAATAATGAGGAGTTTTTATCTTGAAAATAATTTCCGCAATTCAATGTATTTTTATAATACTTTTGACTTAAATCTTACGTATTAAGGGTTAATGGATAGATAACTAATAGAAGAGAAACTCACCTTAATCTTACCAACTAATATCAAGAAGGAGAGAAAGACTTGAAGTTGCCTACGAACTCAGTACAATAAAGACAATACAGTTCACTCGTTAGACGCAAGACTTAAGAGGGAAATTTGCACGCAGGTACCCTGTGTTATTCGAAATTATCACCAAAAACCTATAAAAAAATATGATAAAAACCTTATGTTTTCAAAAATGTGTTTAAAAAGCCCTACGACCAGGACATGCGCTACACACGCATTGAATGCAAGCATGATTGAATTTCTTTTTCACTTTTTCGCATATATATATATAGAGAGATAGAGAAACAATAAATTTGATAAATAACATTTAATATATAAATATAATTTATACTAACAAATTAAAAAATTTATATGAAAATTATAATTAAAAAAAAGAAAAAAAATTGAAGAAAGGGGAGAAGACTTTGTCTTTTACCCCCTATAATCAGAACTCTCTGAGTTGCCCGAAAAAAAAAAAGATGGAGATGTCGTCTTCTCTGATGAAGACGAAGATGCCACTGCCATTCTCGTGCTACCTCCACCAAAATCGGGCGCCTACCGCCACAACATCGTAGATCGTAGGAGATATCCACCTTTGATTGATCGACTTTTCCAATTTTTGATATTATCTTGCGATATTTCTTTCGTTTTGCCCTTGCAACTCTTTCTTCTCGCTTAGACTCAAATAAAGGAGATGAGCTGCCAACACTACTATCCGAGGAGATGAACTAGAAGAAGTTCGTGATGGTGGAAGTGCGGCAGATCAGTAAATCTACTTGTACTCTTCAAAAACATCATAAAGGGCTTATTTTACCAAACTTATCATGTCTTGTTCAGTGTCCTCGCCGTACATATTCTTGATATGTACTCAACATATTCCAATTTGTGACGGGGATCAAGCATCACGACAACATATAACATCATATCATCTTTGAGATATTCTCCCAATATTTGTCAAATTTTAGTTTCATTCTCTTTACCATGTCTATCAACACATCATCGTCGTCTTGAATCATTCCTTTAGCAAATCATCTATATCACTAATCTCAGCAACAAAACTGTTAAATGTCATAAATATAGAACCAGATACTCGACGAGTATGCTCATAGAAATGTTACAATACTTTAACCAATTTGTCCATCATAGCCCAATCCTCTTTTGATGGCAATCCCAAATATCCATAAGTTTCAGCATCACAAACCTCATATCTATCTAGCACACCCTGATAAATCAATGTTGTCTCTAACATCATATAAATAAAATTCCACTAAGTTGGAACATCTAAACACAAACATTTCTTACTTGGCACTTTCTCCTCAACCACATAATTATTGAACTTCCTCAATCTAACAAGTGATTGCTTGACATATCTTACCACGGTGCGAACACGTTCAACAAATTTATTCATTTCTTTTAACCTGTCTCTAACAACTAGAGCCACAATATGAGTCAAACACCTCATACACAAATACTTCTCACCCAAAATCGAAGTACCCCAAGCAATCAATCTTCTTCTCACGTAAGCTACAGTTGTGTCATTTGATGAAGCATTATCAACAATTATTGTAAAAATCTTATCAACAACTTAATCAAGCAAGCATTTCTCAATTAACAATCCTACTTCATCATATTTATGTGAAGGACACATAATAAATTAACTTAAAAATTATTTTGTGCAACTTCCAATCCTCATTGATGAAGTGACCAGTCAAAGCCATGTATGTAACACTCCAAAACGGAGGATGCCACATCCCCCGCACTGTAATCCAAACTCGGTCATGGAATGGATGATCCAAGCCTGAATCCGAATCACAGCGAATGGCTGACTAACACACTCACTAGGCTAGGCGAATCTAACTCAACAACCAAACCAACAAAGTATGTGGAACCATTTATATAACAAGAACAAACAGATTGTGGAAGCGATTAATCCAAACAGATAAGATAGATAACGAAAGCAGTTCAAAGTATTTAGTATCATAAACCAACATATGCCTCACATGGCTAAATCAGAAAAGTGCCACATAGGGTAATCTAACTATGCCACACAGGGCTAATCCTAAGCCACATAGGGCCAACTAAAATGTAAATCATAATATCCAAGTACATAAAGTAAGGTACATCATAACAAAAATATATGTAAAGGAAGGAAATGCAACAGACTCGAACTAAACTGATAAGTGCAATCCAAAGGACTCACATCCGCCTAGGGAAATACCTTTAACTAAAAGATAAAATGAGGGATCAGTCAACTGATTGAGTGAGGGGGCTAACACACACCCACAATATATATATCAACTGGCTGAGTGAGGGGGGTAACACACACCCAAAAAATATATATAGAGCATATCACATATCATAAACGTTGGATTCATGAACTGGGGATAGGTGTTGCATTCCAAAACATTTAAAAAAACCCAAAATAGATATAAGTTTAGAAATCATTTTCAAAAGACTCTATCCCGATTCATAACTCCCATACATAACAGAATTGCTAGACGAGTACAAGCTCCATCCTTTACTCCTCAGAACATACATAAATCATATGAAATCATAAATAAATTCATTCTCAACTCCATTGATGGAAGAGCCCTCGCAGGGGCCCAAACCATCTGTGCATACACACTCACAAGGGTTAGCGAACCCACAAGTGCCCTCCCCGACTGTACACCGAAGGCTCAAGATATCACACCTCCCCGGGCTCCTGTGGTTCGCATGAAGATGTCTCAAATGGACACACAGGTGTGATCCTGACAGCCCTTGCCGTACTAGGGGCTCCTTACCCATAGCTCATCGGATCCATATAGAAAACATAAATACATACAAATACAAATATTTCATAGTTTAACTCGCTACAGATCGGAACATAACAGAACTTTTCAGAAAGACTTACATATACCATTCATATATAATTTTCCAAAATAAAGGTGGTTCACAATATTATAAACATGTCATATCCAACACATACGTATCATAAGTAGTATATACTCTCATGGGGGGATAGAAATCAGCATATAAAGGTCATAGGTTGCTTAACTATACAAAATCCTAAACCTCACCTCATGAAAGTAATGTCTGAGAGTGTGAAGGATAAACACTTCTAAACCTCGGGCTCACCGGTGCCACCATACTCTGAAACAAGACATACAGAAGCCCAGACTTAGACTTTATATGAACCAAACAAGACGTACGACGTACGAAGAAATGAATGATATGCATTATGGAATGAAGTGTACAAATAGGTCACATAGCATAATTCACGTATTTTATCCAAAACATGCTATCAATGAAGTATTATGGTTTAACGATGCATTTGAAATCATATTAAAGCATATAAGTTATAAAGTAATTCAAACGGTCAAGTAAACACGTTAAAGCAAAGTGAAAAGCATCATAGAAGCACCAAAACGACCATTCTCATACTTAACACAGCATGGGAACGATTATTCCCACACAAAACCCTAGCGAGACTAGGAACTGCCGTTCCCAGTCCACGCACACACGGGAATGATCGTTCCCATGTGCGGGTTGACGTCACTGGCTGGGAAGGGTCGTTCCGGGCACAAGGCATACGCGGGAAGGGTCATTCCTGCTATGAAAGTGGAGCATAAGCTTTTCAGCGTCGGGAAGAAGAAGATCTAAGCAAAAAATGCTCAAACCAACACTGATCCAACCACAAAACAACACAAATTCGAGTATAACATCATATAAATCATGCTAGGCGCTAAAACATCAATTAATGCAAGTTTAAGAAGGTTTTACGGAAAATCTCCACCCATTTTCATGAATTTCAAGCTCTAAACATGGAGATATGCATCCCTATTCTTCTACCAAAGAATTTTCAGCAATGAGAACATACAAGGAGCATTTAGAACAACAAAGCATGCTTGAGGACTCATGAATTCATCTATCAAACCTTTTTTCCAAACTTGGGCATAAATCACCATTTTCATATGATTTCTTCAAACATCTTCATACAACCAATCTCATGCTCAAATTCAAGAATATAATCGAAAAGGAATTCAGAACTTACCTTAATTCGCGAAGGGATGAATAAACGAGAGATATGAGCTCTTAGAATGAAGAAATGGATCAAGACTTGATCTCCTCTTGAAGCTTCTCCGTGGCTCTTCCTTTTGAGGCGAAGTTGGGGGTTTTGAAATGAATTGAGAAAGAGTGATAAAGGCTATATATATGGCTGATAGTAGGTCAAAGTTGGGGAAAACCGGTCTAATTGACTACCGATTCAAGTGAACCGATTTATAAGGTTTCAAGGCCCAAATGGTTTTCAAATAATATGAAACAAATTCCAATAGACACGAATCATTGAAACAAGCACAATGGCGATGTTGGAATTCAGATTCGAATTTTCGTGCTCATATCAGTCCGAATGACCCAAAACCTACCCAACTTGAATTAGACCCAAAACTCAAATAGGTCCAAGTCCTATTTCAAATTCGATTCCAATAATTGAGTTGTATCTCAAGTTGTCATGTAAGAATTCATATTTTATAATTTCACATTTGGCCAATTATGTCACATATTTATTCAAAGTTGGAATTAAACACAACAAAAGGAATTAAATCACGTAAGTGCTTAAAGTAAACTCTCTCGTGATTGCATATATGTGTGATTTATCGAATGAGGTGTCACAATATATATTAATCTTTGATTAGAAACCGAAGTATCAGTGGTCAATGAGAGGCACTATCCAGATTTCTTAAAATAATTCTTCAATTTTGTTTTCTCATCAAAGTATAACTTGTAACACTCTCTTGTAATAGTTTTTCTTGGCACATGAAATAGAGGACACACAATAGACATAAAATACCTAAATCCTTCATTCTCAACAAACTTAAAAGATAATTCATCAATAACAGTCATTCTTGCCAAAGGGTTACTTGCAGCCTCATAATCAAATTTCCAATTAGATGACACTTCTTTATCAACAGTCACACTTTGATAATAACTTTGAATAGTATGATTACCAGCTAATGAAACATTATCAGGGTATTTCTTACATACCTTCACGTGCATTCATAACCGAAGTCCCATTTTTGGATGGATCAGTTGCATAACTTCGACCATAATGCTTCCATTTTACTGTTGGTTTTCCATATTCATCGGTATAAAGAAGGGAAAGATCCTAAGCCTTGGCCCTCCTAGTCATCTCCTTTCTTTTTGGCCTTTCAGTCTTGTTGATCTTCTGATGGATTTATGCTTTTGATTCCGCATTGTCATTCAAATTTAAAGCATTAACTGGAATATCTTCAAAAGAATCAAGAACGGGTGGACTCAAAGCTTTGGAAGGTGGATTCATTATTGTTAAGTCAGTTTTTTTAGCTTCTTTTTTTTCCATTCTATAGAAAATAAAAAATAACAGATTATAAAGAAAACTCATAACATGTCGATTTCTATAGTAAAAATACGACCGTGCAAAACCCCTAAAAAATTGATTTCAAGAAAATTCATCAACAAAAATAACGGAATAAGAATAAAAACCTATTCGAAGAAATTTTAGAATTTTAGCTTAAATTTACCTTGTTGCTGACTTGCTTAGAGCTGGAGATTGGAGACGCACAAGACACAAGGGCAGGGACGACGTCCAGCTAGGTCGGTTCGGCGGCAAGGCGTGTAGGTCTAGCTGTTAAAGCGATGGCAGCAAGGCATGTAGGCTGGAGGTGGGCGAAAAACTAGGGTTTGTGTTGCCTGTCGAAACTGATCTAAAGTCTAAAGTGAACTGAATGCTCAAATCTCAACTCTCAAGTTTGAAAATGAACTAAAAGTGTAATGTGTAATTGATTTTGAAACACGTTGAAGTATTATATATTTACATATATTATGTTAATATCATACTATGTAGCAACATTACTATATTAGTATCACACACACACACACATATATATGTATATATATATATTGATCGAGTCAAAATCCGGCTGTGTACGTGGACGGCAGATTAGGACTCCGAATAACCCACAAATTTGTGGCGTGGAAGAACTCTGATGCTTTCCTTAACTGAAATGGATTGAACAAACGTGAACTCAAAGGCCAAAAGGGGACTGTAGGGGTTGGACCCTTTTTGGCACTCCGACGCTCAAGTCAGGGACTAGTTCTGGGTCGAGAGAGTGCAAATGTAGGGAGATTTCAGAATGATCAGGAAAGCTTACCTCCACCACAGAGAAGAAATAGTTTATATAGGCGAAGAGACTGGGCCACTGCGTGTGAGTACACCTCCCCGGAAGTGTGGATCTTGGTTTGTTAAAGATGGGCCGAGATGGTGACCGGAACAGTGCTTTTACAGGAAAAGTGTTGTATCGTCTCTGCAGCGGCGCCGTAACAGTGTCCTTAGGAGGCCACATTTAATGCGCACAGTGGTGGAGGAAATCTGCATTTAATGCTCACGTACGGAGCGTTGGGGGTCGGTGGAGACTGATAGCCCAGGTCGGGGGTGGAGCTCGCTCGAAGCCCCAGCAGCGCGAGGCACGCGAACGGTAAATTCCTCCAAGGGGTAGGTCGATGGTCGAGCAGGGCTCAGGGTCGGAATAAGGTGTCCTATCGCCACATCAGCCGCCACATGGCGCGATCCTAGTGGGTAAGTTAGGGACTCCAATTTCTCTCTTATCATATATATATATATATAATTTATAATTTTGATATTAGGTATGGTACGATATACCATATCGGAATACTGATATCAAACCGAATACTGAAATTTAAAAAAAAAACATAACCAAATACCGAACCAAAATTTCGGTTTGGTAATCAGTATCAACCGAAATTTCAGTTTTGGTCAGTTCGGTCGGTTTTGTCGAATTGTGCACACCTCTACTCATTGCATATTTATCTTTTCATTTTATAGGTTTATTCTTTGGGTCGTGCGAGCCATCTATTGATTATTGAATAGGGACAGGTTGTATGTTTTGTTGCACCCGTTATCAAGTTGCATGTTGAACAATGGTTAATTGATGTATGTTTGGGAGCCTGTGAGCTCATTGCCTTGATTATTGGTATATATTTGTTTCCGCAACACATGTGTCGTTTTTGATTTCTTTGTGCATGGTTAGATTCCGCCTAGCTAGGATTATCTTTTCTCTTGTCTCCCGTTCACTGTGAATTTTGTTTATCTATAAATTTCTCCATTTCATATGTGGGCCGAACCCACAATGCGGGGGACGTGGTGCTTGATGTCACGGGTGCTATAGTGTGTGTGAGTGTATGTGTGTGTGTGCACATAGATGGAAAGGAGAGGGGCTGATTACGACCATAAGAGGAAGAGGAAAAGTGGTGCGGGCTTTCACGGTGATTGGAGGAGAGTTGGCTTGGCTTGATATGGCTGGAAAGAGTAAGGATGATGGTGGATGCTGGCCTTGCTGCTGCTGCATCAACCTTCCTCTTGCACTTTGAATTCAATAATTTTAAGGACAAAAATCTAGTTTTTCAAAATTCCCGTCACACCTCTTTTTCCCAATTTTCAAGGATAAATTTTGGTAGAATTAGGCTAGTTTAAAATGCGAAATTAATACAATTTTGAAAGGCAATGAACTTTGAAATGACTAAAAGGATAGTCAATGGACGAGGGACGAGGTTGAAGGGGTCGAAGATGCAAATGATTGCTCTTGTGAAAGTTTTGCTAATAAATCCCTAAATTCCTATTTTCTTTCAAATTGAACCACAGTTTCAATTTATTCAATTAAGTCCAACCTTTATTATATCAATTAAGTCCTATAATTTCTAGGTGTGACAATTAAGGGCAACTAAATATAAATTAGACACATAAGCCATACAACGAACAATTAAATTATAAAACTAAATAAATATAACATGTAACTCTCGAAAATACACCCAATGACATCATACGGGACCTGCCAAGCGGGATGTCACAGTTACAAAACTTAAATATTTACATCAAATTCTCCGAAAATTCCAATACTTATATTAATCCCATGTCTTCAAATTTTTCTTAGGTATATCCCTTGAGTTTGAACATATGAAAAATAAAATAATAAGATCACATTTTTTTTTTTAAATTCAACATAGAAATAATGGGTAGGTGGAACTTTGTGATTTTTCAAAACTTAAAGGGAATGTGTAATTTTGCCATACCACGGGCGCTGCGTGATTATCACTAAGCTAATAAATCGTTCCTTACACTGGTTGTTTACTGACAGTCCACGTCTCGAGAAGCAATAATCTCCCAGATCTTCTTCCAGCTGAAACAGAATAGTACAAATTACCGAATCCTTGACGGGATTGCCCGGATCGTTTTTCCTATTTCCTGCAAAAGTTCTTGGAAAGAAAGGCAATACAATACCCACCGCAGCCCCAAGAAAGGGGCTTCAACATCACAGAAAAATGAGTTCTTCAGCTAGACCACCATCTCCTTTCTTATCGTCTGCCACAATATGTTCCTTAGTCTTCAGTTTTGTAGCCTTCTCTTTCATCCCTGTTTCAGTTTCGATTCCTTTCATCGTTCTACATGGTAATATTTCCTTGTTCCTCGGCCCTTTTGTCTTTTCAGCGACTATGTCCGTCTTTTTGGAATGGAGATTGCACTGTTTCTTATGGGTTTTGGTGGTGGTTGTAGGAATTGGAGATCAGTGTTCGAACAAAGGAATGAAGCACTTTACGGAGGAACTCACGGAGTGGTCCAAATCTAAAGGATATTGCATGTAAAATGATTCTCTTTACTTATTTATTCTTTTTTTCGTTTGAATTTCTTGTGGAGAACTTTTAATTGCTTTAAGCAAGGAAATTTGAGGGCTCGTGTATATTAATTGTTAGTTCTATGATTTTTAACTTCTATTTTCCTAAATTTGGAACTTATTTTGCCAGTTTCCAGACTCTGCAATGTGATTCAGTAAATCTTCTATTATTGGTACTACAATAACTTCATAAAGAAGCGTTTTGGCTGGAAATTTAGATAGGCTAAAGGATTTGAGATAACAATCTCAAATATTTGGTGTTTGTTTAGTATAATATTTGTAATGGAAGGATTTTGATAGTGATTTGAAATCCCCGGGGTCGTAGCATTTCCTGTTTTTGGTTACTGCAGACGCTGTTATGCACTTAATTTGCTTAAATCGCCCAAGGATAATTAATATAGACTCATATTAGCACTTCAACAACTCAAACCATATATTACCTTAATTGTAAGAGGAATTAGAACTCTTTGTTCTAAGCGTTGGAAGAAAATTGAAGATAGAATTGCCTTACTCTTCTTAGAAATTCCCCTTTTCAATTCTAATTCTTTTTTTGTTTTATGAGTATTGTAACCAATGTGACTATTGCTGTTACCAAACTTCTAGAGAAGTTGGAGATGGGGCATGGGATTCTTGGTTTAAGCCTCTTCAAGAACAGGTGAGAAAATCATTAACAGACCATAATTTTGTAATGCCGTTCATCTTTAATCCATTTATTTATAAGCTTGTTTTGATTGGTGTTGCTTTCATTCGAATGCAGACGGAAATTGTATGTAATAAGGTGAGTGATGAAGTTGTTTCAGTACATTAATTTTCTTGATCAACTTGCTCATCCACTAAAGAGTCTGAAGCTAAACCTCAGGTGAAGCAAATGAAAGAACTCCAAGAAGGTTACAACATTGTCGGTCTTTCTCAGGTGAATTCTGGAAATATATTTTTATTTGACATTGCATCCTGTACCACATTCTCACATACATTTTTTTGTGTTTTACGTTTTATAGTTTTACCTTATTCAAAGTTTCACTTATGTCTTGGTTGATATTCATGCACATCATGTAAGATTTGGTAATAATTAGCTTTCATTCTATATGTAACTTTTGGCTTATTTGTGCTATATTGCCGATTCACTTTATTTGATGGGACGAAGAAGGAATGTTTGTCTAGAATGATAGGAGACTTGTGTTGATTAATTTGTGGTTGCCCAGTTATGGTATTCACTAATGAGAGGTGTAGTAAACTTGATTATGAAAGATGATTCTGTGTATATTTTCCCCCAAATAGCCTTATTTATAACTATTATCCACCAATCTTTCACTAAATATCCCATCGCTTATGTTGGAATTTTCTTATCCATTTTTCTTGTAACATCATATGGGATCTTTTCCTCATAATGGGCTTCATCACTGTAAAATATTTGATTCATATTTTCCATGAAGGAATGAGCTTAGACTATTTTCTTTGAAGTTTCTACAAGCATTTGTTGCCTTGATTTTGGTATTTTGTCGTGCCTAAAAATGATTTATCGTCATGTATTTAAAGGCTTCAGAAGGTTATACTTCATCAATTTGATAATTTTCTTCATATTTTATGCAGGGTAACTTAATAGGGCGTGGTATTGTGGAGCTCTGCGATGACGGACCACCTGTAAGAACCATAGTTTGAAACTGCTACTCTAATTTCTCTAATATGTTCTAAAATTTTAAGATATCCGTATAAGCTTTTGCAAGTCAAAAGTTAGGTATTATTATTATTATTCTTATCATCATCAATTGTGCTATGCTATTTTTTTTTGCAATTTATGAAAGGTAAAATATGACTTTGTGACAGGTGAGGAGTTTTATCTCTCTTGGAGGACCTCATGCTGGTACAGCTTCAGTTCCTCTATGTGGTGTAAGTGCTCGTCTGACCATCTTGTTATAATACACCTTTGACTTCGTCTTAGAAGCAATTGTATCACTCAAGAAACAATGACAAAACTATGATTTTTTCATGGAGGAAATCACCTGTCTCATCCATTTACAACTTCCCAAAAACAAAATGATATGTAGTAAATTATATGAATAGATAATAGAGCTAATGCTCCATTATTATTAGAACCGAAACTCTGACGCATGCACCATTATTGATTGGCACATAATTGACATGGGATTTGATTCGTGTACTCACTTTTTACACTGCCTTCGGTTTTCCAGACTGGCATATTTTGTGTTATTGCAGATGCTCTAATCAAATCAGAGGTCTATTCGGACTATGTCCAAGTATGCATTGCAGTCCTGCTCCCCTTTCTTTACCCTTGTTTTCATTTATTTAATTTTTCCCCCCCACAAAAGAGTCAATTAAGAGGTCACGATACTATTAAGCTCTTACACAGGCATATGTGTTCTAATTGCAGGCTCACTTGGCTCCCAGTGGCTATCTTAAGCTTCCAAATGTGAGTATTTTAGTGTTGTTTTAATTTATAAGATTTTACCATGAACTGTTTTCTTTTATTTAATTTTTAAAGATTCAGGTTGATTTAAAAATTTTTTGAACTCCAAAATTTCTAATATTTCCCTTTTCGTTTCCAGAATATTGCTGGCTATTTAACCAAATGTAGGTTTCTTCCCAAGCTTAACAATGAACTTCCAGATGAGAAAAATGTCACATACAAAGAACGGCTCGCTAGCTTGCAAAATCTTGTCCTAATCATGGTAGCTGAGTCCTCTAAATTATATATATTTTTTCATTTACTTTTCGTCTACTACATTATCGGCAATGGCATTAAAACAAGGCCATGTCTGAATCTTTATGTGTGTGTGTGTGAGCAGTTTGAACATGATACTGTTTTAATACCAAAGGAGACCTCTTGGTTTGGATACTATCCAGATGGGGCCTTCAACCCAGTTTTGCCACCACAGCAGGTAAATTTTCTATCTGGTTAAGAAATTTATTAATTTCTATTTTCATTTCTGCTTTCTTTCTACTTCAAGCATTCAGCTTTGTTCTTTAGTCATATAAATGTATTTTTTGTCAGAATTTTTAACAAATGTCATGTATTGATGGTTTATTTCATAAGAACTTAGAAAATGATTTTCTTGCTATCTATAAAAACAATTATGAACCTTGGAAATGCAAAGCAAAGGTGTAAGTGTAACTCCTGGCACAACTTAATTTTGTTGCTCTTAAGGAAAACTTAGATCAACAGCTGGCACAACTTAATGGTATGGCAAGTCAAAATACTAATACTAAAGTTGATTATTGTCAATACATATTATCTTGCATCACTTTTAGTTTTTACACTCTGTTACCTAACTAACTAGAAAGATTTCCAAGCAATTTACTCGTGTCAAATGATTTTTGGAAATTTGTAATATGCTTGAGCATCGATCTTGAACTGGCTTAACACTATCCTCTTGCAACTGAAACTGGAACTTTTTAAGTCTTATATATCTTTTCTATATTGGAATTTATAGCATACCAGTTTTCATTTGTGTAATGGAGAAGACTAATATGTTTCAAATTATATTCTCATGTCACAATCACACGACTCTGATGTAACTTTAGTAGATAAACGTCTTGTGAGCAGACCATAGGCACAATGTATTCTGTGGTGCAGACCATATGGTACTCAAAAACCTGTATATTGATATTCAACTTGCTGAATTCGCACTTCGTTATCTTTAAAAAAAAAAAAAATCACACTGCGGATACTTGACGTGAAAAACTGTCATTTGGGGATATATACCAATCTGAGTTCTTGACAGTCAATTCATACATGATGATATGAGCATTTTTACTTAAGTGGAAATGAATTTTCGCATGTTTGCAATTAGAACAATTTTTTAAAATTGTTTAATATCAATATATACATATATACTTTTCCGGACATTGTAAGGCACATGATTCCACAACTTTTTCATTTTCAGACAAAGCTTTATACCGAGGATTGGATTGGTTTGAAGACATTAGATGATGCTGGAAGGGTAAAATTCATTAAAGTACCAGGAAATCACCTGGGAATCTCAAAAAATGATATGAAGAAG
>JBBMKE010000001.1:4594486-4617766 GCA_037834125.1 Lippia alba | reverse complement strand
GTGATCGGGAGTCAAACCCTTTCCACCCATATAGATTCATATACGTACGGGATAGCTAACCCACGATATGCCTTCCCCGGTTATTCACCGAGGGCTCAAGATATTACGCTTTACAACCGCACGTTATATCTCAATGGAAAGTGCACATAGGTCATAACCGGCAACCCCGATGGTCGTCCCGGGTCTCCCTTACCTACAATCCTAGGGCCCAAAATCATAAAGACATACCAACTCCTATCTTTCAGGGCATACTCGCTAGAATCATAAGGAAACGTACAAACGATTCAAAACCAAGCTCATATACACTCATATCTATACCATTTTCATAAAATCCGAAGGTGTTCACAAAGTCATAATCATATCTTAAACATTCATTTTTATACTTATAAGCATAATACCACATGCGGGATTCGAATTCAATTTCACATAAAGGCCATAGGTTTCAACTATGCAAATCCTAACCCTCACCTTTGCAAAAAGAGTGTGGAAACGGAATAGAGTGAGCCAAAGAAACACAACACCCGAGACTTAGACTCAAACATGAACCAAATAGACGCTCGACAATGCTTATGCATGCAATGGATGCTATGAAATGCATAAACAAACCATAAAATGCATAATGAACCATATCTCGAATAATCGGATTCAAAATCATACGAAATTCTAATACATTCAAGGTGACATACATATAACCACGCTAGAACAACTTAAGAATCATATTGGTGGTGGGAAAGATGCATAGAAGCCACGAGAAATGAAGAAACGACGAAAGAAAACGGTCGGAGCCTCTGGACCAAACCAACAACCATTGATATTCATAGCTCCATTTCCAACGGTCGTTGAATTGAGGCAGTAGCACCCTACTATGTACCTCAATTCTAATGGCCGTTTGAATTAAAGAACAAATTTCCAATGGCCGTTGATATGCCCATGCGGCCAAAAATCCATTTTCAAGCAATTCCGGCCAAAAACAACACCAAGGCAAGTTCAAACACTCCAAAACTAATCCAAACTCATACAAGAACTCAATAAATCATGCATAAACATATTAGGCATCAATTAGCATCGAGGGAACACGAATTCATATGCAAATTTTCAACAAAACACTCACATACGCACATAAGGCATCAACCGACAAAATTGGCATTCAAGGTGGCCAAAATGAATCTAAAATCCAACTTCCAAGCACCAAAATGTACAAAGCCAATCCATAAGGCATAATGCTACTAAAATACCAAAGTTGGGATAAAGGGGATCAAGTGATTATGCCATTACACTAAGCAAAATCCAACATTCATGCCTCAAATCATCATATATGCATATATATTCACCAAATGAAGCCATAATTCAAGTATACATGTCTTCTCCCACAAACCCTCCAATACCATAAATGCTAGCAACTTTCCAACTCAATCACCAAGCCAAAGAATCGTAAATAATCAAGGCACGAGCATCAAATACTCCCATAAATGCATAAAAGTGCAACAAGAACCAAAGAGAGGCATGAATCCCACATATCACCCAAACCCTTCCTATTCATGCCATATTCAAAACTCATACATCCAAACATATAATCCATGATTTATGCACATAATAGAGATCGCAAGAACATGAGGAATCCAAAAACATGCTCACCTTGAAGAGAAAGTAAGAAAAAAAGGGGTCTTGAGCTTGGGGTTTCTTTTTCTTCTCTTGGCTTGTGTTGCTGCGTGAGGTATGAGTGTGAGAGGGAAAGAGATGCTGAAAGTTGGGAAGAAAGGCAAAGAAAAGTCTCCAAAGTATGGGGCTATGGGTCCCACTAAGTGTTTAGGTACGTATTGTGTACGCAGGTCGATATTTGGGTCGAAACGAGGTTGGAAAAATATGGGATTAGTCTCATAGAATCCAATTCATCGAATCGAATACAACAAAGGTGTCGGAACTCGAATCCGAGTTTTCTAGCTCAAGAAACGACTTAGGGACTCAAAAGTCCATAATTACCAAATGACCCCAAAACATTTAAAAAGCGATCAATTGAGTCCAAACTAATTATAAAAAATCCCAAACCAAGTTTAAAACGTTCATATAGGTTACGTTAAACATGCTCGAGAAATCAAAATCACAAAATACGTATTACGTGATTAACCGAAAATTCAAATATCACATAAATTCAAATTGTTCAAGTATTTCAAATAAGAGTTAAAATATGAAAGTGATGCATCAATTAGGTATGAAAATAAATACAAAATAATAAATAAACTCACACGTGGTACGAACCTGTATGTGCGAAAAGACAGGGTGTCACAATTTTATTTGTAGATTAGTTAAATTTAAAAATCGATTTTAATTTTGTCAAAAAAAATCCATTTTAATTATATTTTGTGAATATCATGCGATTTGATAATTAAATCAACCAGTATTTGTGGATCGATCTTATTTGCACTATACTCTATTTTGTTAGTCTTACTTTTAGATAGAAATTTAATTATTTTTAACGGATTCGACACCCGTCAACCATTTATAAAAAGATATTACCTAGAGTTGGTCCAAATAGTTATTGACTTTATTCTCCATGACAATGACTTGAGTTTGAACTCCATTTGGGGACGTGTGTTCAAAAAAATCCATTTAAAAAGACAAAAATGAAAATTTCCCTACATATTTTTGATAACATACCACGTTTTATGAAAGTTTTTATATCACAAAGTTCTTTTTTCTTTTATATATATATATTTAAGCATAACACAAAAATTTATATGCTATACTATTTTTATGATGACCAAATAGACAGTAGACAAGTGTCTTTAATCCAAAATGAGTTTTTCAATAACCAAAACCAATTTCTAACCAAAAGAAAAAAATCCATAACCAATTGGACTGAAATAAGTCAAAGTAAATTAATCTATTTAAAAATAACAAAGTAAACTAATTCTAATATGTAAAAATACAATTTAGCCTAATTAATTATCAAACTCTTGCAGCACACCAAGTCAGCGGCCCGCTCCCTCTATGAATATGGATTTCGTTGTTCAGAGACTTCAATTTTGGGCCCATTGTGTTTCAGTGTGTGGAAATGGGTCTTAAGTTTTAACCATTTGCTGGATACTTTTGTTAAATCTTACGGATCAACTTGACAATTTGACCCGATTTGAATAAAAAAAGCCCGAGCCCGAAGGCTTCAAATATTCTAACTTTTGATTTGGAGCCCAAAACCACAAAAACCCCCAACTCACTGCAGAACTTCGGTTGCAGGTTCCTTTGGGGAAGAAAACCCTCCCTCAGGCATGTATGTTGCTTCATCAATTGCACTAGAGATTGCAAAATCAATTTGCTTTGCTTTTACCCTTGTTAAAATCAATTCCATCGTCTTCCTGCTCCTACACTGCATCCAGAAATGGTTGGCCCCAAGTTTGACGAATTCACTGCCTCTCGAAGTCAGGTAGCTTTGTTTTGCTTTTTCACTTTATTTTCTCCTTTGATTTTGCTGTTATTGAGCTTATCTATGTATATTTGATAGTTATTGAACTGCTATCATGTGTTTTAGAAGGCATTGTTTCGCTTGGCTTCCATTGACCCAATAGAGTTATGCAATGAAGCTAAAGTCCAGAAATGTAGAGCTACTAGGGATTTGCGGAGCTGCGGCCGATATGTACAGAAAGTTCTTATATCCTGCGGTCATGCTGCATTGTGCGAGGAATGCAGTCAAAGATGTGATGTTTGCCCCATATGTAGAATTCCCTTGCCAAATGGAGGGAATGACTTCCCTCTTCGTCTGTACTATGAGTGTATCGAGGCCGGTCTTATTTCCAAGAAGCGCGACGACAGATTGAGGGAGAAAAACGAGGGTGAGAATCAACTGCATGCCGATATTCAGCGACTGTATTCTCTCTTTGATGTTGCCTTGGAGAACAACCTAGTTTCGCTTATTTGCCATTGTATCCTTGGACAGTCTTGTGCTTTTTTCAAAATTAAGAAACACAAACTGTATTAAAATTTCCTTTGAATTGGCGCTTGTTTTCATGTTTGCATGATTATACTGAACTAAATTCTTTAGGGGGCTTTGAGGTCGGAGTTTTTCTTATTTTGTTTATTAAGATCAGTAATTTTCTGTGTTTAAACAGGGGTCATAATCTAACTGTCGATGTGCTTTGAATAGTTACACGTAACTTTTGAGAGCTAACAAAACGGTGGTGTAGATTATGTATGTGTGTGTGTGTGTATGAGTTATTAGTGTTTTGATCATACTCTACATTATTGTATCATGGTTTTTTCCTTAATAGAAGCTTGCAGATGTTACTGATGTATGTATGGATGAAAGTGCCGTATCAAGTGATCCCATTACTGCCTGCTTGCTCGATGAGAAGGTTGTCAAAGATTGGTGCAGAATAACATTCAAAAATTGTTTAACAGAACTGCAGACAATATGTATCCTAAGTTTCAACCCGTGCAATTTTATTGAAACATGCAGCATCAATTCGTTGCACCTTGACATTGCTTAATAGATAGTCTTTCTGTACCTGAGATGAAAAGAAATCTAAGTACACTTCTGAAAATTTCTTCAAAGCTGGCTGGTATGTCCAATGTTCTTGAAGTGTTGGAATCTTCATTCAAAAGCTCAACTTCAGCACATCTTCAGGACCTGAATCATCTTCAGGAGAGTATAGCGAAGACAAAACAGGTTAACAGTGCTCATGTATTGCTTTTGCATTACAATGGTCATATATTGAACTTATATATTTCTCGTGCTTAATTCATAGTATGATTATTTGGGGAGATTTCAATATTCAAATGTCGCCTTATCAGAAAATTTATTTCGTACTTCATCTTACACGGGGTTATCGGGCATTTTGTTTGTGATCTAGCTAAATCTACACGGAGCTTATGTCTGATATAGTCTCGTGCATTGTAGCAACTATGCCTTCTTTATTGAGAACTTATCTTAAAGATAATCACCATATAAATTTATTTAGGCATCTGAATCTTTTACATTTTATTTTGGGATTGGACATTATAGCAATTTGCATACCAAATGATACAGCATCTCTATGCTCTTGACCACAATTTTCTGTATGTTATAGCACTTGGAGATCATGATTTGGTGCAGCAGAAATCAATTTTTAGAGAATGTGAAGTCAAGGTTTTCTGATATTTCGTCATGGAAATCATCTGTTAGTGCAAGGAAATCTGCAGCATCTGCACGAGCATGGCCTGATCCAGTTAATCCTGTATCAGAGTCTGTTGAAGCGAGCACATCTGGTCTCTTTATTGAAGATGCCCTCTCAAATGTTGACACACAACAAAGATATGATGACAAAGATCAAGGGGAATTAGACATTGCATCATTGCTGACACGTGGTGAAAATTCACTTTTTCTTAAAATAAATGGAATGGCAGGATGTTACCCCTTTGAAGATCTCCGTGCTGCTGTTGACTTGCTGTTTCTCCAAGGAAATTCTGATTTAGTGCTTGCGAAGCAGGCTATTGTATCCTATGTTATTTGTAACCTTTTTTTTCTTTACCTGGAAGAGTTCTCTCTCTCTCTCGCTCTCTCTCCCTCCCTCTGTCCCCCCATATGTATACTATCGTTATTGTTTTGCTAGTTCTTGTTAGGCTGGATAACTGATGTTTCTGCTGTGTAGGCTTACACATTTACCATTCCTTAACCTTGGCACAGTTCTTGTATTTTCTTTTTGACCGGCACTGGACGATGCCCGATGAGCAGTGGAGGAACATTGTTGATGACTTCGCTGGCACCTTCAATATTACCAGGCACTCTTTGCTGGAATCTTTTGTCTTCTATCTTCTGGATGACCATACTGAGGAAGCTTTGAAGGTAGATCATCAACTTCTAATTTTAGCATTTATTTTAGCTATCAACACAATAGCAACTGTGGCTTCTTTCATTGTCATTCTACTTGCTGCACCTGATCTACTATTTGCTCCACTAATTGTTCTTATGTCTTCTAGGAAGCCTGCCGACTTCTACCTGAAATATCCAACCCAAATATTCATCCTAGAGTTGCACAGGTATTGTTAGAGAGACAAAATCCTGATGCCGCCCTAATGGTTTTGAGGTGGTCAGGACGAGATGATGGATCAACATTAGTTTCACTTGGGGAAGCCATTACAGCTGTTCGGGTTCGGGTAGAGTGTGGACTTCTGACTGAAGCATTCATGTATCAGAGAATGATTTGCTCAAAAGTCAAGGATAAGAAGCTGATAGATGCTTATGATGAAATGAAAGAACAATATGGGAATTGGCTATTGTGGTTGGAGGTTCTGGTAACTGAAATTTGCTGTCTTTGTATTAGGAGTAAATTAGTAGATCGGATGATTGAATTGCCCTGGAACTCTGATGAGGAGAAGTATCTTCATAAATGCCTGTTTGATTATGCAAAGGGTGATCCTTTATCAACTGTTGGAAGTCTTCTTGTTGTTTTCTATCTACAGGTATTTCGGATTTGCTATGTGCGCTGCGGCTTGTTTAGTAATTTTGTTTATTTTGTTTTTAGTGTCACACAGAGAGTCTATGACCAAACCACATATATGAGGAGATTTGCTTGGTGGAAGAACTACTTTGTTTTTGGCACTCGAAAATTATTAAGGACGTTATTCCATTGGAGCTTGTTAAGCACTTAATTTGTGTATTGTTTCTGGTACATGAATTGGCCTCATCAGTTTCATTATTCCTTTTGACAGCGTTATCGCTATGTTGAAGCATACCAAGTGGACAGTCAGCTTCAGATGCTGGAGGAAGACTTCATCTCAAAAAGACGGAATGAGGAAACCTTATATAGAATGAGATCAATGAGTCATTGGAGGAAACGATTAGTTGTAAGTTGTCTTGAATCGTTTTAATATGTTACTAGTATCATACATATCCTATGAAATTTCTATGTCAGGGAATATACGATAAATCCAATGAATTCTTGAGAAACAGCAATTAGTTGTGGTCTTCTGCCATGCAAATGGTCCTTGTGTCAACTTTGATTTGTGCTTAGTAACTGATTTGCTGCTCAGACTGAGATCTGGGTGATGATGGGAATTATTAGTTTTCGTGAAATTTTTATTTACGTGCTTTGGATACAACAAATTACATTTATCTTGTCATAGATACTTCTCTTAGTTCTCTAATGTTTGATGAATTGTCTTTATTGTTAGCAAATAGGGTAATCAAATTCATTGTCATTTGCGAATATTATCTCAATCAAATTAGACTTTGATAATTTTCTTAATTTTCATTTGGTTCATTTACTAATAAAATAATTCAAACTTTCTGGCCCCAAGATTAGGAACTTACTTCACATCCTTCTGATATTCTTTACAATTTTGTTCTTACAACTCTTCACAACTTTCTAGGGATACCTTTATGTTGCCCAAAAAGGAAATTTTAGGTGGTTTAAACTTGCTCTAGTTTCAGATAGAATCTATCAGTTTTGAAAAGTCATTTCCTGAAATTTATCTTATATTTGACCGCAAGTTTGAACTATTTCTTCTATTTTTGCCGTGAATAATTTTCACCGGGTAAAATAGGGTTTTTGAGCGTCTTCTTTATTTTTCCCTACACACAATGTGTATTATATGTTTAGTTTTCGAACTGCTTTGTCTGGTTCTATTCTTTACTGTCACTTTGGTTTTAATTGTGGTATTGTGTTTGAATCTTTTGGAAATAACCAATTCTTCTATTTTATTCGTTTCCGTTGCAGAGCCAAGGTGTGGATTTGTTGCCAGATATTGTCCAGCAACAACTGAAGGCTGGAAATATGCCAGAAGTTGGTGATTTTTCAAGTAACAAGAATAATGACAATATTCCAGCACAATCCAATCTCCCAAAAGTACAAGAACCTATCTTGGGCAATTTGCTGTTTAAAGGTCCACAGATGCAATGGGACGGCAACGGCTTTCTACATCCCCAGCCTTGATCACAAGTTGGTTATTAACAACTATTTATCTGAAATTTTATTGCTTATACGGTATACCCTCTGCTTGTCTTTGCCTATGGACTCTTAACTATAACTCAAAAATCCATGCTTGCTATAATATGTAATTTTGGATTGGATGTAGGTTGCAGGGCTTGTTTCTTTTGGGCTGGTAGTCAAAATATCCGATTTAAGTAGATGAAAGACAAAGTGGATCAAGATAATTTTGTTTGAAGTGAATGCATAAGAGATTAGATTTGCTTTATGTACTTCACTTGTTGTATTCTGTTCTTGTTTTACTTTGTGCAACTTGACTTGTTTTGTTGTCCTCATAAATTTGGTTATTCGTCATTTGCGAAAGATGTGATCATGAAATAATGGGATAATTAGGAATAGCCTCCTGACGTATGATAAAATTACGGATTTTTCCTTAAAAGTTTGAGAAATTATGAATTTTCTCTTTACGAATTTTTCCTTAAGGTTTGAGGAATTATGAATTTTTTCTTTACTTGTTATTTTCTCTGTTAACCTTACTTTTCAGGCTGTTATACAATATACATAAACTAATTATTTGTAAGTAATTGGTTGCAGCAAGTGATAACTGCAACGTCTTACTTCCCATAAAATTATATCAATAATCCATGGTTTCATAGTTATGCAATGTAATGATGTAACAGCATCGTAATTCTGAAGCCAAGAAAGATGCCGGATCACATTCTCAATTGGATTTGTCAAAACAGTAAGATGCGATCAGGGTCTCGTCTTTTCGCTTTCAACAGCTATGTAAGGGAATCAAGGTAATCAATTAAAGTAATCGTCCATGAACTTTTCCATTTTATTGGTAAATTTGAATGTAATGCAAAACCTTAGGAGCAGATTTCTTTATTGTAGTGGGCCCCACTACAATGTTGCTAAAGAATTGCAAAAAAAAATAGAAAACTAAAAATTTGCGCACGGAACGTGAGGCCACCACATTTTCTGTACTTGGATCCGACCCATATACAAAATAGAACAAGCTTGATCGAAACAAATGGGTAACAAAACAAAAACCAAACCTATGCTAGGCGGAACTAGACATTGTACCAATAAAATCTCAATAGAAAAAGAAGCAGCAGAATGACAAATACATGCATGGCCACAGGTTGACAATAATAAGATACAACGAGCAAACGTTCTCAATTCATAGGGTAATTCTAGCTTGAGTCTGCCTCGGCCAAATTAGTCTAACGAGGAGGCGAGTATTTTAAACTTGTTGTGTGATTTATGGATGAATTTATTGTTGGAAAGACACCAAATTCCTTGATAAAAATCTATATAACTCTGGTCGAGTGTTTTTGAATTGAGGAAGGATGTTTTAGTCAAAACGCACCATTCAATTGACCGAATAATAAAAAAAAAATAGTAGACTTAAATTTTATAATACCGGATCTTTTAAACTAATTCTTTTTACAAGATTTTCTTTGTCCTTTTGAATTATATAGAGTTTTGAACGAAAATAACTCTAATCATGTATGTACCTTGATGGAGAAAAGTATATAAGTTGATATAACATTAGCTTTCGGAGGTGGGGACAATGCGATAAAAATGAGATGCAAGATTCAAGGAGGTGAAGGACATTATCCTTTGCTTAAAAAGATTATGATAGGGTTTACTTAAATGTGAGCCGACCAACTGTCTTTCTTGGCACATGACCTTTATACTCTTTGGTTTAATTATTAATATATAGTACGTAACCAATTATATATCACATCACAAAAATAACATCAATGATGAGGTTAACTAGTCACTGACAAGGGTTTTTAATGGCTCTCAAATATTTATTTTGATTATGAGGAAAGGACAAAATCCGGAGATGGCGTGTTGGACATTCCGAATGGCGAAGTTTCTTACACAGATCCGAATTTGATTGAGCCTCATGTAAATCAGTGCTGTAGAGTTCAATGTAACTACTTCTTTTGATATTTTTCATGCAAAATATACTACAATTTAGAAGGTTTATACAATTTCAAATTGAGCATATGGAAGGAATTTGATAGGGAAAGCGCAATGGGACTATATGTTGGAAGCAAATTTTCTATTATTTTTTCTACTATAAATTTTTGCTACATTAATAAATTTTGCAAGTGTACATTTAAAAAAAATTGAAGTGTAGAGAATCTCTTAATTAAAATTAATGCATAAAAAATATATTCGATCATATCCTATTTTCTTTCTTTAATTTAACCAATAATTCCTTTTTCTCTCTATTTTCTTTCTCTCTTCTTTTTTTTTTCCCGACCATTTAGATTAGAAGCATAGAAATAGAGATTATTTCAATTAAATAATATATTAGGAGTTGTGCTCTTTTCAAATTTTCATAAAGTAGCTCGTACAAATAATAAATTTCATATTTTTAAATTTTATTTACATGAAATAATCTTTTAGTTGAATTGAAGAAGAAAGATATATAGTTGAATCTTTGTTGAATTTTTGAAATATTTTTCTAATGGTCTTTTTGTTCTTGTAACTCTTTTTATTTTTATTTTTTTAAGTCTTTTCTTTTATTATTAAAAGTTTAAGAGTAAGAGAAAAAAGAAAATTATTTCCTATCATGAACTCGGTTAAAGAGAGTTTTTTAGGTGTGAATCATGTTGAGAAAAAAGAAAGAGAATAATTGAGAAAGAAGTGCATTGTTTTTTGAATGAGAAAAGGATTTGAATTTTTATTGAGAATAATAATAGAAGAAAAGAAAATTATACCGGAAAGTCAATACAGCTTTTTTGTTGGGTAAGGGTCAATAGAATATTATTCAGACTAATTTGGACGGAATCTGTAGAGATTTGATTGTATTTATTGTGGATAGTTAATTCCCTCATCCGTGAAATTATCCTTTTTCTCCTTTGTGGTTGTTGATTTCCAACTCTAAGCTCTATCTATCCTAAGAACATCCAAATCTTCAATCAAGTTAGCACATTTTAATTATTTTATTTGAAAGGCAAACACGTAATCCTTATCTATATTGTTAAATGAAACTGATGACATTTTCTACTTATCTTAAGTAGGAAAATAATTGAAGGACATTCCACCCTTACTATCGTCAATTACATCTGAAAAACTAAATTTTTTTATTTCAAGATTCAAACTACTAAAATATAGAATTCAATCAAAATTATTATAAATATTTCTCATTTATGCATCGATTATATAATAAATATGCCGTCTGCATTATTAACTTTTGTACAAAACAAGAGTCATGTAGCAAATATACTTTACCACGCACACCCAACAAAATTCGAACCCGAAACCTCGCCTTGAGAATGAATCTCTTAGGCTTGATTTCACTTGAATCACAAATTAAAAAAATAATAATAATCACAGAAATTGATGAAACTGATGAATGATTACACAATATAATTGTCATGTATATTATAATACATATTTTATATTAAACTAATTTTATACAAGTTTTTGATAAACTAACTATTAAACTCTTATATTCTTTATATATTTCTTGTTATTGGATTAAAATTATAAATATAAACAATTTATTAAAAAACATATATATAATTCATCCATTGCATATTTACTATTTATATTTTTACAAATCTCCATACCTCAAATCAGATTGACATTGTACTCACAAAATGATTTAGTATAGAAAGAATATTAATAATTATATTATTCTATCCATAAAAAGCAAGATATCCACATTTTATCTTGGATCCTTGGATAGTGGACACCTACATTTATTTCTCCCACACACAACACAACAAACCTCACCCATATATTATTATTACACGCAAACTCACCCACAAACTATTTCTTCTTTTCCCTTTCCTCTTCTCTCTCTCTCTCCCTATATCTGTATCCCCAAGCAGCCTTACTTCCGTTTTAGCAAAAACAAGAAACAAAAACCCCAATACCAACACCAAAATCAAATTCCATCTTCTTTTGGATCTTCTAAAAGGATCCGATTCACGATTGTATTTTCCAATTTTTGCGTGGTTTCAATCTTCAATCTCGAATTCCAATCGTTTAGTTTTCAATTTATTTGGGGGGCAATGACGAGGAGATGCTCGCATTGCAGCCACAACGGACACAATTCGAGAACATGCCCTAATCGAGGAGTGAAGCTTTTTGGGGTTCGATTGACGGATGGATCGATCCGGAAGAGTGCGAGTATGGGTAACTTGACCCACTATATGGGCGGCGGTGGTGGTGGTAGTGGAAGTACAACGCCTCAAAACGGCGGAGTTCATGATTCGCCCACGGGTACGCCGGACCACCCTTCGGCGGGCTCAGCCGCCGCCGACGGTTATGCGTCCGAGGATTTCGTCGCGGGGTCGTCTTCCAGCCGTGAGAGGAAAAAAGGTTTTTTTATTTTTGATTTTTTGTTATTTAGTTAGTGATTTTACTTACAAGAATGTTTTTTGTATTTGCGTTAGTTGTTGGTGATTTACTATATATGCTTATGCTGTAGGAATGGGTTACTTCCTCTTTTGTGAATTTCATGTTTGGATATGATAAATTGTTGGATTTGCTGGTAATTTCGGTGAACTGAATCTATACTTTTAAAGGGAAAAAACGATGAAGAATTGGAAAAGATAGAGAATTTGTGGTTGATCATTTGCATGTCTATGTGCAAGTTGTTTGTTTTATACATTAATTATGTAAGGAGCTAGATGTGGATCACTAATCTGTTTAAGTTTGTGTTTTTACATGAATTTTGTCTGATTTCTCATTTTGTTCTACGGGTGCTCTATGCCTATATCTGTGTTTTATGGCTGCTCTCTGTGTGCATTGTTTTATGGGCAATTAGATGACAAACTTTTACCAAAACCTGAAGGTTTTTTCTTTCTGATTTCCTCTGTCTACTCAAACTTTTAATATGAGCTTTGGTGTTCAAATATCTATCAAGTACTTACGGATTAATTGGAAACCAGATATTTGGCAGAAGTAAACATAGGACTTGTTAACTGCTTTCAAATCCAAAACATGGATGATGCGATTGAGGAAATAATTATTTTCCTTTCAGAATGTATATGAATGTTAGATAAGAAATTGTTTGTTCCCTTCCTGTTACTTAGATCAGATGAGGTCGTTCTTTTAAGAAGAAAAATCAGAGTCTGTTTTCAAAAGCATGCATCTAGTTACTCTATGATTACAGGTTGAATTCTTTATGTGCATACCAGTGCTGATGAGTTGTATATCCCACATCAGAAAAATTCGAATAAGGGCTTGGGGTGATTTCCTTTTACTTTAAATGTGGTTTATTGAAATAGTATTTTACTTCTATTCGTAGGTGTCCCTTGGACAGAAGAGGAACATCGATTATTTCTTCTGGGCTTGCAGAAGTTGGGTAAAGGTGACTGGCGTGGCATTGCACGCAATTATGTGATCTCTAGAACACCTACTCAGGTTGCTAGCCATGCGCAAAAGTACTTCATAAGGCAAAGCAACATCTCGAGGAGAAAAAGACGCTCAAGCCTCTTTGATATTGTGGCAGATGAAGTAAGTGTTATTTCATAGAGCTCTATTTACCATGTAAAGTTTTTATCAGTTGTCATTCAATGTTTTACCTCTACAAAGAAATAAAAAACAATTGTTTCAAAAACATTGGATCAGATGGCTTCATTTTTCCACTAGTCTGAAAATATCCTCATATCAGAACGTCATATGCTAGCCCATAACTTCTTCACGGAAGTTTTATGTAAACTCAATCATAGGGCTAACTAATGCACCAAAAGTCCAAATTGTGCCACATCTAATTTATTTGAAAGAGGATATTTATGTGCTAAATGTAGCATAGTCTGGGGGCTTTTGGGAATGAAGGAATTACTTGTATGATTAATAATTTTCGAGAAGCTAACTAACTTTGGGGGTGTTTGTAAACGCTTATAAATTGAAAGAAACTAAATTTGTAAAAAACTGTAGCGGTAAAAGTAGGGAGATTTTGCAGGAAAAAAGGAGATCGTTTGTTGTTTTCGACTAAAAAAGCACATTTACTACTCTAAACAAACTTTAAATTTGTGTACAAAAACTAGCTATAATCTACTATTTAGAGCAAAAACGTCGTCCTTGAAAGCTTCCAACTTCTGGCAGTTGCCTCCTTTTATTCCCGAACACTCTCAATGTGCCAAACCAAAATAAAAGCCGAAAATATGAGTTTATATTTTATAGTTCGCAAACACCCCATATATGATATTTTGCAACTTTTGTTTCCACAAGGATGCAAATGAGACTTATTTTCTTTCACTGAATTCCATTTTCTGCAGTCAGTTGATACTCCAGTCATGTCAAGGGACTTTTTCCCCATGAACCCTTCACAACCAGAGACACAAAACATCACCGCTGTGCCACCTCAATCTATGGACGAGGAATCGGAATCTATGGAATCTGCAAACTCAAATGATGGCGAAAACATGCTTCCCAACCCAGAGGGCCCACAATATCCTTATCCCATGGTCTATCCTGCTGCATACGTTGCTCCACTAATCCCCTTACCGATGACATTTTGGCCTGGGTACAATTCTGAGCCCGTTAAAGAAGAAGAAACCCATCAAGTGGTTAAGCCAACAGCTGTTCATTCCAAAAGCCCGATTAATGTGGATGAGTTAGTCGGCATGTCAAAGCTAAGCTTAGGGGAATCACTTGGTGATGGTGGGCCATCCACTTTGTCTCTCAAACTTGTTGAAGGCTCTTCAACGAGGCCATCTGCTTTTCACGCTAATACAGGTTCGGGCAGTTCGGAGATGAACTCTAGTCATAATCCGATTCATGCTGTCTAGGGAAAGTATAGTAATGTTATGATGTGGTGTCCTATTTAATAGGAATATGATAGGTAGATATAGCACTAGGCGCTGGTGTCCCGAGTATTTGTAATTTTTATTTTTGTAGATTGTTGTAATAAGTTTGTGGTTAGGGAGGATTTATTAACTCAAATATCAAGGGTGTTACTTTGTAGGTGAAGGATAATTCATTTTTCGCAAATTATTTAAAATTATAAACTATTGTAATGCTCTTTTGCCCTCTTTTTAATTTTGATTGGACAGGTTAAAAGCTTTGTTTTGAAAACAGAGCAACTATGCGTAGAAGATGCATGACTACAATATGTCTCTGGCTGTGTCGACAGACTGGTCTCCTTCTGCAAGAAGATGAAATGAAGAGTTGATATCTGCATTGGTCACTTGGATTTTGGTATGTCTGTTTTAGATAATTATGTGGCCTAATTTCACTGTTTCCTTCATTTTTGGTTCTGTTGTAGGCTAATCACATCTTTGTACTTTTTGTACATTTAGTTTGTGATCTCAACTTATCTTTCGGTTTTTTTCACATTTATTTGATGTTAGTCTAAACTCTAAAGTTTAGCAAGATAGAAGGTTTAGGGATTTCCCTAAGGTGCAATGTTGATAATGCAGCTTTGTCCTTGCTTCCTCTAAATCTTTGAAAAATTGCTTAGGAAAACAGAAGCTTAACCTGAAGTTTAACTGAAATTTGTAATTCGTTGAAATAGTTCCATAAATTTTAGATATAGAATTATGATAACTTTTTATAGGTATTAATGTAAAATAATTGATATACTGATGTGCCCAGTATTTTCTTTTTTGAATGCTGGAAAAATGAACCACATATACTGCGCAAGTATGTCTGCCTTGACTGCTTCGGTTTGCTAGACGTAGACTTCTCCTGTTGATTATCACTCGCTGATGTCATTGCGGCACTCAAATTTTTTTTTTCACTTTGGTACAACTGACTTGAGCAAAACAAACGTTGCAATCACTCCTCTAACTCGGGATTATCCGGCGGATGATCCCAAAGCCTGATATCTTCAATCATGCGTCGGCCAAACTTGGCCAAAGAGTCTGCAAGACCATTTCCCAACCTCTTGATGTGTTTCAAGGTGCACTCTCACGGTTTCTATGAGTCGACGACAATCTTCCATAGGGAGAATTGACATTTACATTATGCATGTATAGTACTTCAATATTTTGGATTCCAGTGTCTATACTCTATCCCTCCACAGTATCTGGTTCACCCTTTTTAGTTATATGCTTTGCTTTCCTGATCTTGGGTCTGGTTGGGATCATGACCTTTGCTCTGGATACTACCAATATAGGATTGGCCATATGTTCACTTTGAGGGTGTTTGGTTGCTCTTGCTCATTTAAACAGCGTATGACATATTTAACGACATGATTGGTACAAAATATAATTAAGAATGCTCGATCCTTTAAATATGGGATTATCCATTCTTTTATTCTCCCACGGTATCTGTGTCAGAAACGTATTATTTCTATATAGTAAGAAATTTGTAGCAGCTTATGTCTCCGTAATGCATATGAGCCCTTCTCCATTATAATAACAAAAGTTTGTTTCTCTAGATTAGTTATGACACTTTTTTTTTTCTCCCCAAATGCCCAGACACCCAAGTGGGATTTAAACGCGAAACATTGTCTGAACAGTGAATCCATAAACCACTCAGATCACTATTTGAAATTAAATTACTGCAGATACTATAGTAATAGACATGAAAAAAAGAAAGAAAGAAAGAAAGAAAAACGAAAGCTAAAGGTTTCCATGGACAACCAGCTGTGTGATAATAAAAATAGAAGCATACTTGACGTAGATGTATTAACGTGTCAAACCAGCAGGTACACAATAAGGATCATCAAATTTCATCTGAATAAATAAGATATTGTTCATTTAGATTTACAATATACTGCAACAGTTATAAAAGGTGCCACTTTATTACGAGGAAGCCACCACGTAAACATCACCAAAAAATATGTTACAATAAGTGAAAGCATACCTCTTGACTGACTGCTAAGAAAACTTCCTGAAAATACCTGCAACGACCGAGATGCCCTTAACAACAGGTCCTCACATATTAGACATTTCCCGTCAATTCTGTGGTTAACCAACAAAAGTTTGTAAACAAGCCGATCAATTTAATTTCCCTCCTTATAATGCACACTTGTTAAGCATCATCACTTCAATTCCTATAAAGCAAAAGTTCATCACGAACATACGCTATTTCTTCTCATAATTTCTATGCTTCCAGCAATGGTTGACCCAGCAGTTCCAACAAAACCTAGAGTAGCACAGCTACAAATAGTTTGTTCCATATAGAGAAGTATATCAGGTACCAATCGAGCATTGCAATATTTCTGCTCCATACCAATCCCAGAATTTACAAGTTTCGCAGCAGTTTGAGCTCCTAACTCGTCTTCCTCTCTCAGAACAAACACCTTAAAAGAATCAGAATCTTTAGCCAAATCCCCTAAATATGTTCCAGTCCAATTAAGCTGGGGAAGATCAGTCATTACAAATACATGAATCGGGAGATCACCCCTCTGTTTCAACGAATCCAGCTTTTGCTTCATTCCTAGGAAAGTAGCTTTCCAATGGTTCTTGAATTGACCATCCAACAACCTTAGCTGTGCACAAAGAAACGGGGCTTTAATTGTCTCACGAGCAAATTTCTTCCCAGAATTTAGGATTTCTGAAACGAAAGGAAGAAACTCAATCTTCTGCAATATCGACTGTATCCTTTGATCTCTTGGAGCATCATGGATGTCGATATGCGATTCAGATCCCTTGTACGGTGCAGTAAAAAGACTCCCAAATGCCAGAACACTTGCTTGTCCAGCTGCAGAGCTAGGACCAAGGGCATTATAGACATCTCTTCTTTTCCTCAAGTACGAGATTTTCTTTTTCTTCTTGAGTTCATCATCTGCTTGGAACGAATCGAGAGTCCCATCATCGTCTGTTTGGTATGACCATACTGTTGTTCTGCAATCTTCTTGAGAAGCAAATAAACAATTTTCCACATTGCCATCGTAACCTGAGAGTAATGATCCGCATTGTTTCAGCTTTTCAAGTAAAGAGGCATCTGTACTTGAGTCTTCACTACAAGCAAAGCTGAGATTCACCTGACACCACATTGATATAAAAATCCTGAAATCTATAAATCTTACAGCTGAAGCTGAGGTTAAAGCCGAAAGATCAATTATATCGGCCATGGAAATGTACCTGCAATCATCAAGAAAAGAACACCTCAATGATCATCAAAAAATTGCCCTGAATAGTACTTATACGGAATTCCTGATTCGTCAAACCATTGGTACAAAAAGTGGATAACGATACGAAGGCACATATATAACACGACCAATCAGATAGAAGCTCATATCTACCAATCAAGACCCTTTTCCAGGTTCTCTAAAAATGCCAACTAACGTGAGCATACACATAATGCATGCCACAATTGTCGTCATAACAGAAGTACAAATAAAAACCAAACGCTTACTCTTAAAATATAACGATAGTGGTACTAGATCCCGAGGCAAACGGGCAGAATATACAAGCAGGGAGTCCCAAGTTGATCTCCTGTTATTTCAGTTCATTTTAAAAAGTTTCTTCTCACTAACCAAGATTTCTAATTTGATTCATCATGAATGCAAGTATAATTAACAAACTAAAACTAAAGAATTGAGCAAAAACTATTAATCTGATTAAGATTAAGGCAATCTTCATAAACTAAGAGCTAACTAGAGTATTAGACTGATACCAAATCGATTGTTAAGCATATTGCCAGAGGAGACTCCAATATTGGAACTTGTATCATCATGTAAGTGGAATAAACACAAATTCACCAAAATAATTACCAACGAAAATCTGAAAAAATCATCTTAAAAAACTAAACTGACCTGCGATCGCGGATAAGCTCGATACTGTGGTTCCAGACTTTGTACCTCAGATCATTCGGATTCAAAACCCTAAATTTCGGGCAGCTGCCGAGGGCGACAGCGTGGTGATCCAGAACAGGAGGCACAATCAACGTCCGATTCAAAATGGCCGCCATCAGAATAGCGTTCTTCAATTCCAACAGCTGGTTGCTGAATCCGCTGTGAGGCGCGTACCAGAGGAACTTTTCTTCCAAATTACCAATGGTGGTGTGACATTGCCGTCGGGAATTTGTAGAAAGGGGGAGGAGAGAATGCTGGGAAGTGAGGGTTTTGGAAAAGACGAAGAGAGCGACGATGAAGAATATGGAGAGGAGTGGCATTCTGTAACTATGGTGAAGTGAGGGTCTTTTTCTCCATTTACTGGGGCCTCTGTTGGAGTAGTGGAGATTTGAATCCATCAATGTTTCCGTGAAATGAAGCCTTTTGGGGCCAAAACCACCAAAAGAGTCCTAAGCGACGGTGCGTGTGGAGGATGATAAGCGGTGGCGGTGGCGGTGGCGGTGGCCGTGGGAAGCAGGATGTCGGAGATCCAGTCAGTCGGAAACAAGAATGCCAAAGTGGAATAATGGAACAAAACAGAAGCTTACAAATAGTATATGATTTTGTAGATTATCCTGCCAAAGAGGTAGAATAAAACTGGGGATTTGAGGAAATTTCTAAGAATAGGTTGTGTTAGTTTTTTTGGGTTGTGTTATTTTTATTTTTTTTCTCTCACTTTCTTTTAAGAGGATCAATTATAATTTTCCTACTATTTTTAATAAGATTTGGACTCATAATCTATTGATTTATAAATGCACATATTCACCACTTAAACTATTGCCTATTTGTTCGTTTTATTTTCCTCACTTGTGTATAGGCATTTTTTTTCATTTCTTTTGTCATGGGCTAAAATATATAAATTTTCATCATAAATGATTTTTATCAAATAAGGGACGGAATATCACACAAAGACTTGCATGTATTGCGTTAATCAACTATCATTTTATGAACACACTCACGATATATTATGATGTTATTACTCATGTATATAGGTAATAATATCTTAGATCACCTCACATCATTTCATGATCATTGTCATGCATCTGTATGGTTTTATACTAGTCACGAGTCTCATGATTGCACTGTATTATTTTTCTTCTCCAGGGTGGAGACGTACTGGCCTCGTATGCTCTTCTTCCGATTTCTCTCCCTTGATAATTGGTCGACAAGGTTATAAAGGTGAGTTCATTTTCTATTAGTTATCTATGACCTACCATCACATCTAGCAAGTTTTAAACCAAAACTTACTATTTTTATCGAATTTGTTTTCAGAAAGAGTCAAATAACTTTCGAGTTCCCCATTATTGTTATTATAATATTTCCTCACCTATTGTTTTGGCAAGACGCTTGTTTGCAGTGTTGGGGCCGGGGCTATGTGCACGGAGAAAATTAGGAAAGCATGGACTGACTTGAACTTCTTGTATGAGTCTCAATCTTTATTGAGGCGAAATTAGAACCAGGAGTCCAGGACTCACGTATTGAGCACACCGAAACTAAATTAATTAGTTCCCCATTATTGTTATTATAATAGTCTCATGTCTTTGTTTTTCTTATTTTACCCCCTTGAAAAATATTTTTTAAAACTTCACTTGGGACTATGAAATGCATGAAACATTTTCACTTTTCTGTTTATATACATATTATAAAGCCTAATTTTTATACCATCAATCTCGCATAGACTGAACCCTCTTTTACAAATTAAAGTTAGGCGAGAATTGGAGTCGAATCTTGAGTTTAGGTTCGAATCCAGCCTGTACACATTGAATCCTTATATTTTTGCTCACTCTTTTTTTATTCCTAAGAGGCGAATTTTTGCTCTTTTACATGCCCATTGCATTGTTATTGATTATCCTTAGGCCTTATCAGCCATTCATATAATTTATATTTAGTGGCTCGTAGTCTATTGTCGTCGTTGTTAGAGCTTGTGAGCTAATTATTGATTTATTATTCATGCCTTCTACTTTCTATTTTATGTTGCTATGTATGTGGTCGTTGGATTGATTGCTGTATTAGTCCCGCCTAGCCAGGATTTTGTATCTTCTCTCTTATTTGCTATTATTTGGTGTGTGTATATCAAATTGTTCATTTCGTATATGGATCGGACTCTAGTAAAGAATGTGGCGACTCGTGATATTGGAGCTATATGATAAAATTAATATTATTATTTTTGAAATAATAACTAGATAACCAATATCCCACCACAATCTCTCCACCACCATTATCTTTCAACATCTTTCTTCTAAACTTTGAGATCTGGTACAGAGCAACAATGGTTTCAACCTCTCCACTAGTCAACCGTCGTCGCGCCACTACTCCTACGGCCACCAGCAACATCGTCTCCACCACAATCTTACAACCATCATCTCTCAATATCATTCCTTCGAATTTCTAGATGTGGAACTTCTTTGAGCGATTTTCTGTTCAAATCTTCGTACGGATGTGTGATGTGTGCTTGATTCTTTAGGGGATTTGGTGCAGTGATTTTTGTGCGATATTGGTGCAGTACGATTGTGGTTTGGTGGTTCAAAGCAGGTGATGTTGGATTTTGGTATGATGTGTTGGTGCAATTTTGATGGTATGTGGTGGCCTGCTACGATTTTAGTATGATGTAATGGTGTGAAGACATCGGGAGGTGGTGTGATTGCGGTGGTGCGAAGACGGTGGCAACAATACAAAAATGAAGGTGGTGGTGCAAAGACACAAGTGGTGATGGTGCTCATATATTTAGAATGTACTTATTTTTAATTAATATATAAATTTGATTTTTATAATTTGAAATTAATAAATTGATTATTTTAGGATTTCAAATAATTAAAAATTTAACGGTCTTTACTGTAAATTCATATTTTAATATGTGTTGAGAGTTTCATACTTTAAAATTTTAATATCTAATATATAACAAAATAATTTCTATAAGTATTTTGGTGACAATTTTGAAGAAAATTACGGAACTTGACAAAATAGGAATCTCAAACGTTACATCTATATATTTTAAAAATTATTTATTACAAATTACATAAATACTTTTTAAAATAGATGTAACTTGAACCCAGATCTCGTCTTTATCTGATTGGATCAATCCCTGTTGACAGTGGAGTACCTGAGACCTTATCTATTGTTTTTGTATAAATATATTATTCAATATATAAAGTACAAAGATAATATATGTCTTCACTTTATTATATTCATTCATAAAAATTTATCCACACTTTAACATATGTCCGATACCGATAAATTTACTTTTAAAAAGATACAACATAGTTGGCAGTAACTTTTTTTCGAACATCATAGACAAAATCTCACCGTCACGTTTTAAATCTTGATTGAAAACAGAAAAAGATAAACCAAACAAAGAAGGTGAAAAGCAAAGTGTTCTGTGACAATCTGCTCCTCTTTTTCCTTTAGGTTTTTGGTAATTACTAACGCGTCTTTTTCACGCTACAACTCGTCTCCCAAAAAATTGACCGAGACTTCCATTGAGAAAAGTGTGGTACACATAATTAAATAATAGAGGACAGAGATTGCGAGGGAACTGGCACACGGACAAGGACAAATCCGTGGCGAAACTAGATATATGCTCTAATCCGTGTCTTACTGGCATATTGAAAACCTATGTTTTAAAGCATTACCGATTACTAATTTTATTAGTTCGATTGATTCGACTAAGAAAATAGGAACGTACCTTAACCAGCATCCTTTATAAAATTCAATCAGTGTCAATTTTTACTTGATAGTTTGAAAAACAAAAAATTATTTATATTTAGTTAAGAACAATAAACATACCGAATTTCTTAGAAGAAAATATCATACTTTATACATATTAGTTTGGGATCTAAAAATTCTTTTAAAGGAGAACTGTCCTCTTTGTTGAGACCTCATTAGTCTCCTTTTACTATAATAAAACATATATATATATATATATATATATATGAAATATTACAAAAATATTTGAAATAGCTAAATAATATAAAATTATACATATGTTAAGATTTTCAAATGCTTCTTATTAACTTTAAAATAATTTTCTACGTATATATATTGCTACTTGCTATAAAAAAAACATATTAATACACCTATCTAGTTGAAAAATTATCATTTCAAAAACAATCGGTAAACTAAAAAAAAAAAAGAAAAAACTAGTCTTGGCTCTTGCCCTATGTTATATATATATATACACACACACGATTACAAACACATTCGCTCAACACCAGCTAAGTAACCATGGCCACCTCTTCCCTTTTAGCACTCTCCCTCCTCCTCCTCTCCACCGCCGTCACCGCCACACCCCCGGGCCTCTTCCTAACCGTCGTCAACAACTGTCCCTTCACCATTTGGCCCGCCATCCAGCCCAACGCCGGCCACCCCGCCCTCGAGCGCGGCGGCTTCGCCCTCCCCACCCTCCACCACCGCTCCTTCTCCGCTCCCTCCACCCACTGGTCCGGCCGCATCTGGGCCCGCACCGGCTGCACCCACTCCAACGGCCGCTTCTCCTGCGCCACCGGCGACTGCGGCGGCCGCATCGAGTGCAACGGCCTCGGCGGCGCCCCCCCCGCCACCCTGGCCCAGTTCTCCCTCCACCACGGCCACGCCGACTTCTCCTCGTACGGCGTCAGCCTCGTC
>JBBMKE010000001.1:4567362-4578158 GCA_037834125.1 Lippia alba | reverse complement strand
AATATTTCATATAGGCCCTAAAGCCCGCCTCCCCTCACTTCGGCCCATCCACCACAATACAACATAGCCCAGCCTTGATTTTACCCCCTCCCACTACCCCATGGCCAACCACCACAAAAACCAAAACTAATTAAATCCTAACTTTAATTACCCCCTCCACGGCCCACTCACTACAATGGAACATAACCCAAATTTTATTTTGCCCACCTCTCTCTCCCCAATTATATCCGCTTCCTCTGTTACTCCCCCAACCATATCAGTCCACAAATATACCTAAATCATAATCCCTAATTCACCCAAAATTAAACAAGCTCAAGTCCGACAATCCCCAAACGGCCAAACACCTGCATTCTCGAATGTCATTGA
Source organism: Lippia alba (assembly GCA_037834125.1). NCBI lineage: Eukaryota > Viridiplantae > Streptophyta > Magnoliopsida > Lamiales > Verbenaceae > Lippia > Lippia alba. The sequence continues at coordinate 4,577,792 of JBBMKE010000001.1, read as the reverse complement.
CAAATTTAAGAGCCTCCAAACAATTAGGTAATCTTGTTATTATTTTTTTCTTTTTAACTTATTGGTTGTATTTGTAGAATATTCACAAAATTGAAGGTATTTCTTTTTGATTGATGATGTTTCAATTTTATTTGTTATAGTTTGTAACCATGCATCGGTATTTAAGCAAAAGATCGAAAATTTCTATTGAATCATCAAGTTCAATTGTGGATAGTGTAGAATTTATTCCTGAATATATAATTAATGACCCAGGCTAAAAAACGTATTGAAAGTTATGATATCCGTTTTAGAGATAGCATTGGAAGAAAATATATATCTAAGTAATTTTTTAATATGTTGAGGTATAGGAATTTTCGGTAACCAGATTTTCAGCCCCGACTACCAAAATTCCTTGCTCCGCCCCTACCGACACGTGTTCGACACTGCACGGGACAAAAAACTGGAGTGTCCGTGCATTATAGCATATACCTATTATAGTGATTCCCCCACGGCCCACTCTCACAAAGCCACATTTTTTCTTTACTCTTAAGTTATTAAATTTTTTTAGGGGAAATTACATCCAGATCCCCTGAAGTTTGTCATAATTATAATTTAGTCACTGTATTTTCGTTTATTATAAAAAAATCCCTATGAGCATTGTTTCAGTTGAGTTCTCTGGTAGAATAGCGAAAAAATCAGGCATATACTTTTTCGTTTTTTACAAAAAAGTTCCTAGGAACAATGTTCATAGTTTTTTTTGTAATAAACAAAAAAACAGAAACTAAATTGTAATTATGATAAATTTCAGGGGACCTGGATGTAATTTTTCCTTTTTTTTTTTTTTAATATGTTGAGTTCCAAGAATTTTCAGCCCTACTCTCAATAATTTTTAGATCTCTCCCTGGCTGTGGAGTACCTAAATATAATTTGGCGTTATCTATTGTTTGTGTATAAATATATTATTCAATATATAAAGTACAAAGATAATATATATCTTCACTTATCCACATTTTAACATATGTCCGATATCGATAAATTTACTTTTAAAAAGATAAAACATAGTTAGCAGTAACTTTTTTGGAACATCATAAACAAAATCTCACCGTCACGTTTTATATCTTGATTGGAAACAGAAAAAGATAAACCAAACAAAGAAGGGAAAAAGCAAAGTGTTCTCTGACAATCTGCTCCTCCTTATCCTTTAGGTTTTTGGTAATTACTAACGCGTCCTGTTCACGCTACAACTCGTCCCTAAAATATTGACTGAGATTTCCATTGATAAAAGTGTGCTATGCATAATTAAATAATAGAGGACAGAGATTGCGAGGGGACTGGCACACGGACACGGACAAATCCGAGGCCAAACTAGAAAATTCTTAATCTAATAGTGGATTCACACTCAGTGCATTTATCCACTATTATTTTAATTGATGAAAAAATATATTTTTTATTTTTGATTTTTTTTACTTTTTATTCAATTTTTTGAAAATAAAAAAAGGGTGAGTGTATGCACCGAAATTCACATTAGGTGCATGCAAGAATTTCCCTGCTCTAATCCGTGTCTTACTGCCATATTCAAAACCTATGTTTTAACGAGTTACCTATTACTAATTTTATTAGTTGGATTGTTTCAAATAAAACATTGGATCGTCCCCTTAGACAGTATCCTTTATAAATTTTGATAACTAATGATCAACCTTATATTTAATTCTTTTTAGAAAATAAAAATCACTTATATATAACGTGATAAAAATAAAAATACGAAATTTATTGTAGAAAAAGACCATATGACTAGAGACTTCCTAGATGATAATTTAAAAATTATTTTAGAAGAAGACTGTACTCGACTCCTTTTTATCAAAAAAATATTTAATTATATATATTATATTATAAATATTAATCTGAAATAATACAGCTAAATAATATAAAAATATAAAAATGTTCAAAAATTTTCAATGCTCCTTAACTTTAAATTATTTTTCTATGCATTGATATAAAAAAATTTAAATTATTTTTCAATGCATTGATATAAAAAAATATATCAATACATATATCTAGTTGAAAAATTACCATTTCAAAAACAATTGGTAAATTAAAAAAAAATAGAAAAAACTACTCTTGGCTGTTGCCCCATATTATATATACGTGACACGACTGCAAACACATCCGCTCACAACCAGCTAGTAACCATGGCCACTTCTTCCCTCTTACCACTCTCCCTCCTCCTCCTCCTCCTCCTCCTCCTCTCCACCGCCGTCACAGCCACACCCCCGGGCCTCTTCCTAACCGTCGTGAACAACTGCCCCTTCACCATTTGGCCCGCCATCCAGCCCAACGCCGGCCAACCGGCCCTCGAGCGCGGCGGCTTCGCCCTCCCCACCCTCCACCACCGCTCCTTCGCCGCCCCCTCCACCCACTGGTCCGGCCGCATCTGGGCCCGTACCGGCTGCACCCACTCCAAAGGCCGCTTCTCTTGCGCCACCGGCGACTGCGGCGGCCGCATCGAGTGCAACGGCCTCGGCGGCTCCCCCCCCGCCACCCTGGCCCAGTTCTCCCTCCACCACGGCCACGCCGACTTCTCCTCGTACGGCGTCAGCCTCGTCGACGGGTTTAACATCCCGATGACGGTGACGCCGCACGAGGGGAAAGGGCAGTGCCCCGTGGTGGGGTGCAAGGCGAATCTGCTGGCGACGTGCCCCCACGGGCTGCAGGTGAAAGGGCCGCCGCATGGGGCGGTGGTGGGGTGCAAGAGCGGCTGCGCCGCCTTCGGGACGGATGAGCTATGCTGCAGGAATCATTATAACAGTCCGCAGACGTGTAAGGCGTCGAGTTACTCGCAGTTTTTTAAGCATGCGTGTCCGGCGACCATCACGTATGCGCACGATAGCCCGTCGCTGATGCATGAGTGCTCTTCGCCGCGGGAACTTAAAGTGATTTTCTGCCATTGAAAGGATGTTTCATGTTTGAGTACTGGAATTTCATGCTCGTTTGATTTTAACTTTTGTTGAAATTGTAGTTTGTAGTTGCTTGGGGTGTGTGGTTGGTTGTAGTGCTGCATTTGCTTGTCTTTTGAGTGAGAAATGGATGAAGCCAGCTTGCTGTCGAAATAAATTTTGGAATCGAGATTTCGCCTGAATATATGTTTTTGGTGGTTTAATTTGGCACAGTTTTGATATTTAGTTTATTTATTTCAACAAATTACATGAATTTGTATATATGAAAACGTTTTACGAGATCATTCAAATGATAAGATCATTATATAGGAGTTGAATAATTTATTCAGAAGAATAAGTAGAGACTGTAATATCTTTTACAAATACCTAACAAGTTGTTTAAGGTACTAAACCTTATTATAAATAAGAAAATAAATTAATTTTTTCAAACATATAAGATTTATATATATAGATATATTTGGATTAGAATTTCTGGTAAAGAATGACAATAGTGAACATTTCCTATATATGTAACAAGAGTGAACATGTATTAATTATAGAATTCTGTGTTTAAAAAATTTCATAACTAATATTCTGTCTTAAAATTTATTTGATATGAACGCTGCAAAATTTGTTTTCTTGAAAATTGTTTTAACTCTTTTTCTTTTTGTAAAAGATTATTTGAAGGTGTTTGGACGCTCCCTCAGGCCTCAATCAAGCAAAACAATGTTTTGGCTTGTAGCTGCAAGCGTATTTCTTTATATTTGATTTTGAAGATGAACACATTACATTATTACCGTATCTTCGCAGTGTCCTGACAGTCTGACATTTAAAGAAAAAGTAATTAAAATTGTGTATATCGGACGGTAAGAATTGGATGAGGATTGTCTGCTCTTGCTCAGATTGTCGTCATATTTTTGTATTTTCCGATGCTGTTTTAATAGCCGACAAAATCATGTAGTTCTTTAATAAATAAATAATAAAATTAGCACAGCGTACAATTGATTCATTTTATATTTGAAAGGAGTGGGAGTGGGCGTATGAGAGTGCATAACTACAATTTGTATACACTTCAATATTTCTTTTAAAAAGAAAAGACGTGTAGCCCCGAGACTCAGACAAAATCAATTCAAAGATAAAAGACCAGAAATTAGAAGGATCGACGAAGTTTTTTTTTTTAAACAAACGCATATAGTTGAGTTTACATTTTTAGTCAACTTATGAACTATCCCAATAACCGTTATATTACATATATAAATTTCATTATAACTTAGACGTTGCTTCATCATTGATTCTCATTTTGAAAGATGAAATCATAATTTTATACACTACGAATTTAGTAAAGAAATTTTAGAATTGATGAAAAATATTGAAATCAAATTTAACAAAACGCAAAAGTTTGAAGAAAAAAAAATATCAAATTCAGAGAACAGTTGGTGTTATCCTGATTTGTACGCATTATATATTGTTTTCGTTTACCTCGGATAAGGTGAAAGACAGTGGTACGCACGCCGGTTGCCGGGTTTTGAAACCCAAAGCAGAAAAAAGAGACATAGGATTCCTGATTGAAACAGGCGCCCTCCTCTCTTTTCATGGCTTTTCATACGTCCAAGTGAAAACTCGAGAGCTGTGACAGGACACTTTCTACAAAATGGTTATTGCTTTATTGGCCTTCTCCTCGCTCAGTCTTCAAAATTTCCTTTTCCCTTTTTCAATAAAAATTCCGGATAATACCAAAATTTCCTATGATTAGACCGGAAAAAATTAATCACTTAAATTGGATCATATATGCAAATTTTAAATGAAGAGATCGGAAGAAAATGAAGGATCAATTTCTAAAATTTCTGTTCGTGAAAATTGTTGAGAAATAATAAAATCCGTACAACATTGTAAGATTTTGAAAGTATCGCTGTGACTCTTTCTATATCTCTTTAAATTCAATTTTTTTTTCTCGTTAGTAGATATATTCAAATTGATGACCCACGTAAGTTCTTGTGTTTATTTACTATTTGTTTTTATTTATTTCTGTTCATTGGGTCACAAACTAATATCAAAGTTAGATCATTCTGATATATATATATATATATATATATATATATATATATATCCTTTCAGTTAAACACGAAGTCAAATATTTTAATTGTAAGACCCATTTTTCGTTATGGAAATTAAAACAAGGATATTGGCAATTCTGACACAGATGGATCTCGATGCCTTAGTAGAAAAAACAGGACGCTTGCAAATTGGACCGATGACAATAAAAATAAAGTTATCAAAAAAGTTGTAGCGCAGATTTAATTGCACTTACCTAATGAAATCCTACATGATGTGATGAAAAAATAAACTTAATGGAAACAAAAGAAATGAACCTGAAGAGAGTCAACATGTTCCCCAGTCCACTATTGTTAGATGCAAAACTTGTCACTAAATAGGCCATAATAGAAGAACTTGTCCATCAAGAGGCTAGGTTATTGTGTTCAATTTTCAATAAGTTAGATTGTTCAATACATTCATCTGTTGTTAAATAGCTAATTAATTTATTGTTACTGTCTTATTGAAGCAAACTGGAGTTGCCATGGAAGGTTCCCAAACCAGAGAGATTCCAAATGTTAGAGAGAATATAAATAAGTGGGATGAAGCTGAATTGGATGAGTTGTATATAAACTTATACAACTCCAAGAGCCAGAATGACCCTCCAAAGAATGACTCTTGGGTTCCACAGTTTGCCTATGAAATTCCTAGAATGACATCCAGCAAGAAGAGAACTTTACGTGGGATTACATAAGATGTACTAGGTTTCCAAATTAAGATTAATTTCAATAAATTTTTTTTTGGTCCCAAGAGACTCAAGCACAACTAGTTGCCATGAATATCCCTATAGCCACCCAAGAGTTCTCCCGGCTGATCTTCCCAAAATTGCAGATCGATCAATATCCAAACTATGCGCATACTTTGCTAAGGCATCCGCAAAACCATTACTTGTCCTCATAACATGCTGAATAACACACTCCCATGGTTTCCGGATCAAGATTCTGCAATCTTCAACGATAAGGCCCAAAGGATGCACCTTCGTATCGGCCCCTCTGATCAGTTGAACCACCGCTGCCGAATCACATTCTACAACGATTCTGGGGTATCTTCATTCCCATGAAATTCTCAACCCTAGTAATAGTCATGCTTCCGAACTTCAGAGAGAAACCCACCAACCAGTCACCATTCGCATCCCGGACCACTCCCCCCGCCGTAGCCAATCCGGTATGATTGTAGTAGCTTCCGTCAGTGTTAAGCTTAACCCAACCCGGGCTTGGGTTACTCCACACGGTGTTTTCTTTAGGCTTCCCTTTCGCAGTCCGCTGTTGAATTTTCATAATATCAAGACAAAGCATCTTAATATTGTTGAGTGTAATACCCACAGGCTCTCTAATATTTTGGTAGGCCCATTTGTTTCTTGATTTCCATATACACCAAATTGAACACACAAAAACCGTGGTCCATTGGCAACTTGGCACTAATTGGTTCTTCAAATTACTACGCCAATTAGTTTCCAACCACATTCCATCTCCCTGTTCATTAAACTCCTGGAGATCAGTAGGTTCCACAATTCTTTTCCAAACTGCAGCGGCCATAGCACAATAACGGAGGAGATGCAGTCCGTCTTCTCGAGTATGATTGCATCTAGTGCAGCGTGCTTCAGACCCCATATTTCTGTCAGCACATAAAGCTGCTTCTATGAAGGAAGAGCCACATAAAGCATTTCATCTTGTTTGGTAGAGAGTTACTCCAAATCCAACTCCAATTATACATCGTATTCGGTGTAGTACATAAGGACATATACGCCGAACGACATGAGAATTTCCATATCGCGTTCCCGCCCAAGTAAGAACATCTTCCGAATCTCTGTTGAGGGGGAGAGGTATCTTGTGAATAGATTAAATTGACTCACGAGGCAACAGATTGCTCAGGGAAATAGTGTCCCACTTCCTATCTTCTGTAATAATCTCAGCCACCGATGGAAGTCTCTCCTCGTCTGGAAGTTCAGTGACAGTGGCTTGGATCAGCGGTCCTTTATCCGTCCAACTGTCATCCCAAATATCGACTTTGGTGCCGTTACTGATTCTCCATTTAATAGATCCCTTAACCGCATGCAGGCTTTTAACAACCCCCTTCCATATCCTTGATGAGTTGACGCTAGGCTTATGGTTAAGTATATTATCCTCCTGAAGATACTTTGCTAGGTATATCTTCTTCCAAATGGTATTTTCGCCATTTAAAACACTCCATCCCGTCTTAGCAAGCAGCCACATTCGATTTCCTTGCTTCCCAAAGACCTAAACCTCCATTTCTCTTTCGTCCAATCACTTTACCCAATCACATAAGGTGGGTCTTTTTGTGGTTAACATCGGTAGACCAAAAAAAACTTTCTATTAAGTTGATCGAGCTTATCGCAAACACTTGACGGGACCCAATTGGTGTGCATTTGATACACTGGAATTGCCGACGTGCCCGCCTGAATTAAAGTAACTCCACCTGCCAGATTTAGATTATTTCATTTCCAGCTAGAGAGCCGGTTCTGGACTCTCTCCAACATACCCTCAAAAAGCTCTCTAGTAGATCTTCCACATCCCATACGAACCCCAAGATATTTGCCCAGGTCTTGCGTTTCCGCCACCCCCAACATGTAAGTTATCTCGGGTCTGGCAGCGGCGTTCGTAGCTGGAGCAAACCAAATTTTGGACTTCAAAGGGCTCACTTTGAGTCCCGATGCTTCACAAAACCTCCGAATAACATCTTTAATTGTTCTAGCACTCTTGCCATCTGCCTTCGCCATTAAGATGATGTCATCGTCAAACAATAAATTGTGAAGTTTCGGACCTCCTCGACACACCGGAACCGATTTCCAGTCATTACAATTTACTGCCTCTTCAATCATGTAACTAAGCCTCTCCATGCAAATAACAAAGAGGTAGGGCGACAGAGGATCACCTTGTCGAATCCCTCATGTGGGGTTGATTTGTTCCATGGACTCTCCATTCCAAAGTATATGTGGTTTCACCCCCATAACACAATTCATAATTATCATGGCAATATTGACAGGAAAATCGAAGAAAAGAAGAGTTTCATGCAAGAAATTCCAACTGACCTTATCGTACGCTTTCTCCAAATCAAGTTTCAGAATCATGCTCCCCCTTTTGCTCTTTGAGTGCTTCATGATGTGGATCATCTCCTGAAGCACCAGAATATTATCGTGCGTTCCTCTTTCGGGGAATAAAGCTACTCTGGTACGGCCCAACAATAGAGACAATGAAAGGCTTAATACGAAGAACCAAAGTCTTTGTCAAAATTTTCAAGATGACGTTACAGAGTGCTATAGGGCGAAACTCGCTTGCATCTTCGGGATGAGGCATATAAAGGCGTGTCCTATCTCCTCGGTAATCTTACCATTGTGGAAGCAATTTGCAAGTTGGGAATAAACCGAATCACCAACGATATCCCAGAACTTAAGGTAGAAAAAAGCATGACATCCGTCTGGCCCGGGGGCTTTGTGCGGACTTATGCATTCGATAACCCGGTGAATCTTTTCTTTAGATATAACCCTCGCCAAATCGCTTCGCTGTGCCTCAGTAATAAACCGCTGAAAATGACTCCGTTGTAAATTCATACGTGGTACCTCATTGGAGTTCGTAAACAATGTCTCAAAGAAATCATACACATGCTTCTTAAGTTTCTCCTCATCCATTGTCCAAACCCCGTCAACAGAGAGAGTTTCAATACGGTTTCTCCGTCTCCTGTTGAGAGTAGAGATGTGGAAGAACGTCATATTTTTATCCCCGAATTTTAGCCAATCAATTCTTGATTTTTGAAACCAAAGCATCTCCTCTTCTTTAAGTACGTCGTTACACTCTCTGATCAATTCCACTTCCAATCTCTTAAGATCTGCATGTAATCTCTCAGCGGATATCTTTTGAATTCCGGCTATACGTAATTTGAGTAGGCGTTTTCGTTGAAAAATATTCCCAAAAGATGTTTTATTCCATTCTCGCATCTTATCTGGTAGTGCTCGGACCGCCGTACCAAAATCATTGCTTCTTTCCGAGATTCTCTTAACCACTTCTCTACACTCCTAGTGGGATGTCCAAGCAAGTTCAAAACAAAAGGGTCATTTTTTCATTCCCGCGCCAGTTCCTAATGTGTCGACCAATATAGGGTTGTGGTCAGAATGGGTTTTGGGCAGGACTTGTACCATGCATTCTGAAAATTTCTGACATCAATTTCGAAAAGATCCAATTTCTCTTTCACCATCTCTCCAACGCGGACTATCCCTCTCCAGGTGAATTGAGGGCCTTTGGCCTGCACTTCCGTGAGACCGTAATCAAATATTACCTCATTAAACTTTTTACATCTACTCAAGCTGACCGTACAACCCCCACTTTTCTCACTCGGACCCCGAATGCCGTTGAAGTCCCTAACGAGCATCCAAGGTCTATCATGTGCCTCTAAGAACTCTCTCAATTTGTTCCAAAGCTCTTCCCGATGTCTCGAGTGCGGGCTAGCATACACACCTGAGCAAATCCAGTTATTTCCACTCCTTGGGCCAATAAGGGCGTGAATAAGTTGTGTGTCTGTTGCTATGATTTCCACTCTAATATTCTGAGCGTCCCATAATATCCAGATCCCACATTCCCGGCAAACATTCGAAAAGCCCAGGTTTCTTAAAATTTTGTGTGCTCTGTTGTCTCCTACTCTCGTTTCCAACAGAAATACAATATTTGGGTGATATTCTCGGATTGACTCATGCAAATTGCGTCTGAATTCCTAATTACCTATCCTATTACAATTCCACGATAGGACTCTCATCACTACAATACACAAGTGTTTCATGGAAAGGGGTACTTTAGAAGGCCCCCCGTTCAGTCCCCTCACCATCTGGTGTATTATCCTGCTCATCCAATAACATTGCCACATCGTTTCCCCCATCGGTACTGTGATATCCATCACTATTGCTATCTCTTAGTTTGGGAGCAAAGTTAGCCATGTCCGTATCTCCATTTGCTGGAATATTGGATTGATGTCCAGAACTTCTGCGAAAGGCTCGTTCATCCTGAAAATCGAGAGGTAATGATCCAGTTCTTGAACCTCCTCCTCTATCAACATGAATTCCCCGATCACCTATTTGTCCATCTCCATGTTTTTACCAGTTTCGATTGGTTTCTTGCGGTTATCGTTACCTGTTGGGGTTGTGTGGTGGTTTTCTTTAAAAGACGTGATGTCTTGTAATGGCTCCTTGGGTTTTAGGGTTTTATCTCGTGTTTATTTTGGTTCCGTCTGACCTTTACTAGCCAAATTAGATTTCCCGCCTGTTGAAAACATTAGAGTAAACGAGTGGCGGTTTCCCCTTCCGGGGTAGGCTCGCCCTCGAAGAGAATATATTTTCTCTTCTCAAAATCTAAAACTATCTTTAGATTCCGAAGCCAATCAGAGTAGTTGGGCCCGGTCAACTTGTTTGACTCGAGGATGGAT
>JBBMKE010000001.1:4523252-4535660 GCA_037834125.1 Lippia alba | reverse complement strand
AACCCAAACAAGAGCATATAAAGAAGTGTTGCCTTAATTCGTTATTTTATTCAAAGATTATCTGTGATTACAATAAGAAAAAGTCCAAAGCGGATATTACAATCGGCTTTCTAGGGCACTATTCCTAACAGAGTGACCTAGGTGTGACCCCTTACCTTGACGGGAAAGGCGAACGGTTGACGGTCGGGAGGCGAAGATCGTCCACGATAGGATAGTCGATATGCCATTGATCTCATAAGGGACACCATTTTTGCTCTTAAACAGTGAAAATTCTTTTTTTAGTTAGCTAGTGAATAGTGAAATGAAAAATAAAAAAAATGGTAAATTTAAAGAGAGATTAAATAAAGCCTAGCAAGACTAAAGAGATATTAAATAAATGAGCCTTTTTTGAAAAGTCCAGATGAGTTGAAAAAAATTTTGTTTGCTCCCCATTTTCAAAATTATTCCTCTTCACTCCCTATATGAGAATGATATTTTTTGTTTACTCCCCATTTTGTATAGCACATACAACATATCACGATTTAAGTACGCGATATTGCGATCTGAGTACACGATTCCTAAGTTTTGATATTTTGAAAATGGGGAGCAAACGAAAATTTGAGTCCATAATTGGGAGTTTTTCGAGAATTCCATTTTGAATAAAACCTACAGCTCTCCTTTTTATTCTTTCTTTTATTCTTAAACCTACATTAATGTCATGTCAAAATAAATAAAAGCTAAATATTATTATTATTGTAGTGTAAGATCTGTTATAATCACATGCAATTGAAATTGAAAAAAATAAAACAAGCCTACAAATACAAAAATAAATTTCGTCACTTTCTAACTCACACGAAACGATATCGGGGTCGGCTTACGAGAAAGCGAGACATTACAATAAAATTAGTCGTAACTGTATAAATAGTCTTTTCTTCATGAAAGTTAAATATACACTTTTAACATGCTCTGCTCAACTTTTACTTCACATAGGATAATCTCACTATTTTGAGTGTCGGAGTGTCCATGCGGAAAATACTCCCTAATATTCTCACGTTTTTGTTAATACTCGCATTGTACGAAGAAATCCTATTTCCTGCATAATGTTTAATTTTTTTAAATAATTATTAATTATTAAGAAAGTTAACAATTAATCCTTTAAAAAAGAAGTAATTTAGCAATTTATTCTAGAACTTATTAAATAATATGTTTTATCTGTATTCAAATAAACTAAAAAATAATTCATTGGTTCGAATCCCACTAAAAGTGAGTAAAAAGAAACAAAAAAAGTAAACTAATTCATATATTATTTAACAATCTATTATAGGAATCGTTAGACAATATGTTTTTATCACAAAGCCTTAAATCTCCGTTCAAGTAAACTAATTCATATAGTATTGATCGATACAGCAAAAACAAAATGATTTCCTCACTGATTTTCAAAAGCCTTTCCTCTCCCTCCCTCTCTCTCGCGCCACGACGTTCTCCTCCGACGCTCTCTCCCTCTTCCTCCCTCTCTCTTGCGCCACGATCTCGACTTTCTCCTTCGACTCTCGTTTCAATCCCTCAGGGGAAGACTTTCCCGCGGCTCTCGGCTAAGGCGTCTTCTTACAAGGTGGAGGTGGAGTCTCTGCTCTCAGCTAAGGCGGAGGTGGAGCTGTCGCTCTCAGAGATTTCTACTGCTACTGCTTCTCAAGTGCCCCAGCCTCAAAAACCCCCTTTGGCAGACAATTCTTCTTATATTATTGTTGGTCAGTTATGTTATGCGATCTACCGATGTCTAAAGAAATGGTCGAAAACCAATGCAGATTCGTCTAAACTTTTGTTTTCTCTGCGGTATATATAAAGCGGCTGGAAACGAAATCATTACGAATTGTTTTAAGCTGGCTATTGGTCTTTAAGGAAATGGGCAAAAACAGAACCCTTTGATCAGCTACTTTTCTAGCTTTTCAAGAGGTTCTTACCAGCTGCCAATACCACAAATTAAACTCCCTCCAGAAGTGCCCAACATTTGTTATATCCTCGCAGCGGTTCTTCTCGGCTATGTATTGTATCATGGTTTAAAGAGGTGGGCAAAAACCAATAGGAAGTCGTTCAGGATTGCCATCAGCTTCATAAATTGGTGAAACTTTTGCCGAGAGATGTTTTGGTTTTTACTATTCTCCGCGGTCGGCCTCTGCCTCAAGTGGAGCTCGCTGGCATTAGCCGAGAAGATCATACATATCCCCCTCCTATGTGTCGCGACTGTGATGATATATCACAGTCGTTAGAGTCCAGGCTTTTTTTTCCCTTTGATACCATATTGTAAATTGAGAAATCTGTGAAACTAGAATTTTTATTGACTTGTAAAAAAAAAAAAATATAGTATTGATCGATACAATTTTTTTTTTGCACCACAATTTTTGGTATATTTTGTACTTTAATACCCATATTTGAAATTTTATACTTTAGTATCGAACCTTTAAATTTTATTACATTTAAGTGCCCATGACTAATAAGAAAATAACACATATCACGTAATGAGTGAAATCAGGTTCCAATTTATTAAAAAACAATAGTTGTGATGCAAACGTCGACTTTTTATAGTTCAGGATGAAAACTCAAAATATAAAAAATAATAGATGATGTTCAAAATATTTATTCCTATTATATTTAAAATAATCAATTATATATTAAAATTTACAATCATACCTTTCTCTATATTTAGTAAGAAAAATAAAAAATAATATACATAAGGGGGAGAGACATAATTAGGCGTAATGTGTGATAAATCCCCATCTGAACATCATATTTTTACTTAACTCCTCCTTTTGACAAAATATCGTATGATTTTTACAAAATGTCGTACACCTCTCAAAATATGTTGTATAATTTTCACAAAATGTAATACTAAAACGTTCTAATGTCGTATTTATATCCTGTTATGTTGTATAATTTTATTGGGAGTAAAATAAAATATTTCAAACTGATGGAGAGCTATTTCAAGCTGACCCTAATTATTATTAATTCTCAATTTCTCTAAAATACATACATCTAATATTATATAATTATTAAATAATTTATTTCATAAATAAATAGTTGAAATCCGATTAAAATTGAATATTCTTTCGAATCCGCTTTACATTCATATAAAGAAGATATCCAATTTCGTCCGTTTTATAGATGAATAAACATATGATAATTATACATCCGATTCATTTAAATTCCGTTTATGACCCTACTATTAATCCATCGGTCAAACATTTCCACTTGCATTTTAATCCAAACAAATTTTTGTATTACTAAGGAATGCGATTTCGGGCAAACTAAGCGTATATATTAAGTACTAGGCCCTTATAAAAACTCTCTCCACCCACACTTTTATTATATCATATCATCATAATATCAGATACGCGGTTTTCCTCCTCGCCTCACGCTAGAAACCCTAATCGTATCGGTTTTCTTTCTTGCGTTATCCTCACATTTAATTGAATTCCATCAGCCGCGGGTGGTTTCCTCTCCGATCAATAGCCTGCGTTTATCGACTGGATTTCTAATTTATGGTGGATTGAGGGATAATTATTTAAGCTGATCCCTAATTGCATGCTCGAGCCCCTGTTGAATTCGCGTGCTTTCCTCTGCCGATCGATCTGCGGCTATTTCCAGGAAATATCTGCTATGTGTTGAAGCTAGGTTCTGTTCGAAGCATCGATCGGGAGATTGGCGGTCGAGACTCCGTCGGTTCGGAGGCGGTGCTTGGCGATTCGATTTGGCGTGCGGAGGAGAGGGCTTTCGGGTGTTTTTTCCTGATCTATTGTATCAGTGAAATTGCGCGTCGATTAGTGGAGTTTGGAGTGATCTCAGTTCTCTTTGTCGAAGTTTGAAGAAGGCCTCTGAATTGGAATCTTTTGGAGTCGTTGAAGGATTAGAAGGCCATTAGTCGGTTTGATTAATTTTTCTCGAGTAATTGCTTAAAAGGGGAAGAAAAAGAAAAAGAAAGAAAGAAAGAACTTCTTAAGTTTCCATTTCCATTGTACTTCTGTCATTGTTTTTTTAATTTTTTTTTCAGTTGAATGCCAGGCCTTTCATTTTGTATAATTTGACGCCTCTATTTCTGTTTGTGGTTATTTTTTCCCTGAGGGAGAAAAGATATACAAAGAAAGGTGATTGAAAGAAAGAAAATATGGCTGTTTACTATAAATTTAAAAGTGCAAAAGATTATGATAGAGTTCAGATGGATGGCCACTTTATATCCGTGGGACACTTGAAAGAAAAAATATTTGAATTAAAGCATTTGGGCAGGGGTACTGATTTTGACCTCGTTGTCACCAACGCCCAGACTAATGAAGGTTGGTTTGATTCCTTGCAAATTTTATGCAACTTGAAATTCTTCAAACAAAAATTAGGGTTGTGATATTCTATTCATCAGTTAGCTCTAATTCCTTGCAAATTCTTGTTCAATTTGATTCTCAAGTAGATCGAGTTTATTTTGTATTGCAATTTGCTTTTGGTTGGTGCAATATGACGTGGTTAGTAATGTTAAATGAAATTTCGTTTAGGTAGAATACGTAAAAGTCGAGGGGAGCCGGTCATAGGTTATTCCTAAGCTTTGATTTTAACTAGGTGTTGTCCTGAGTCCTGAAGATGGTCTTGTATTGCATGTGTTCTTTATAACAGTGAAAAGTTAAGGGTAGTAAATTTGAGATTGTTGAGAGATGTTGTAAAAGAAGTTGAGTCGATTTAATCGATTCTTGGACAGTCGGTGTTAGGAAACTTGGGGCTTCCTTTCCTTGTTTCACTTATGCACTGATCTGTACCTTCGAGTGTGTTGGTTACACAAGCACTGATCTGATTTGTTTCCTTTGTAGCTTTAATGGATTTTTGGAGTGTTTGTCATGTTGCTAACAAATTTGTGTTATTTAGTACTCTGTATGTCTTAACCTCTTAATATGCTTATACATGAACGGAGCACTGTGTAGACAAGTAAAATAAATTGTTATTGCCTTGAATGTTCCTCTATTAGTCAAATAGGATTTGTTTGGCCGACACAATTTACTTAAATGTTGTCCATGGAACAAAATCTTCCTGGCCTTTCTCAAGGCTAATTTAATACTGTATGTTTGAGCTTGTAGTGGCTCTCCTAGGCTGTGAATTATCATTTTTGCAAGTTTAATTTGTTTGTAGAAAATTTTTGGCCTTCCTAGTTCCTGGGGATAAGGACAGTGATGAGGATGAGGATTTGGTCGACAAGAAAAAATTAAATGAATATAAAGATGACTTCTTGTAGTGCTAAGTCTAATTATACTCTATGGTTACGTTTATATGATGGTTTTTACGGGCTTTATACAGTGCTTACTGTTTTGTAATTTCAGAATACCTTGATGAAGGAATGTTAATTCCCAAAAATACTTCAGTTTTAATACGCCGAGTTCCTGGACGTCCTCGGAAGCCCATAGTTACTGCACCTGTCTCTGAGCAAGAAGAGTACTGCTTCAATCCTTTCGAACTCTTTTTATTTGCTTACTAAATCAATTTTTCTACCATATAGTTAGATAGGTATCGATTTTGAATACTCGCCATAGGGTGTATTGGACATTAACATTTGCCATCTAGGGATGTTTGCACCTGTTGGTATTGCATTGTATCCACTAGTTCTGGTGGTTTGTGCAATCTTTCAACTTTGCTGTTGGACTTAATAGGTTGTCAACCATGAGCAAAATATGAACAACAACATAAGCCTAGATACTCCTGAAAAGAAGCACAGACTTCAGTTTTTGGCATATTTAGAATTGCTTATTGCTTAGTTGAGTATTTCAATATTCACTGTAGGCCAAATGTCGAGAATATTTCTGAAGATGTTCAAGCTGTAAAAGGTGGCTTCCCAGGAGCAGATCAATCAGCTATGAAATATGTAAGCTTTCATTCATTTATTTTCTGTGGGAGTCTTAAGATCTCATCTTTAAATAATGGTGACTGGGGTGTGAGCGCATTTCCATGTTAGTTTTAGTGCCAAAAGGGCGTCACATCATTTAACCCTTGGTTTCTGTAGGCTGAAGATTTAGATTGGGATGAATTTGGAAACGATCTTTATGCAATTCCTGACACTGTAACGGTCCAGTCGAGCATTCCTGTTCAGGATGCTCTCCCCGTTAGCAAAGAGGATGAGGAGAGTAAGATCCAAGCTTTAATTGACACTCCAGCCTTAGATTGGCAGCGGTGAGAACGTGTCCTGGCTAATTGTTGAACATCTTAATAATTCTGAAATATTTTTCTCGTTAGTGGCTGTCAGAACTTACCTTTGTGATTCATTTTTTGTCAGTCAACCTTCTGACGGCTTTGCTGCTGGAAGAGGGTTTGGACGGGGCATGGGTGGAAGAATGATGGGTGGACGTGGTTTTGGTAAGTCCCTTGGCATTCATCACCAAGTTTTTTTCCTGAATTTTTGTTGTTTCCTACACATAATAATTTTTCTCATGTAACAATTTAAAGGTTTTGATTCTATTGAAGTATGTTCCTGTAGTTTTGTATTGTCTATGATCGTCTCTCCAAAACTGAATTGTTTGATTCTTCAGGTCGAGGTGGATTTGAAAAGAAAACACCACCGCAAGGCTACATATGTCACAGGTGCAAGGTGCCTGGTATGTTTCTTTTTGGGTAAAGTGGTTTAAGTTTTTGCATGGATTATGTGGAGAACATATGACTAAATCATGGAGTTCCTTTGTTTAGGACACTTTATTCAACACTGCCCAACAAATGGCGATCCCAATTTTGACATAAAAAGGGTCAAGCCTCCCACTGGAATTCCAAAATCAATGTTGATTGCAACTCCAGATGGCTCTTACGCATTACCAAGTGGAGCTGTTGCAGTTTTGAAACCAAATGAGTAAGTTATCCCTGCGAACAAAATTTGCATGTATATTTTATTATTGATGATCACTTATTAGTCAAATTTTTACAGAGCTGCCTTTGAGAAAGAGATTGAGGGAATGCCATCCACACGTTCTGTTGGTGATCTTCCACCGGAACTGCACTGCCCTCTGTGTAAAGAAGTTATGAAAGATGCTGTTCTTACTAGCAAGTGTTGTTTTACTAGCTTTTGTGACAAATGTAAGCTTGCATTTAAATTGCTAACTTATTTTCTTAATGCATTTTAATATTAAGTTTTTGTTTTTGTGGCCAATGGTTGATTCCCTCTGATTTTTCTTTCATGTCCTTAGGTATACGAGATCATATTATTTCTAAATCCATGTGTGTTTGTGGGGCTACAAGTATTCTCGCTGATGATCTTTTGCCCAACAAGACATTGAGGGATACTATTAACCGAATACTGGAATCCAATAACACCAGTGAAAACGGCGGTAGTGCGCTTCAAGTCCAAGGTTTCAACTATACTTTGTCTTATTATATTTTTCCATATCTTGGGTTGTGCTGCCCAACTGATGTATAGACAATGTTTGTTCTCTCTGATAACCTCATTTTGGATCAGACATGGAGTCGCGCATTCCACAAGCTAAGGTTCCGTCGCCCACACAATCTGCTGCGTCAAAAGGAGATCATCTGCCCGTGCCACAACCTGATAGGGAAGAGACTTCAAAGATCGCAGAGACTTCAAAGATTGCAGAGACTTCAATGATTGCAGAGACTTTGAAGATCGTTGAGACTGTTGAAGAAAATAAATCTCCCAATGTACCGCCAGAACAGCCAAAAGTGGGAATGCAAAAAGTGCCTGATGTGTCAGAAGCTACACATGACTCAAGAAATTTTAAGGAAACAGTGTCGCAGGGCAGTGCTCCATTGGTTGATGAAGAGGTGCAACAGAAACCAATTTCTGGAGAAGCAGGTAATTGAGATACCTGTGAGTTATTAAAATAGCTATTGTCATGTCACATGTCCTGAAATTAAAATAGCTATATTCATGTTAAATCCCTTTTTTTTATTTTTTAAAAACCAATGTTGCACTTCCTGGTGCTTGGTAGGTAAGATTGAATTGGTTGTGGGAAATTGATTGAGAGATTCTATACTTTGTTCTCTCTTCCTTCTTCATTAACTTTTTAGTGGCTTGTGCAATTTGTCTGGTACTCTTGGGATCTTAAAAGATCTAAATGTGAAGTTTGTTCCCCAAGTATCGAGGTGAACCATAATCACTTGTGGTTTGTTTTCTATCTTTCCATTTTTACAGGGAAAAAGAAAAAGAAGAAGAAAATTCGCACGGCACCTGGCGGTATGATTTGTTCTCACTCTTGCCATTTTCCTTTTGGGAACATATGCAACTTTTACATTTCGACATGCCTTTTCCGAATATTATTCAGCTCATTTTTTCTTGTACTAATATATGTTTTGTGCATGAGGCTGTGCTACACTCTCTGTGTCACATCTCTTGTTTTAGTCTCTAAAATTTAAATTTCGATTGATCAGTGTCTAGGATCACCTCAAATTTATAGCTTTAAAATTTGAAGAAAGCTTAGTTTAATTAAGATTTGAACTACAATAATAGGTTCTAAGCGGAAATCTGATTTGTCTGAACACATAGCAGTGAGTTTTGTTTACATAAAGAGTCTTTCTGAAAATTATTTCAACTTTATGACTGCCCTGCAGCTGCAGATATGCAGTGGAGAAATGGACAGGATTTTCCACCTGAGAATTACAACATGATGCCCATGGGTCCTTCTGGTTTTAATCCTTACTGGAATGGGATGCAACCTGGACTAGATGGGTTTATGCCTCCATATGGTGGTCCCATGCCCTACATGGGTTACGGAGTTGGTCCTATGGATGTCGGATTTGGGGGTGTTATGCCGCATGATCCATTTGGAGGACCGGGTTGTATGTTCCCTTATGGCCCTCCCAGGTATGGCCCAGTTTGTGTTGGTACTGTCTCTCTCTCTCTCTCTTATTGTATTTCTGATGTTTTTAATTGGATTCCAGGGACCTTGCAGAGCTAGCTATGGGGGGATTTAATGCTGGGCCACCACCCATCTTGAGCAGAGAACAGTTTGAAGCTCACAAAGCTGATCTCAAGAGGAAGAAGCGTGAAATGGAGAGACGTGGAGAAAGGTAACACACTCTTATCTTAAGCTTGATTGCCTTCGTATGTATTGTGGCTTAAACCTTGAAAGAATTGGTGGTTTTGATTGGATGTCAACTCGTATAGGTTCCATGTAAGTTTAAGTATGACATGACGTCATCAACCCAACTTGCTGGATATTGTCTTGTCACCTATGGAATTGAAATCAAAAGTGAATATAACTGATTCTGCCTAAGTTTATCCCGTCCTCGCCTTCCTTTGTCAATTGCTTAAAAACCGTTTATTCTACTTGTATGCAGGGATATGTCCAAGGACAGGGAATATGGAAGAGAAGGGAGCAGTACTGTTGATATTTCCGCGAGATCCAAATCTGTATGTATCTTTGTCATCCAACTATTGTTCTTTTATAATTGTTTCCTGATGCAGGCAAAATTCATGGTCACTGAAACACGCCTTCCAATATATTTTCTATCCACCGGGATATAGACTTCTAAGAACAGGACATAAATTGTGGTTATTATTAGTATATTAATTTTTATTTTTTGGTTAATTCTTCACAAAGGAGGATTCGCTTAAATTTCTGTGTGGTTTTGTTTTTATTTTTCTCCTCCTGTCCTAGTTGATGAGCGAGCAGAGTAGCTCTCTGTTCGTGGAAACAAAAAAACTCCATTTAAAGAACACTGGGTCTTTGCTTATATATTTTATTCTATAGAAATTTAACAGTCTTTTCCGTCAGCATTTTTGGTTTAATTTTTAGTTAAGATCTAAGTGATGGAAATCCTTCTACTGCACATTCTTGGGATCAAATTGATGACTTTTGTTGATTCTATAGAGTGCGACCTCGAATTTACATGATATGATATTTGGAATAATCTTATTCATATTGATTTTCAAGTCCTGAAAAAAAAAAGTTCTAATCCCCCCAAAATTTCCTGAGATTGTATCCTAAAGCTGCAAATTTTCTGTCTAGTAAAACAAAAAAACGTTTTAAGCATCAATTTGTGTGTAGGTAGTCAGAGAACAAATGAGCCCAAGAGTTATGTTGAGGCCCAATAGTTTTCTGTCATATTTAAGCCCATATCCTTTTTTTTCTCTTTACTCTTGCAACGTTGCTTTTGAAATTACTCTAAACTACTCTCTCTTCTCTCTGGTGCAGAAATCCTTTCCTCCTCCACAAGCAGCAGACCATCAGCATCGTCCTCGACCAGACAGACACTCCCCTGACCCCCGTTCGCGGGACCCAGATCTCCCTCGCCCATCTTCCAAGAAGAAATCTGACTACGAGCCCGAAGACCACCACTACCGCCGCGATGAATCTGACCGTCGCCGCGACGAGTCCGACCGCCACCGTGACTACCACCACCACCGCAGCATCAGCCGCCACCACCAACGCCGCTCGGAGTCCCCATCAGAACAACCGCCTCCGCCGTTGCCTCAATCTGCAGCGGAGAGGAAGCATAAGGCCAGCGTCTTCTCCCGCATCAGCTTCCCTGAGAACGACGCTGCTGCCCCCAAGAAGAGGAAGATTTCTTCATCATCGGAAGCTACTCTTGCTAATGGGCACCATGAAGAGCTGCAGCATAATAAGATGTCTTCGGGTTCGAGAAAGAGTGCTGCTGCGATTATTACGGCTGGTGACGAGAGCAGTGATGATGAAAGGCATTTCAAGAGGCGGCCGTCGAGGTATAACTCGTCGCCTCCGGCTGCGGTTGAGGTGGAGGAGCAGTTGTCGCGCCACTCGAGGGGGGGCAGGGATAGGGAAAGGGAAAGGGATCGCGGAGGTTACAGCAAGCATAGATGATTCTTTGTTTTGAGTTGGAGAAGGATGGATATGCGCTTGTGGGAGTTTGATGTTTATGGGAGCTGTGAGAATTGGAGATATGTTAGCTCCATATTGCTTTTATCATGTAATAATGAAGGAATGAGGATGAATTTATACTAGTATTTTATGTTTTATGAAATGGAATGAGTTTTCTTTAGTAGTGACAGTTTTATCTCCATCATTATTACTCTTATGATTATTGTTATTGTTATTATTATAAATCTCTCTCTTAAAATTGTTTCTTCTTCCTTCCCTTTGCAACGGTATTCGTCTTAATCCGTTTGTTATGCAACTAGTTTCGAACTACTATAGTCTATGTACTTAATTGATAAAACATTTTACAGAACAGAAGAACAAATACTTGTACTCTAGCAAGTAAATGATTTAAAACATTTTACAAAACAGAAGAACAAATACTTGTACTCTCGCAAGTAAATGATTTTGCACGAGTGTAACTAAACTTTTTCAGAAGGGTGATATTTGTAATGTTAGAAACAGTGTTTTTAAAGTAATACCCGCTTTATCTATTTTCTTATAAAACATAGACAAATTTTGAGTAATAATAAAGGCTAAATATAGATACCCCTATTTTTTGGAGTTTTTTTGCACTGTGTCCCCTGAATCAGTGCAATTTTTCCACTAATCTTTGAAAGAAGAGTGTGATTCAATCTTAATTTAGGTACTACCCATACCATTTGATTTGGTTATGATTGCAAAATTTTATAATTCCAATACTTAATTACAAATTTTAAAACGGACATGACTAAAATTGTCAAAATTACAAACTTGCAGGATTTAATTGAAGATTTTTACACGAACATGACTAAATTATCAAAATACAAACTTACGAGACAAAATTTACATTTTCCCCTAGATATTATTAGAAAAATTTTATTGTTTGATTTACTTAAGGTTAACTAATTTTTGACTAAATAGCTATTTAATCTAAATAATAGTTATTATTATTTAACTTGTTACTTGAGAAATAACGAGTAATTGAAATGCGTTTAAAATTATAAATATATAATATATTGATATTTTTATAAACTAATAAGTTTTTTTTTTCATATCTTATCAATACTAATAATATTATATTTGTAAATATATAATTAACTATAATTATCAATTGATCGAACGAGTAAAATCAGTAATCAGTAAGCATTCCGATTTAATGTCCCGTTAGGGTTTAAAACATTGTGTGAAATCCTACCGCACACCCAATGGGAAAAATTATGTTAAAAAATGATCCCCTGTGACAGCGTGTAGTGTATATATATATATATATATAAACAATCGCAGTAACACAGAAATCCCACAGACACATCCCAACTCAAAGCTCGCATTTCTTCGCAAATGGCGGCTGCTGCAGCATTCTCATCTCCTTCTACTTTTCCCCGAACTCGAAACCCTAATCGCGCCCCTCTATCTCCTCTCTTCTCCACCAACCTCGCATTCTCTACGCTCAATTCATCTATTCTCCCCTTCAAATCCATCAATCTCAATCGGACTTCCCGATTGGTAAGCGCCGCCGCCTCCACCGCCGCCGCCGCCGCCTCCACCGCCGCCGCCGCCACCACCTTCCACGGCCTCTGCTACGTCGTCGGGG
>JBBMKE010000001.1:4483484-4496933 GCA_037834125.1 Lippia alba | reverse complement strand
GGGATGGGCCCTTTCGAATCACCAAAGTTGGAAAAAATCAAGCCTATTACCTAGTCGAAATGAATGGGAATCCAGTGTCTCGGTCGTGGAATGCCCATAATCTTAGGAAATTTTATGCCTAAAAGCTATGTAATAGTCATTCTGTTTGTTTTTATTTCGTCAATGAAAGTTCTGTTCAAATTACTCTATTATCATACTCCTTTATTTGGGTTAAATAGCTCGGTTAGACAGATCATAATCGGATCCAACGAAGAAAAACCATTCGATCGAAAAGTTTAAAATATTCACGAGCATGCATTAAAAGTAGCTAACTCGAGGTAATCGATTGAGAAGTTGAAACATAAATATTGCATTGATAATAAAAGAGTCGGCCAAACAGCTCGACTTGTTACAATTTGGATTTTTCTAATGGGAACACTCGTCGGCCACCCCAGGTCGGACTCGGATCTAACAAAAATGGGCTACAAGCCCTTTGGTTTTTTCGATGGAAGCATTTACTGGCTACACTGAGTCGGTACTTACAACAAAAAGGAAAGAAATAAACAAAAAATAAGAAAAATAGTAAAATTGCAAGTTACCACCCTCAATCAACGTCATCGTCAGACTCGTCGGCCTCCCCATCGGCTTCTTCCTCGGCCTCCTCTCCGATCTCCACCCCGGTCATGCCGACAACTTTGACCCTCTCATTTGGAAATAAAGCCTTGAAGATCACACTTCCATCCAGCACACTGAGGTCCACCGAAGTCGGCATTTGCATCACATCCACCGGTCTCTTCGCACAGAGAGCTCTGGCCAGGGGAATGGAGAAACCAAACTCGTGATTCGAGATGTTAACCGCGACTTCATCTTTGGGTTTTTCGAGCCGAGGAGGCCGAGGATCTGGGCATCTTAAGCCGATAATGCCGCGATCATAATTCTCTGGAAGCCCCGCTGCCAAGCATTGTGCAAGGCACAAGTCGAATCCCTCCTTAAAGTCGGCCACACCGAATGGTACCTTTGACCTCCTGTAGGCTGGGGACAACATGAACCGATAGGCCCCATAGCGCTCTAACTCGGCCATCAAGTTCGCCATGTGATTTTGACAATATTCGATGGTCATCCTCGTGCCGACGAATTTCACGGCCCTTTCACCATTATCTAAGGCTTCGACTTGCTTGAGAGCTTGTACATCCAACTGCTTGTGAACCTCTATGAGCTCTCTCATCTCCCCGTCGAGCTGCCCCTTCAGCTCCGCCATGACATCTTCTGTCTTCTTCTTGGCCGACTTGACCGATTTCAAATGAAGCCCCGACTTAACCCTTTCCGCCTCAAGATCCTCGATTCTCTTCTTCAGGCTCTCCACCTCATTCCTTAAGGGCTCCATGTCCGATTCGACCGAAGCCTGATGTTCCAAGCGAGCCCGGCTTTCTTGATATACCTACGCATGCTGACCGAGGTGGAAGATGTCCTGTATCAATTGCACCATGAAGGGAAAAGGTCAATTTCCTCGAGTATACACTTAAGAACTATAGAGAAAGAAATCAAAGCAACTCTCGCTTACCCCAAAATCCCACACCGCGGCGCTCATCTCGATGTTAAGGTCGGAGTGGTTCCACCTCGACAAATGATCGGCCTGGGTTTGACAACTGTGGTATAGAGCTCCAGTAAGTCGGTTATCCCGAGGGATCGTGCTCACTCGTTGTGGGCGGCCATCATCGGTAGTCAGGCTCAGCCCTCCTGGAAAATGGGGCTCGGAGATTTTGAGCATCTTCATAAAGTTGTTGATATCTTCCTCGTTGGCCGCAAACTGAGGGTCGGCCATTCTTCTTACCGCCTCATTTGAGAAGGGCGCAGGGGATTTTTCGGTGCCAGATGGAGGCGATGGAAGTGGGCCGAGGTTCTCATTTGAATGGCTTCCTTCGGCGGTACTCGTTTCTCGGCCGATTCGGACAGGCAGGGGAGTCTGGAATTTGGAGCTTTTCTCCTTGCGCTGTTTCTTCTTACCCAGCTGCTCGACCACAATCTTATCTTTTCTCTTGTGCTGGGCAGTCGGTAGAGCCCGGGCATCTGCTGTTCCGCCGCCCGGCTGGGCTGGGGCTGCGATAGTGACCTGTTCGGGGGCTTTTGCTCGAGGAGGCCGATCCTTGGGAGCAGCGGGAGTCTTGTGATGGGCGACCGTCTCCGCTGCCCTCGCCATCTCAATCTCTTTTTCCTCCTCATCGTAACCACTTCGCAAAAGGGTAAGTCGAGACATAATCACACGATCTGCAAAGAGGGAAATGAATTAGGGTCGAACAGGAGATTCGAGCAAAAACTTAGCTGAAGTAAAAAATTAAAAGCAATGGTCGAACAAGAGTCGGACTGTCACTCATACCAGGCCTGAATCTAACACTCGGCACCCCAGGGGCCAACCCAAAGTCGACCAAGATTCTCTCCTCAGTTAGTTTCTTGCAGTCGAATATCCCGGTCTCCCTCATATCTTGGACAATGGTGTTAGACCAATGAGGGGTCCCAAGCAGAAGAGTTGATGAGGGCCTCCAGCACTAAGAAGTACGATTGAGCCTGGGCCATCCAACTGTGCTCTCAATGAATACAAACTACTTTTTCCAATTTGGTCCATTAGAGGGGGTCAGAGAAGTCATGAGTTTCCTTTTGCTCTTAAATGCCAGTTGTACGAAGCCGTAGCCCGACAAAGACCCCTCTCCAGTCACACTTGCCTTGAACAAGTCATCAAATACACCGGCCATAGGCAATCTGAAATACTTCATTTAAACCCTAACCCCATTGGCCATCGCATGTGCGTTAGGCATCAATTGAACCTGGCAAATGTTCAAATGGTTGAAAAGCTTGACCATGTCGGCCCCGAGAGAAATCCTAAACCTGTTTTGCACCATTTTCCAGTTTACTGTTATGCAGTTAGGAGATGGGTTGGTTAGTCGCTGACTAAGCTTGGGACGAATAATACGATAGCCTAAGTGCTTGACATCCCCGCCGAAAAGTAAGTCTCTCAGGTCGGCGAACATTTTAGTTATGATCTTGCAGGGGACCTCCCTGGGATCATTCTCTAATGTCCCGAGTGGGGACTTCGCGCCCGGGGGAATGAATACCTGTCCTTCTGCTTCCCCAACGCCTGTTGATTAGAGGTGGATAGTCCCGCTTCCATCGCGACCTCCTCGACCACTTGCTCCTCTGACATAATCGGCCTCTCCGGCCCTAAGTGCATCCCTACAGGGTATACCTTTGACATGGGTTCAGCACGCAAAGCCAGCCCAGTCGGTGATGTCGATTGCATATCTCCCGAATCACTTGAGTTGCCGGTTACATCCACCGTTTTATCTGGTGCTTGTCTCGTTTGAATCTATCCTACTCCTCCAGAACTTAAAGAGTCGGAAGAATCAGAGCCTGTGCTAGAGCCACTGAGTTCCTGTTCAGGGCTTTTTCTAGGACGCTCAGCGTCACTCGATGTAAACGAGCTTGAAGTAGACATCCCATTGCTCGAACAAGTTGAGTCTCTGATTAATCCCTCTTCGTCTTTGAAATAATGGCCAATGCGGTGTTAGGGATGGTTGAGCACAAGCCGAGATGGGGTACTACTCACTCACACGCTCCTGCAAAATAATAAAACAAAAGAAAATTTGCAGAATCAGAAAGATCGAGCAAAAGGGGCTTACCAAAGTTTGCAGAAATTGCTCGAAGGATTCGACTTCCTGAACTGCTAAAACTGCTGCTTGTTGAATAGCTCGATTGTTTCGACTTCTCCTATCTCTCTTATGTGTAAAGTAGTAAGTATGAATGAATACTACTAAGGCTTTATATAAGGTCTCATTAGGTGGGAAAATCGAATGGAAACCATCGCATTAACTGCTGTGGGACCCGTTCTGACAATTCAAAAAGGCGACCGCCACATGTTATGTCACGCACGTCTTTCCTGGGGCTAATGACATGGGCCAATCCTAACGCGCCACATGTCGCATAGATGACCCTGCGCGGATCCGCCACGTGGCTCCAAAGTCAAAGCAAATGGGTCAACGATGACATGCGGTTCTCACCGGGCGAACAAGCCGACCAGTCTCCACACTCGATTAATAATCGGCGGTAATTCGACGGGGCACAAGCCATCGGGTGACCCGACTCGATCAGGGTGAGTCGGCCTTCTATCACCATGGTCGAACTTAATTCGACCTAAAATGTGGGACCCGCACCGCACGCCCAACATTTAATGCTCCTGACATACCGTACTAGGCAGTTATGCAACATTTAATGCTCTGACACCAATACAAGAATGTCTTTCTCACTCCTACAGGTATAAATACCCCCTCATTTATGTCATTTGCCAAGCACATTAACTGCACTTGAGTCTGCTTAATCGACGTAATCAATACTCGAATATTGACTTGAGTGTCGGAGTACCGACATAGGGGAAAACCCCACCTGTCCCTATCTGGCCTTCAGTTCACGTTTGCTACTATCTTTCAGGTCGACAATACCTCGAGCATTCCCAAAATACAAATTCGAGTGATCCAGTCAGTTCCGCATAGACCAAGTCAAAGGACCGGAATTCTACATGATTATTTTGGCGTCGTCTGTGGGAATCCTCGAGTAAAAGTTAACCAACACAAGCAATGGAACTACGCAAACGAACTGTACCAGGGGATGGGTAGGGATCATCCCGTTAGCCCAATAACTCCGAAGTCCCGACCGCCCCTACTTGAGGCGGAGAAGAAAGGGCGTTCCTACTGCGCCTCCTCAGTAGTCATCAACAACACTGATTTAGATGACTACCTCGAGAAATACCGACTCGAGACGATAGCGGCAGTAGCCGAGAATAGGGCTCCTGTCTTCTCGGAGAAGCCGAGATCTACTCCACCGGCCATACACTATCCATACCCACACGGGTAACCTCCCGCTCAATATGGATATCCGCCACCAGCCCACCACCCTACTGGGGGTATGCCCCGCCTTTGCCGGGTATTACGACTATTACTACGGACCACCACCACCACCACCACCAGGCCCTGACCAGTGGCAGGGGGCGAGCCGAGGTCAACTTTCGGCCGAGGTCGTACAACAAAACCAAGAGGCCGACTCAGGGCATCGGCGCCCCGACAAACACCCAATCCAAGCCCTCGAACCGGAGCAGCCGCAACAGAAGAAAGCGACAAGCGATGGAGCGACTCGAACTGAACTAGTCGTCTCCCAAATGCAGCGGAGAGAACAACCTGCTGTTTTCGAATGATTAGGAGGAAGGGTAAATCCTGATCCTTCTAGAAAAGTCAATCGAGGATTCCAGGTCGGCCCAGATGACCTCAGGAATCAGATCCCAAAGAGGGATTACAGAGAACCAAAGAATAGAGCGGAAAACTCGAAGTCGTTCAACAATGTACCCAAAATAGTTGATGTCACCGACGGGGAAGAATCACACATCAACGCAAATGCTCCAGGGAATGGTCGTGAGGACCGACATCGCCAGGAGCTTTCCCCACAGGCTCCTGCACGTAATCATGGCTATCGAAGTGTCCGAGAAGCCCGTTCTCCCTTTTTTGACGAAATTCTTCGGCCATTGGCGGAGGACAAGATGCCCATCAACTTACCTCAGTATGCCGGGACGTCCGACCCGGAGAGGCACGTTGATCGTCTTGAAATAGAGATCAGCATGTTCGGGCACTCCCCACACGTACGAGCCAAGATATTTACCACTACTTTGATCGGGGCAGCCCAGGACTGGTTCTTAAGGTTGCACCTGAGAAGTATTCAAAATTACGATGACCTCATCAACAATTTCATGGCGCACTTCTCCTCTGTGAAGGGAGACAAACTCCCATCTTACCTATCTGTATAATATCGTCCAAGGAGAGAGAGAGTCGCTCAGGGATTTCTTCACTCGGTTCTCTCGAGCTGCAGTCCAGATTGAAACTCCGAGTATGGACATGCTCGTTCGGACCCTTTACGAAGCCCTGAGGGATAAGGGCTGTGCCGACCACATCGTCCGAAAAAATTCAGAGTCTATCTCCCGGATACTAGAAATCACCGACAACTAGATGAGGCTGGAGTAGATCAGGACCTCTAACCAAACCGCTATATCGGCCAAGGTCGACGTGATTCCAACCTCGAGGGGCGAGTCTTCCCGTTACGAGTCAAAGAGAGAGAAAAGCCGGCCCGAGAAGGGACCAGGGAGTGGAAAGAAATATTATACCCTCCTCAACCGTCCCATCGACGAAATCTACAACATCGTGCCAAAGCATCTCTTCAAAAACCCCAAGCCGATCCGAGAGACTCCTAAAACTAGGGATTCTCCCAAGTACTACCATTTCCACAGGCAGTCGGGCCATAGCACCTCCGAGTGCTTCGCCTTGAAGGATGAGGTCGAACGGCTGATCAAGTAGGGCCAGCTCCAAGAGTTCATAAAGAGGCTGGACGAGTTGGGCGCATGGGCCGAGGATAGGAGGAAGCCGAACCCCCGAGGAATCGAGATGCGAAACAGCCGATTGAAATAGAGCATAACCTTCCCTGCCTCGGTCGGATCGACATGATCGCCGAAGGCCCTGCAGGAGGAGATACCAAGTCGGCTAAGAAGAGGACGAGAAGAGAAGCCCAGAGAAACTACTACGGGCCGCACGAGGTGTACGAGATCGACCAGAATGAGAGTTGGGTAGACCAGGAGGTTAGGTTTAGCAACAAGAACCTCGTCGGCATGCCACCACGGGAGGGCGAAACGCCTAGTTGTCCGATGGTGGTTACGTTCGACGTGGCCAATTACGCTGTATCGAAAACCCTCATTGATAATGGAAGTTCAGTGAACATTATCTACCTCACGACTCTTGACCGAATGAATTTAACTAAAAAACTTCACCTCGAACAACTTAAAACTCCTCTAGCAGGTTTCAGGGGCTCGGAAGTATATCAGAAAGGTTGGGTCAAACTAATCACCTCCATGAGAACGCTCCCTAAGAGGGCGACAGTCGAGATCGAGTACCTCGTGGTTGACCTTGACCAACCCTCTGCTTATAACATCATATTTGGCCGACCGGGTCTGATCGACTTCCGGGCGGCGATCTCCACATATCACCAATTAATCAAACTCTCCACCCCAGCCGAAATTGGTGAGCGAAGATGTGACGCCCCCATGGCTTGGTCATGCTATTCGATCTCCATGGAGAAAGTCAAGCTGCCAGATCAGAGAATTATTCCCGTGCTCGATTTACTAGATGGCAGTGAAGATGAGATCGAGGATTTCGATAGTACGGACCCTGGAGGACCAGTTATGATTTCCAAAAGGGCAAAGAAGAAGCAAAGGAAGGCCGGAGCAGCTACTCGGTTCGAATCCTCCAGCCAAACCGTCCAGATTGAGCTACAACCGGGTCAGGCTGAAAAGATTATAA
Organism: Lippia alba; assembly: GCA_037834125.1. Taxonomy (NCBI): domain Eukaryota; kingdom Viridiplantae; phylum Streptophyta; class Magnoliopsida; order Lamiales; family Verbenaceae; genus Lippia; species Lippia alba. Next base: position 4,489,575 of record JBBMKE010000001.1, on the reverse strand, counting down.
ACGTCGAGGTAGCCGAACTTGGGAAAGAAAGGGAACAGGTCCTGCTCATTCAATTCTTGCAGGATAATGCTGATGTGTTCGCATGGAGCACGAATGATCTCGTAGGAGTCGACCTTTCCGTCATCATGCACCACTTAAATGTCGACCCCTCCTTCCGTCCAGTCAAGCAGAAGCTACGTGCTAAGAGCGTAAAGAGGAATGAGATAATTGAAGGAGAGGTGAATAAATTGCTCGACGCCGGCTACATCATTCCCGCAAAGTATGTGTATTGGCTATGCAATGTGGTTTTGGTCGCTAAAGTCGGGGCCAAATGGCGAATGTGCAACGACTTCACAGATTTAAACAAGGCCTGCCCCAAAGACCCATATCCCCTTCCTCGGATAGATCAACTGGTCGACTTGACCGCCGGGTGTGAAATCCTGAGCAAGATGGATGCCTTTCAAGGCTACTATCAAATCTTCATACTGCCCGGGGATGAAGACAAAACCACCTTTGTCGTTGCAAATGGAATCTACAGCTTTCGCGTAATGCCCTTCGGACTTAAGAACGCGGGGGCTACCTATCAAAAGTTGTCAACCGTATTTTCGAGAGCGAGATAGGGAAATCCATGGAGGTCTACGTCGAATACATAATAGTCCGGTCGACCAGATCGAGCGATCACATCTCAGACTTGATTCGAACATTCGACCTCCTTAGAAAATACAACCTGAAGCTCAACCCGAACAAGTGCACCTTCGGTGTGGGCGGGGGAAATTTTTTGGGTTATATAGTCAGTCAACGTGGGATCGACGCCAACCCAGAGAAGAGCAGCGCCATCAGAGATCTGACCAGCCCAAAAATAGTCCGAGATGTCCAGTGTTTGGTTGGTCGAATCATTTCCCTCAACAAATTCATTTCCAGATTGGTCTACAAGAGTATGCCCTTCTTCAAAATTCTACGAAACATCAAGGACTTCAAATGGGCCGAGGAATACGAACAGGCATTCGAGCGTTGAAGAAATACCTCAAATCGCCCCTTCTGTTGGCCAAGCCGGAGCCCGGAGAGGATTTTTTCCTTTATTTAGCGGTATCGGATGAAGCGGTCAGTTCGGTCCTGTTGCCATTAGGGAAATGAAGCACATACCGGTCTATTACGTCAGCAAAATCTTACATGGAGCAGAGACTCGATACCTTGAGATCGAGAAGTTCGCATTAGGCCTAGTACACACGGCTCGAAAATTGAAGCCCTACTTCCAAGCCCACGCCATCACCGTGCTTACCGATCAACCTCTTCGACAGGTGATGGACAAACCAGATTGTTCGGGCCGGCTAACCAAATGGGCAATCAAATTGGGACAGTTCGACCTGTCTTATCAGCCTAGGTTAGCTTATCAAGCACAAGTCTTAGCAGACTTCCTAGTCGAAAAAAAGCCATCAGTGAAGCCGACCAAGGATAAAAGTCGCTGGACACTCTCGGTCGACGGCTCATCGACCTCATCTGGGGGAGGAGCAGGCGTGTGCCTCAGGAGTTTCGAAAGAGATGAGCTCGACTTTGCCATCTGCCTAAATTTTCCCGCCATGAATAACGAAGACGAGTACGAGGCCCTTCTGGCAGGAATGAGGATAGCAAAGGAGCAGGAAGTCGAGGACTTGGTCGCTCTTACCGACTCTTAGTTGGCGAGCCAATACAACGGAACGTACGAAGCTCGGGAAGAGACCATGGAAAAATACCTCGAGCAAGTGAGGATTTGGGCCTCCAAATTTAAACATTTCAGTATCGAACAGGTTCCGAGAGAAGAGAACGAGAGGGCTGACATCTTATCAAAGATGGCAAACGGCCTTAAAGGCACAAGCGATAGGTCAATCACATTCCTCACGAACTCTACTGGATCAATCGATTATGGGAAATCAAAAGTGTTCAACATCGATCCAATCGAGCCCTATTGACTCGATGAGATCGTCCTTTACTTGAAAGATAGGGTATTGCCAGAAAATAAAACGGAAAGGCGACGGCTTTTGGCCCAATCGACGAGCTATACCGTCGACTCGGATGGGTTACTGTTCAAGATATCCTTCCAAGAACCCGCTAAGAAGTGCTTACGACCGTCGCAAGCGAAAGAGGCTCCCAAGGAAGTGCACGCGAGATTTTGTGGAAATCATGCAGGATGAAGTGTGCTAGCCAAGAAGGTCTCCTGGGCCGGCTGTTACTGGCCGACCATGATCAGGGATGTCGTTCATTTAGCCAGAAGGTGTCCGAGTTGCCAGAAACACTCAAATCCCACCCATCAACACCCGAATGAGATGATCCCCATCGAAGTAGCATGGCCATTCGACCAGTGGGGAATCGATATAGTCGGCCATTTCCCCTCACACCTCTATAACGCCGATATGCCATTGTATGCGTGTAATATTTTTCGAAGTGGGTCAACGCAAAAGCGGTCCACAAGATTACCTTCGCCGGTGTATCTCACTTTCTATGGAAGAACATCATATGCAGCTTCGGGATACCCAAAGTCTTGATATGCGACAACGGTCCGCAGTTCCGGAGCCGGCAGTTCAAACATTACTGTGCCAGCAAGGGAATAAGTCTCAGATTCACCTCAGTCGGTCATCCCCAAGCGAACGGTCAGACCGAGGTCACCATTCGCACAATTGTACAAAATTTGAAGACCAAGCTCGACGAAAGTAAAGGAGCTTGGGCAGAAGAACTTGACAGAGTGTTGTGGGCCTACAGGACCACTCATCGAACAGTAACCGGGGAAACTCCATTCTCAATGGTGTATGGGTCCGAAGCTATGATACCAGCGGAATTATTTCATCCAACTGCTCGAGTGACCCGATACCAACTGACCAGAACAAAGAGAATTGACAGTTCGAGCTGGATACTATAGAAGAAAAGAGAGAACAAGGCTTTCGTCGAATGGATATCCCTTTTGTATGAGAGCTCAATTCATAATATAAGTTAAAGAGTCCAAGTATAACCAATGGATATCCCTTTTGTGAAGTGATTTAGGCCCAATTTCAGCTTATATTCGGTGGGCTTGGGGACTTGCGCTCGTCCAACGGGCCCGTGGACCCGGGGCCTGACATATAGAATTTTTAAACTACCCTTATGTTGAAATAATTTTAGTTAGCTCCCCTATATGAAAATTATTCATACTAACTCCCCAAATGAGATTCATAATTTTAGTTAGCTCTCCATTGATCAAAAATGACTGCTTTACCCTCAAAGCCGCAAACCCATGAATTTATACTACACAATAGGATATAAGTACTACATTCTAGAATTTTTATACTAATTTATGTGAATTGCGACAAAATCGCAAATCCATGAACTTATATTACATAATAGGATATAAGTATTGCATTCTAGAGTTTTTATACTACTTTATGTGAATTTCATACAACATACATCTAAACTCACACATGTGCTGATTATATGTCCCAAAACCGCAAATCCATGAATTTATACTACATAATATGATATAAATACTGTATTCTTGAGTTTTTATACTACATTATGTTAATTTCATATAATATACACTTAAAATCGAAAAGTAATAGCCTTCATGGACAACTTGATAAAAATAACATAAGATAATAGTGAATTAAAATTAATAAACTCAAATGGAGAAGTATTAACAAATTTAGAGCGAGGAACTATATCAAAATATGATACCAAATTAAAAATTTATCCCACATTACCCATTTTTATAATATAATAACTCAACTCGAATTAGTTTCAATAAAATTCGACTCGGTCATACAACCACGCTTAGCTGGGTGGACACGTTGAAGCACAAAAATATATTCCTTATTTTATAGGGCATTACTATGTTCTCATTTCATATATTCGTGCTGACTGCTGATACGCCAGCCATTATATACTTCTGTCTCTCTCTTTTTTAATTTAATACAATATAAAATATTAATATTTAATACACATTACACAAACACCCCTTCCTCTAAAATCTCACATATAACTCTTGATGAAGAGTAAATACTGTCTGTAACTTCACACTTACCAACTCTCCACTCTCAAAAGCAAACCCACCATTGCTCAGTTATCTACCTTTCTCTAACTTCACATTCCCATTTGCTCAGGTCAACACTGTATAACCTAATAATTTCATATATTGCTCATATATACATAATCACTTTCTGTATAATATATATTTATATTCTTTCTTCTCTTTACTCGCTTTCTCCTTGAATCATTCTTCATGTGTGAACCCATGTTTTGCTCCAGATTGTAAATTTGTCGGTTTAGAACCGAAAAAGGAATATCAATTTTTGTCAACATCTCTTGAATTTGATTGCTATTCAGTACTTCAACCCAGGTTTGTTGCCTTGTTTGTTCTTCCCTATTGGTCTGCGAATTTCATTTATCTGTTCTGTTATTTTCCATCCCAAAGGAGAATTTCTTGCTGAAGCTATTGTGATCTGAAAAAGGTGCGATCTTTCCCCTTTTCGTATCTAGTATTCTACTTAATTCTAGATTTCGGTATTGCTATTTAAGGTTTTCAGATGATGGGCTATAGGGTTTTAAGGTTTTCAATCTGGGCTATGCTTGTTTTGAATCTGTGCTATTGCTCTATCGGATTTGATCCCGTTGATAAGTACTACATAAACTGTGGATCATCTACTGATGTTATTGTGGGCAATACCACTTATGTTAGTGATAGTTCTGCTTCCAAATACCTTTCAACTCCTCAAGACATATTAGCCGATAGCAATTTGAATGCAATCTCCTCATCTGAGGATTCCCCTTTATTCCGAACAGCAAGAATTTTTACCGGTCCATCTAAATACACTTTCTCAATCAAACAAGGCGGACGCCATTGGATCCGCCTCCATTTTTTCCCCTTCAATTACCAGAGTTACAGCATGAATTCTGCTAAGTTCTCTGTTTTCTCTCAGAAAACCACTCTCCTTAGCGATTTCACCCCAAAAGATGATTTTGTCAAGGAATATTCCGTTAATGTACCCAATGGAGACCTCGTGATCACGTTTTCACCCTCATCCAATTCATTTGCTTACATCAATGCCCTCGAAGTTGTCTCGGTTCCCGACTCCCTCATCACCGACGATGCATCCCTTTACAGTCCACCTGGACAGTTCAGTGGTCTGACAAGTCAATCTTTACAAACTATGTTCAGGCTAAACATGGGGGGTCCGTTTGTGTCCTTAACTAATGACACCTTGGGTCGAACATGGACTCCGGACAGTAAGTTTTTGGTGCAAGGAAATCTCGCGACTAACGCCTCTAAGATTCAGGCTGTTCGTTATCCTGAAGGCGGCGCCACATCAGAGTCTGCTCCGCAGACTGTTTACGGCACTTGCACGAGGATGAATTCCGACGGTGACCCTAACAGTAATTTCAATGTGACATGGAAATTTGATGTGGATGTGGGTTTCCAGTACTTGATTCGTTTGCATTTCTGTGATATAGTCAGCTCATCTGCCAACCAACTTGTCTTTAATGTTTATGTTGATAGTTCTCTCGTGGCTCCAGATTTTGAAATAAGCTCGAAGACGAATGGGCAGTTGGGAACTCCCTATTTTATGGACTTCGTTACCCCTTCAATTGAGAGAAGCAACATTAGTATAAGTGTGGGTCCATCCCGAAGGATTGATTACCCGGATGCTATACTTAACGGGTTGGAGATTATGAAAATGAATAATTCTAAGGACAGTCTTGCTGGTTTGTCGGTTTTGCCCTCGTTTCCGGCCTCAAAGAAGAAGTTGGGATTGATTGTGGGCGTGAGTGTTGGGGTGCCAATTGCTCTGATTGTGATTGGTTTGATTCTATTTTTCATGCATAGGAAGAGGAGACAAGAACGGCTCCGAGATTCGAAAATGTGGGTGCCAATATCGATCAATGGTGGGAATTCCCACACTATGGGAAGTAAATACTCGACTGGCACGACCGTTAGTCTCGGTTCTAATTTCAGCTACCGAATCCCGTTTCTCTCACTTCAAGAAGCCACCAACAATTTCGATGAGAATTGGGTCATTGGAGTCGGTGGATTTGGAAAGGTTTACAAGGGGATTCTACAAGATGGGACAAAGGTAGCTGTTAAGAGAGGAAACCCGAGATCACAACAAGGTTT
>JBBMKE010000001.1:4433205-4445495 GCA_037834125.1 Lippia alba | reverse complement strand
AAATATATTACAAATTATGTAAAATTGTGTTATAATGACTAATCACTTAAATCATGGATACCAATTCCATAAAAGGTCCTACAATTTTGGATTTAAAATCAAATCTTTCATAATAAAGAGAATTAATTAGGTTATATAAATTACTTCATCAAAGAGTATTTATTTCCAATGCAACTATTTATTTATTTGTTCCAAGAAATAGAACTAATCTTTTCTCGTTTCATTCATTTTCATTATTTATTTATCCATTTATTTTGTCTTTTAGTTCTCATTCATTGTATAGATATTAAATTACGTTTGTTCTTCAATTATTCATTCATACTTGCACAATTTTCTCTCGTTAAGTTGATTTATATTAACATCTAGATTATTGACCAATTTATTATATTTTTTTCTTAGATAATGATCGAGCATCTATGTCGTTGGTATGACATCAATCATCATACACGAACTACAATATACCAATTACCATCATACACGAACGATGATAATTTCTTGAAGATATTCCTTTTATGGCGAAGGTTGGATGATTTTTGTATTCGCTCTTTTTTATATATTCATTATTTGTAGTATCATTATGATCATATAGTGTATGAATAAATTTATATTTATTCATTATTAGTTATTTTGATTTCACCGTAATTGTAATTAAAATATAAATAAATTATTTTTCATATTAAAAAATAATTATGAAATATTTTAGAAACATTTAAAATAATGTAGAGAAGTGTACTCAAAATCTGTAATAATTTGCATTTGTTAAAAATTCTAGAAAATTCTAAAATTTCATAATATATTTAATAATATTTTTATAAATTATCTTTACTATTTGATATTTTGCATATCCACGATTGATTTATAGGAGTGAAATGTATAAATAATTTATTAATTATTTTTAATTTTCATAACTTATTTTAAAATAATTTTAGACGTGCAACGCACGTACATGTATTTTTCTAGTTTACAATATAATAAGGAATGTACATTTAAAAAAAATCATATAATTTATAAATTAGTCAAAACAAACACATGCAATTACAACAATTTGCCACGTATAATAGCAACAAAACAACCATCCATGTCCTTTCACAGTTCACAAGATATCCAACTAGTTCCTTCAATAGACTTATTATATTTATGTCCATCATTTTTTCATATTCCACTGATGAACAAAAATGAAATAAAAAAAATAAATAAATAAACTATGTGAAAGAAGTAGAACAATTCCTAAGTATATAAAAAGAAACTGTGACTAGATCGCCAAGAGCCAACACCGCCTCTTCATTCGGCCATTTCACAACCACCTTTACTCAAAAACAATGTAAACATTCAAACAGATCTAACTGATTAATTTCACAACAAACTCAACTCAAAAGACAATGAAACATTCCAATGCAATGCAGATCAAGTAATCAATTAATTTGACCATTGAAGCTCCATCTCTGCTCTCATGGTATTCACCGCTTTCTTCTCAGGCGGTGGCCTCAAAAACACCTTTGCCTTACTTGTCATCACCGTTCTCTTCATCTATTCTCTCTACTCCTCCAAACTCGTTAACTACAACAAAGACGACGATTCCGATTGCTCTTTACAACAAAAGATCTCCGGCATTAATCCCACTCCTCTCTCCGCTAACATTTCTTCCCAGGATGGAAACCCTCCATTGGAGCAAGACACTCAGCTCAGCCACATCGTTTTCGGGATCGCAGCGTCTTCCGACATGTGGGACAAGCGTAAAGATTTCGTAAAGCTATGGTGGCGGAAGGGCACTCGAGGGGCGGTGTGGCTCGAGCGTCGCGTGCGGGCTCGTCCCGATGACGGGCTCCCGGAGATCCGGGTTTCCAGCAACACGACCGCCTTCGCTTACAAGAACAAAAAGGGTAAACGATCCGCGGTGAGGATTTCGAGAGTGGTCTCGGAGATGCTGAGGTTGGAGTTGAAGGATGTGCGGTGGTTTGTGATGGGCGATGACGATACGGTTTTTGTTTTAGACAATGTTGTGAGGGTACTGTCCAAGTATGATCATAATGAGTTGTATTATATTGGGAGCTCGTCGGAAAGTCATCTTCAGAACATATTTTTCTCGTATTCGATGGCGTATGGTGGAGGAGGGTTCGCCATAAGCTATCCGTTGGCAGTGGAACTGGAGAAGATGCAGGATCAGTGTATTGAGAGGTATCCCATGTTGTATGGGAGTGATGATAGGGTTCAGGCGTGCATGGCGGAGCTTGGAGTGCCTCTGACTAAGGAAATTGGTTTTCATCAAGTAAGTTTAATGATCAATTATCAATGATTTGTCAATCAAATGTGAAAAATTAATAAATCCCGTATTATATCATGTATGGTTGTGTTCGTATCCGTGCATCATTAATATGTCATATTGCTAAGTTAGGCACTATAGATTTATAATGAGTTTTAATTGAGATAATTCCTATACTAGTTATTATTATTATGTTTTGGTGCAACTAGTTGTTATTGACATTGGTAAATTGTTTCTAATGAATCTTTTATCACTAAAATGTATACAATTTGAAAAAACATTTTACTTGTAGTAACTTCATGTGGTGTTGTGACGTTATAGTTTCTTTATTATGCTTTAAATTAGATGAAATATTTCATTAATAGTTAAAATTAACAATTCAAAACTCCTGATCATGTCATACTAATATTTTGGAATTAATTGCATGTTTGTTTCATAACTTTACCTGTTTTAACATAGTAATTGATTTTGCAAGTTACATTCTCGTTGCTATAAAATATATTTTCGAATTTTGATATATAAATTAAATAAGTTAATTTTGAAACTCTTACGTTTTATGACTGGTAATTAGACAAAACTGTTGAAAATTATGAAAAATACACAAAAAACGTTAACCAAAAAACTCAATTACTTGAGTCCATTCAAGAACCAGTGAAGTTAGAGACCAAAATGCACTTAATAGTTTGCAAGTCTATGAGAATTAACTGAGTATTTGTAAACTTTAAATATAATTGATTATGAAATTCTAAATTATTTTCAGTACTTTTAAAGCGTTTGGAAAACCAATATCTATACCTTACTTAATATTGTCTTATTATGATGCAGTACGACGTGTATGGGAACCTACTAGGTTTACTAGCAGCACACCCGGTGACACCCCTCGTCTCCCTTCACCATATCGACATGGTGGATCCAATCTTTCCCGGCATGACCCGAGTGAACGCCCTCAAACATTTCTTTCAATCCGCTAAGTATGATTCCGCCAGCCTCGCGCAGCAATCCATCTGCTACGACAAAACCCGAGACTGGTCCATTTCCGTGTCGTGGGGCTATGTGATTCAAATCATAAGGGGAAACATGTCTCCCCGAGAGTTGGAAATGCCTGCAAGAACATTTCTGAACTGGTACAAAAGGGCCGATTTCACAGCCTATTCATTCAACACAAGGCCTTTCACGAGGCACCCCTGCCGGAAGCCCTTCTTGTTTTATCTGAGCAAGGTGACCTATGATGACAAGAGGGAACAAATATTGGGGCATTATTCTAGGCATAAGGAAACTGCCCCGTTTTGCCGGTGGAGAACTCAGTCGCCGGAGAAGATTGACTCGATCGTGGTCGTGAAAAAACCGGATAATGACCGGTGGAAGAGGGTAAGTTCATGATTTAAGTACAAGGAAAAATTATATCATGATTTTGGTATGCTTCCATATATGAATAAAATAGTTTATAATAGTTTTAGGGCTAGTTATATTAAAGATATCACAAGGTTTGAAATTTAAAATTTTACGAAATCTTTTTGTGCCATATCCTAGATATGGGTAATGCATGTGAATGAATTTATATAATTAAATATTGATCCACAAGTATTCAAAGAAAAGATAGATTTTCTTCACAAAATTATAATGAATTTTATAAAAAATTGTAATATAAATTTTTCATAGGAAAAACACCAACTATACCCCCCGCAATTTTGGGATGTATATATATTTTTTTTCGATAAAAATTTTGGGACTATAACTAAATAAATATTGTAATTTAAGGATTTTGGTCACCGGAATCGATTTAAGGCACTGGAAAACAACATATGTGAAATATGTGCTTACTAAAATAGTCATATATGTCATAAATACTTGACGTGCAATTAATCACATTGGTCACTTCCTCACCGGCAAAAAAGAGAGCACGTGGAATGTCATGTAATTTTAATCTTTTCAAACAATTATTTTCTCTATAAGGAATAACATTTCTGTTTTATTTTTGCAGTCACCTAAGAGGGACTGTTGCAGAATTCTGCCTTCAAGGAATAAATCAGTTTTCAACTTATGGGTTGCTAACTGCAGAAAAGATGAGATAAGCGAGTACTAGTTTTGATAGACCGTGTTCGTTTTTGTTACTCCACACGAACAATTTGCCTGTAATTTGCTTGATTCTTTTTTCCCCTCTGTAAATGTAGCAGACTGAGCCATTTTAGTCTTACCCTCATTTTTTGTAATTGACCTCGAAATAAAAAAAGAAAACTGAGGTAGAAATATAGGGGAGCAGGAGAAAGTCAAAAGTGTAAAATTTTCCTAATATAAGAAATGGAGAATGTTAGAAATTGTATCTTGTAATGGTTCTTGTTCTATATGATAAACGAAAAAGGGAAGTAGAGAAAACTCCACTCTTGTATTTTTAGAGCATGCAGATAGAGCTGGAATATTACCATGCAAATGAAGAAGGGTCCGCATATAGTCCACGTTGGACTGATATGAAAATAATGAAAGAGCAAGAAAACAACAACAATATTTGAATAGTACTAAAAAGTTGAAAAAATTCTCTTTCACTCCCCATTTTTGAAAAATTTTCCTTTCACTCCCCAACTCAAAAATCAAAATCTTTTTTTACTTCCCAATTTTTCAGAATGTTGTATCAAAATTCAGTAATTTGTTTTAATCCCTATAAATCTTGTTTGGTTTGAGGTCCCTTAACGAAATTTGTAACAATATACTTATGATCCTAACAGTTTTATAAATGTTACATCGAATACATGACCAAAAATACAGAATTATTCCTAAAATTTACAAAAAAAAACAAAACGACCCTTACAAATTATAAATTTAACACAAATCGGGGGTATTTTGGAATGACATAACAGAACCTAGGGACCACAACAGTTCTCAAAATTATAAACTAAAATGTAATTTCCTGAGAATGGGGGATTGCGTTGTAATTAGGCTTAAATGCAAGATAATCACATATAATTATTTATATTGATCATGTTTCCCTTGAATTATATGCTTGTCGTAATGATTACATTACATGATTAATTGTTTGTAATTGAAACTTTTTGCAAATACATGGACTTAATTGAAATTTCTTGAAAGACTAATTTTAAACTTTTCAAAACTTTTATAACTTAATTGCATGACTTCGAAAGTTGGGGGACTTAATTGCATATTTTTTTCCTTTGGAAAAATTACAAATTTGGTATACCAACTCAACCAATTTAGTGATTTTGGTACATTTTATTTTTCAGTAACAAATAGAACTGTATATTAAAAATGAGTTATAACAACCCCAAAAACCATGTGTTAGTCAAAAGTATCATAAAAAACCTTGTAAAGAAAAAAACCCTATGTTATTTATTACATATAATATAAGGGTATGATAGTCATTTTATAAGAAAAAATGAAAAAAAATTCAATCTTACTTGCAGTCAACGCACGTGTAAATCAAATTTGAGTTGTAGGGTTGTTGGTACAAATTCTAAACAATATAAGGTCTTTTAGAGTACTTTTTTTTGTCAAGGTTTTTTCTTTGCTACTTTCCCATTGTGTGGAGTAGCAGGGCGAAATTTTCCCTATTAAAAATCATATAATTTAATGCACTTTTTAATTGGAACCCGATTTTGTCCATTGAAAATTTGATCCGATTTTACATGTGGCAAACTCCTAACTTGTCACGTGTAAATTTCGGTGAGCAAAGTCAGACTTCAGCAAAAATGTGTACTAAATTGTTTGATTTTGGAGATATGGTCCTATTTTTTTTCCGAAAAATAAAATGTATCAAAAATACTGAATTGATCGAGTTGGTATACCAAATTTGCAATTTTTGTTTTCTTCCTCTAACGTGCTCGATTCATGTTTTTAAAACCTAATTGGATTCCTTTTTCGACACTCCATCCTTTTCAAACCTTGATCACATATACTTCTCTCTCAAGTAATCGTCTTCATGATTTTTCAGCTAAATTTTACCTCAATTCAGGATACGACAATCAATTACTCTCTTAACATTGAACTAATGGCTTTCAATTGGATTCAATTAATGTTTTTGATCAAATTCTTCCCCGTAATTGAATGAGAAGCTTTGTTGCATGATCCTAATTCTAGATGAAATCTTTGCATGAATTGAATCTTAATACTTCAAATTGATATTTTGAAAATTAAAACTTGTGCTCTTGAATATGAATTGTTTGCAGCAGACTCCTAAAACCACTCGCTTTCCAATCATAACACAAAGTATTTGTAAAAGTTCCCCTTAGAAATCTTTCTTCATTTTTTTATCCTTAAACCTTTGCTGTTGTTTTATTGATCTAGAATGGAATCGAAAGAGTCGAATTTCAAAGTGGGAGACAAGATATGGTAAACGAACTAATTGTATATATAATATAGGGAAAATTACATCTAACTGCCCTGCATTTAGGCCTAATTACAACTTAATTCATGATTTTCAAAAATTAAAAATTAGTCCTTAACTTTTGAGAACCGTTTGCGGTCCTTAGGGTTCTGTTATGTCATTCCCAAAATGCCCCTGATTTGTTGTTAAAAACATATTTTGTAGGGATCGTTTTGTTATTTTTGTAAACTTTAGGGATAATTTTGTAATTTTGGTCATATATTTAATGTAACATTCATAAAACCGTCAGGGGCATAAATTACTTTTACAAATTCTATTAAGGAACCTCATATCAAATAAAATTATAGGGACTAAAATATAATTTTTTAAAAATCGTGGATTAGGTTGTAATTAGGCATAAATACAGGGTAGTCAGATGTAATTTTCCCTATAATATAATTAGTCAGCATGTTTTTGATTTATTTATTTTTCATTTAGATTGTAGTTTGTATGATTTTCTACAAATTGAAATGGTAACTAAAAACCTATTCGTATCTATTGTCGATTAATTGTCCAAATTATTTTTGTATCTAAGTTAATTTCTAAATTTTCAACAATGATTTTCATCATTTCATATTTATCTCACTCACAGAATGACTAAATATTCAACACGTACTATCCTTAATTTATGTAATTTTCATAATAAGAAAGTCTATGCAAAAATAGCACTTATTTTCCTATACTCAATATTCAGGCAGAACCAGTTCAACATTCATGAAAATTTTATTATGAAAAATTTATACTATGATGATGCATGTGGATAATTTATTGATGGATTAAATTAAAAAAAGGTAAAATATTCATAACTTCCTCTGGAAGTAGAAACATACGCTCATCTTAACCAATCAAGCGCTGTGACCCACTCATTCAAAATATATGTTCATCTATTTCAAAATATTTTAATATAATACTTCCACAAAATGAAAATAAAAAAGAACCCAAACATGGATTTCAGCATCAGGAAGTATCAGAATAAATCAATTGTATACAAGTATATAGCTTATGTTTTAGGGACCAATATCAGTCTCAGTCATTCATAAGAATTTGTATGAATCACACATATGATTAATCCTACAAAAGTAAAACTTTAAAAATAGAATATATTAGTTACACGACTTCTATCCATGTTGAGACCAACAAACCCATGCATGTATACGCGAGTGATTTTATGTACCAAAATTGACGAGAAAAGGCATGCCAATTAACTTAGCTCTCGGATTTGGTTCTCCTCTCACTCTCAGCGCATTGAAGAGCGCATCTCTCTTCGCCATCGAGCAGATGCCTGCGCGAAGATCGTGCCCTTCTAGGGTTTTGGACCGAATGGATCTTGGGATCATATGGCTGGGAAGTTAGGTAACACAAAGCTTGAACAATGTCATCAACGTGAGGCCTCAGGCTGGCTTGGTCGTGGGTGCAAATTGCAGCTATTGCTAGAGCTTGGTATAACCCTCGAACCGGATATTTACCTTCCAATGCTGGATCAGCCATTTTGGGGAACAGACTGCGGTCCTTGAGCATTGGTTTCGCCTACAAATAACAAAGTGAGAAAGTTTGGATAATGTAATACATGTGATGCTGTAATATAATTGGAAACAATTTGAACTTGAGATGTTCATGAACCTTTTTAAGTAATACATTCAATATGTATATGTGAGTGAACCCAAAATTAAAAGTACAAATAAAACTAGATTTTAAGCAAAATTATTCATTTTAAACATGACAATAAAACGCGCTAAAGCTTTAATGAATCTGGAAATTTTTAGGCCAATTACATTTATTATCCTTAAAGTTGTACAACTTAGGTTTTCTAAATTGAAACTTTATAGTCCAAATTTGTAATAAAAGCATAAAACTTTAAAAAATATCCAAATTTGTGACTACAATATTACATTTTCAGGGATATATCTGGAATTCTACTCATTTGATAGAAAACTCATGGACTACTTTGTGTTCGAATCACTTCTATTCATCCTTAATATGACGGTAGTAAATGAACTACGCCTTATACATGCAATAACGTAATATTCAAAATTGAGATGACTTTCCCATGGCAAGAAGAAGCAACTCCTCTATGTTTTCAAACTAAAACTTATAATGCAAACTTTAGAGTAGAAGTCCTGAAATATACTAACCCAGTCAACAATATTCTGCTCCCCGGCCGCTCTCCTACTGTCGAAAGCCCTCTTGCCCGTGATGATCTCCAAGAGGAAAACACCATAGCTATAGATATCTGACTTGAACGTGAGTTGGCCCGTTGCAGCATATTCCGGTGCGCAATATCCATAAGTGCCCATCACTCTGGTCGAAACGTGCGTTGCGTCTCCACTCGGGCCCGCTTTGGCTAAACCAAAATCGGATAGTTTGGGATGATATCCTTCCCCAAGCAAAATATTCGAACACTTCAAATCGCGGTATATAATTGGTGGGTTCATCTTGTTGTGCAAATATTGTAATCCTTTTGCTGCACCCGCCGCTATCTTCATTCTACTGTTCCAATCCAATAGTTTTCTATTGGCTCGAGGACCTAAACAAAAACGTAAATACTTAAATCATTTGATTCTCCATTATGAAGTAAACGCCAAGGGTGTCATTTATTTTCCATCTCATGTTCGTTGGCTTGTTCATAAGTAAGAAAGTTATGGAGTTTTTTGCTCATTTCTTAATTTATAAGTAAATAGGGTATAATCTATCACAAACTCTTGGGCTTTTATTGATTTAAAATTTTAGTGCAAATTATATCCTACTACCCTCACGATAGGCGAAATTACAAATCAAGACGTCTAGTTTGAAAAATTACATATTAATCCCTAACCTTTATGTTCCGTTTGAGGTCCCTTCATTTCGTTAGGGTTCCGTCAAATTTGACCCCTGTGATGACTAAAATACCCTCGGGATTGTTTTGTAATATACATAAAAGTGAGGGTTCGTTTTGTTAAAAAATTTGACCACGGGGACTATTTTGTTATATATTGAATGGTAAGAGATCGATTTGTTAATATTTATAAATTTTAAGGATTATTATGTACATTTTCATGTATATTACAAAATAATCCTGGTCATCACAACGGTCAAATTTGATGGAACCCTAACGGAATAGAGGGACATCAAACGGAACATAAAAGTTAGGGACTAATATGTAATTTTTCAAACTAAACGTTCTGATTTATAATTACGTCTATCGTGATGGTAGTTGGATGTAATTTCTCCAATTTTAAATGATGCAACAATTTGAAATGTAAGAGAAAAGAAGGTTTTGATTTGATGGAAAAATCAATCATGATTTTTGAGTGAAAGTCTACCATATGTGGAGCTAGTATGTACTCTTGTACGAGGAGGATCATGGAACTTACTAGATTATGAACAAGAACTTACCATGTAAATGGTCCTCCAAAGAATTCAGCGGCATGTACTCATAGACCAACAATCTTTGATCCCCCTCAGCACAATAACCAATTAGTTTAACTAGATTAGGGTCTTTGGCGTTGCTTAATGTTAAAACTTCAACGACAAATTCTCTGATCCCTTGGCATCCATCTCTGCTGAGTTGCTTGATAGCCACAACCTGAATCATATACATATAAATTGATAATAGAAGGATCATTTACGTCTGACTAATCTGTATTTAGGCCTAATTACAACGTAATTCATCATTATCGAGTAGTTACATTTTAATCTCTATAAATGTTGTTTGGAGGTCTTTTAACGGAATTTGTAAAAGGAAAAATTACATTTAGGTACTCTGAGGTTTGCCCTAATTACAAATCAGTCCCTCTTCTATTGATAATTACATATTAATCCCTAAAAATACTGTTTCAATTACAAATCAGTCCTTCTGTAGGGGTTATATATGTAATTAAAACAACAAAACTAGTCAAACCCTACGGAGAACTTAGTCTTGTATTTTTAGGGATTAATATGTGATTATCGAAAGATGAGGGATTGATTTGTAATTAGTGCAAACCTCAGGGTACCTTAATGTAATTTGCCCTATAATTATTATTATTATTATTATTATTATTATTATTATTATTATTATTATTATTGTCTTGTAATGTATGAATATATTTTTAATATGCTTTTCATGTATCGAAACTTAGAAAAATATATATCACGTATCATGTTATATTTTATTAGTTTATATAGTCATTATCACAAAAAAATTTATATCTTAACTGTGAAATCTACTGAAAACCCAAGATAAAAAGAATATGAAAATAATAACACTAATTAATAAATAAATCTCGCCATGCCTCCTTTCATTTTTTATGGACGTGTGTTGTGCCACGAGCAAGGTTTATTTATTGTCACCATGCCAACATCAACGGTGATTATTTTATTGTACCAAACAGAAAAGAAGTGTATTGTAATATTTGCGTTGAGAAAAGGGCGGCAAGAAATAAGGGAAAACACGTCAAAGGTGGCAATTTTTCTCGCGGCGAACACGCGCCACCGCAGCCACGTATACATGCTGCAGGTTCTCGGAGATGCACCCACCTTGGGCCCAGAAGTATTCTCCTCTCGGCTAACTTATATTTGTACAACCGGTCAACATATTTGACTTTATCTTTTAGTCCTCCTACACTCCTAATAATAATGCACGGAGATAATACGATTTTTTTAAAAAAAATTCATATGAGGAGTGTCGGACATAATATCAAACATGAGTACCCGACACAATACGATACGACAAAATAATATTTTTAGAAATGTTTGTACGTTATAGACTTCTACTAATTACAAAATAGGCAAAAATATAAATTTGGTCATATAAGTTTGTAAGTTTGACAATTTAGTCCTATTTGTTTTAAAATTTGCAATTAAAACTTGTTTGTTTTGAATTATGTAATTAAGTCTTGCAAATTCTAAAATTTTGCAATTTATGTCTGATTTTTGTCGAAAAATTTATTAGTGGCCAGAATTAATCGTGCGGCTCATTTTTTTTTCTGACTTGGCGCAATGACATGACAAAACTATATGACTTGTATTATATGTGGTGTATCTAATAAAAAAAATCTAAATTCAAAAGTACAACTATATTTGAACGAAAATGTCATGTCGTCCAATAGAGCTTATAAGAAATTGACTCACTCCTGACTCATTTTCAATAGAAAAGAATAGTCAAACTAACCCAGCTAGCTGATTAATCTCAAATATCTTATCGGCCGGCAAACCGAAGAAGGATAACCACGATTCCACGAATATATATCTCTATGTACTTGTTCTAGTTCAGGACAGGTAAGATCTTTTAGTTTACGTGCTTAGGAGCAACTCGAACAAAGAAGAGTTTGACCCGGTTATCCGTCTACTCTAGAGTATGGACTGATTGGATGTGACGCCCCGTGTTTTCGTCGTACAAGGTACGCGCGCCACACGTGTGAGTTCTTGAGAGTTATGGCGGAAAAGCATGTTTATGTGAATTATGTGGATTATGAAACTATGTGTTTATATGCAATTTCGTTTAATTATTTCAACTATTCATTCATATCATTTAATTTCATTTCATAACATTTAGAATATAGTTTCATTTCATAAACATTTCATAATTTCATAATTCATACTTATATCTTATACTTATAATATTTCCTAAAATACATTCATTTCATATTTCATAAATAAGCATAAGGCATACATTTCATACATTGCATTATGTATATTATA
>JBBMKE010000001.1:4405730-4433105 GCA_037834125.1 Lippia alba | reverse complement strand
CAAATTTTGTATCATAATATATCTTAATAATATATTATTTTACAATGACACATTAGACCATATAATATTACAAATACGAAAATATATTTATCAAATAGTCACTCAACTATTTAATGTAATAAAATAATAAATTTTATATACTATAATAATTTATTAATAACATAAATATATTTCTTAATAAAATATTAATTAATAATGTGTATCGTGTGATTACATGATTTATAATTTACTAATAACATATTAAATAATACTTAAACATAACCTAAAATTCAAGTGTATATATTAATGATTATAATTTATTAATAATAATATCATATTAAAAAATATTAGTATACCATATGTATTATATATTTTAATATATTTGTTATTATTTAATATTATTCTTGAATGAGAGTTAAAAAATATCCAACAAAAATTTGTTAGTTCGTCAAGTCGAATCGTGATCGGCTCGATTTTTGGGCAAACCAAGCTCAAGCCCCAAAAAAACTAAGCTTGACAAGCTCAAGCTCAATCTCAAACCATGCAAATAATTTTCAAACTCAAGCTCAAGCTAGATTTTTTAGCCAAACTCGACTCGACTCGACTCGAAACGCACCCCTACAGCTAATTGGGGGGAGGGGGGAAATCATTATGACTATCAATTTATAAACGAATCATGTGTTAATCCTTCAAAAAACTTTATAACGTGTCTGTCACTTGAGAATGATGTATATGTTGTTGTGAGAAACTAATTAGTATAGAGATACAGTCAATTCAAGAATAATTTTGCAAATATCGAACCGAAATTGATTTATTTGTAATTTTCCAAACTTGAAAGGGTGAATTGTGTAATATTTTCATTTAATGGGATACGAGTTGTTATTATCCAATAAATAGTTAATATATTAACTACAAATCGGAAAACACACTTTGTCAATATCATGTATCAAATAAAAGATTTAACTTTAATTAATGTAAATTAATTTCACTTGAAAGCCAAATAAGATCAAACTCAAAATTCTCATCTTTCATATCAAACACATCCGTACTGTGTATTGGGCATTTGGGCCCGTGGTCTAATTGTTCTGGCATACAGGGCAGGAATATCAATAATGGCGATTCCCGCAATTTCTGTCATCCCACCTCACGTTTTGGCGGGAAAGTTGAGCCGAACCACCGAGCGAAATGCTACCAAATCACACTGAGTAAGGCAGGGCATCGAGAGATACCGGAAATCATGGCGAACAAGCTCATTCGCGAACTGGGTCTCCCAAAATCCACCGCCAATATCTTTGCCGCTCGTAATATCATTACCGTCAAGGTAATGTCCTAAGGCTTTCAATTCTATTTTTTGCATATTACTGAAGCTTGAATGCCGGTTCTATTCTTGCTCGTGTTCTGATTTTGTTTATGTATTTTAGTTCTCAACTCGTCTGTGCTTTTCCAATCGATTTATCGACTTGAACTCTTTTGACATTGTACTTTCTTCAGTTTTATTCCCGCGGATTTAGTGAAAAATATATACTTTTTCAGTTTAATTCTTCGAAAATGGTATTTCTTGAACTTTTCTGTTTCTAGGATGCGTTGTCACTGAATGAGTTTGAGTTGATGGAGTTGTTGGATGTTGGATTGGAAGAAGTAACGCTAGCAGTATCACACATCAGTGAAATGTCGTGCCCGCCCTATCAGACGGTAATTTAATTTTGGAAATTGTACATTTTATGTACTAATCCTTGATGAACGTTTGGAATGCGTTCACAGGCTCTGTCATTGCTGGAGCAACGAAAACAGAATGAGTACCTAGCAGGCCATCTTCCCACACGGTTAAAAGGACTTGATACAGCCCTATGTGGTGGAATACCATTTGGGCTTGTGACAGAGTTGGTGGGACCTGCAGGAATTGGCAAAACACAGGTAATTTATAAATTATATTTGAAAAGAATTATGCATATCTTTATGAAATATATTTGGAGAAAATTGTCTATCTTGGTATCCTGGTTAGACCAATATTGAGGCCTATGAAGTTTGAAAGGTGGTCTATTACTCAAAGACAAGAAGATATTTGTTTTCCGTTGTTAATTGTGTGTCAATGCATGCTATTTGATTTTCTTTGTTTATCATTTGAAGGCATAAAAAAAAAGGGATATCAGAGGTGATATATGCTCTATTGCTCTCTTATGGGGAAGATTTAGCATAAAGCTTGTGCTGCAGTGCTTATACTTACTAGGATTGTCTGTAATGCCTTTATGAGTGGCTTCTAAGGCATTTATCAATGCATGATTTAAGCATGTATACCTTTAAATATTACTCTTAACTCTTTTTATCATTTCTAAGTCATTCTATTTATCCTTGGTTACTGCAATCACTTGAAATCTATATTTTCTTTTGTTCCACTCTCTCATTACATCTTATCCTTCTCTATTTCGCCTCTAATCTTGTATTATTCATTTTCAACCTGTAGTTGTGCCTGAAGCTTGCGTTACTCGCAGCCTTGCCTACTTCTTATGGAGGCTTAGGTGGCCGTGTAATATATATTGATGCGGAATCAAAATTTAGTTCAAGAAGGTAACATTTTAGATAAATGTGATGCTAAATGAGCTTTTGTTGCCTAACTTTATGTCTCGGTCCACCTGTCTTTCAGGTTGATAGAAATGGGCCTCAATAGTTTCCCAGAAATATTTCATGAGGAAGGCCTCGCTCAAGAGGTATGAAATTGATGTTATTATCGCTTTGTCTTGTTCCTTTTTCACTTCATGGTGTGTGGTGATATATCCTGGTATCTATGTGCATATTTAATTGCATAACAGGGCAGAGAAGACAAGGTATTTGGGCCTCATTTACAAATATGATACCAGCTTTTTATAAGTTTAACCATAGCACATATCTTAGAGGAGTTTTGACCTTTTCTCTTCAAGTTCATATAAAGAAATAAAAATACTTGGCTAATTGGACATTTGATGTAGTTACTTCATCTATTGTACGATACTGTTCAACTTTTATATCGATCAGGCAGCCAGAATAAACAAAAATATATGTTAAATTTTATTGTATGTTTTCCTTTTTATTTGTTTTTTTCTTTATTCTCTTTACTTCTCCCCTACCAGAAAATTATTGTAGGAAAAGGGTTGGCTCCCATTTAAGCTAAGAAAGACTTTAAAAAGAAATAATACTCCATGCTGACAGGAGTTACTAGATATAGTAAATTAAGATTGTTCTAATTTCTGTATGATTTGTTTACCATAACTTCATCTGTGAATCATAATATGTCTTCTTGTGACAGATGGCTGGAAGGATTGTAGTTTTACGACCGGGATCATTATCTGAATTCACTGAAAGGTAGCAAATATCCATCTCTGTGTTTCTTTAATCACAGCTGTAGATCCTATAGCTTTATTGTTGTCATAGTGTCTGTTTTATTTCACTTTTCATACCTTTGGTTCTAGGTTATATTTCTGATGTATTTCCTTAGCATGAAAGATTTGGTGGGACTAAATTTTAATAATTATATTCTCAATTGCACAGCTTGCAACAGATAAAGGTTTCACTCATCCAGAATCATGTGAAGCTGCTTATAATTGACAGCATGGCAGCTCTTGCATCTGGGTAATTACTTCACCTCTGTCACAATATATGTTCCTGAGTTTTTGTTATGTCATATAAGCCATGTATGATAATAAACGTTCTAGTTTTGTAATGTAAACCATGCATGAAAATGAAGTACATGTTCGTGCGTCGTAATGTAAGGCAGCATGACAGTGAAGTCAAGTTCTTGATTATGGATACAGGAGATGCACTGCATAATCTTTGAATTCTTCAATGAATATTTGAGCTGTTCAATTTTCTAATTACCATGTCCGTTACTTCCTAATGTTGCAGACACAATGGAAAAGATTAGAAGATAATTATTCTATAATGGAATATGTACTTAGAAAATTATTTAAAAGAATTGAGAATTTTCTTGCGCTTTATATACTTTTTTCATTTTGTCCATTATCCTTTATTATCATATTTTTGGATTTGAACTTTTCTATTTTCGTTTTTAACATATATTTGATTTTTATGTTTAAGAGTAATTGATGAAAATGTTTTATTTTTGAGGTCCCGAGTACAAGAGGCTTACATTTTTTTTAATCCAACAAAAACTAGGTTGTTAATGAATAAGGGGATAATATAACGTTTTGAGTTCGGGTGATCTTTGATATGGGGCCCATAATTTGGGGCTACAAACTGTATTTACTCCTAATATATTGATTAGGTATCCTCATCTCTTTTTACAGTTTCTTTCCTAGTTCGTTTTTGTTTTCCATTTTATTTTTACTTTTGTTTTCCCATTTGTGTGGTGTATCTGTTATTTACTTTGAGGGTAAATTTTGTAAATTCTTCAGGCAGCTTTAAAATTTTGGGTTTCTAAGACCCCTTCTCAAAAAAATGCAAATGTCATCCCACACCTTTAACCTTTTTGGCAATTTTAGGGCAAATTTGACCGGAAAAAGCTTTTTCGCCCAGAAATTGTCATGTGAGGCTCACGTGTGCAAACTTTCTGGCTAAAATAATACATGTTGTCCAGGTGAGCACTTTTCAACACATCCCCCACTTAAAACATTTGGCATTTTAAGCCAATGTGGAAAGTGAGTGTGTTAAAAAAGTGCACACATCGATAACATTTAAGTATTTTGGCCAGAAATTTTGCGCACATGAGCTCCATGTAACAATTTCCAGCCAGAAAACCTTTTTTTTTTTTTTTACCAAATTTATCCGTAAATCGCAAAAAAGTTATAGTTGTGGGATGACATTTGCATTTTTAGGAAAAGGTGTCTTAAAAAGACCAGGAATTTTAAATTCTACCAGATGAAATTTGCAATTTCCCTTTACTTTGATATTATTTATCTACTATTCTAACTGCTTGCCAAACTAGTTCTCTATGACGTAAGTGTACCATATGTTTATTGCTTTTATTGAAGTTGACGTACTGAATTATATATTTTTGGTAACCAACTTCTCAAGTTAGATTGTGTTCTGCTCATGGCAGACACTGTTATTAAGCATATTGGGTGTTTCAGATATAAAATGTAAAAGTGGGACAGCTGAAAGAACTAATTGGATGAGGTCATTCTCTTAAATGTAAGAAACCAGAATCACATATTAAATGCAATGGATTTTTGAATATCTGGTGGTTCAGTTTTCTTCGAAGTTAAACCTTGTCACCTTATGATCCATTTTCTCTATAATGAAGAATCCATTCGTTCTTGCAGAGAATATGGAACGTCATCCACTAAACATCACCCTTTGGGTTGGCATATCTCATTTATCAAGTGAGTGTTATAGGTAATTTTTATTCTCTTTTCTTTGTATTTATATATGTACGTCGATTATTGTTTTCAGGTCACTAGCAGAGTTCTCTCGAATTCCTGTAGTGGTGACTAATCAAGTAAGATCTCACGGCCATGATGAAGTTTCTCGGTATTTCTTCCAAGGTACTATGTAGAACTTTTTTTCCTGTAGCTTTCATAAAAATGATTCTAGAAATATTTAGGAAGATTCTTTAGATAGAATCTGTACAAGTGTTGAGAGAAGTCCAAGAATAAACCAATGAAGTTAACAAATTTTCTGTTTGTTTACTTGTTTCCAATCAAATAAAGAAGGGTTTTTGAAATGAGTATGCACTTCCAAAAACGTGTAGGATTTGGACGAAGGTCCAAATTAGAGTTTAAGCTTTCAAAATAAGGTTGTTTCGAAGTGTAACAAGAAATAATATTTGCAAGTGAGCAAAACAAACGCATATAATAGTATTCTCTTCTGAAAGATGTTTAGTAGTAAATTTAAATAATATATATAACGTATAGTAGTAAATTCTGGTGCAGCGCAGAGCAAAACAGAAGCTGTAGGAGATCCATCAAAGTTTGATTCTCACCTTGTTGCTGCCCTGGGTATTCACTGGGCTCATGCTGTTAGTATTCGTATTGTGCTAGAATCTAGATCGGGTAATTTTCTTTTTTCATCCAATTATGCAAATACTAACTGTGAAACTTGTGCCTGTTATCTGATGTAATTTTATTCTTTCGAAGGAGTGATTCTTATTATTGTGAATACACCCTTATTAATTATTTTTTAGATAAATTGGAATAGTTAGAACGTAT
Source organism: Lippia alba (assembly GCA_037834125.1). NCBI lineage: Eukaryota > Viridiplantae > Streptophyta > Magnoliopsida > Lamiales > Verbenaceae > Lippia > Lippia alba. The sequence continues at coordinate 4,426,989 of JBBMKE010000001.1, read as the reverse complement.
ACGAGTTAGTTTGGCAATGTACTGAATTAGTCTGGCTAATGCCATTAGAGGTGCTATTCACAAAGTTCCCGAAACATGCTAGTTTGTCTATCTCTATAATATCCAGGACAAATCTATCTAAGGTGTTCGAACCCTCAAGCAGGAAGTAAAAGCTTTCTTATGTAAATCGTTGGTAGCAATAGATATGATGTTTTCTTTGATAATATTAATGATGGCAGTGTTGTCTACCACTTGTATTTTATGAATTAGTCTTCATACAGATACTAGTTACATATTGTTGGTTGAGTATTGCATATAGCAACTCATGTTCTAGGTCAAGTTTTATTTTTTATGTTGCTCTATTTTACTAGTTAAATTTATGTGGATTGATATTAGCATATAGGAAGATTTAATGGTATAAGTTGCGGCGACATACCTTTAAATAGGATTTTAATATTTTTTTCAACCTCTTAAATATGTAAATGGCGATAACTTAGCACTTCCATACATTGTTAAGCTCACTGTTTCTAATTTTGCACCAAATTATCACCTTAGTGAAATAATAACTACAGAAGTCCCTTATCTGTAATTATCTAATGCTTTGTTTCATATCAACAAAGGTTTGCCATGTTAACTAAAACTAAAGTTAGTAGTTCCTTCTCTGTAAATATATTAACGTCGATGTTGTTTTTATGTTTTACGGGCTAAAGTTGATATGCTCAAAATGTGAAACACTCAAGCATTAATGCTGTATCAAACCCATCATATTGTGTTTATTTGGAGTTGGTAGTAAGAGAAGTGAAATAATTTTTGAAGTTGTCTGATTACTGACCTTTCCTTTCTGCTACATTCGAGATGATGAATCTGGTCGTTAGTCTTGGCTCTTAGTGCACCTCAGAGAAAGGATTTTTAGTTACTGATGTGAAGGTAATTATCAGGACATAGTTTATAGTCTATGAGATGTTGAAGTTGCTAACGTCTGAACACTGTTCTGTCTTTCTGATCTTGATGTATAGCTTTTTTAACTAGAATGCAGAAACCCGGAAAGGAAAAATGGAAATTGTTCAGGATTGAGAAATTTTTATCTTCAAACAGTTTTGTAACTATCTTGGATTTCCCATTTGGAAAAGAAATACACCACTAATCAATATATAAATTTCAGTCAAGCAACAATTTTGGAGGCTTAGACTGAAAGGCCTAACAAAATTATTAATTCAAATATCCAGTTGAAGTTTTGTTATTAGTGAGACGGATAAAATTATGTTTCAATTCCCAGGTAGATGAATATTTTAAATAATTTATAGCTAAAATAGTGAGCGTCACTACTAAGTTTTCATAGTGTAGCATATGCGTAGGCATCGAGGATATGCTGAAGAGTCAGATATGGATTTGGTCCAGAATGTCCGTTAGCATTGCAGTACAAAATTTGACTATCTTCATTTTAAGTCATTGATTTTTTATTACAAGTTTTATTGCTTGCAGGACAAAGGCTTATAAAGATAGCAAAATCTTCAATATCTCCATCTTTGGGATTTTTTTTCAAAATAACATCTTCTGGGATTTTATTGCTCGATGATCAAGGAGTGGAAATGACTGGGCCAGAGGCAAACACAATACACTGTCAAGGTTTGACATTAATCTTCTCTTTAGCTCCTGCATATTCTTCAGACTAGGAAACAGAAATTGAGTTATGATGATAAACCAGAAACATTTTTTGAGGCTTGAAAACCAGTGCTATGGAATAAAGCAATTAAATAATAATGACTAATTCATTACTCGTCATAGTGAGTCGTGTCTGACAAAGCTGTCAATTCTTCTCGGATGGAAGTATAGTAATGGTGTAAACGAACGTGGTTTCTTCTTGTATTCTTAATTTTTCTCTCATTCTTCTTAAAAGAAGAATGTATTATGTCCTTTTTTCCTGACTTAGTAAACAATGTGGTAGAAATGTCCTTACTGCAGGTCACGGTGGAATAATTAGTTATGGTGTTGAAGTGACTCGATAACCCACAGGCGGATGAGAAAAGGCATGTAAATCAATATATAGTTTTAATTTTTCTTAACTCATTTGCCTTTCTTTTTCTTGAAGCTTCCCGTTTGAATCAAAATGCACTTGCTTCAAACCAATTTTGCTATATATTAATTATTATAACACACACACACACATGAAATATGCAATATTACTCAGGTCGGAATCTGACACAAGATTGAACTCATGGTTGAACTGCTGAGATTAGGTCCATTAGTGGAAATGTCTCCAAAGAGAATATCTTTCTAGAGTTTGAAGATGCTATAAAATTTCCAGGGCCATCCCTTTATTCAGAATCTGTCGAATATTTTGATTTGAAATCGATATATATTTAATATGTCACTTTTTCGTCTTGCAGCTCGCCGGCTCTACTTTGGAACGACTCAGAAGGTAATCCTAAATTAACATGAAGTGGATTTGAGTGTGAAATGAAATGAGCAACCACTAAGCAGGTGGATCATGACCATTATCTCTATGCATGCTGATTCACCTTCAAGTGTGCCCCACTCTAGGTAACTGTTTATGCTGTGCCGTTTATTAGAAATTTCAATTATTTTTATCAACAAATGTTGAATTGAAAGGAAATGAGTACTTTTCTCCTGTTTTACCATAAAACAAAGATTCCCAGTGTTTGTAGTGTATATTTGGTTGATTTTTAGGTATCAGTCTTGTGGTTGCAAGATGGACCCAAACTCATATACAATCTTAATAGGCAAATGGCTCTAAAGATCCTAGGTTTTGTTTGCTTATGAAAGATAAATGTGGATTATTTGGAAATTCGCCTATGTGTACCGTCCAATTCTTCTTGTTTACTTGTTAACCAATGGAAGATCTTACATTGTAGGGATAATAAACGAAATACAAGAAAAAAAAACGTTACTAATTGAGAAATTGTGAAAATCACCTTAAGATTTGGACAATTACGAAAAACACCATGAGAAATTAGCAAATATCATGTTTAGTTCCTAAAATTTCGAATTTGTGTTAGTTTAATTCTTGAAGTTTAAAAGTAACAGATAAGTCCTAATGTTACTAATTTGTTTCAAGTTAGTCACTCAATAACTTTTCCGGTAAAAATTTGATCGGAAAAATTTCATGTGCTCTACGTATAAGATTATTAAGGGTATACTTTTCTTGTACTCCTAAAGTGACTCCATTCAAGGCTAATTATCAAAAAAAAAAAAAATTCTAGTCACATCTTCATTGAAAAAGTTTTTTAGTGACTAATTTAAAGCAGATTAGTAATTTGTGACTTATCTATTACTTTTAAAACTTTAAGCTTAAAGTAATACAAACTCGAAATTTTATGGAGTAAACATGACATTTTCTCTTTATAAATTTTTTATTATGAGCAATTTTTTTGGTTATTTGATTAAACTTCAAGGGCATCGTTATTTTCCCAACATTTTATGAAGAAATGTATGCCTTGTTGCTTGTCTAAGACCATGAAACGGAAAAGGCAAAGGATACTTTGCTATGGGATTTTCCTAAGACATGGAAACTTTGAAAGATACTGAGTCAAGAAATAATAGATGCAACTAATATTTTGTATAGTTGCGCACACCCAAACAAACATTGTTTAGTTCACCCACTGAGCCACTTGTCTGGCTTTTCGTTTGGCCCAGATTAAAATATCAAAAATAAAATAAAGAACTATGTATTATGAGTGTGCATATCTTTTCTTTGGAGTAAGTATACTTTTTTTTTTTTTTAATATATGTTTTGTAAGATTATGGATATCTGTCCTAGGATTTGTTTGGCCTTTTTTATAAGGTATTTGATTTCTTGTGCAGAGAAAAAATATGGTTTTAAGTTATAATTAATGTGGTCCATGTTCTGATTTAGCTGTGATTGATTGGCATGTTTTTGTTTATTCATTGTTTTGGAATCTCAATCTCCTCGAAGTTTCTATATTTTGCAATACGATGATCCTCTTTTATAGTAAAATACTCAAGTGACCGTAGTTTAATGCATCATCCGTAGATACTATGTGTCCTAATGCAACTTGTACTCCCTATAAAGGGCAAGTGGGAAACCTTGCTCTCATCAAAATTTTGACAATATTCACCATTGGGATGTAAATTGAGGTTAAATGAATCGGATGTTTGATTATTATATTGTTGTCTGTGTATAAATTAGATGAAAACAGATAATATTCGTTTTAAGTGAACACGAATAATGTCATTTTTAAATGGATGTATAGCGGATACGAATAACGGACTGATATTAAATTTTAATTGAATTTTTAACTATTCATTTAAAATGGGTACGAACGAATATCATATTTTAATCTGATTTAGAGTTCCTTCTCTTTTCTTTCTTTTTATTTTTATATGCACATGTTTTATGATTTGGAAGATAAATCTAGCGAGTTGTAAATGACATCAATTAATGTATAATCTAATGATCCCTATTTTTTAAAATTAATTAAGATATATTCTAACCTTGTTTCCAAACGCTAGGAGAAATTTAGAGAAGTTGGAGCCCATCTCCTCTTTCTATATTGAATAAACTCCAAAATACCCTCAATTATATCGGCCACAATTGTGTGCCAATTTTGTAATTATACAAAACTTTAGAATGTACTGAACGACGAAGAAGAATAGAGACAAGTGACTAATTATTTTCATAAAGATATTATGATATCTCTGCCTGTTTGTTCATATTTAAATCACTATTTCAGATGGGGACGGAGCTAAGTGCTTGACCGCCCATTTTCCATCTCCTCTACAAAACTTAGTCGAGATTATAATTTTTAGCTTGAGAAATTTGAAGTTTTGATAATTTCACGTCTTCTCGAATGCTAAAAAAATAATTTACGCAATCCACGGCTCACTGTATAAACTTTTTTATTCTAAATCAGATTATCAATACAGGCTCCTCTTATTGAGTTGTAAACCACCTCCAAGGATTAAATAACTAATTAAAAATCATTCCGTACTTAAAATTAAAATTTATATAAATCTGAATAATTAATTATTAATTAAGTCACAAAAAAAAAGAAGATACGTAATTAGCCTTTTTTTCTTTCAATAGATTGTGGGAGGGCATTTGGGTAAATCATCATTCTCCAATGATTGTGGCTCCCTTAGCCTCCTACCCTCAATTGTGTATATGTTTTTTTAAAGCTGAATCACTAATAATTGAATTCTGCAAGACAAAGACACGCATATATATTCAATAAATTACGCGAAAATGACCCATATAGAAATGAAAACCAATGGTAATGACAATTGCAGTTCCATCAATCTTTCTAAAATTATTAAGAGCAATACTTGCAGAATATTATATATTTGCTAGAGAGAAGATGACGGAGCTAAGGGCCCTGTGCTGCCCTGTCTTTTAAATTCTAAGAATTTGTTAATATTTTATTTTTCCATCTCTTATATAAAAATTTTACTTTTTTATTTTTAATATTTTAAAATTTTAACTCTATAATATAAAATTTTGACTCCGTATTTAAATAAAAAAAAGTATAAAAGGGAAGAATTGAGGACAAGGGCATCGTCCGAGAGAGAGAGTTTCCACGAATGGAGAAGAAGCATCCACGTCTCCCGAGGTTCGTACCTCGTACACCCCACCCTGCCGACACACCCAGCTTGAACAATTTGTACTATCCTTAAAATAAGCAAAATTTTCTAAGATAGAGTACAAGAGTTGTTAAAAGGTCGATTTCTTTATTATTTAAAGAAAATGAAGTGTTATCATTTGAGGGATCCGTGGCACTAAAGTTGGTCCTATTAGAATCTATTTTTGACCTACTTTCAGATATTTTTGGTCTATTAAATAAAAAAATCTCATATTATTTTTTCTAAAAAGCAAGAATAATATCATATTATTAATTCAGATAATATAATCAACTCAGTAAAAAGTGAAATAACCAAGCCGAAATTGCAATTTTCGAAATTGAATGTACTACACAATTAGTCTTACGTTGAATAGACTTAACTTCTATAAGAAAAATAAGAAAAAAGATGAAATTGAATCTAAATGATAAGGAGAAAATCGGGGATTGTGACTGAACTCCACCTTTTCCTTAGGTATTGGTCAATCGACCTGGGAGCCTGAGCCACGTCACCCCTTCCGTTCGATGCAGACGTTTCTTCGCTCGAGCCAACACTTGTTCTCTGGCTAAAGGAAGCTTTGCTGATTGTACTTGCTGCAGAGAGAGCATCTCGACCCAGGAAGGCCCTCGACCAGAGGACTTCCGAGTAAAGTGTGCTATCGACCCACTACGTAATAGTATATACGAATGCAAGTACCTCTCATGGCAAGATGCATTAATTGTGGCAGCACCAGGTACACAGTTTGTGACATCTCCACATAAGCAAGCGAACAGTGCTTTATCGAATAAGCACTATTCTGGTTGCCAACCGCCCCTCTTCAAGCAGGCAAGATCCACACTTTCCTGAGGGTGAACTTGCACGCACAAGACTCTCATCTTGCTATATAAACACCACTCCACCACTCACAATGGTAAGCTTTTTCCGGCACTCAATACCTCTCACTTTCCCTTGCATTCTTAACCAGGTCATCATATGACTTGAGCATCGAAGTGTCAAAACGGGTTCAACCCCCATATTCCTTCATTTTGGCATTTGAGCTTATGTTTGTTCTTCCCTTTCCAGCTAGGTTTGATCTAGAGTTACCTCACAAATACAAATATCTTGGGTAATTGGGAGTTCAAGTCTATTGTTCCGTACATAACCAGATTAGACATCATCACTAAAGAAAATAACTAAACTTCCATATGAAAGAGACAAAACTTCCACACGTAAGACTCGAAATAAAACATAACTTTAAAAAAGACAGTGGGCGCAAATTGTCTTTGCACCATAAAAAAGTCAGCGATGGAGTAGATCTTCGCTAGATATGGGAGGATGACAGTAGATCTGGAAGAGTGGCGATGAAATAAATTTGAGTCTGTCCGGCGATAGAGCAATAGTAATATTCTCCATCGTCGGATCGAAACTTCAATTGATTACCTTTTCTTGAGTCGAATTACGTAAAGTAGAATTTAGGAAACAAAAAAAAAAAAAGAGAGAGAGAGAAGCGAATAATACTCGGAATCTCATATTATTTTAAGAACAAATTACATTTAGACTTATGTTGTTAGATATATTTGTATATAGATTCTTTTTTATTTATAAGTTACATATTTATGTTATGATTTGTTAATGAATTACCACCACCTCAACATCATGATATATAGTACTAAAATTTAATAAACTAGTAATATGGAACAATCAACACTATATTATTTATCAAACTGATTGCTGTAGATCCACCAAAAATATTGATAAGGGAGAAATTGGGGCCCCTGCGTGGCTCACTCAGCGCACACCACGTGGCTGCTGACGAGGACATAGGGGCGCCCCACAATTCTGGCCCAGAGCACGAGCTCACCATCGACCCACTCCTGCGGGAAATCTGCCAAACCACATCTCTTACACGGTTAGCGTCGCGACCCAGGTTCCGTGCTCGACCGAGCTCGCCGGTCGAAACCGACCCACGATATTCCGTACGTGAGCATTAAATGCAGATCCACTCCGCCACCACGCGCATTAAATGCGGCCTTCCAAGGACACTGTTACGGCGAGGCTGCAGAGGAGGTACAACACTTTCCGCCAGAAAGTACTGTTCCGGTCACCATCTCCGCCCACCTTTAGCAGACCAAGATCCACACTTACTGGGAGGTGTCCTCGCACACAATTACCGCCTATATAAGCCGTCTCCACTCAAAGGTAAAAGGAGGCTTTTTCTTCACTAAGTTTTCCTGCGCAAACTGAACTCCCTTACTCTCTCACACTCTCTTGCATTCCCGACCCGGAACTAGTCCCTGACTTGAGCGTCGGAGTGCCAAAAAGGGTCCAACCCCCACATTCCCCTTTTTGGCCTTTGAGTTCACGTTTGTTTGTCCTTTTCAGCTAAGGAGAGCATCAGAGCACTTCCAAGTTATAAATTTTTGGGTGATTTGGAGTCCTAATCCGCCGTCCAGCACATAGCTGGATTTTGACACGATCACACTTGAATAAACAGTGTTAGCTAAAGGCCTTAGAAGTCGTTTACTTTATTAGAGAATAATCCAATAGGTTTTGGTTAGCAAAATATAAAAATTAATTTAATTTTCCAAAATCTTGTTTACATTAATTGTTTGAGATGGACAAATTAACAACGACATTTGTAGAAGGCAAATATTTCATACTTATTCTCAGGCTTGCTCTTAAACCAAGACCCATCACCCATTAAAGTAAATAATTTATTATGGGTTGCAAAATAACTCACTCATCCTAATATATAAAAGTAAACGACTTCTAGGGTAATCGGATAAGCTTGCTTGTTGATGTGAGACGATATATTTATCTTAAATTTTCAATTTTATTTCTGAAGCTTTTAAGTATTGTTTAATTCAAATTACTATGATACAACATCATTAGTTAATAGTAATGAGGTTAATAATTGAATTTCTCCCTTGTAGTGCTTGTTTCTTTCCTTAGAAGAGAATTCATACAAATAGCTAGCTTGTTGGCATTTGAGACCCAAAAAGAGATGGCTCCAAAAAGGTATGATAAACAAAAGGCAGACAAAAGCACCAAGGAAGATTGCTTTATAGCTATGACGCATATGGATACGGATATGACAATTTAGATATGACACAAATGGATACGATGATACTTTTTTTTTTTTTTTAATTTCATGTAAGAAGTGTCGGATACAATGTCCAACACAAGTATCCAATACGATATGACAAAATAATATTGTTAGAAGTGTATAAATTATAATTTATAGTCATATTATATAAGTTGGAGATATTTATACGATCCCATCAACATTTATTGATGATTTATTTGGCCAAAATGCATGCCAATGAACCAACATAGAGCGTGCATGAGAGAGAGAAACAGAGAAAAAAAATTCATCCCATGCACATGCTTCTCTTGTATAGCTTTCGCTTTATAAGACGCATCGTCTTCTTATATGTGGATATTAGTTATGGTGACAAAAATACTAACATTGACGTACCATGCTGATATATAAATATATCATGATAAATTTCATGCTATTCGTAAAACTTTTCGACCAAAAAGATTAATCGTTATTTACGTGTATTAATAGCTCAAATAATCAAATGATGGAAAGGGTGTCACTTCCGTTCAGTAAAATTAATCAAAACAGCAACTAAATAAACTAAACCTATATGTTATATTTGAGTATCGGTTTAAATTGAGAGTTTGAATTAAATCTAAAAAGTGAAATACAAATTTAACATTAATCCATCATATCGAAATGTATTGTGTGATTTGAGCATCAGAGTGTCTACGTTGAGGCAAATCTCATTTGATTCTCTCACGTTCCTTTCTTTTTCAAGCGACGAAGCAAACCCCATTTCATCTCTTTCATCCACCTCAACTCAAAAACCATAAATTCAAGCACTACATAAATTTCAACCAATTTTCGAGCATATCACCTATTAATTTGTGTTTTGAGTGCTTCGACAAAGTAAGTTTCTAGTTTTCAATGGACTGGAGCCACATATGCAGTATATTGTTTGAATAATATAATTTGCTCCAGCAACACCGTGTTTTTGTTAAGTGACCTTGTCAATCTTATTTTTTAAATTAATTACATGAAAAACTCGTTCGATTTTCAGAGCAAGGGTCCAAACTCATATTTCGACCGATGCCCGACGCAAGGTCCGGTCCGAACTAACCTATAAAGCTGGCGGTGATATGATCGGTGTAGGGTCGTAAAAACCGGCCGATTAACTGACAATTTTGACCTGGGGAACCGGACGGGAACCCCGGTTCTTGAATTTATTTGTTTTTTTCGATTTTTCTCTTTTGTTCTTCATCCTCAGATTTTCACGCAGCAATGGTGCTCTGTTCTTTGCAAAGTCCTGCTTGATATATAGAGAGAGTCGTGTTTTTCTTCGAAGCAATGTTTAATAGAGAAAGAGAGAGGAACTTTCAATAATATTCATAAGGCATCACTTCTTTGACAGAGAGAGATTAAGAGTGTATTGAGAGGCCATTTACCCAAAAATCGAATGAATTGTTGTACAAGAATTGGGTTATGGGTATCTATTAGTTGAACAAGATTATGAAGAAAAAGAATGAATTGTAGTACAAGAATTGAGAATCTATTACTTGAACAAGAGTACGAATGAAACGAAGAGAGTTTTGAGCAACAATTTGAATAGGTTTACATATGATAGTTTTTTGGGCTTTGGGTTTATAGGGTTGGATTGGATAAAATATGTTACTTCATTTTTTTATTTTTTTATTTTATTTATGGGATATTTATTATGAGATTTTAATTGCTCGAGAAATTACAGATAATAGGGGTTGATTCAAGTGGTTAATGAGTTTATTTTGTAGAATAATATTTCGGGTTCGAATCCCACTTGGATTTGTTTGAGTTAAAAAAAATTCTTGGAATATAACGAGAAAAAAAATTCTTGGAAAATAACAACAGTTGATATGATGTTAAAAAATATAATTTTGTGTTTAAATATTCTTTTTAGATATTGTGTAAAGAAATATTATTTATATTTTAAATATTGAAAATTTTAAATTTATTATATTAATTAAATAAATAATAACTAATTATTTATAATATCGTACCAGTTCGGCCAAACGATTAAATAAGTGGAACCAGTTGAACCAATGATCAGTAAGTTTGCGGGTCTGCCCATTCAATCTTCCGTCCAGTTATGAAAACATTGCTAAAAGGCTGAAACTTAATAAGTAGTCGAAATAACGTCAAAATCCAAATTAAAACTTCAAACAAAATTTAGGCTTAACCAATATTTAAATCACAAAATGCTTGTACAAAGTTTGCACATATAGAAGGCCCACAAGAGATACAAAGTCCAATACTATTTAATTTGGTGGAATTAATTTCAGACTAGTACCAACTTAATTAAGGCAACTCTGTTTCAATCAAGGTTTCCTAGTTCATTCATAAAGCCTCACATGTATACTCCTTTTCCGAAAATTAATATTTGATTTATTCCCAATCCCCTTTCTATAAAGAAAAAATAATTTTATGATTAATCATCATATTTCTAGATATGAAATAGCATACCATAGCATAGCAATAACGAAAAAAGAAAAAGTAAACTTGTTTCATTTATTAAAATTTAAATCAAAGTATCACAATTCTTGTTTGACGCAACATACACACATATAACCTTTTCCCACCAACAATTCCAATTTCCACCACTACATAGTACAATTACACATTCCCAACACCGTATACATCTTAATTTAAATCCAAACACACAACAATTACACATATACATATAGTATATCGAAAATCATACAACCAAACCAAATAAAAATATTTCATCAAAACCAATACGTTTAATTTCGAAATGATGAGTATACCCTTCCCGGCCACCTACGCCAACTCACGAGGCTTCAAGTAAACCTTGAGCCCGTTCTTCATGAACAGCGTCAAAGACATCTTCTGCTCCACCCGGTGGCCGGGAACCACCACCAGCCGGTACCGGAGCAGCACCGCCGCCGCCACCGACTTCATCTGCAGGTACGCCAAGTCCTTCCCTAAGCACGTCCTAGGTCCGCCATTAAACGCCACAAACTTATACGCATCCTTGGGGGGTTCGAACCGGTCCCCGCCCGGCGACAGCCACCTCTCCGGTTTAAACTCCATACAATCCTCACCCCAAACACTCGCATTCCTCCCCACCGAGTAAATCGAATAGGTCACGGTCGAACCGGCCGGCAACCTTCTCCCGTCGGGCAAAACATCGTCCGAGATCACGTACTTGAAATCCTCCGGCACCGAGGGGTACAAACGCAGCGTTTCGGCCAGAGCCGCCTTGAGATAGACCATCTTATCGGCTTCGTCGAACGTGAGAGGTTCTTCGGTCCATTTCGTCTTGTCCTGGCCCCGGGTTTCGCGCAGGACGGCTGATATCTCGCTGACGATCTTCTCCTCGACACGGTTGGTGTTCATCACGAGCCAGAAGAACCAGCTGAGGGCGACGGAGGAGGTGTCGCGGCCGGCGAGGACGAAGTTGAGGGCGATCCGCTTGAGGACGGAGTTGGAGAAGAGGTTGCCGTCGACGTCGCGCTTCTTCATGAACCGGGAGAGGAGATCGTCGGATGGGGTCTCTTTTCTTGCGTCGAGAGCTTCGGTCATGTAGTTCTCGACTATCTGGAGGCTCTTCCGCAGCCTTCTTTCGGCGCCGAAGTCGAAGAGTTTCTTGAGACGCCATAGGAAACCCGGGTAGAGTAATCTCTGGAGGGTGGCCTCGGTGGCGGAATCGAATGCCACCGCGAATGGGTTTTCCGGCAGATCGGGGGAGAGTGTTTCGGGGTCTTTACCGAAGGTCAGCCCGCAAATGTTGTCAAACGTTAGTCGAAGCAACAAATCCTGCAAATGTATAAGAGTGATTAATTGACACCAACTAGCATTTTAAACTTATAGAGTGATTCGTGAATTTTTATAAGAATGATTAATAAAATATGAAATATGTATAACATGTATGTTCGAATAGTTGATTGAGTTTAATTGAATAAATACACAATTTTTGAAGATGTGGGACAGGTGCTTTAGTAGAATATAAGATCCTGTGTATAAATTTTAGAAAACATGTACCCTCAACAAAATTATTTTATTTTTCTTTTTATTTCTACAAAGTTCTTTTTCTTTTTTCGATCTCACGTTTCTATTACTATTTAATTATATATTTATCAAATAAACTAATTATTCTATCTATGTCAACCAAGCTTTAAATATTGAAATATTCACCTACTCTTATTTATTTTTTGGAACTAGAGTCGAGTTTTACATCTTATCAAACATAAAATTATATGTTCAAACTTGCTTCATGATATTTTACCAATTAGAAATTGAACCTCGGTTCATTTTTCCAATATATACCTGCAAATCAATGGATGTCTGCTCTTTAGCCGCCTTATCCAATATGATCCAGAACCGTGTCCTAATTGTCCGGTTCACCCACCGTGCCATGGCCTGGCGAAGGGTTCTCGTCGTGAACTCAAGCGCCGCCGTCTTCCTCTGTATCAGCCACGTCTCACCGTCGCTGTTGAAAATGCCTTGCCCTAAAAGATCGTGAAACGCCACCTGCCATGTAGGCCCCTTGGGATAGTTATCGAACCTTGATCGGAGAATGTGCTCGATGTTCTTCGGGTGAGAAGTGACGGTGTAAAACCCTTGTTTCCTCGCAAAGAACGGGATCGCGATCGTGCACGTCTGGTAGGTGGCCGCGGCTCCACTCGCTCGGAGGTTCCCCGCGATCCAATCGTGGATGCGCCGCCGGTTCAGGAACAGGTGCGGGAGGCTCCCGACCAGCGGCCACGCAGTCGGGCCCGTGAGTTTTCGAGCTAGCAGCCAAAACCAAAGGAGATAAGCCGATGTTGCAGCGGCTAAGGTGAAGTAAACTAGTGTCGTGTCCATGATGAGAGGAATCAGGTTTTCGTGATGAGAGAAATGTATGATCGGCTTTGATCTTTGGTGAGATGGCTAAGTGACAAAGACGGTGATGAGTTTATATATAAACAGAGTGATTGTGAGAAGGAGAGAAGTAGGAGAGAGTGGTTAGGAATGAAGACTAAGAGAGTCGCTGTTTGGTTTGATAGTGAAAAGTGTGCAGAAGTGGAATTCCATGCATTTCCCTTTACGTGAAGCTTGGGTTGGGTTGGTATATGGAAGAAGATTATGAGGACATAACGTAGTGGGGCTGGGATCATTATATTATTCCGTTTTATTTAATGGCCTAAGATTCTTTTGGGGTGGTTAATTTAATTAATGTACGTCCGCTTAATTTTTCTGATTCTCGACATTATAATAAAGAAATATTTTTATTTTCTGTAATAGTGATTTTGTAATTTTAATACAATTATGAGAGAATAAGTGTTAATACCTTTAATAAAGTTTATGTCAATCGCACCATAAAGGTAATACTTATTCGAAATTCATTAGGCAAAATTATTATAATTATGAGAGAATAGGTATTGCTTTTATGGTGTGATTGACATAAACTTTAAAAAAAAGTGATTATTAAATAATGAATACAAAAAAATTGTTATATAATTAATTTTTAGGTTAATTTGACGATGTATGATCTAATTTGAAGAGTCGAAAATATCAAAATAATTTTTATCTGATTTTAAATATAGATTAATATAATAGTATAGATATTAAGTTTTGAGTGTAGTTCTCATACTAAAAAGAATAAACAAATTTTTATAGTAAAAAGAAAAGAGAAGAGTTGAAAAGTCAAAAATATCAAAACAATTTTTATCTTATTCTAAATATAAATTAATATAATAGTTCTCAAACTAAAAATTAAAAACTAAACAAATCTTTAGTATAAGTGCATAAGTATAACCATTCCCTGCATAACACGTCAATGTTTTAAAATTTAAATACATTTCAACAAATATATATAAATATTTTATTCAATAATAAAAATTTTCAATCGGCCACGCTTAAATAGCATAATAGTTGATGAAGGTATAGATATAATTATACAACTACAAAACTAAATACTTTATATTAGCCGAAAAGATATTCAATTAAATATAATTTTATAAATCCATTTAAATATAAGTATTTCGTATTAAGAGAATTAAGAGTAAAATATACAATTTAAGTTAGTAGATAGTCAATAAAATAATATAGAAGTCTAAATAGTTTTAGACGTTGAACACTTATTCAAATCAGATTGGGTTTAATTATATGTTAATTATTTATTCAAATCTAGTTAATTTCATATATCTCATGTTTTTTGGGTTTACTGCGTTTTGCTTCATAACCTTTGAATATGCATACAATGGGTGTTAAATAATGGGAGAAAGTTTAGTTTACTCCCCAATGCTAAAACTTTTAGTACTAACTCACAATTTTCAAATTTTAACTTTTGTTTGCTCCTTATTTTGTATAAAAATACTCAATTACTCTATACAGAAGAAAAAAAAAATCACACAAAATATTTTGTTAATATAATATCTCATATACACAACTTTATGCTTTTATTTTATATATGTTAGTACTTTAAAATATAATTTTCATATTTCATAAGTATTCAAATCAGATTGGGTTTAATTATATGTTAATCATTTATTCAATCTAGTTAATTCCATATACCTCATGTTTTTTGGGCTTAGTGTGTTTTGTCTCACAACCTTTGAATATGCAGACAATGAGTGTTAAATAATGGGAGAAAATTTAGTTTATTTCCCCATGCTAAAAGTTCCAGTACTAACTCACAATTTTTTATTTTAATTTTTGTTTGCTCCTTATTTTGCATAAAAATACTCAATTACCCTACACAAAAAAAAAATGACACAAAACGGTTTGTTAACATAATACCTCATTACACAACTTTATGCTTATTATTTAAAAATTATAAAGTATTCAAATAATAAAATAGAGTATTATAAATTATCCAAATTATAAAACACACTATCCAAATTTAAATTAGAGTATTTTGTAAAAGCTAAAGTATTCACTTTTTAAATTGAAGTATGAGAAAAAAAATAAAGAAAAAGAAATTTGTTCGTAAAACTTAAATTACTTGCATTTTAAATTAAAGTATAAAAAAATTAAAGTATTATTTATAAAAGTTAAAGTAATTTAAGGCACATTTTAAAACATATTCTCGTGTAAGAACTTCAAAGCAAGATTACCACAATTCAGAGACAACTTTCGTTCAAAGAATCTATTCCCCTTCAAAGAGAGGAAGAGGCAACAATTAAAGAGTATAACAAGACCTTGGTTCAAGAGGAAATTCTATGGCATTAAAAATTATGAATTGATTGGCTTAAATTTAGGGATTGGAACACCGGTTCCTTTCACATTTCAATGCTCAACAGACAAAGGAGAACAAGATTGTCAATATAAAACTAAGAGAGATTTGGGTTACTGATGAGTCAATTCTTAAACAACTTGTTTTGAAGTACTTTAAATTAATTACTTTTTCAAGGGTTCCCCTCGACCGAAAGGAGCGTGCTTAACATTTTCAAGGTTCCAACGCACATTGAGTAGTATGGCCTACAATAGCATCACAACCCACTTCTCGGATGAAGAAACTCTGAGAGTTCTTAACCATATGAGCCCCTATAAGGCCCTGGGCCTCAGCCGGTGCCAAGTTTTCTTTTACAAAGAGTATTGGCACATTCTCGGGGATTCGGTGGGTAGGATGGTTTGAGTTTGTTTTGCTATAGGAAAGTTGTCGAATGGACTTGGAGTTTCTTATGTTTTGCTTATTCCGTATGTTGAGAGCCCAAGCTCAATTAAGGAGTTTCGTCCGATGGCTTTTTATAACGTTCTGTTTATATTAATTGTGAAAGCTCTCGTGCGAACAATCGAACCCTTCATTGGAAATTTGGTTGACCCTTTTTAGAGTATTTTTTTATCGGGATCCTTAAGTAATGAGGTTTTGCATTCGGTTATGCACTTCGATCCTCGAATGATTATTAAGTTGAATCTCGACAAAGTGTATGATAGGATTAATTGAGATTTTTTTGAGGTGACTCTTTATATGCTTCGCATACTAAAATTTCTCCATATGTATAGTAAACATAAATTAGTTAATTATAAACGAATTTGGGAAAATAACAAATATAAATTAGAGGAAAATAAAAAAGAAAAAAAATTTCAAATATCTGAATTTAATACGATCCAGCTCGTTATTTTGAATTGAATTCGGGTAGCAAAAATTGTTACCCAAAATTTTGGATATCCAACCTAAACTATCAGAACACTCGTATAACCCGACGCCCACCCCTTAATATCAAGTCTACTTCACAATCATAAACCTATATGGACTTGGAGTCCATTGAAAAAGACTATTAAAATAAGCAATCACACAGGTAGAAGAAGATTCCCTGTGAGCAAACAACTAGATATTCCTCTTCTTCGTCTTCCTCCAATTAGGGTTTCAATTCCACTATCTCCGATTCTTTTCTTGAGATTTCAATCATCGAAGCGAATTGGGCACTCAGCTCTCAGTGCCATAGAGTATATCTTTGCTCTATTCCGTGCATAAGCAGAATTAATTATCCCCAAAAATTATATTCAAAAGAAAAAGGAAGAGGAGAGGATATGGGGGGTATTTTCGCGTGGCTTCTCTTCTTCTTCATTCTCATAGCTCTTCTTATTATGATCGTGTTCCAGGTTATTACCTTTCCAATCCCTTTTTACTGCAGTTTTATTTTGTTTTTGTATATGTTTGATTCTGCTATTGAGAGAAGCATTGATCCGTGACGGTGTTCACGAATTTATTCTATTATGGAATCTTGTGCAACTTTTTTTGTTCTGTTTTCCCAATTTCTGCAATGTGGAATGCTAGTGTTCTTTTGGTTTGGGTTATGGAATTTGCTAAAGGTGAGATCTTGGGTCGAATGAAAGTGTTGTTTTGCTTTGGGGTTTGATGGATTGTGCTAAAGACGAGATCTTGGGTCGAAGGAAGTTAGTGTTTGAGTAATTAGGAAGTGTTGCTGAAATAAAAATCTCATCTTTAAGTAATTTTAACTTTTAGTTTTTTAGGAATTCCATGTGTGATTAGGGAAAGCTCTGTGTTGTTCGTGGTAACATGTTTATGCCCGGCTTGGTTGATGCTGCCTGATTATTTTAAGCTTAATACTCAGAAATCTGCATTAACCCGTTGGATTTTTAGGGTCCATTTAGGAGATCAAGTATAGTACTTATCATGGTGTTTAATCTGAGGAGTGTATTATTCTCTTTGATGATAGGGTTGGGGATGCGTAAAACTGTCAATGTTGTCAACGGAATCTGTTAATTCCTTTAACTTCTTTTTCTTGTAATGCAGCTAATGTGCTTGGCGGATCTTGAATTTGATTACATCAATCCATATGACTCTGCATCTCGAATAAACAGAGTGGTTTTACCAGAGTTTATAACAGGAGGAGTCCTATGCTTTCTTTTTCTCATAACGGGACATTGGGTTATGGCGCTTCTATGTGTTCCGTACCTGTACTACAATGTCAGATTGTAAGATCTCTTATCAATATGCTTCTAATTTAGAAATTGGTTTGGAAGTTAGATGATGAATCCTATCCGAACAAATCCCATGAAGCAAGCTATTTGAAATATGTAGTTCACTATCTGATATTAGCAAGAAGTTTGAATATGTCAGTTTGATTGAGTGATGATCTTGTTATTCTGGAGAAACAAACAATATTTTTTTTTCAGTTTTACGTGATCTTCTTGGGATTTTATAAACTTTTGTTATCTTTCATACCTCATTCCTGATAAGGATGATAAAGTCGTATATGTGATTTAAGGATTTCTCATTTCTCATTTCACTTCCTATTTTACTTCCAAACAATATAGGGAAAATTATCACTGTGGATATTTATGAATATTTAACATTACTAAACAGACGATAACTTGTAGATATTCGGAGTTGATTTAAGTTAGTATAGAGTTAACGGGTCGAAACAATTGAAAATTTGATTTTCGCATTGCATTTTCTATTAATTTGTCCTCATCATATTTATATTTTCGTTGTGATATCATCCATTGCACATCTGAAATTGATATTAGAGACCACTGAATTTATCTTTAGCAGATGTGTTCTCTTAGAAAAACTTATTAGAGGGGTTCAGTTACCAAATATTACGTATAATTTGAGTTAATATTTTCTTATATCAGGTACCTTCAAAGACAGCACCTTATAGATGTGACCGAGATCTTCAACATGCTTAACTGGGAAAAGAAGCAAAGATTAATTAAGCTTGGCTACATCATACTTCTTCTATTCATGTGCTTATTCTGGTACGTTCGATTTTAAGCCTCTCGGATCGTTACATAACGACCCTGTAATACCTTCAAACAGGGTACCTTAGTGATCAAATTTCTTATATTTCTTGCAGGATGATTTACAATGCACTTGAAGACGATGATGAGTCATTTTAATTTTTAAATTTGCTTGAATAGTTTGGTGAGGTATGCTTCATCATGCTTGTAATTTTTCTAATTCTTTTGGCTGAGTTATGGGTTTAGGCCCCTCTTGATCTGGTTTTGATTGTAATATTAACATTTATAAGCATCTCTAAATTGTTTCATGAGTTCTTTGTTTTTATAGGCAGAATCCAATATATGATTGAATCAGAATTAGGTAATATTATCTCATGTTGGAATGTGGGATGGATAGACAGACTTTTATCCTAATCCCGGGATTGCACTATTTGATATAATTTCATATATATTAAATTTTATTTAAAAGTTTATATCTATAATGTACGGAATCAAAGTATATATATTTTTTGTACGATGTGGCTGTATGCTATTTTTTGAAATGTTTGTGAGTTTTTGTTGATATTATTATATAATTATAAAGAAAATTGTATTTTTAGTCCCATAGGAAATAGGTCAATTTATTTTTTGTCCCATAATTTTTAAATCGTCCCGTTTTTAGTTTTTTGACAATATAGTCCCGAAGCGAAAAAATTTCAATATTAGTCCCAATAAATTTAGAAATATATATTTATAATATTTTTTCTTAATTAAAAAATACATATCAAATATTAAGAAAATTTTAAAAGAATACCAACCTCACTATGCATTTTATTTTATAATAAATAATAAATTATTACATTTTAAAGTATTACTTTAAAATTATAAAATAAAAAAATAAAAACATTATACATAATAACATAATTAATAAAATAATCTTCAATATTGCATTTAGTTAAAAATATGCAAAATAAAAAATTAAAATAATTAATATTTATAATATTTAAATATTTCTTATACATATAATATTGTATTTATTTAAAATAATTAATCGTTGGGTTTAGCTAAAATTAAAAATAACTAAAAATTTATATATATTTTATTCAACAATATAATTTTAATTTAAAAATTAAAAAGTAATTAGTAGCCATATATATTTAATGAAAATTAAAAAATAATATAAAAATTTTAAAACAACGTAAAATTATACTTAAACTATAATTATAATAATTTATTAATATATTATTTAATTAGAATTAAAAATAAAATTTAAAGATATCGTATTTAATTAAAAATAGAAATTGATAGCATAATAAAAAAATATTATAACAGTGTTTAATTATACTTATATTATAATGATAATAATTTTATATATTTTTATTAAAAAAATAGAATTAAAAATGAATAACATAATTAATGTTGTCAAAAATAAGTTTTTAACACTTTGGGACTACATTTGTCGAAAAACTAAACGTGCGGGACAATTTAAAAACTACGGGACAAAAAAAAATAAAATTGACCTATCTCTTATTGAACTAAAAATGTAATTTTCTCATTTTTTTTTAATAAAATGAGAGCTGGTGTAGGCTCGTACAAGAAATTTTCCCCCCACAATTCCCGTCCTCATTAAATGTCCAAATTGTATTATAAACACAGCCTAACCTAGTATGCATTCAATGTACTTGAGAATCTATGCCTAAGCTTTTATGAAATTCCCAAATATAAATACTCCATCATTAATGATATTTGATAAACTCATTAATGACGTTTTAGTCGAATGAAAGCTCTTCCTTTGCGTAAAATTCCCAAGGTCCTAGATTGGACATCAGTTCACATTTATCGAAGATCCCCTTTCAATATAAATAAATTTAGTAAGTGGTGAATACAAGACAATCGACGAATGAATTATCCACACCATCAGAATAAATTGGTTTAGTATCCGTACTGGTGGTCAAGGTCATAGACACGGCAATGGTCTGTTTGTTGGTCCATCCGATCCGATCCGATCCTTCTAGAATTTGCTAGTCTGTTCCTTAGGACCAATGTAATGTAATGTAATGGAATGTTCCATTTTTGTCCCGCAACCTTTGCACTAATTCCTTCCTTAATCCTCTCTTCACTCTTTCTTCACTCCCTTCATCGCTAAGTTAAACCACTTTTCAGTAATTTTCCACCTTCACCTGCTTATATAGTATCCAAATTTCCTGTGTGCAGTTGCACAGATCACGCTACTTTCAAACAATTTCCTCTTTCAATTTTCACAGCAATTGCAATCAACAATGGAGGGCAACTACGGGCGCCGTGGTGGATCCGCCGGAGGTCGTGGACGCGGCCGAGGGGGCGGCGGCGGACGTGGAAATTACCAGAATCAAAGTGGGGGAAGGGGAAGGGGGCGGGGTGGTTCTTCCTCTCAGCCTCTGCCGCCTGTTCAGCAACAATGGGGTAATCGACCTCCGATTCAGGGGCACCAGTCGCCGGCGCCTCCGCAGGCTTGGG
>JBBMKE010000001.1:4390876-4405630 GCA_037834125.1 Lippia alba | reverse complement strand
TATATATATATATATGATGGTTATTGTATTTCTTTATCTTTATTAAACAAACTTTTAAATAGTTTACAAATAAATTCATGTAATTGAATAAATATTTCCTTTTTTCCCCCCTTTTTCGTCAAATATTTTTTGGGGTATTTGTACCGTTTTGATTAATATTTTCTCGACTGCCAATAGAGGTCAATTCAAGTGGTTAATGAGTTCATTATTCGAGATAAGGTCCCAAATTCGAATCTCCGTGTGTGAGAAAATAAAATATATATTTTCTCGACTAATTTTGGAAACAATTATACTAAAAAAAATACTTAGACTCTAAGTTTGCCCAAAATAATCAAAGAAATTTTATTGAAACTTGAGGAGTAAAGTTTTTGTCAACTACCAACGTGACTAATCAATGTAAATGTAAGAAAAGAAAAAAGAATTAAAAATTATCAAGTTAACAAATTCAATTATAATTTTCTGCTTACATGAGTTGTTAATTAAATATTTTAATTTATGATAAACGAATACGAATATGATATAGATATAATTATAATATACAATTTTTTCAAAATTTTCATATTAAAATTCTACAATATAGTGTATGACATGAACGCCTAACACGATATAAAACAATAATATGCTAGTTTTAAAAATATTCATACATTAACGATTTAAACTATACGGCTTGTGAGAATATACTTTGTAATGACAATTGAATTGAAGTTCATAATGGGGAGGGGTTAGAATGAAGCTCACATGAAAGTGCCCATCATGTGGATGGGATCCACCAAAGTGCTTGTAGTGTTAAATCTAATTATTATGAGTTTGATATATTCCTGAAATCTTGGTATCAACGCAATTGCGGATATGATATAACATGATTTCAGATCTAAATAACTTTATGTATATAGTAAGGGTATTTATTTAACTAATTAATTATTTTAGAAAATTAAATTTCTAAAAAGTGTTCAAAAATTGTAATATGGTCTCTTTCGGGAGATTACTTAAAAAAAAAGGAAAACGAAAAGAAATAAATATAATAAAACATAGTATTAAAATTTTTTGAGTTATGCACACTGCCCATAACTTTATCCATGATTAATTTTTCATATTTTCAAAATTTTCACCTCTTAAAGTAATCTTTGATGAATAAATTAAAATGAATTCTTCGTGCGGTATAATATTTTCGTTTCTAGTTCTTCTAACCATATATTAGCATCCATTACTCTACAAATTAAAAGAGCTCTATTACTTGTCATGATTTTAGAACTAATTATAACTGTCAAGAAAACCGTGCAAATACAAATTAAAAAAGTATATTTTAGAATTTTGCACAGAAATCCAAATATAAAAAAATATGTTAAGAATCTGGTAAGCAATGACATGCCTTATATATATATATGCAAGCATGCAATTAGACATTACAATGGAGTGAGTAATAATCCAAATTTAAAGAAAATATTTTAATTGAACAATCACTTGATCGAACTATCCATCAAATTAAATTTTTGGGGAGGGCAGAAACGATCGAATTAGATGGTTAGTTGATTTATTTTCAAATGTTGAATAGCAATGGAGTTAACCCTTGATGTTTGGGACATTGGAGTAATTTTTAATGTCCTTGTTTAATCTTTGAAGTATTATTAATCTAGAATAAAGTATCCCAAGATTTCAACCAAAAGAATCCTAACTTCACATGTAAGTTCACATCATGACTCGACATTTGAATGTTTACAAATTGTTACCAATAACAAGACGGCAATTCTTTCTTTTCTCTTCCAAACTTTTCTTTTTGGTAAGACCATGTGGAAGTTGAACACATTAATTAACTCAAGCCCCTTTCGTAAAGCAATTCATGATTACGGTCAATCCAATGAAAATTCTTATATTTTATAATTTGAAGTTGTTTACATGTCCTAGTCTTTTAAATTACTAATTTATGCATATCTATGCGCATATATATATATATGTTAGAGCCAGGATTCACGAGTTGGAGGGCGAGATTTTATAATATAAAATAAAAGGGGTAAAATCAAATTTTGGGGGGACGAAAATTAAAAATTAGGGAGGAAAAATGAAAATTTTCCAAAATACATAGGTAGAAATAAAATTTTTTTAAAATTTAGGGGGGGCATCCCGCTCCCCTACTGACTCCGTCACTGGTTAGATAGAAAGTAAGATGAATTACATTACTAATACCATGGCTATTCGACTAAGAACTCACGACTAACTCATCTATATAGGGTTTGTATACGTTATTGATTATTTTCAGATAATCATGTGTTCGGTTGATTGTAGACAATTCTCTATAAACATATAATTCTTGATATTCTCAATCATTGAAGCCTCACTAGTCAATATCGATTTTTGTTAGGTGTTGCTGACTCGTTTGTAATTTGAACAATTACATTACTTAAAAGGGGTAAAAGAAAAAGAAAGAAATAGCCACAATAATTATTTCCAACAACCAGTAGACATATTCCTCATAGGGTTTTGATTTTTCATTGTGGCAAACAACGCTTGAAAATCTTTGCAGAAGATTTTATTGGTCAGAAAAATCTGAGGAAAAAAGTCAATAATTGCGACTTTGGCAACGTGGGTAGCTCACGTCCGAGGAAAATAGTAATATATTTATTAGCACTTAGCAGAGTTCTGAGGTTTTCGAATTAAACTCGTGCTTAATAATAATATATATGGGGTGGGGTGGTCCACCAAAGTCGCATCTAACCTGTCCCCGATAAATTGTTATTATTAAATTTCGGGAACAGAAAAGGATGGAAGTTGTCGGCTATATATGCTTCGTAATAATATTAATAATAATATTATGAAATATTTCCCAAAATCTGATCAATTGCATTATACAACCTGGCAGAAAAAGGAATAGTCGTCTGTTTACACTTTACACTTCACAAAATTCTCAAGTTAGAATTAATGTTTTTTCTTCTCTATTATAAATACGTTCGTCCGTGTATCACGTGTTGTTTGTAATATGTATAATTCTAGTCTTTCTCATATATAGATGTATATACATATATATATATGTAGAAATAATTATAGTTAACTAATTAACCTGAATTTATGATATAACTACGTCGGACTACCTTGTCTATATATATATATACGCATATTTGATCAAATTCAATCGAGTTTGATGTTAAGCTGACTTTAATTTGTTCATCAAAATGATGCAGTGGCTTGATAGGTGTCCCTATTGACAGATATGGTTTTAAACTTGTAACCCCAACCATGGATTTTAGGACCACAATATTTATGAATTCACACCATTAATATCAATTGGTCCATCTGAAATTTGTTTTACTTACTAGTTTTCGTTCTTGTGTACGTGTGCTTGGAGACAATTGCTCGTCACACCCGGAATTATTTGATCTAGGCACTCTATATAGTAAAAGAAACACTAATTTAATTTACATTTGTACTTTTATTTTATAGATTATCTCGGTGATATATGGGAATCGCAGCACTTAAAAAGTTTTTCTTTTTTTCTTTTTTAAATAAAAATCAGTAACAAAAATGGGGAATAACATGTTTGATGATAGGATCGCCGGGGAACTGGACGTGGAGGCGGCAGTGCCGCTGGTGGAGGAAGATGATGGTGGTGATCATCAGCCGATGAGAAGAAGTGGGCGGTCCAGGAGAACACCAACATGGCAGCAGGATTACGTGAAGGGATGAGTGGAACAGAAACAGAGGCTGCTTTGTTTAGTTATTTCCTATTTCAGCATTAATTCATTATTGCAGTTTAGTGTTTAATTATACTGTGTTTTGCTTAGAGGGGCCCTGGTTTATGGGTGTAGTATTTACGTACGTGCTTGAACCCTTTGGTTAATTATCGAGAAATACAATTCCTTTCAACTCTAGGATTCTCTCTTCTTTCTTCATCCCCAAGTTCTCCCGTCGGCGGGTCTTGCCGGAATAATCTCGAGCTTGAGAGTGCTCTAATAGTCTCTTTTGGTTCATTCATATCATTTGAGTAATACAATATTGCATTTGAAGCTACTATATTGAAGTTAATAAAGCTGATGATGTGATCGTTTTGGGTGAGATTTTTTTTCCTCTAGAACATTAGTCATATGTGTAATTTTTTTAACAAAAAAATGGTATAAAAAATACCACATAATTATTGGATTTTGGATGTGGCCAACTTGGTCCGGCCACATAGGAAGAATTAACATGTATCCGGTTTTGCGTGGAGACGTAGAAAATCAGGAGGATTTGCTGGTAATTTTGGAAATTCTAGTCAAAATTAGCATTACATTACTTATTTTTTAAGATATAAAATTATTTTGTTGCCGAAAAAGTGAAATGTTCAAAAAAAATTGAATTGAGTGAGTTTGTATGCAAATTTTATAATTCCCCAAATATTTTAAGCTTTGATCATAAGAAATTTATCTATAAAAAATCAGGATGGTTTGCTGGTAAATTTTGAAAATTATAGTCAAAACTAGCATTACATTACTTATCTCTGAAGATATATTTTGTCACCGAAAAAAAATCAAAAAATATTGAATTGGATGAGTTTGTATTCAAATTCTATAGTTTTCACATTATTTGAAGTTTTTTTGGGAAACAAACTCATCCCACATTGAAAGATTGGAAGAAATTTGTCAAATACATAAGTGTCTACCCAACTCCATTAGTATGAGACCTTTTGGGAGATGCCAAAAAACAAATATTTGCGGGCTTAGCCAAAGCGGACAATATCATATTAATGCGAAACTCTTGACATTGAAGAGGTCAAGCGGCGTGTCCTGTAACAACACCGGTTGGCAGATCAAATGGAAAATTGGAGATTTATCGTTGTAATGCCTCTCGGAAGTTCTCTTGACATTGAAGAGGTCAAGCGGCGTGTCCTGTAAAGGAGTAGCAGCAGTGCAATATAGTTGACCAATCAAATGGATTGACACTTAAGGGGAGGTTGGATTGACACTTAAGGGGAGGTCACAAATGGTGTACATTGGTAGATTGGAGGAAATTTGTCAAATATATAGGGTTTTTAAGAGATGTTCGAACATAAATCTATACATATTTAGCCCAAAATAAATAATATTATATTAGTGCGGAGTTGGGGTGAACATGCGCGCGGACCTAACAATTTTTATCATAAGAAATTTATCTCCGTGGCTTGTCTATAACATTAATCTCATCCAACCCTTTAATATGATTGCATAAGGTTTAGATTGCAACTTAAATAGAATATTTCTAACTTATCTGATACCCTAATATCAACCATTAGATAATTATCTTAAATCCAACAAATACCACAAAAATATCTTGAAGTACCAAACGATTCATATATTTTTTGTTAATCAATATCATTAGACCACAAATAAAGATGAGGGCATAAAGTTGGTGAAACATGAAACACATTCTTCAACTATGGAATTATGACCCCGCCCCAAAAGTTCATACCATTACTTGATATGCCATGATTCTTTTACGTTGGAATGCTCTAGCAAATGAGATGATGCACAATGTTAATCGACTTAATTTATTCAACGGATTGATATTCACTTGAAAACACAAGAAGGAAATGGACAGATGGCAACATTGTCTTTGGGGTAAATTCAATCAACATTTTAATTGAACCCCTCCTAATAAAGTAAACCTTATCTCAATGGACAATAAGATGCCTTGTCTCCTCTTCTTCTTTTTTTCTATTAATTGATTAATAAATTTACCCCATTTTATAATTAGTGTTAAATTCATCGAGATCCTCAAAATATCCTTAACTTTTATTCAATTGTTTTATGACAACTTTATTCTAAAAATATATATATATATATATATATATATATGTTATCTTAAGCTATACCACTTAAGCATAAAACAATAAATAAAACCATGTGAGGAGCCTTGAAATTTTTAATTTATTTTCAAATTATGTCGCCCATATTATTGTACTCGTAACTTATTTATGGGGCAAAGCCAAAAGAGAGAAGAAGTATCTTTCAGTGAGAAGATTATAGGTTTTTTAGAAATATCAATTACGCAAACGTTATAAAAAGAAATTAATAAGTACTTATATAACTTCTATGGTCAGATACTTATGTCAGATTTTGTTGAATGAATTTCATGTGGGGAAGAACAGAAAGATAACGTTCTTATAAGGGCAACTTTACACGTTTACTATATGTATTGATGTGCAGTTATAGTTAATATACAAGTAATTAATTAATTTAGTGATTACGTTGTAAGCATACATGTGGCCATGTAAGGGGACAACCCACCACCTTTTTACATTTAAATCTATTCAAACCTAACCCTAATCCTCGTTAAACTCATCCATAGCAGATATCCCTAAATAGTTAATTTGGCGAAAAATATGTAATGAAAAGAAAAATATTCTTTACTTAATACTTATTGTGTAATTAATATAATATTTTTAAAAATAATAATTAAATAATAACTATAATAAATTTATTAATATAATCAGTTGAGTTTGGTTTTCGGACTAGAATATTCCTAAAAGAAATTAATTAGTTCAAATTTGAGGTTTATGTTTTATATATCTTTTTATTCTACCAAATGTAGATTTATAGTATTTATTTGTAAACATGTGTCAATATTCTAGCGCATGCAACATAAATGGCAGAAACACAAGAATTTATAATGAATTTGTATTTGACAGAATAACGAATTGAATTAAAATTTTGAAATATGTTCATATGATTATGTGGCTATAAATCCACCTCAATTAGTTCAAAATTAAGTTAAATAGGAGCTAATTAGTTAAGACACACTAAAAAAGTCTACGACTGAAATAAGCTTAGTTGTTGTTATTATCTACACCTCTTGCGAAATTGCATAATTACAATCCATACCTCCTTAAATCAAAATATTTCAAACTCTACCTTTAAAATTTTCAAAAATTACAAATTGATCCATTTCATTAGGGTTTAATTGATTGGGATAAATATTTGAGTAATTTTTTTATTTTTAATTTTTAATTAAGGGTATTAAGGTCATTTTATTTTATCTATTAATTTACCTAAACCCTAAAACAAATGAGGTTTTTTGTAATTTTTATAATTCATAGGGACAAAGTTTGTAATATTTCTATTTATGGGAATATGAATCGTAATTATGCAATTTTATAAAGGGTGTAGATATAAAAAAACTCTATTATTAGTATATATTTGAAATCTTTGACGATAAAGTACAAACCAATCTTTCCAACATAACTTCATAACATAATACATCCCGTGGGGTAATCTAACATATATTGTATTTGGTATAATTAACAATTGACAACTAACATTTTAATTCTCATTAAATTGTTTCAAATAGTTAATGTGTTCATTCTTTGGAACAACTTCTAGAGTTTGAATCCCAATTGATTTGTGCGCGTGTTTAAAAAAACAAAAAAGAAAAACTAACACTCTAAGTATCAAATCAAAGGCCAAACAATTAAACACTGCATAAACACAATAGAACAGTGAAGGAGAACTATATTTACTATCTATGAATTAGGTCAAGTAAAATTATAAATTATTCCCTCTGATTTAACAAATTAATTACGGCTTAATCATCAGGTTTATCATATTATGAATATCTTAAAATTTTGAGAAAATACCGCTATTAATTGTTTCAGCTGAAGTATTTTTATAATTAATTATAAAAGTTCGATAAATGTTAGACATTCCATGATAATTTGCCGAACAAATGAAATTAATTTATAATTTACCTGACTTTCACATATGATATATGAATACAGAAATGACAATACAAATACTATATGAATACGATATACAAATATTATTTTTTAATTTTAAGCATTGAATTATGAATACTGCATTCGACATGACATGAAGACCTTCATTGTATGTGCAATTGGATGGTGATTTGTGAGGGCATAGATTATTGGAGTGGTGTTGCAACTAGAAAATACAGGCGATCCTTTTTGTATGATACGATTGAGGCCGGGAGACTAAAGAACTACACTTGTTTTTTACACACACAAAGCAGAACACGAGGAATGGATACTAAGGAGTAAGGACAACCTTTTTTCCTGTCCGAAAACGGAAAATTAAGAAAAAGAAACCCAACTGTAAAATTAACGTTATTGGCGGAAATTCCCATTTTTAGGACACGGACCAATCACCAATTTCTCTGTCCTACATATAATAGATTCTTTCTTTACTTTTTATCCTTTTCTCTTTTGTTTCTACTATTGGTTTTCCCTTGATAATAGTGTGGACAAGGACAATAATATGTCTTGTACATAGTACATACGGTTGTTCAATATGCATATATGCCATTTCAATGCCTTTTTTCTACAATTGATAAATGTCATATATATATATATGTAATAATAGTGATCTTTAAAATACCTCTCAATTGTTTATCATCATTTCTTATTTAATATAATGTCAAATCTTGTATAATACATAAATTGTAGGAATACTAAAAATTATCGACAGTGGTAGTGCAGTTGGTTATAAGCGTATTCATATGTACACAAGTTCGACTCCTTTTGCAGATGTGATTATATTGCTGGTGAGCAATTCACAAGTACAACCGCATGGTTAAAAAGTTATATTAAATTTTATTTAACTAAAGTATGTTACAAAATCAATATAATATAATAATATTGGACGAGTTTGAAGTTTATTATGAACATCATTTTACATAAAAAAATTTTATCTATCAGGGTTTCTCCCCACCAATTGAGTGAAGGACTAATCTTCTCAGATAGTTGAAGGCGCTTATTATGGGAACCTCTTCCAACATAGTTTTTTACATTCACGAATTTCGAATTCGAGATCTTACTTAAGTAAATTCAGGCAACCGTTCATATCATTTTACATAAATAAAATAAATAGAAAGTGTTACCTTTTTGACATTATATTCGAGAAAATCAAGAGACACAGGGAACCGACAAGTCCAGTTGCCCATCACAAAAGCACTCGACGGCAGTAAACATCATCTAACCAAACGAGTCTTAAAAACCCAATTGTCCTTGATTTTTATGATTCCTCTTCACAAAGCAAATTCTCTCTCTCTCTCTCTCTCTCTCTCTCCCCATATAATAATAGAATAGACTATATATATATGTGTGTGACTGTGTGTAGTGTGTGTATGAATATGGAAAATACTATAAATATTGAAGAGGAGAGGTTGAGCATGTAAATGTTGTTGAACTTTACTCTGCTTATCATTTTCTCCTCAGTTTTTAACTTTTGAAACCCCACTACACATATTCATACATACATAACCACCACCTCTTACTATTATCACCATATAATCATATTTATATCTTCTCCGATTCATCTCAGAGAAATTAAAGAAAGATGTTTGATCTCAATCTGAGCGCAGAATATTCCAACGGGAAGGACAAATTCGAGGCGGATCACTCCCCGGCGACGTCTCTCTCCTCCGCGGTGAACGGCTCCGGCGACACCAGCTGGAGCAACGAGGACTCGTGCTCCACACGCGCCGCCTCCCCCAGCGGCGGCGGAGACGCGGCGGCGTTCACATTCAACTTCGACATCCTCGGCGGAAACAGCAGCGGGATCAAGGGCGATCACGGGACGTTGACTTTGGCCGAGCCGGGATTGGTGACTCGGGAGCTGTTCCCGGTGAGTCGACTCGGCGAGTTGAGCATTGGAAAACAGATCGGCGGCGTACAACAACCGCAGCAGCAGGTACAACAACCGCAGCAGAAGGTACAAGCGAAGAAGAGCAGGAGGGGACCAAGGTCACGAAGCTCGCAATACAGAGGGGTTACCTTCTATAGAAGAACCGGCAGATGGGAGTCACATATTTGGTAATTTATTTTTATTTTTTTCCCTTCCAGAAAATAGGGTTTTTTTTTTTCATTTTTTTACTTATTTTTCCATTTCGATTTCGTATTTTTCAGGGACTGCGGAAAACAGGTTTATTTAGGTATGAATGTAATTGTTTAATTTCTAATATTTTTAGAATAATATATATATATATATATATATATGTAGATCAAATTTTTTGGTGGGTATTGATGGGGTGTTTGGTATTTGGCTTGTGTATTAGGCGGATTTGACACTGCTCTTACTGCAGCAAGGTGAGCAAGTAATATAGGATTTATTTGTATTTATTTTCATCATTTTTAATTTAATGAAACTTGAAATGAATTGTTTGTTTCTTGACCAGAGCCTATGATAGAGCTGCAATAAAATTCAGAGGAGTTGAAGCTGATATTAATTTCAATCTGAGTGACTATGATGAGGATATGAAACAGGTAAGAAATAGATTATTTATATGTAAATATTTACTACTATGATTCAAGTATTGGGTATTATTTATATATAAATTGCTATAATTAATTAATTCCTTAAAATGGTGTATAATTGAATGAATTATATTGTTGTGCAGACGGAGAACATGTCTAAGGAAGAATTTGTGCATATATTACGTCGGCAAAGCACAGGGTTTTCAAGAGGGAGTTCTAAGTACAGAGGAGTCACACTTCACAAATGTGGCCGTTGGGAGGCTCGAATGGGCCAGTTCCTTGGAAAAAAGTAAGTAATTGAAAGAAAAATATGATTTTAATAATAAATTAATAATTCGTTATTTGTGTTCATGTTTTTGAAGAAAATATATTTGGATGAAATGTCTTGGACAATGAATGCTCAGTTGTTTTTCTTACGGAAAATGTGTGGTGGTTTCATTTTTTTTTTAAATTTTATTAAGGAAAATAATTGGAAATTCTGTAGTAATTTTGTTATATTTGTTTTTAATTTTTTAAGACAATTATAAATGAGTTAAATATATGCATAAGCCAAGAAATTAATAAATTTGAAAAAATGGAATATATATTGGTTCTTAGTAAGGAATATTGGCATGCACTGCAGGTATATATATCTTGGGCTATTCGACTCTGAAGTAGAGGCTGCAAGGTCCTAATTATCACCATTAATTACGCACCTCCATCACACTTCATTAGTTTAATTAATTCCACTCAAAATTTTGTCATCCTAAATTATTTATGCCCTTTTTTTGTTCTCAAATTCTTTTTCTTTTTCTTTGTCTCGAATAATTAAATAGGGCTTATGATAAGGCAGCGATCGAGTGTAATGGAAGGGACGCTGTCACCAACTTTGATGCCACCACATATGGTGGAGATCAGATGATATCAGAACAAAATAGTGAAGGTTAATTATTATTACCTATTCTTGATTTTTAAACTAAATAATGAAAAAGGGTATTATATATTGTTTAATAATGTGTGTTTCGATATGAAAACAGGTAGAGGGAATGATCTTGATTTGAATTTGGGCATCTCAAGCTCTTCTCCAAATGAGGGTGGATTCCATCCTTACAACGTGCAAAATGCGAGAATGTTTAAGGTAATTTTTTTTAAGGTTTCTATATTTATCTATCACAAAGATATACATATTTTTTAAAATGTAAATTATGCCAACACATTTTGAAATTGGGTCTAATCTTACAGTTTTGATCTCCTAAAGTTTAAAAAATATAAAGTTTACATTACATTTGCATTGAGGAAGACACCTCTGACTAGCTACCTTAGAAGATGTTTATGTTAATAGGTGACAACCTATTAAAGAGAAATGCTACATTACTCGATCCCATTACAATATGGTAACTAAAGCTTATCATTGGCTTAGGAGTGGGTTATATTATTTTACTTGTTAAAATCTACACCACAATCCAAAACTAACTTGAGTCATGCTTGCATTTGTACTTATGAATAGACAAATTACGGGTTCAAATTTTATTGAAGATAGTTGAGAACCAACAAAAATCTTATTTAAAAAGTTAAAAAAAATGGGTCATTCTTCTAACCCTAGGTTTTATATCATGCTCTCATATATATATATATATATACAATTTCATACGGGTTGATCTTCATTGTGCACATTTTGCTTTAATTGTAGGTGCATGTGGAGAACTCTACAAGAGTTGGCAACGGATTAATGCCACTAACATCACAACATCCTACTTCGTTCACTCCAAACTATGAGGTAAACACTAAACATATTTGATATCCCTCCTTGCAAATTGCAATTAATTACTCAATATAATTCGAAAGGAGATTTAGTGTTTGAAAAAGATACGAATAAGAGCAGTACGTACTCGTCAAGTATATAAACGTCTTTCTACCCTGGATGGGTTAAGGTCCTTGTAGAGGAAATATGACCTATTAACTAGCTAGAAAGCCTATGTTATTGCCCTTAATAATCTGCTCAAGTTATATAAGTTTGACATTCCTGAGATTTCTGAAAATATATACATATTGTGTGCAGGAGAGAAAGGCAGAATGGAAAATGCATGAATTTCCCAGGAGGACTGCAGCATCATCAGGATTCTCAATATCACCATCAGGCGCGGCTACAAGAACAACACCTAATTCTTATCTCTGCTTCTCCTCCTCATATCCTACTAACCACTCATCCTAGCTAATTAATTACCTCTTTTTCTTTTTTTATTCTTTTTTCGTTTTCCCTAGCTAATTGGCTTAAATGGGATATTGTAGAAATTGAAAGGGTATTCTTTTTTTTTTTTTAATTTATTTAAATCGTTTTTTCTGTTTATGTTTTTTCTTTACAAATTCATCAAGTAATATTCCTTCATGTTGCTAAGGAAGAATGGTAATATAAGAACTATAAATCGAGTAAACAGCATCACATGCAGAGCAGTATCCCCAAAAATGATTAAATCTACTAAACTAATGAAATGTTCAAGATATTATCTTGAGATAAATAACCCTCTTCATATTAAACGAGATGCACGCACATTAATTGTAAGTAAAATTATATAACGTGAGAACAAAATACCCTAAACACTTTTTTTGAATATATTTATAAGGACAGATTTCGCATAATCGTACAGTCAAATCAATGGATGTTGGCCATGAAACGGGTAATTGCCGGTTTTCAATTTATAAACGTGGAAAATTTTGTTGGCAGCTCTCGACAGTATTATTTTAGTTATGTCGTTACTCCACTAATAGTAATGTGGCATCAATTTCACATTGGTCAACCCACTTTGTGCATAGTACAATTGTACTTTTATGAAGTACAAAACTTCCATATTATCTATACTATATATTACACGAAAATCTATTTTGTGTCATGAATTTTTTTTAAATATATTTTTTAATATAAATTCGACTCACGTGCTATGGTAGTTTTCTATTTAAACTTTTCTATATAGTTTTCTACTTAAACTTTTATTTTTCTGCTTAAATTTTACAGACTTTCAAATTTTTTTATTTATTTATATTCTTTATTTATCTTAATTTTATTTTTCAATTTGATATTATTTTAAATTATTTATCATAAAATTATAACTATATTAAAAATGATTATAAATTAAATAATAACTAGAAAATTTTAGTTTAATAATTTTTTGCTCATACATTGTATGTGTAGAGTTATTGGGAATTTATTAAGCGAGAGACTTAAGTTACTATAGTAAAATAATGTAAAATTCTCCTAGCCACAACATATATTAAGCGAGAGACTCAAGCTTGATCTCTTGAACTCTAAAAATAATTTATTTTCTATTTATTTATTAGTTAATTTCATCCGTCTTTATTTTTTGCACGTCTTCTTAAAAAAATGTATAGAATTGCTAGTTTAATAGAGAATTAGCTTCAACTAATTAGGGCTCGTTTACTTGGGGGTATTAGGCAGATTACTGCCTTTAAGGCTTTAATCAATAAAATCCGTCGTTTAATTTCATTAGGCTGAAGCCTTTAGTTTGGGCTTAGGCCCACAATTTCAGCAAGGCCACAAGACACGTGAATTTGAACTTTCTGTATTTCAGTTGGACAACAAAATGAACTCAATTGATGTAATAACAAATAAGTTTCCGAAGGGCATTTTAGTCAATTTACAAACATTAATTTAATATTCAGGGGCATTCCAGTAGGTCAACCCTAAATTCTAACGAAATTCTAATAGAAGTCAGTGATCTCAAACAGAACTAGAAGTTTAGGAACTACAAAATAAATATAAATAAATAAAAATAAATAAAAAATACATTGTAATTAGGTCAAATCTTAAGATACTAGATGTAATTTTTCCTAGGAGTTATTCACTAATGGGATAAGTCCGAGAATTATATTGATGAGTCATTTCATACAACAAAATACATGAAATTTCAAGTTATGGTCAAGTGACATGGATGTCATACCTAAGGATTTACGATCTCTTAGAAAATAAAAGAAGTTGCCCACAAGGCATAAAAAAATTAAAGATAAAAACTAGGTGAAGTCGCTTTAAAAAAAAAATCTCCCTTTGTGAAATGCAAAATGTGTAGAGAAGCTGACCTTAACAATAATAGGAGAAACTGACACAATAACAAACATCAAACTTTTTGTATTGCCATGAGTACGGAAAAAATAAAAAATAGTGGAGGCTTCAACTTCAAACAACAATGCAGTTGTGCAGAAATAAAAAACTAGTAATAAGAAGAAGAGGCCCTCAAACTCTTCAATAGTAATGTCATGTATAGGTGCCCAAATTTCTTCCTTAAGCATAGTGACAAAAAAGTTTCTACTGAATATTACTAATATTTTATTTGTTTGGGATGGCCGGGCTAATGATAAACTTTTGCGTCAACTTAAATTTCAACATCAATGCCATTTCCCTATTGCTTCAATTTCAACCTCTCACCATATTCACAAAACAAAAGGCCCTCCAAAATTACTTATCAAACTAGCAAGAAACCCTCAAAACCAGCAATCCTCAATTCATTAGTTAAGTTGGTTGGATCAAACACATTATTTAGAGTGAATTATAACCT
>JBBMKE010000001.1:4378169-4390776 GCA_037834125.1 Lippia alba | reverse complement strand
AATGAAAACCCAATTGTTGTGAATAAAATGGAATAAGCAAAAAGTGAGAAATACATACCCGATTACAATAGGAGTGAGAGAGAGAGAGAGGAAGTCGGAGGCTGGTTGGTGGAGACAAGCGCCGGCGAGGACAGACGTTCTTGGGGCAGATGACGGCGGTCACCGACAAAGAGAGAAATGACTGTTTTACGACTCAGGAAATGGGTTTAGTTTAC
This sequence comes from Lippia alba, assembly GCA_037834125.1. Taxonomy (NCBI): domain Eukaryota; kingdom Viridiplantae; phylum Streptophyta; class Magnoliopsida; order Lamiales; family Verbenaceae; genus Lippia; species Lippia alba. The sequence goes on along the minus strand of JBBMKE010000001.1, from coordinate 4,390,561 downwards.
TTCGCTTGAAATTGATGGGTTAGGCCATTAGCATACCCGATTTTAGCGTTTACTAGTTGTGGCCCGCAGGCCCAAGAGGTGCAGTGGGCTTTAATAATTATTAAAGAGAATCAAAGATGTTAAAATTTTTTCCTAAACCTCTTAATTTATAAAATCTTTATCTTAAATCATCAATACACAATACATTTTTTATAAACTCCCCAACCACTTAAAATGACCTTTTTGCCCCCAAATCTTATTGTCTAATACATGAGATAACAACGCAGGGCAGCACATTGCTCTTCTTTTCTTTTCCTTCCCGCCGATATTTTCCATCTCCTCCTCCTTTGTCGTCGTTGCCCCATTTTATATCTTGCTTTTTTCATTTGCTATTTGAAGAGGTCTCAATTTGTTTGATATGAAATCCAGAAAACCCAATGTACAAAAGATGGATTTCGTTGGCTTTGGGGCTGGTTCGATATGGTGCAATGTATTTTTCGAAGGTGAACATCATGTCTTTCAACTTCGGAAGGGCGATACTCTTGCAAAAGTTTATTCGGAGATTGAGAACTATTGGGCCGAGTTCGATTCTCATGCATATGTGGTGCAGTACAAGGCTGCCCATATAGATGATGAATCATGGATTAGTTTGAAAAAAGATCAAGATGTTGATAGTATGGTGTCAGTGCATGCTCTAGCAAAGCAACATATTGCAAAACTGAGAGCAATTCAGCCCCCTTCAAGTTCATCGCAGAGAAGGTAGTGTCGATTTCTTAATTGCTCTGTTATTCTCTTGTGGTTGTTATATGTCTTTGTTTAATGCGTTCTTCGTTAGGTTTGTGGTTTATTTGAAAAGGGATGACCAGGGAATGACATCTACAAGTCAAGCCATAGTCGTTAAGTTTTCCAACAATAATGAATCTAAGAGTCGTTGCATCCGGGGGTTGGTCAGGCCTAGGATGCTAATGACTGCAGGGTTCATCTAAAGAATTATCATATTGTTGTGAATAGAAATTTAAATACTTGAAGAATGATACGGATAAGATTATAATTGTTTGCCCTGATGAGAATTGCAACTGAAGGTTATATGCCTCTTTCTATAAGAGAGACTGTGAGTTTGCCATAAAAAGGCTAATTCCTGACCATGTTTGTGGTTTGGAAACTGTTACAAATAAAAGGTCACACCCTAATGCCGATTCAAATTGGGTTGCGGGTGTAATGAAGTCTCATATCATGGTCAATCATAAATACAGGCTGAAAGATATAGTCTCTTACATCCTGAAAGAGCACAAAGTGGAAATTCCATACCATATTGCATGGATTGAGAAGGAGATAGTATTGCATGAAATCCACGGTTCTGATGTTGGGTCTTATAACCGACTCCATTGGTATGTGGATGCTATGAGACGACCTAATCCCGACAGCATATGTGATTTGAAGACAAAACAACCGAATAACAGGTTTGACTGCTTGTTTATGGCTTTGAATGCATGTTTGGTTGGATTTCTCAGAGGATGTAGGAAAGTAGTTTTCCTTGACGGCACTCACATCAACGCAAATTCAAAGGTCATTTGCTTTATGCGACCACGAAAGACGGGAACAATCAGTTGTTTACAATAGCGTATGCCGTCGTTGACTCAGAGAATGATAAGAATTGGGAATGGTTCTGCGAGAAATTGAGACATGCTCTTGAAAGTCAGCGTGTATTTTGTGATTTTAGACAGCACACGTTCTTCTTCGACAGGCATCCGGGACTTGTTACACATGTGCCACGGGGTATTTCCAAGATACCAACATGCCTTCTACCTGAGACATTTGGTGGACACCTTCAGAACTCAAGTCCTTAGAAAGCATTACACCAAATATAATAAAAAACATTGGGCCAATGTATTCAGTGTTGCAGCTTATGCTCCTACTAGGGCCGAGTACTCGTTGTATATCGGCAAACTCCTTAGATCAATGTCTTTGGCCAAAGACTTCCTAGATAATTCTCATCCTGAAAATTGGGTCAATTCATTATTTTCCGGCAATCGATTTGGTATCATCAATAACAATATTGCAGAGTCTTGGAACAGTTGGGTGAAGGATGCGAGATCACTCCCAATTATAGTTTTGATTGACTGGATAAGCCAGCAGATAATGACCATAATGTGCATTAGACGGGAGCAAAGTCATGAATGACAAATGCACCTTTGTATGGATATAGAGGTAATGAATAAGGCTAAATTTGAAGTTGGGAGACCCTTGGATGTCGTGCGAGCGAACTCAGTGACATTTGAGGTGAACGAAGGGGAAGTCCGGCACACCGTAGACCTTGGCAAGCACGAATGTTTCTGTAATTACTGCAGGTCTTAAAGCTTCCATGCAAGCATTCTTGTGCGTGCATTGACAAGAAAGGGTGGTCTGTCTACGATTTCTGTGATGAAGCTTATTCGATTGAAACGTATAAAAAAACTTATGAAAATATTATTTTCCCTGTACCAAATGATGACATGGACTCAAATGTAGATGTTCAGATAAGGCCACTGGATGTCAGGCCTCAGCCTGGTCATCCGAAGAGAAAAAGGTTCATGTCGCAGGTCGTTAAAGCTGTTACAGTTTGCTCATCATGTAAAAGGTCTGGTCATAACAAAAGAACATGCAGGGCACCTGTGTCAAACTGACTGTTTATATATTGCTGAGTATGTAGTTGAATTCTGGACTCTAATCACATTTCTATGACTTGTTTTCGAGCAGAAAATGAAGATTGGACAAGATTTCGTTGGGGTGATGTTGGACCTGGTAGGATGCTATTCTTTCGATTATTACCATATAGTCCCTGAAATTGTTGTTTCCGGTTGAGGTCTCTAAATGCCGTTAGGGTTCCATCTAAGACCCCTAAACAACCTAATTTAAATTTTGGTAGAAATTACAAATGCATCTCTCATTATTTTATTGTGTTACAAAATGATCTCTATATTAACTTGAAATTACATACTGGTCCTTAAGAACCATAACGTTATTTAGGGATCTCAGTTTGAAATAATACCTCATGGACTATATAATAATAATTGAAAGAATAAGAATTATGTTGTAATTATGCCAAACTAAGAGTACTCGAATGTAATTTACTTAATTTATAAAAGTATCTATGCATCATAGATTCGAACAGATCGAGAATTTTGGCTTAATAATTAAGTGATTTTATCTTGAATATTCGGTTATGAAATTTTTATTGTATGACCATTACAGTAGTCTATCATCTCATTTAAGATCAATTATTAATAAAACTAAATTAATGAATAAGTACTATAATATATGTTATAGTTGTTCCATTATTTCTAGTATAATATTATATTAAAGTTAGGTTTTCTAATTTAAAAGAAAAATGAACTCAATTCAATACGGTTTTATATTACCGGCATGATAGGAAAATATGTACACTTTATGAGTTTACTCATGCATAATTTATAATTAAATCATTTTTGAGAATTTCTAGTGATGTCCATGCATATGATCGAACACAGGTTTCTAAATCATGCAGCGCTTAAGACCGAAGGAGACATCCTACCAAATGGCTCCATTGCAAAACCATGGAAACTATGTAGTGTCCAACAAGTAAAAGACCTAAAAGCCGTCATCAAATTCCTCTCCCTTTGGTCATCCAACATTCTCTTATCTACCCCAATCGGAATTCAACTAAGTCTCACAACATTTCAAGCCTTGACCACGAACCGCCACCTAGGGTGGCATTTCCAGGTCCTGACCGGGTCTATAGTAGTCTTCACATTTATCCCTACACCCTACTGCAATATCCCTCAGTTTATTTGATCATTGTTTTTTGCCCCTTTGGAGGATAATCTTCAGCGAAAAGCCCACACCATTGCAGCAAATGGGAATCGGTCACCTATTAACTATCGTTGGCATGGTTGTTTCGTCCCTGGTCGAGCTAAAAAGCAAGGGGGTTGGCGCTGAAATGTCAGTGTTGTGGTTGGTTCCACAATTGGCAGTAATTGGTGTCGGAGAGACATTTCATTTTTCTGGACAAGTGGGATTATATTATCAGGAGTTCCAGAGTTGTCTCAAGAGCATGGCGGCTGCTATAATCACCATGATTGTGGGAATAGGGTTTTACTTGAGCACGGTGTTGATTGGTTTTGTAGGGAGAGTGACGAAGCGGTTGCCGGATGATATTGATGATGGGAGGCTGGATAATGTGTATTGGGTGATGGCGGTGCTTGGGGTTGTCGACTTTGATAACTATCTTATTTGTTCTAGCTTCTATGAATAAAAAAGTATTGAAGTTGTGGAGGAAGATTGAAGCGAATAGAGTTCAATAACAAGGTTATGAATAAATCAATTGAGAGTGTCAATGATGTTTGTGTCTTTTAAGTTACTTATGGTATTATGAGTTTTCCAAAACGCTACATTCATTTATTATTCCATAGCAATAAGGTATAAAATTTCCAAAATGCTATAGGAAATCTCTATTTTAAGGTTTAAGGGTGTTATGCGTGATCCAAGTCATTTTGAAAAGCAATTGGGAATATGAATAATCTCCCTCAAAAGATGATGCCTACTTCTTGAAGGTTCCCAACTGCCCACCAAGCTGATTATCATCTCCCCTAATTGGCTGACTCCCTGTTCTCCTTTGCTATAAAAAGATTCCAGACAACTCAATTCTTCCACTTTTTTATATACCACAAGTTCACATAAGCTCACAATATCCAAAAATACTTCATGTTCAAGATTTTGGCATCCGAAAACTTTCTACTCAGTATTTAACATTAATTTACTTTCGCAATGACTCTTTTCATTGCTTTTACAAATTTTCCTATTAATATTGTGTATTGATCATCTATCTATTGAAGAATTAGTGTTGCTAGAAACAGCAAGCATGATTATTAATATTAAGTGTCTATCTTATTTTTTTAGTTGATAAAATTATTTCTATGAATTGTTTAATATTAATCAGTTTTTATTTTAGTAATAATTTAAATATATTAGCATTTATATCTTGAGTTATATTTTAAGTCTGACTTTTATTATTCAGATTTTTTTAATTAAATAAAACTATTTTGATAGTTGGTTGTTAATCTATACTATTATATTAAGCGTCAGGCATAGGTAGTAACTGCAATAGACTTTTTTTTTGTCCCCTAACTTTTAAAAGATTTTCTACACGATCTTTTCTTTTCTTTTCCTAATTTTAAGACTTCTTTTTTTCTTTTAATTTATTTACGTATTATCTTTTAACCCCAATTTTTTCTCTTTCTTTTCTTTTAATTTATTTATAATTTAATATTATTTCTTAAATTAGATTTTCTCTTGCATCATATTAATTTTTTCATATTCTTTTATTCTTCTTTTTAATACTTTTAATTTTTTATTATTGTTTTGACCAATTGAATTTTCATTTTTTTTATGTTTAATTTAATTTTATCGATATTATTATATTAAGCATCAGGTTCATTAATAATTATTTATTTGTTATTAATATAAAAATTTTAATTTTAATAATAAATATTTTTCGTGCACATGCATCGAATGTGCGTGGTTACTTGTATTAATTATAATATTTTAAATGTTCCGTGCTTATGCCAGTAGCCAGTTGTGTAAATAATTGAAAAACATGATTATATTTAATGCGGATTTGGCCGTAAGCCTGTAACTGCTGCTTAAAAAAATATTTATTATTTGCCCATCCCTAAAGCAGCCCACAGTTTTGTAGAATTGTGGAATCGTCACTTTTGCAATATAATTTGTAACTAAATAAAATGTTTTAAACCTCAATACTTCTTACGAACGAGATTAAATGCAAATATTATAAACTTTTCATTTAAGAGTTTCAAAAATTACAAGCTACTTCATTCAATTGAGCTTAAAAAACTAAAACAAATTATTTACAAAAAGTTCAAATGAAAATTATTAAATTCAAAATTATTTTAATTGAATAATATTTTTAAATATTTTGATATACACAATAATATAGATACGGTCCGTAGGAAGAAAGGAAAAAAAATTAAATAAATAAGTGCTCTACAATATAGATATCAATTATCATTGCGTTTGTAGTTTGTACCCCAAAAAAATCAATTATCAATTATGATAGCCTCATGGATGATTTGTTTCTTTGATTTCCAATCGGCGACGTCGTACTCTAATGAAAAGTAGTGCTGTAGGTGTAGGAGTGGGGACCTGCAGGCGGTCTTTTTTAATTATTATTCAGAATTTCCTCTTTCATATTCTATTGAGTTGGGGAAGGCATCTTTGGCCAACAAGGAGCTTTCACACTTGTTCTAGGGATAACTGAACTTATTTTCCTCTATTGCCCTCCTACCACCATCTAAATTTGAGAATTTCTCATAAACTTAGGTTAATTATTATTAATGAAATTTATTTTATTAAAATTTATATCTTTCAAAAAGTATTTTAACATTTATTTGATGGCAATAGACCGGTTGATAAATAAAAGCTAAAATTACGCCGTTCTTAATTATTAGTAGATAAACAAAAATAAAAAATTATAAAAAATATTTGAGTTATACATACTCAATTAGTAAATCACAAATATTTTGTAGTAAGGTTCTACAATCCCTTTAGTGTTAATTTACTTGTTCATTTATTCAAGGATTGAAGTAGAAATTAGTATATAGATTCATCCACGTTTTTCGACTTGGTACAGAAGAAAAATGTGGGGGAACACCCCTTGAGTGCAATCCTTATGGACTGTTGCTAGTTCATACACGGCCTTTGAGATTGTACTGTTAGACTCATTCGTCATACCGACTACAAGTTTGCCGATTTGGTGGTCAAACTTGGATATAATACTATGAAAGAGTTGCAGTTTGAGAGCAATTTTCTGAGATTAAAAATGAAGATAGTAACAACAAATTTTTAGCTTGTCTCATTGGCTATCAAAGAAAAAGTTGCCAAACAGCGTTTTCAATGCTTAAACTTCTTCAATCAATCAAATTCAATCTGACTTGCTAAATCACCTCCACATAGAATTAATTGGTCATGTTTATAGAAACTCCTCCAATCACTCCACTAAACATAAAATAAAAGGGCATTATGGTAAACTCCGTACCAACCATAATAAGACCAAAAAGTCCATCTTCATGGCTTCCAACTTCCCCTTTCAATTTCATCAATTCGCCCACCTACCAGTAAAACGCATAACGTGTACCTAGACCAATCCCAGCCGTCCATCCATCAAAAGCTCTTCCAGCCGCACGATCATCCCCATCAAAGGGACTGAAAATTTTGATTTTTCTAGAAACTTCTCTCTCCTTTTTATCTATATACTCTCGCTCCATTCTCACACATTTCTACTTGTGCTCTCCACACTCTCATTTTTAGGTCGTAAACGCTCTTTCTCTACCCGTCGATCTCTCTCTATTTTTAGGTAAATGTATTGGCATTTCTCAGATCTTCGCCTGTTTTTTCTCCGATCGGTGTGGATTTGGTCGTTTTGATGTCGTTAACTTTCTGGATTTGTGATATTTTTCGTGTTTTGCCGTTTGTTTTTTCGTGAACTATGAAGGATTTCGGAGTCGTGATGTGTGTTGTTGAATGAGAATGATATTTCTGTTTGTTTTTGTGGCTGATTATTTTTTTTTCCTGGTTGGAAATGGATCTGATTGTGGAGAACAGTGAAAATGGTGAAGAACTACCCAACTGTGAGCGAGGAGTACCTTAAGGCCGTTGACAAAGCCAAGAGGAAGCTAAGAGGCTTCATCGCTGAGAAGAACTGCGCTCCTCTCATGCTCCGTCTTGCGTATGTTATGCTATTCCCACTCCGCTTGTAGATCGTAGTTTTTTCATGATATTGTGGTGATTGGTGACTCTTCGTTCACTATTATTAAGTGATTTACTGAATATTTATCTTAGGAGTTGGGTAACTTATGGCATGCTGTAGTGATTAGTTATTTATCTGTGCAATAGGAGCATTCATCCTTAATTGTATTTTCGCAACAATGTAAATATATGATATTTTCTGAAGATTCTAAGTGAAAAGTTGCATTAACGTTGACCTATTAAAATTTCTGTTAGATCTTAAGGGTTTAACTATCAATGGAGTGTGAACTGAACTGCGTGTGATTCGTAATCTATGGCTATGGTTGTATGGGCTATGATTAGGATTTACTGAAATAGTCAAAGTTCTGTTCCAAGCACAAGATAATCTTAGAAAAGGAGCGCCAGTTGCTTGGTTTAGCAAGTCAAATTATGTGTGCCATGTGAAAGATCATGGGCCATTTGCGGATTACTAGATTTGCTTGACCATTCTATTGATAGTGATGTCAAAGCCCTGAATTCTATCGTACTCGTGCAAGCATTTGTAGGCTTGTAATCCCTTAAAATATATGCTAGTTTGCAATATATTGAACCGTTAGATTGTATCATATTCAATACGGTCTACTATTAAACTCTCTCGACATATAACTAAAATTATTTGCTTTGTGATTGTAGTTGGCACTCTGCTGGTACATATGATCAGTGCAGCAAGACCGGAGGTCCTTTTGGAACAATGAGGTTCCCGGAGGAGCTCGCGCATGGTGCCAACAAAGGTGTCGACATTGCTGTTAGACTGTTGCAACCCATCAAGGACCAATTCGAAATCCTTTCCTATGCTGACTTCTATCAGGTACTTTCTGCTCGAAGATTGAAGTATATGTCGATTTGGGGCCTTAGAACCTCACATTGATAATTGTGGAATTCATGCATTTTTTACTTTTTAATTCTTAGCTGGCTGGAATTGTTGCTGTTGAAGTTACTGGAGGACCTGATATTCCATTTCACCCAGGAAGGCCGGTTAGTGAATTTTGTCTGGATGTAGTTTTTAACAGGACAGTTTATGATTGTTCCACTGTTATGTTGTGATATTTCCATACAAAGCAATTAAAAAAACTGATAAAATGATATGTGATAGTGCTGTATTATCATTCTTTTCAAATGTAATGGGTGACTGGCTAATTAGGGGATGATCTGGCTCAATCTTTAGTTACATTAGTAGGTGTTATGACTTGTCATTTGAGCATCTGATTGTTTCATTGAAGATAAGCTATCTGATCTTTTTATGATATAGGCTATTGGTTACTGAGCATATGGTGCCTTTTATTCCCTGATTATGTATACTAAATGCCTTTCTTTAGAATTCCACAAACAAGATTGTTATTGATTGTTGTATCGTTTGGAGTTTCAGGACAAGCTGGAGCCACCAGTTGAGGGTCGCTTGCCTGATGCTACCTTGGGTAATTCTGAAACTCCCTCCTTAACAAATAGGAAGAAGCATGTGATAATCTAACTAGTTTTACACGCTGGGTGTTCCTCTTTTGCTTGCAAATTCCACTTTTTCATGTTATTCTTATCCCATCTGTTGTTATATCAGGATCTGATCACCTGAGGCAAGTGTTCGGCAAACAAATGGGTCTGAGCGACCAGGATATTGTTGCCCTTTCTGGGGGCCACACCCTGGTTAGTTATAACTCATATTATCTTTCTTGTTTCCTAGGCATGACAATATTCTGTACAAGTATTTGATTATTTCCATACAGGGAAGGTGCCATGAGGAACGTTCTGGGTTTGAGGGACCATGGACCCAAAACCCTCTCATCTTTGACAACTCCTATTTCACGTAAAGACCAACAAAACTCTCATATTTACATTTTTTTATTGGAGATGGCCATTGTCTGTCTTTTAATCTTTCTTCTCTTGATTGTGAACAGGGAGCTTGTGAGTGGAGAGAAAGAAGGGCTTTTGCAATTGCCATCAGACAAGGCTCTTCTCTCTGACCCTGTCTTCGCCCCACTCGTTCACAAATATGCTAAGGTTTGTACATCTCCAATCATACTTGTATACATTCATAAATTCTATGTGCTATTTCTTTTCTAACGAACAATTATCTTGTGTTAGGATGAGGATGCCTTCTTCAAGGATTACGCTGAGGCTCACTTGAAGCTCTCTGAGCTGGGGTAAGGCTTATTTAAGTGTTCTGCTTGCTCAATTGTTGAAGGAGTGTTGTGGGGTGTGAGGATTAGTTACCACACCTTAACTCATATTGGCATTACATTTCTGCAGATACGCCAATGCTTAAACTAGAAGAACAATGCTGCGTGTGAAGGAAGGAGCGATGGCTGATTTTTTGTCAAATTTTATGGTTCAAACTGTGTGAAAGCCCTTTGTGGTTTTGATCTGTTGAATCATTTACTGCTGCTTTTGATGGATGTGTTGAATTTTGACGTTGTTATTGCCAGTCACTAATATTTGGTCATCATCTTCCTTATAAAATAAATGTTGTAGACTAGCATGTTTTCTCATTTTGCACCACTGCTGTCCCGGTTCTTTTATTTGGATGAGGAGGTGGATCTGTGGTTGTCTCATTGACGTTTGGTCATTGATGCGTAAAATAATTCCATCTTTTATCGTAGTTGAGAGCTGTCGCTGAATAACCGAGTGGAATTAATTCGACCTGCTAGTCTGAAAATATACAAGGGCATTTTTGGGCTGAAATTGACAAGGCTGTCGCCTGCTGGATTTGGCATATAAGCACCCTTTCTTGGGTTTTGGAAGTATTATCTTCTAGCGAGTTTACCCAACTAGCAGGACCTGCTTGCATCTACTTAAATCTTTTAAACGGACATGGCCATACGCAGATCGAAACTGGAACGTAAGGGCAACCAGAATGTGTTCGATGGAATGTATCGACTAAATTCACTCTAATTAATAAATATGGTGAGAATTACCCAAATGATATTAGGTAGTAAGTAATTTATTTTTTACTTGATACGACCAATAATTGAGAGCTAATATGTAGTGAAATTCAAATAATCAGGTGTCGATCTAAAGCCTGAAACTTAAGCTCAGGTTATAATTCACTCTAAATAATGTGTTTGATCCAAACAACTTAACTAATGAAGTGAGGATTGCTGGTTTTGAGGGTTTCTTGCTAGTTTGATAAGTAATTTTGGAGGGCCTTTTGGTTTGTGAATATGGTGAGAGGTTGAAATTGAAGTAATAGGTAAATGGCATTGATGTTGAAATTTAAGTTGAGGCAAAAGTTTATCATTAGCCCGGCCATCCCAAACAAATAAAATATTAGTAATATTTAGTAGAAACTTTTTAATCACTATGCTTAAGGAAGAAATTTGGGCACCTATACATGAGAACACTATTGAAGAGTTTGAGGGCCTCTTCTTCTTATTGTTAGTTTTTCATTTCTGCACAACTGCATTGTTGTTTGAAGTTGAAGCCTCCACTATTTTTTATTTTTCCCATACTCATGGCAATACAAAAAGTTTGATGTTTGTTATTGTGATCAATTTTTCCTATTATTGTTAAGGTCAGCTTCTCTACACATTTTGCGTTTCACAAAGGGAGATTTTTTTTTTAAAGCGACTTCACCTAGTTTTTGTCTTTAATTTTTTTATGCCTTGTGGGTAACTTCTTTTATTTTCTAAGAGATCGTAAATCCTTAGGTATGACATCCATGTCACTTGACCATAATGTGAAATTTCATGTATTTTGGTTTTATGAAATAACTCATCAATATAATTCTCGGACTCATCCCTTTGGTGAATAACTGGTAGGAAAAATTACATTCTAGTATCTCAAGATTTGACCTAATTACAATGGATTTTCTATTTTTTCTTATTTATTTTGTAGTCCCTAAACTTCTAGTTCGGTTTGAGATCTCTGACTTCTATTAGGGTTTTGTCAGACTTTAGGATTGACCTACTGGAATGGCCCTGAATATTAAATTAATGGTTGTGAATTGACTAAAATGCCTTTATGGAACTTATTTGTTATTCCATCAATTGAGTTCATTTTGTTGAACTGAAATACAGAAAGTTCAAATTCACGTGTCTTGTGGCCTTGCAGAAATTGTGGGCCTAAGCCCAAGCTAAAGGCTTCAGCCTAATGAAATAAAACGACGGATTTTATTGATTAAAGCCTTAAAGGTTAGGCAGTAATCTGCCTGATACCCTTGAGTAAACGAGCCCTAAGTAGTTGGAGCTAATTCTCTATTAGCAATTTTGTACGTTCTATGCATGTGCAAATAAAAAAAGTTTCATTCTATAAATATATTAAAATTGGAATTTTTTATTAAATGTATGTTCTGTAATTATTTTTAATATATGATGAATAAATAAATATGTAGTAAAGAAAATATCATATTTATAACGCCCCGAATCCCAAATGCGCTGATTCGAAACTCGATTTATTACTTGAGTCGAGCAAGTATCAAAGTAAACGATGAATTATATAACAACTGTGACACCCTGATATCTAGAGAAGTAAGAAAAAGGCGAATTAGGACTCGTTGTGCTTCAGTACGGTGAGGAAAATTCTACTTTTAAAAACTGAAATACGTATATCTATATTATTATATCAGCCTTCGTAAGACCTTTATTTGATGATTTTGGTTTTTATTC
>JBBMKE010000001.1:4347692-4358049 GCA_037834125.1 Lippia alba | reverse complement strand
CATGTTTCTACAAGTTTGTCTTTCAGGCAAAATAGCTAAATGTCTATCCTCCATTCTCTCTCTTACAAGAAAAGTGTTCTTAGAGCCCTAAAAGTCAAAATTATGAGCCAACCGAGAAAAGACAGCAGGCTTGTATAAATTCACCATTGTCCTTATTAAAGCAAGTTACTTGTCCAGGAGATAATCTCTCTCAACTCCCTGGTTATAGTGGACTCAATCAGCATAATGAGAGTATCTTCTATATATTTCAAGGCCAGTTATTGCATCCTATGCACTGGCTAGAAAGAAAAATTGACCTTGGAAATGCTCAAAAATAAGAAGAAACATGAATATCTAGCTTTATAATATGTCCACCTCAGCAATTTAGAATTCAACCAAGGCCAATATTATCTGCTTCTCAAAATCTATGACAAAAGGCACAACAGCTGAAGAAAGTTCGAGATCAATTCAGGGGAATAAGTATAACAAAATTGCATCCACAGCTACGAGATTTTTCTTACACATTTTAAGCAGAAAACCGATATTTTTAAGCCAAAAATACTAAAAAACACCATTGCATACCTGTGAACCAAGTCTTTTCTCACGGGCTATAAGGACTAGAGCTCCCAAAAGCAAGCATATACCATGACCCCAATCCCCAAACATCACAGCGAAAAGAAATGGAAATGTGACAACGGTGTAAACTGCAGGATTTGCCTCCTGATATCTAGCAACACTGAACAAAATAAGATTTTCTATTAGTACTTTATTGTCTAGCCCCTGAGAATTAGCAGCGATAGACAAATTTACCAAGACAAAACAACTGATTATAAAGTTGAATTCTTGAAGACAAGCTAAAGAATTAATATCTCCAACCTAAAAGCAACAGTGTATATCAAGTCAAATAGTGTGAACATCTAAACCACTAATGGTTCAACTTTCTCATTCTATTCATCACTCTCCCTTAAATACACCTCACTCAAAGGTTTTTAAAACAAGGCAACAGTCAAATTCCTAAACTAGCTTCATGTCTAACAGCCAGAGCACCACCAATACCTGTCGACGAATATGTTCCTAGTTAATTGATTAAGCATATCATCTCTGATGTTTGCCAAAAAAAAAAAACTGAAGTTGTACAATGACATCAGAGGCAAAAACATCCCAATTACCAAAAATTTTCAAAACATGGAATTACATCAGAGAAGCTTTTAGCAAACATCATTCAGGAACACAAATGAGCAATGTTTTATTTAGTTCCACTGTATTTCAACTTTATTCAGCTCCAAGTCCACTGCATTAGACAGGATACTCCACAATCTTCCTACACTAGGGCTGGAAAGAGCATTTCTTAGATTTTATTTGGGAAATTGTTCTGGAATATATAAACTTCAGTTTTGTAGTTCTTAAGACAAAGGGACTTGGGTCCCAGATTTACGCAATAATCATGGAGTGTATACGAAATTCAAAGGCTTGCATTTTGATTCTCCTTCGATGAACTCGGCTTTCATGATTCATGAACATAGAGAGTGAAGTGCAACAAAATTACCAGGTTGCAAATTTGGATACTGGTACTGTTACCAAGAAGATCAAACTCACTCTAACAAATCAATACCCTTTTTTTTCACCCCAACTACAAAGATATTCTTCAATAATGGAAAAAAAAAACTAGGACTGATATAAACTTCACATCCAGACATGTCCACTAATTTTTGTCAGTTCAATAGGAAAATCAGCAAATTTAGTTGGAACCTAGAAAACATGGACCAGAAAACAACGATAATAGCAAAGCATCACATATTTGTCCACCAAAAATAATAAGTATCGCATATTTTAGTGAATAACTGCAAACTCTGTCGAGTTACCAGGATGTCAATCTGCTTCACATGCTGTAGAATGAAAGCTATATAACATGGCACAGACACCATGAATTGCAGCATGATTTATCAACATTTTTTTCATGCATAATGACATGAACGGCTAATGGATATCACATAAATGAGGCAAGTTTTTCAGTCTGAGAAGTATGGTTGCGCATAGACTTACCCATATGCATCAACAATTTCTTGATATGCATTTGTGAAATGGTTGGTTCTGAAGTATGTTGGAGGTGGCTCTAATGAATTCATGACATGAAATATTATACCCACTTGTGAACGACAATCAAAAGTTGCACGTTGCAGGGCTTCTTGAATCTACAATATTACAAAAAAATATATATATTAAACAAAATTACTTGTTGCTTAGGTTTACAGCCCAAATACACATGAATAACAGAATCGGTACCTGGGTTTTAGCAAATACAGGACACCAACCTTCACCCACTAGACACTTCTTCGTGACATCAAAATTTAGCATATTTAGTGTATCATAAATAGCCTTTTCCCTCGACACCTGGGAATTAACATAACAGACTTTAGTACACTTCCTTGCAATGATGAGTTAGAAAGAACCAAAAAAAAAAAAAAAACTAGTAATAATAATAAGAGAACCAAAAACCATATCCGACCATATTCATCCACTTCGTTAGCTGAACCCCAATAGAAGTGAGAGCTGAACTTCGATGCCGTAGGCCAGCCTCCAAGGTTGTTTCCAACTCAGACAAGCGTGACAGAACCTGAAAAACAAATAATAATAGTTAATACTAATCAGTATACTTTGTATTCACAAAAAGTAGTCTAAAGCTGGCTGCATTTTATCCAGTGAAGCCAATTGGTAAACAATTTGAGGCATCGGAACATCCTGATAAGGATTTGCTAAATGGAACTGCAAATATTAAATACAGACGTATGGGTTCATAAGACGTCACAAATTGAAATAAGAACTGTGAAGTTATCGAATTGTAGGTTCATAAGACGTCACAAATTGTAGATCAACTTGCAAGGCCAAAAAGTGTCCAAATTATATAGCTATTCTTAATCAATTTGACTCAGTATGGGTTAATGCATGTAGTCATAAGCAAATATGAGCACTAAATGACATATCAAAGAAGCAACTAATCTTCAAGATTTCCAGCCCTTTGCATCTTTTTTCAAAGCAACAGAACAGACAAATTATTTATTTAGCAACATACTTCTCTAGTTATTTGCCTCCGTTTAGCAGTGTCTTCAGGAACTGGATAGCAGTTTGCGCCACATGCTTCACAAATTTTCAGAACTTTTTTTCTTGCCTGCTCGCCTGAGAAGAATACCACAAAAACTGTTTTCTCAACCTGCAATTGCAAAAGTACATATCAGCTTTCGAAGCGTTTTGCAGCTTTCATTACTACAGATGATCAAGAATATGACAATTCAAACGGATGTGGTTCATATATCAAAATGCAGCACAGGTATTCTGTCTCCTTTTAACTCTGGAGTGGTTTTCAGTTACTCTTGACTTTTTAAATGTTTTGCTTCTGTTCAAAAAAATGAAAGCTTCATTTTACTTTTTGAACTGCTCGACTTCAGCTTTCAAATAAGAAAGTGTGCTGAATATTTTTCTATGGAATGGAAACTGGGAAAGTGGTGACCTGTTCGTTTGATATAGGGTCCATGATTTGAACATCGGCTGGTGACTGATTGAAAAGCATATTGCCCCTTGTGGTGCGAAACAAAATCCTCTCAAATCTTAGAACTTTAGATTTACAGATAATACCACTTATAAATTTTACACCAGATTGATTTGATGGTCCTGGTTGCATCTCCTGAAATTAGAAAATTTACATGAATATGGCATTGGCAATGACTCAAGCTCAAAGGCAGATGAGCAACAAAAGATAACATTACTCGGTACCTGTTCAAGCAGGGCTGCTGAATCTGAATAATCATTGTTTATGTAGACATTTTCATCTAATTCCATCTCTTCTGCTTCAGAATGACTCCACGTAGGCACAAGAAAGTCACCTGCCTGGAATCAACCATTAAAATGCTTATATATGATAGTAACACAAATAATGATGTAAATTTCTCTTTAAGAATGTTGCATTATCTTTCTCAATAGAAACACAGTAGAAAAATATCCAGAAGAAAATATTAAATGGACTTCCCTTTACTTATTTATTTTATTTTTTTGAAGTAGACTTCCCCTTATTCATCTAAGTTTTTCTTATGATTTTAATTTGCTATTATCTGGGGCACCTAAATCTAATTCATTCAACCTGTACAATGCATTCATCTTAACCTTGTTCCTGATAAAGAGACTGGTACATTGTTTAACTTACAGGACGGGCATAAAGATGCATCATTTTCAACAAAATAAAAAACTGTCACTCGCCAAAGGTTATGAAACTAGTAAGCATTTCTACTCCTCCCGAGAAACAAAATTACTCCAATATTCTTAGTATCTCGTTGACTCGTTGTATATGTTACTCCAATATCAAGAAATTCTAGTGTGTTAATTTGCCAGTTCAATGGCCAAGCAATTGCCACAAGAAAATCACATCTCCTTTCATATTCGCTCATTTTATTTCTTTGATAGCTAAATTCTTGCTCATCCTTTTTCTTTGCTGTTTGTGGATATGAAAAATAATTCATTCATTCTTTGGCGCCTTGTGTGAATTACTGTTCTGTCACTGATATTCTTTTTCTTTTCTGGGGGGTGTGCGCCAGTGTATAGTTCAGATACTAATTAGACAAAATGAACACATGTAATATCCTAATTACCTGAAATTTTACGGAAGTAACTAAATGATAGTTTTCTTTATACATGTCAAACTTGGTGGCACTGTTGATTAATTAGCAATTGTTACATTCTGTATGCTTATACTTTAACAGTTAAGAAGGCATAGAATTTTTTTTTTTTAATCCTGAAAGAATGCTTTTAACTTGACAAAGGAAAAATTGACATCAATAGTTTGTCACTGTACCTTCTGCAGAACCATCTTGAACTCAAGGAGCTCATTATATGTTTGTTGCAGTTTTTCACTGTTGGCATTCATTTCAACTAGCTCATGCTCATGCTCAGCAAGTTGAACCTAAAATCAAAAGAGATGCAAAGCTTGATAGTTACTTGGAAACAGAATAAAGAGGTATTTGTTGAATAGAATGTTAACTGGCAAATAGATCAATATGAAGATGATAAAAAATAATAGTGTGAGGAAGAAATAAACACACCTCCAATTCTTCTAATTCAATATCAGGTTCAGTAGATGGAAGAGGAGATGGCATTAGACCAGCTTTATGTATCTGATCTTTGAAAAATCTTAGCTTTCTGGACATCTCGGCGCATCTTTTAACCTGTTGACAATTTACTCAAATAAAACTTAAAACAACCAAGGAGGACGGTAGCAGAATTCAGTCACTTCCTAAAACATAGTATAAGCACTAGTAACAGACAACTCACAAGTGAATACTTTGTATACAGAACTCAGTTTCAATAAGATCATGCAAGCAAAGTAATGGAGCACTACAAAGGTCTCCACGAATTTTCTTTTCTTTGTGAAAATAGAATATCCTGAGACAACTAAACAAGCCCTAAAACAAGGATAATATAAGCACTAAAATCATATATGAAAAGAATTTCACAAAATTTATCGCAAGTGCATAACTAGAATGTGTTTGTCCAATTTCTCTAATATATGAAATGTAAGCAAGATTCTTCATATAAATATCATAACTTATATATGTGAACTCACATGCATCAGCATGTCTGTACCCTCAGGTCCATATTAGCAAGATAGACAGGTACATACACTTAATAGGCCTCAACACCTGCCCCCACCCTCAGTCCAACCAACGCAAGAAGTATATAGTAACATAACAACAGCTCCAAATGCCCCAGTGTCATTCCGAAAGGCTTTCTAGGAAAAAATTTAGTTATTTGCCTCACTTTTGGCTTCCTAAGGCGATACATTCTTTTGTTTCCAGTCATAGTCAATCCAGTCTTTCTGAACAAACTATCAATTAATGAAAACAGAATTCAATTCTTCCAAGAGAAAAGACTTGCTGAGTCTGAATCAATGGATGAGCTACAGGCCAACCAGAGCAGATGGTAAGAGCAACTAAAATTCATAAAGACAACGTTAGTGTTGCTAGTAGCTATATCTGATTATTGATTATTCTTAGGTGGTACAAAATCTCTGGTAGGCAGATCCATTGGAATGAGTTTTAACTAATTCAGCAATATACCTCTCTTGAACAAGGAATTGCTAAAGCTTCTAAAGGCAAACAGAACTTGCTGACTTTCTTTTGGTACACATAGAGAAAGAAGGAGAGTGGGGATTCATGCCATAAATGCTGGGAATAGTGTGCTGAAACAATCTGCTCCAGTCTAACCAAAAACAGAACCAAAGAAGTACAGGGAGGCAATGGAGATCAGTGCAAGCAAGTGGATAATACATATTATACATTAAAACAATCTTCAACATGCTCATCCCAAGCAAATGATATACCACCTCAAGCGACAACACTTACAATCTTTAGCATGTCTGAATTCCATGCTCGGCCACTTATTCTTATGCTTATAGCAATATGTGTATCACTTTACATGGAAATTTTAATTTTGTAGTTCTAAAAGCAATATACATCTCAACCAAATTTTTTTGACATTTTAACATTAATTTCAAGAAAAAATCACCATTAATAAAAAGTCTAATTGACCAAAGAGTCAAACCATCTTAAATGCAGGAAAAAGTAAGTAGTGGGAGTAGTTTACCATTTCCTAAAGAGTTTAGACTATATGCAGGTATGACACCCACATCTAGGAAAGGAATGAACAGCATATATATCAAATAAGAGAACTCATGGGAGCATACCTGATTAACAAATGTTCTCTGGAAAGGGCTTTTATCTTCATTTAACTGCCAATAAACAAAAAAACACACACACACAGCTGGTGCATCAATAACTACTTGCAAAGAATAAACAAGATCTACGCAGGCTTAACGACTTCTACATATGATCTCAATATAACTCGAGAAGAATTCCCGAAAATAGTTCACGCTAGCATTTTCTATAGAGGTTAAAACTGTAAAAACCCTGATTTAAATAACAATATCATCATGTACAACTTGAAGGATCAAATGCTTGCTAAATGCTGACAATAGCGAACAAGGGATTTTTTTTTATTTTTTTTATTTTTTTTTCGAAGTTTTTTGTCAAAAACGGACCGTTACTCAATGAACTGCAACTATATGCCAATTTTATTCTCATTACCAACACTCTTATTGAAACAACTGAATAAAATTCTTTCAGATTAGTTTCAAACGGATAGGCTATATACACATTATCACACTAAAAAAGACAATTCATATAAGGATCAATTATTCTGTGCAAATAATAAAACCGAAACAAATCGCCCATTATTCCTGAGCAGTTCACCTATTGCAACCAATGGATCAATATTCCCATTCTATCACCATCTAATTGCACGTCCCATAAATTCTAGCAGTGGATCGGACAAAAAAAGGATCAAAAAACAAAAGAAAGAGATCTGAACGTACATCGCGGAATTGGAGGAGACCGAGTTGCCCGAGATAAGAAACGGCCCTGTGAGCGGACTCAACAGGGATAATGAGCTGCGCAAACATCATCTTCTCGGAGCGCATCAGATCCATGCTCGGCAATTTGTCTACGTACTCCATTTTCCATCCAATCCCCAAAACACACGCTTATTTGACACAATACGGATCACAATCACCTCTTCCTAGATCTGAAACCTACCCAAAAACAACGAAACACAGGAACGTATTGCAAGGTTGAGTATGTGAGAGAGAGAGAGAATCTGGCATGGGAAGGAGTTATAGGTATAGGTTTACGTGGGGAGGAAATTTTATGGCAGTGATGGTGGCAACTGCCATGGAGGAATTTTTGAGTGTCGTTCTCGGTTTTAATTGGGGAGAAAGAAGAGAAGAAGAATAAGATTGAAGAAAAGGTAAACGCTACGCCGATGACCTCTTTTACGGGTTGTGGAAACGTGGGAAGTTTTCACTTTTAGTAATAAATTCTTTGAATTAATTGATAAAAAGGATAATTAATATCTTCAAAGGGAATTTTCATGCACTTTTGTTAATTTTTAGCTCGATGGACGGTGGATTAGGTAAAAAAATATGCGTGCCCATTTATTGTATTTTTTACCGCCAAAAGGCTATGCAAAATAGAAATATTGATATGTTTTTTTTTTAATAACCTATTTTTGTAGGTCGAGTGGAGGACCACTTAAGGTGTAAATTAACATAATGTTGAACCGCTAAATTACACTAAGGACTCGAGCTCGAATTCTTTAATTAAATTAATATAATGTTGAACCGTTGAGTTAAATCAACGATAAATTACACCATTTAATCGTAGAAATATTGATATTTGTATTAGTTTATTATCTCTAAAAATAAGAGATATTACCAGTCTTACTTGATCCGGTTATGAATTGTAGATCGTAGTATTTTTCTTTAGAAATAAGAGTAATTTACATGTGGGTTTTAGGTTCGTGAGGAAGTTTCACTTTTAGTAATAAATTTCATGAAATAATGAAAAGAAAACGTGGAACTCCTTATGTTGCTATTGAGCTGATGCCTTTAGAAGAGGCATGTTATATGTTAAGAAACACAATGCCATATTTATTTACTAGTTTATAACCTGGTGGAACTGGAATCCGGACAAATTGATGGACTAATGCAATTAACAGTGCAGCAGGAAACTTATCAACAAAATACAATGAAAACCATTTCTCAATGGGATCATGGGAATATCTGCATTTAGTATTTGACAGTCACCATATAATGGGGGTTCAATCCCCAACTTCTCTAGCCCATCCAGCCAACATTTTTTTCTTTTTTTTCCCCTTTTTTTTTGGCCTTTCGAAACTCCATCCAACGAAAACTAGATCACCACGTATGGTTACAGTTGAGCTTGTATATTTTTCATCACCCTTCTCTCCTCCTATAACAAAAAATTAAAGGATAACTTACATAAATATCCATACACGGTTCCTCAAGGCATCTTCAAGAGTTCCAATGAAATGGGTGAAACCACACCGGCCAATCAACCCCAATACCTGCTATCGTCTTCAACACTTAGTTGTACGCAAGACCTCACAAATTTCCTCCACACGATCCCACCGTTGGCAACCATTAAGAACGCAAGTGTACCATACTGGCATAAAACCCAATATGGGGGCATTCTCAAACATGGTTCTCCTGCAAATGCCTCTTGTGGGCCCCATCAGGAAATCCATGCCTCCCCAATCCATTTTGTTTCCCAAACCCTTGCCCATAATCCGTCCGTTGCTTTCCATCCAATGATTTATGATCCAACGGACTCCCAGGCTTCCTCTTGCGTGAGCCCGACTTAGGTGATTGATAACCTCTATCAGCATCATCAGACGGTTCCACTTCTCCTTCTTCTACAGCATCAAGTTCGTCTCTATTTGAAGATTTTGACCGGCTTGATTTTTTTTCATGAGGCAATTCGACGTCTTCCAGTTCTCTCTCGAGCTCGTCCAACGGGTCCACTTTACGAGTTATATCTCCAAGGGCTTTCCTCCGCTCAAACGCTGCTTTAAGCTTTTCCCTGTCCAGCTTTTTATCCTTCACTTCTAATTTTTTATCCCTATTTTCAGAATTCCCAGATTGCCCTTCTTGATCATTCCTCTTCATCTCACCTGAAACTGGCTTAGGCTCTCGTTCATGGTGCTGGTTATCATGAATATCATCTTCTTTGCTATTGGTTTCAGAGCTTCCATGGTCATTATTTCTTACTCTGGGGGGCCCACTATGGCTATTTTCATGTGATTGGTCAGGGACAGGCCTTGGCGGTGCTGGTTTTGCCTTGGAACTATAACTGGCAACATGCTCGTCATTTCCGGGACCTTTTAGATTACTCCCTTCTGCTTCACTGGGCTGAGACTGGGGTGCTTTATTTTGTTCATATAATTCCAACATCTGATTGCTAACATCTGCAAAGGAACACATCGGATATCAAGACAAAGGGAAAGGTTTTGTTATGTTACAAAATCAAATGCTACATAACTGCAATTAATTGACTCATCCATAACCCTCCCCCTTTTCTCCTTGTCTTCACAATACTAGCAGTGAGCCAAACTCATTGCATGTGCTATTTTTTTTTTTTTTTAACACACAACCCCAAGTGGGATTCGAACCTAGGCCATAGCCTGGAAAAAAACCACTTGAACCAACCCCTTTTGGCTTCATTGCGTGTGCTAATTAAAGCATAATGTTATTTAATTACAAGTTCAAACAAATGGTTCTTAAGGGGGCGACCAACGCTTATAATCTTCGTATAGGTAAGTAAAAATGTGAGATTCAATAAAAAAGAACTAGTAATTTTTTCCAAAAAGAATATGTACCCTCCAATTGGCGAGGGGTGACATCGAACTCCTGCCACCAAACCTTCTCTCCATCAGATGGAAGCTTTACTTTGAGAAACTTGGCAGCAAGAAAAATAGCACC
>JBBMKE010000001.1:4332935-4347592 GCA_037834125.1 Lippia alba | reverse complement strand
GGTGCTATTTTTCTTGCTGCCAAGTTTCTCAAAGTAAAGCTTCCATCTGATGGAGAGAAGGTTTGGTGGCAGGAGTTTGATGTCACTCCCCGCCAATTGGAGGGTACACATGTCTCTTTGGGAAAAATGAGTTCTTTATTGAATCTCACATTTTTCACTAAAGGGCGTCAACACCCTTTATTAACTGTGCTGGTGTCTTAGGACTGCTCTTTCTTCTCTTTTCTATTTTCTCACTTGAGCAACAATATTTTCTACTTTCTTTTTATATTTATCATTTAACTAATATGATTTATCTTGTTTTGATTTATTCTTTTATTTATATTACATTTAC
Source organism: Lippia alba (assembly GCA_037834125.1). Taxonomy (NCBI): domain Eukaryota; kingdom Viridiplantae; phylum Streptophyta; class Magnoliopsida; order Lamiales; family Verbenaceae; genus Lippia; species Lippia alba. Next base: position 4,347,261 of record JBBMKE010000001.1, on the reverse strand, counting down.
TAGTTATATTAAAATAATTAGAAAACTACATATTAATCTCACGTTTGCACACACATCTAGTGTGCGTCACTGCTAGTGTTTAGAATTCAAGGAGAAAAGGGGAGGGTCAAGGATGATGCAATTGCTTACAATTAGGAATATTTGATTTTGTAACAGAACGAAACACTTTCCCTTTTAACTTGATATATTTTGTGTTCCTTTTCAGAGGTCAGCAATCAGATGTTGGAACTATATGAGCAAAATAGAGTACCCCAGTCTCAGCCTAGTGAAGCCGAAGGGAGCAATCAAAAAGGTCCTGGAAATGACGAACATATTGCCAGTTATAGTTCCAAGGCAAAGCCAGCACCGCCAAGGCCTTTGCCTGACCAATCACATGAAAATAACATTAGTGGGCCCCCCAGAGTACGAAATAATGACCCCGGTAGCTCTGAAACCAATAGCAAAGAAGATGATAATATTAATGATATCCAGCACCATGAACGAGAGCCTAAGCCAAATTCAGGTGAAATCAAGAAGAATGATCAAGAAGGGCATTCTGGGAATGTTGAAAATAGGAATAATAAATTAGAAGTGAAGGATAAAAAGCTGGACAGAGAGAAGCTTAAAGCAGCCTTTGAACGAAGGAAAGCAGCCCTGGGAGACATAACTCGTAAAGCGGACCCCTTGGACGAGCTTGAGAGGGAATTGGAGGATGTCGAATTGCCGCATGAAAAAAAGTCAAACCGATCGATATCTTCAAACAGAGAGGAATTCGATGCTGTGGAAGAAGGAGAAGTGGAACCGTCTGATGATACTGATAGAGGGTACCAATCACCTAAGTCAGGCTCACGCAAGAGGAAGCCCGGGAGCCCGTTGGATCATAAATCATCGGATGTAAAGCAACGGTTGGATTATGCGTCGAAGCAAAACCACCATGGTTACAATGAAGATAGAAATGGATCTGGGAGGCATGGATATTCAGAAAGGGATCACAAAAAACACTAATTATGATGGATTTTGTGCTTTGCGCATATCTGATCGGAATATGTGGGTTCTTTGGACCTAAATGGTGATATAGTTGCATGCTTGAGGGGACCCCTCAGTAACTGGTAAGTTATTGATAAAATATTGAGATTGATTGTTTACGAGCTAGAACGATTTTTACCTATTTTATTGGAACTTGGGGTCCTTGAGGGGATCATGATTTTGTTGAGGAAACTGTGTATGGTGATTGTATAAATTGCCCTTGTATTTGAATTTGTATGAAGGAAAAAAAATGAAAGAGAAGAAATAGAAAGATTCAAGTTCCAAGTGTATCCTTGTGTGGTGATCATCTACAGTTGTCGGACTGTTGCGGAGAAGGGCAAAAAGAAGAAGAATCGAGGTGGGGTGGGGGATATTCGGCTGGGGAGAAGTGCAGGATTGGGGATAAAAGGCCTATTTTTATGGTATGAGAAGGTGAGACAATTTTCAAAAGCAGAATTTCTATAATTTTAGTGAGAGATGCTTTTCATTTATGTATCAATTCCTCCTCCGTTTATTTTTCCCTTCTTCACCGAAAGAACTGTTTGAGCTTGGATGCGAATTATGCAGTAATATATGTTGTTATACTCCTTGAGGCAGGTTATATATATTAAGAGTATTTGATTGATGTAATGACTAAAACATGTATGTATTGATTATATGTTTATTCTAGGGCATGTTCAGAGTCGTGTGATGTGTTTTATGGTTCTGGTATACAGTAATTCAGAACTGCTCTCAGTATTTAAGTAACTGAAAACGTAGAATAAACTTTTCACATTTAACCCGACCATTTTCTCCAAAACCGATCGAATTAGTTTGATCGGTGATGGTGAAACACTTGAACATCGATAGTTCATTGTGCCAGTGTGGAGCATTAAAAATGGAAAAATAACTGCAAAATAAAGGGTACAAATAAAATCGTTGTGTAACTTAAAAAGCTACACAGAATTCTGGCTTTATGAACGAAACGGCATGGTGTCATGGTAGAATGGCAATTCAACGAGGGTATGTATGTAAGTAAAAGAAATTCGACATGAAGGTCATTTGTTATTTAAAAACTCCAGATGGGTCCGGATGTAATAAAGAAAGTATGATAAGATATTCAAGGAAGCAACATGGCTCATCAAAGTTCAAACTAACATGCTACAATACTGCATTCCAGTGCCATATATAAGTTACATTCACACTCACTTCCTCATAAACATGTAAAAATACGATAAGTTTTCACGACAAAAGCGACCAACATCCTCACAACGATATCCTAAACAACAATAAGAAAGACAAGTAGAGCAGCAGCAAATTCCCGCCCTTTTACTTCTGTGGCTTCTTCCACAAAACCCCAAGCCTTCTCAACATATTAGCGTTTTTCTTCTTCATCAGCTCCTCATCAAGATCATCACCGTAAGGCGAGTTTATCTTACCCGTTCTTGGACTATAATGACTGTCCATTGACCCTGTTCTCTCCATGAGGTGGCCGTTGTTTCCTGCAGAAAGCATAGATGCAGCAGCTTCTGCAGCTTTTCTCCACTGATCAGACTGAACTTTTATCCTCCTCAACTCCGCTTCCATCTCTGCATTAGCTGCTTGAGCAGCTTTTAACTGCTCCGCCACTCTGACGGCTTTTCTGTTGCTCCTATCAACTTCTTCCGTCATGTAGCCAACTTTCATCAGAGCTTCTCTCTCAGCAGCCCTTGCAGACGACACGATCTCGTCCTCATTTCCCAAATTAACCCTGCTCATTTCTTGAATTTCCTTCTTTAGCCTCTCGTTTTGGTCCGAGATGTTTCGCCACTCTCTCTCCTTGATGGTCAAATGGGCTTTCAGATTTTCTATCTCGTTTTCGAGCTCGTTCTCTCTCTGTCCTGAAACGGTGCTCTCCAGCTTCTTCGAGAGCCCCTCGTTTTCTTCACATATCCCTTGTAATTCGGTTTCCTTATCCATTAGATTGGCTTTCAGCTCTTCGATTTCGTATTTCGACTTTTGTAGTAAAGAATCGAGCTCGGCCTCTCTTTGATCAGACAAAGATTTGATCTTTCCCACCATTTCTGACGCGGTTCTCATCTCTTCTGCAGCCTTTGCTTGTTCTTCATTGATTCTCATCTCAGAAGCTTCTAAAGCAGATTTTAGATTCTCAACTTCGAGTTTCAAGGAATTCACCTCAGCAGTTCTTTCTACCTCTATTGGGACAATCTCAGAGTCGTCTCGGGAGCCTTTTTTGCTGCTGATATCTGCATTGAGTTTGGCTACAAGCTCTTCAAGATAATTAACTCGGGCCCTTGATTCGTTGAGCTCAGATGCTAATGCGTCATATGCTTCACGGGCTTTCAGCCCGTCTGATCTTAATGCCTCGACCAGCTTTTTTGCTGCTTCTAATTGAGTCAGGGTTCCAGCAACAGCTTCCTGAGCTTGTGTTTCAGATTCTTTGCTGTCTTTCAGCTGCTTTTTCATGTCTTCCACAAGCAGAAGTGTTGCAGATAACTTTTCTTTCAGATTCTCAAGCTTGTTTGTGTCGGTTTCAGTGTTCTTCAAATGGGTAGCTTCAGATTCAGCTAAAGTTTGGAGCTGAAGCTTGAGCTGTTCGATCTCTTCTAACGCAGAGGCTAATGCAGCCGAATCATCAGATTGTATTGCTTCTGCTTTCTGTTCGTGAGAGGGTTTGTTGGATTCTTCGAGCTTCAGAGAGAGGGCCAAGAGCTGTTGATTAGAGTCTTCAGCATCTTTCTGGGCTTGTTTCTTTAGTTCTTCAGTAGCGCATAGTTGATTCTTCACAGTTTGAAGATCATTCTCGAGCTGAGTTATCTGTGACTCGAGTTCAGAAACTCGGCTCGGACGCTTTTTCTGGAAGTTGAACCCAGAAAAGTAAAAGCACAATTAGTTACATATGTAGCATTTAGTAGAAGTAATTACGATGCCGTCCCCTGTAACTATCTGTGATTACAATGACCTCCCTTGTAACTTTTGTCTACTCAGAGTTACCCCGTTCTGTCAATCACTAGATAGTCAAGTGATTGCATCTTTATATTTTAATAAACTTTCCAATATACAGATTATGCTATCCAATTTATTTATTTATATTCGTTTTTGTAAAATTTGTTATCTTTTACAAATTATGATTTGCACAAGGAGTAAATGTAATTTTGGATAAAGATGAGGGAGGTTGGGAACAATGAAAAAATATATGTTACTAGCATGCTAAATATATAATTTGTCAAGAATCAATTTCAGGCCAGGATATGCAAAAGGTATAAGGGAAGAATTTCTTGCATACACTGGAGTTTCAACCCCACATATTCAGACTGTGTTGCATCTTCAATTCATTTCGAATAAGAAATACTAATATACAAAATGTGGCGAAATCTCCACCATTTTGCCCATTTATAATTTCCTAATGAAGAGCATGATACTATTTTCTATTTTTTCAATTAGGTTGTGTTTGTACCTCAGTCGAAGATGGGCTTCTTGGTGCCTTGTGATTGTCTACTTTAGGACTTTTCTCTTTGGGTGTTCTACTTGCTTGGTTAGATGAAGATGCCGTATGCTCGAAGTATCGTGGGCCCGTCTTGAGCTGGCGCACCACTCGAGGAGATATCTTTTGAGATGCTTCAGAGGAATTAGCAGAAGCAGCAGCTTGGGGGGAATTCTTTTGAGATGCTTCTACTGAGGAGACGGATCGAGGAGAGTTCCTTTGGGGCCCACCCGACAAACTCTTTCTGAAACGGCGTAAATCAAACAGAAGAAAAGAGTATAATGAGCAAAAATTCGAAAAAGGGAATGCAAATTGCAGCAGCAAAACAACATTTAGAATCAACAATCAATTTTCCTTTTCCAGAGAAGGTATTCAAGTTACTTCTAATATCAAGTGCAACAGAAGATCGTTACCTCTAATCGCATGGAGAAAGTTAAAAAGAGTTGGAACACACACACACTTACAGATCTGATTTCAACTGAAAACAATGAGCATACCGTGGCACTCGAGAATCAAATTCAACATAATACTAATTCAATCAAGAATATCTCAATGTACAGAAAGTTCTTCGGGGAAACATGAAAGAGCACCGCTTAGAACACTAAATCCATAACACACAAACATAAAAATCGAATCTTTGCCATGAAAAATTTGAAACAGTAATGGTATGAAGGACTAAACACCTCTAAACAAGCCAATAACATAAATTCTACCTTGCTTTGGGAGTTTGCATATTTCTTAACTACCTTCTGTACACAAAGTAAATTTGGTGTTGTAAATACTTGCTGCTACTTAAATGCCAGACCTGCGAAGGCACAGAAAAATTAAAACCAGATATGAGAAACATGAGAATCCAATGAAATAAATGCAGACACTGAATTGGCTCATCTATAAACAGCCACTTCCATCAAATGTACCTGCTCAACAGACTGAAAAAATGGAAACATTTAAATCCCAAAACCAACAAACATCATGACATTAATATACCAACTCTTTTGAAAATTACATGTTTCCCCCTTTTTCCCCCAAGCATAATTCAGTAATCCCGGAATAAATGCAGTCACGAGGCGCCCGCAACTATGAAAAGGAAGGACCATTGGGACACTGATAGTCCCAAGTGGGGACATGGAGAAAATTTTGCATATCTAGGGGTGGATTTGTAATTTCACAATACCCTCCATTCTTGCCGAGATTAATGGTGGGCATAAATTTATATTTCTGGAGAAAAGAATAACAATAATGGAGCTGACAAGGTTGCGCTGCAACAGTCAAAATTTTGCAACTAAACAAGATTCACAGTATTAAACAAAACATATAAATTTGAATATTAGTGACAACCACCAACTATTAGTGTGAAAATGTTTAAAAATCAAAACGAGAAGACCATTATAAACCTGCTACGGTTCCAGATTCAGAAATCTAGCAAATAGTTGACTACATTGGAGAGTTTTGAAGGGAATTTTTTTAAAAAAAAAGAATCTTGATAAGACATGAAAATGGTGCAAGAAACCAAGGGAAAAAGACAGCCAAAAGAAAGAGAGAATGTAAAAGAGTTTTTGAAAAGAAACTTTCAGAGATTTTGGTATTTGCTTTTAAACAAAGCCTGCAAAGTAACTGATGAGGTTGAAGCCTTCCAGAAAACAAACAGGAATATTTTTCTTACAAAAAAGTAAAATAATATTTCAAACCCAGATGCCGGATCTCACAATGCAGAGCCATTTCCCATTTTTTCCCCTCTTTCGATCGAGTTCAAACTTGACTAAATCAGCTCTCCCTTCTAGATTTTGACGCAAAAACCAAGGAGAATGACGAAAAACTCAAATGGGTTTTTAAATAATCGCCTGTTTCGAGAAGATAAGAGACTAAACAATGCTATAACGAAAGATAAACGCAACGCGAGCATTTCTTTCCTTACCCAGAAAAATAAAAAGAAAAATTGTACCAAGTGTTCAACTTCTGCAGCAGCAGCAGCAGGAATAAGTTTGTAAAGCACTAAGAGAAGAAGAAATAAGCAGCCATTGTTAAAGCATGAGCTCAGTTATCGAGGCGCCTTCATTATTCTCGCAAATGCGTATGGTTTTTCAAGTAGTGGGTGAGAGTGTGGTTGTGGGGACGGTTCTTGATTAAGATAAGTGGTTTTAGTAGAGACAAATGATTTGGGGATACACGACACTCGACAGTAGTGGAGAATTGTCGTTATACTAGAGAAGAGAGTGTAGGACTGTAGTGACTAGAGGGAATAGGGAAGAGAGGGATTGTGGCGAGATTTTTGTAAACATGTCTTGCTTTCTACAATGATTGGCTTCTTCTATAGTTTTAAAATTAAAATCAAATTGTCAAACGATCCAAAATAATATATTCTATTCGAATTTCATTTGATTGTACGCACCCAAAGAAACAAGATTAAAATTAAATTTCTCAATAAAAGAAATAATAATAATAATAATAGTAAAACTAAGTTTTAAGTTTTCTATGTTTTTTATTTGATAATGCATTCTTACTTAGTATAATTGAGATGATTATAGGTTTGGGACTTTTTCTAATTGCTAAGTAAAGATGTCTTTTTGACACCCATTTTTAATGTATTGTCATTTTATAAAAGTGTTCCAACTATCATTTTATAAAAGTGTTCCACCCTTTTTTCTACTTCCTACAAGAAGGTCAAGTTTACCTTTTATAAAAGTGTACTATCATATATATGTAGTTTATATATAAACAATATTTGATTTTATTTAACACTTGACGTAAACAAGTCAATTTCATTATTTATAGTTTTATGATGAACATGTTTTAGAACTAATTTGTACGATCAAACTCGGATATAAGAATTAAAAAAATCTGAAGTCTGTCTTAGTCGAAACTTAATCACTATGAATGTAAAATTTTGGAGTGCGCTCGAAGTAATAAGAGAATTAAGTAATTTAGTTGACAGTGATGAGTTAATTTAAAATTTTTGAATTTTTTTATTATTCTATCAGCAATTGTCTTTTATTTTTATTTTCAATCAATATTAACTTTGATATACTATTCAAAATAACATAGGAAAAAGATCACTTATTTCTCAATCACTGTCTATCATTATTGCTAGTGAGATAACATTCTTCTTGAAGGGTACAATAACATTATAAAAAAGGAAAAAAACTAGATAATTTGGACTTAAAAACGGATATGAGTAATGTGTATGATCATGTGCAATGAAATGGACTTAAAAAAAGAAAATAATCTTGTTATCCCTCTTATCATGCTCTCAACAGTTACGATCTAACTGATCAACTTCGCTACACTAGTGTTTGAATGATTTATGTTGAAATTGAGCAAGAAATGGGTTAAACGATGGTGGGAGAGAGGTGAGCAACAAGTCCACTGAAATCTTCCCTCTCAATGGCATGTCCATGGCTGCAAGTTTCTCAATAAGACTAAGAAATTTTAGTCCATACTCATGGACACTAGACCGTTCCCTCATGCGAAGATGAAATAATTCCTTCGACATGTTATATCTTGTAACTCATTCCTGAGGACAGTATAATTGTTCTAAGTGGTTGTAAATCTTTTAAGCATGTTCCATGATTTCATGTTGCCTTTGCATGTCCGGAGACATATTGGCAAACAGTAGATAATGAGGGAGATTATCATCCTTCCTCTTAGTGCTCACATCCCGCTCAACTCGGGTTGGAGCCTCCCCTTCAAGAACAAGTTTCGCCTTGTAGTGAACGTATGTTATATTTTTGGAATTTAGAATGATTTTTAAATCCTTCACACAATCAGAATAATTGAGACCAGTCAACTTGTTTGACTTAAGAATAGATACGAGCGGATTTTTTGTTTCAAACTTATAGAGAATCACATAAACTACAACCTAAATAAAAAGTAGAAAAACATGAGCATGCTGGATAATGACGTTATATATATAATAAGTTTTTTAATTATTTGTAACTCCTACTGCTTTTACAAAATGTTAAATTCCCAATGATTTTATAAGAAACTTATTTTCCAGTGGGTACTAAGATCCCAAACATTTTATCCTTGGACCCACAACTCGTGAGACATCTAAGAATGAAACTTTTAGGTAGGTACTAGTTGCCAATTCAATCTCTTATAGGACTCTTAGTAATGTGTTACATCACTCATCTTTCAATATAGAGTCACGACTCGTGCGATATCTATACCATAAATGTTATAAAAATGAGTTATATTAAAAAAACCTTGATTGGAGATGTTTCCTCTTCGAAGGTAATACATACAACGTCTTCTTGCAAGATATGCCAGATGTTTTTTTGAGTTCTCTTCTACGTTGATTGTTTGATTGAATTGAAATATCAAAATCATCACTCTATCTATATTGTTAGCGAATTTCCCTTTGTGGATGAAGATGATTAGCTCGATCCACTGAGTTCATTTGCTCACCTCTTTGTCTTGCATGAAAGTTATTTTTCGATGTACAAGCTCTGATTCAGTGGTAATATCATTGATATCTGTATCTAAATCTCATCTCTCAATCACCACTCGCCAGAGCAATAAATTTATCAACCTATAAATAAACAAATGGAATCAAATTTTTATTGTAAATATAGTTAATTATTGATTGTAAATGGAATGAAATATAGTAATTTTTTTGTAAGTATGATTGTTAAAGACATTATTTGTAGAATAAAGAAATACATATTATTGATTAATTACATCGAGCCTAAAATGTAAAAAATTTGTATGTGTATAGAATAATTAAATAGTATGAATCTGTTAATCAAACAATATGAGTCTACATATTATATATGGGCAATTATTAAATTTTACAATAAATTTTTTAATTTACAAAACCTCAGGAAAAAATGATAATTAATGGGAGGACGCAAACCACAATTTTACAAAATACTATCACTATTAATAGAAGTTGTAGATGTCAGTTGGTTAAGTATAGGCACAGATAAACGGAAACCACATAAGATTTTCTCACTTGCTGTTGAACTAAAGCAACGAAACAATTTCGCCACACAAATTACCAAAACTTCATCAAGTAACGACTTGTTTGAAATATCCATGTAAACTAAATTTGAAACCAATGATGATATGTAATACCAAGTTACCAACACTCATCATCGATGGCTTATCAATTTTAAAAGAATATATAATAAAATTAATAAATTATTTTGTCACCAAATCGTAATAATGATTTACATTAACATACTTAAGAGAAAATACATAATAACACTTACTGTAGTCTCTAATCTTGATTCTTTATTTTGGATGTCAATCTGTCTGTGTTCCACAACCAACCTGTTACATAAGATAAAAAGACTATACAGAAAATCTTGTTGAAAATATCTAAAATAAATAGAAACCAAAAAACACGTATAATAACACATCAGTGTAGACAAATAAACTTGGACCCAAGACAAGAAATAAAAAATGTATTTGTCTTCTTAAAAAATGTGAACCGGGTGAATGGGATATATACTTTTTTGTTTGGTTGTGATATCCAGATTATCTGCTAATTATGTTATGAGTATTATAAGATTTACACTAAAAATGAAACTTTAACAAATAGTAAAAATTATCTGTGTGATGCAACTGAAAACACATTATGCGTTAAAGAATAAAACTCGAATAGTTTACTTGGTTAGAGTACAATCGATTATTTTTTGATAATGGACAGAATGATTGTGATTTATTTAAACAACCTAGCATTTACTTCTCAAGATGTTTTTTTTTTGTTCAAAACTTCTCAAGATCATGACAGTGGGTAATAATTAATTTCTTGGATATTGTTTACATTGAATGGCCCAATCCAGATAGAGATACGTGTTCTTTCAATTTTACCCTTTATTTCATTGAATGACCCAGACCAGAAAAAAGAAAATGATGATTATTGTTGTAATTATGCGGAGACATGAGGGCACAATTGTCTTTTAATGCAACCCAATGGCAGTGGGCTAATTAGCAACATATTTTGGGACTTGTCATTTACCACATTCGACTCCATTAGACCCATAAGGGATGCGGGCCTGCACCGACCCAATAGAAGTAAACGCTATTAACGCTCGGAAACCAAACCCAATCTAGAGATAAATGGAAAAGTAAACTCAGAGCGGTAAATTTATAAAAACCCGTAAATTCATGTAATGGAGATTCAAAAGTTTCAAACATTCAAACAAAAATTGGAATGTGCTCTTTTGGATCTCTCAATTCCTAATGATTATATTCATTCAAGCATATATTTACTCTTTATCAAAGTAATATATGTATGAATGAAAGAATAAGATGGAGTTAACAACAGCCTGGTTTGCGAGTATGTGTATCCTTTAAGTACCAATATTGAATTATCTAACGTTATGAATATAAAAGAACCGTCTTGATGTCTTCGACTCTTGGATTTTTTTTTTTCAGCCCTCACCTTTTAATTATTTTCTTTCGTTGACTCTTTTCTTTTCTTTTCGTGATTTTTAAAAAATAATATATATATATATATATACATATTCTCTCTTAAACTCAATTTTCTCTCTTTTTTTTCCTTTGAATTTATTTATGTACTATCTCTTAACTTCAATTTTCTCTTGCATCACGTTAATATTTTTCATATTCTTTTATCTTTTATCTTAATAATTTTAGTTTTTTATTATTATCTTGAATTAAATGATTCTGATTTTTCTTGGTACTTTTAATTTATTTTTATCTATTTTATTATACTAAACATCAGACTATTTAATAATTATTTTAATTATTATTAATATAAAAAGTTTAATTTCAATTTATTTTAATAGTAACTTCTTTTTTTTTTCCTCGTGCACACATCAAATGTGTGTCCGTGTGCGGTTACTAGTCAAAAATAATTAACAAAAGCTCTCATAATTTGATTTTTAAAAGCTCTTTATCGGTTCAAATTCCACTTCGAGAGGAGATTCATGCCTGTGGAAAGACCCCATTGTTCAATCTCATAAATGGAAGATTCCATTTCGAGGGGAAAATTTCAAAAAAACCCATAAGTGTATGATATATATAGACACCATATGACAAATCACAAAAGCATATAAATTACGTGGGTAGGCGACATTCCAAAAAAACCCGTTAATCTTGGACATACTTAATGATATTATTGAGGACAAAATAGGAAGTTTGAAAAATTGGTTTGTCGACCTAAGAAAACTAAGACAAAACACCACTTCATTTTTTATATAGTATAGATCGAGTATCTATACTATATATTAATCGCGAGAGGCAAATGTGGTCTCTTGGAATTGATTTCTATTTCTTTTTTTTTATCTATACTATATATTAATCGCGATAGGCAAATGTGGTCTCTTGGACTTGGTCTCTATTTCTTTTTTTTATTTAGTTTATTTTTTTTCCATCACGTACAGAACGTGTTTCACTAAGTTATTTTCTTTTAATTTATCTTTTCTGTTGCACATTCCGTTAATTTCTCTTTCATCACTTTCATCACTTCTCTTATTTTTCTTTTCTTTCTTATCACTTACATTTTTTTTAGTTATAATTTTTATCACGTTTTTACTTATATTTTAAACTTTCGTAATTATTAATATGATATTATTTTATCTTACTTATTTATTTATTTGTCATAAATTAATGATTATATTTAAAAAAAGATATAGATTATATATTTAATAAAAACTTTTTAATTTTAATATATTTATATAATTATTTTTTATTTGCACATGCATAGAATGTGCAAAGTTACTAGTTCTAATTAAAAATGCATATACATAGTTAAGAAGTTACGAAAAACACCATGTAAAATTACAAAAAATTGTCATACTCGGCGTATTTTTTTATAACTATGAATTGTTCTCCATAATTAAATTAAACCACAACGGAATCTTCGTAATTACCCTACATAACAAATATAAATTTATATAAACTAGATAAAAATTAGCTCAAATCTAAAGTCTATACAAATTTGAAAGACACAATGCTCCGCCGCCCCTTCTAACAACTATAGTGACATTGGAGAGCATACATCACGTTTCAACTCTTAAACAGCAATAATTATCAAAATTAATTTCTTAAACAAGCGCGATTACAATCTTAAGCAAAAAAACGCTTTTCAAATGAAAGTTCTCAAACAAGACGATATTAGTACCAAAAGCCAAAGTAAATGAACACAAGACAAAACCCCACAAACTATTGACGTCTGGATAAGAAACCAGGTTCCCATTTTTTCATTGTAAGCTTAAGCAAGTTTACCAGTCATATGTACAAAGCCAACCCAACAACTATTCCTCTACACAATGTTGTCTGAAAAGACACACCCCAACATGTCATCATATTAATGCCAATAGATATATATATTTGAAAGGGAAAAAAAGAAAGAGAAATTTATGAACAACAAAGCCTGCAAAGGGCAACATAATCTAAAGAAAAAACATCGTAACATGTTCCGATCATGTACCGGTTTTAATCTTTCCGACCATGCGGGTTGCGCTCTTGGAGAGTAGGAGGTCTTTCATCTGTTTGTAAGTTTTGAGCTCTTCGAGGGCGTCTGATGTTTTTCGGGGATTAAAGAATTCGGAAGTATCTCCGATTGATCCCCCGAGTTCGATCTTGGACGACTGAGAGGTGTAGTAACTAGAATCCTGACGAAGGGGAGGAGCTGACCTCAGCATGTGGACGAGGGCGCCAACAGCTGCGTCCTGTGATTTCTTATTTGCTGTCAAGGATGCCTGTGAGGAACCTTCGGAACTGTTTCTTCCGTCAAGATTTGTACTGTGTGGGAAAAGGAGACGGGATCTTTCAGTTAATGCATTTGCTGAGTGGAACCAACGATGAAAGAAAGAGCATAATCACACACACACACATATGTATATATACATGAGATAATTACACCGACATACCTTGAGGTTTCGCCTTATACCAAAACTTCCCATGAGGTTTGAGAAATTGCAAAATATGCCACTTCAAAAGGTTTACATGACATCTGGATTGATAAATTTGATGTGTCATCTCTAATTTCTTATGAATTTCCTATTTGGCCTTTGGCCTTCATAGTCAATTTTTTACTTCAAATTCCTGATTATAATAGCATACGTTTGACAAACCTCAAGGTATGTTGGGGAAAGTTAAGTAATTTCTCAAACCTCAGGGGAAGTTTGTTTATTAGGCCAAATATCAGGGCATAGTAGTCCTATATGTATGTTGATTAAGTAGACAAAAGATCTGAGAGATGATTTTTCACCATCACAAATACAAGTGAGATCACAGACACATACACACCACGTAAGTATATGTACGTTCACACATATATGTGACTATATATATGCATAGGACATGTATACATACATATACAAACACATATATACACACACTCATATATATATATATATATATATATATATGCTGATTATCTGACATGCCAAATTCTTGCACGCACCGGATTTTGGCCAACTCATGCACCTAAAAGTTAGGATGTACACATCTTTAATTCACTTTAATGCAAATTAAAACACAAATCTGATTTTAAGGCAATACACTAATACTAAATGGATATTTACTCGATAAAACAGTTGGCAAGTCAAAAATCACATTCCAAACCCAAACATCCATGTGAATGACATCATTGCTCTTGCCGCCATGCACATGGAAAGAGTGTGATTTGGCGAATTTAGCATTACTCTAAATTCAGGGGCGCACCAAATGATAACCAACATAACTCTGTATTACAGATAAAACTTTGGGGAAAGTAAAGCAGAACAATACAACTAGATTAGTTTCCATATTTTACTAAGGTGAAGTCAATCTGATGAGATTTACTCATAGATGTCCTCTTGTTCTAACTAAATTTGAATTTATGGATAGGATACCTAGTTTGGGCTGATTCATGTTTGATCTCTAGAACTTGAGAAGTCCACG
>JBBMKE010000001.1:4293170-4315348 GCA_037834125.1 Lippia alba | reverse complement strand
ACTTCTTTCTCCTACAGATGTGGCTACGAATTCTGCTACACTTGTGGAGCTGAGTGGAAAGACAAGAAGGCAACTTGTTCATGCCCACTTTGGGATGAGGGGTACATTATAGAAGATGAATTTGATGATGATGAAGATGAAGATGAAGATGAAGATGAAGATTTAGATGAGGAAGATTATGATTCAGATTCTGATGAACATTAGTGAATGTGATCTTGTTTATTAGATGCCCTGTTTGGTAGTTACATGAATTAGAAGGATTTTTGGTGATATTGTTTTTCTTGCTAGCTGGTAAAATCACTGTTTTAGTTTTGAGTTTTTGCCATGACTCCTTGGCAATGCCACCATGTGTTGTTAAAGCAAGTTCAGTTGACCTCTTGCAAAAATCCTTTTATTGTTTATATATTTATTGGTAAAATATTTGGTGGTAGCACCCTTTTTAAAACTATAAATTGTTATTTACTCTGCAATTGGAATAAAAGAATCAATTATTCCATATAAAAACGTAAAGACTGGTTGGCGTAAAATTCGAGTTTAAAATTGTTCGTAGTGACTATATTGAAAATAAAAAAATTGATGCATTCAACATTTGTTAACAACTGAATCACAAATAAACAACATAAAGTATAAAATTAATAACGTTAATTATAATATTATTAGAAAATTTTAGATTAGATTAGGCTATTTTATTCGTTTTTAGGGAGATTCTTACACCCACCTTTATTTTAATAAAATAAATAAATAAAGGAAAGGAAAAAATTTCAAAATAAAAAAAATATTATATTTTGAATAAAATAATGGGGTGTATGTACTGGGGCTCACACCCGGTGCATATTAGAATCTCTCTTGATTTTAATATCACTTAATTTTTTGTTAATTATTTGAGATTTACTGATTTTGGGCTAACCGCATGAATTTCTAGCAGCTCCTCTGCCATGGGGTGCGATTAGCAGAGATAACGCATTACTCCCATCTTGTGTGGTGAATCTCCTTTTTTTAGGTATTATTATTATTATTATTATTATTATTATTTGTCTAAATTTTTTATGTCGTGAGTTTTAGAATCCTCATTCTAAGATTTGTCAGTTGTGAGATTCTTCACTCTCTACACTCTAAACATAATATATTCTCCTTAAATCGGTGTTATGATAAATTCTTTATTTTCTATTTCATAGTGTTATAATAAATTCTTGATTTTCTATTATATATATATATATATATATATATTTCTTTTTTAATTGAATAGAAATTGTAGCTATAAAAATATCTTAAAAACACTTTAAAAATTGTGCTTCTGTTATTAAGTTAGATTCTAGCCAATTACATATATCAAATAGTAGATTGCGATAACCTAATCATGCCTAATTTGAGTTAAAAGCCCTAATCATGCCTAATTTGAGTTAAAAAACCCAAAATAAATTAACTCAAATTGACGGAGTGTTTGCAAACTTTAAAAATAAGCACTCATGAGATGAATGCTTATTTTTAGCAGTATTGGAGTGTTTGGAAAACACATCATCAAAGATTTGACCTTTTCGAACTCTGTTTGTAACTCACTAGAGGCCCAGGAAACAACGAGAAGATGTGTAGCAACGAGATATCCAACAACAATAAGAAGGAAAATGATTGAATAGAGGAACTCCTGAACATTTGGAGATCTTAGATGTGTCGATCTCAATGGTGACTCATTAATTTGATTTCGATAAATCGTTTCTACGGACAGATCCCAATGAGGCGTCAAATAAATGCATTCTATCCACCCTCTTATCCACTCTCTTCTCGCCGTGCTTATTCAATCACTTATTTGATCCCAGTATGGAGAAAATGGGTTGTTCCCCTAAAAAATTCCTTATTTTTTAAGTGGTTCATCTATTTTTGGATTCTGATTCTGCTTATACGGTTTTTAGATTTATTTAGAATTCTATTTTGATATTAATATTTTTAAATTAACCTTTTACATACAAATACAACTCTAATATTATATACGTTAATTACACTGTTTCCTTCTCTATTCCTTATATCCTTTCTTTTTTCTTCGAATCAAAATTTTGTAACTATGAGGTATATCTTTCTCTATTATTAACTTTTATAAATTTCTAAATAAAATATATATAAAATAATTCTATGTTTGATTAATTATAAATAAACTTAAATAAAATTATAATATTTTTTATATTAATTTAATACTAAACCATATTATAATTAATGCCAAAACATATTCCAAAATATTTTAGTGTAAATTAGTAATTTCGTAAAAAATTAAAAGTGATTATCAACTTTTTCCTTCAAACACTCAATTGATTATTTTTCTATTTATCACTTTTTGATTCCAAATACCCATCGCTTTTATTACTTGCAAACACCCCTAAATTAAAAAAAATTAATTTCACCTATCACACACTCTCTTACATGTTTTACACAACATATTAAACTTTACAAATGAAATACAACGTAAAGAAAAATACAATATTAAGAAAATAAACTATAAATTTTAAAAAAAATTGGAGTACAATAATTTTATAAGTACAATGTTCAGAAATTGAAGTATAATTTTTATTTTTTTTAAATGAAGTATAACAATATTCAACGTATTAAAATAAAATAATTAGGAGTCTTGCAGATAATTTAGGCATTTAGGGGATGAAAAAAAAATTAAAATGTTATAATAAACAATTGGCAGTTAGTACTGATATGGCTACGTATCGATTGAACATCTGGTGATACGTGGCACGATATGAGCCCCTGCTACACAACGATAGAAAGGGAATAGTTAGAAGCACTCAAATTGTGGAATTATTTTACAAATGGATGATTGAGAATGGTGAAAGTGTGTTTTTCATGGACTGATGGATGGTTATCACAAGGCAAACTAGTAAATATCAAATGGATGGTATATATGTAATCTCATTGGCGCATATTAAAAAGTAAAATCTGGATAAGGTGAAAACTATACTGCCTAAGGGAGTGGCCACTAAGATACTTAGTGTTGTAATCGCTTTGCATGATAATTGAGACAAGAGAGCCTAGACTCGATTAGCTAACTGCAAATTCTCCTGTAAAATTGTTATAGTCTGCTTATAGTGTTGAATGAGAGCGAAAAATATTGGAACTGTATTTAGAAATTAGGGAAAATATCATTTTTGGTCCCACACATTAACCCAAATCTATTTTTTGTCCTAATCATTAAAAGATTCAACTTTGGTCCCAAATATTTCAAAAAGTCTCAACGTTAATCCCCCATTAACCGTTTCGTCATTTAACTAAAGGTTGACCAAAAATTCCGTTTAAAACTCTTTAGTTCAGCATTAAAACACCAATTTGGGGGAAAATTTTCATTCTTGAACCCTAAAACTAACTCATTATCACCCAATTCTCATATTATTCACCATAAACGGAGAAACATAGAGAAAAATGAAGATATTGACGGCGACAAGTTTTGCGACAGGGTTAAATGAAGATGTCTTCTGCTTTTGTGGGCGAAGGGCTGCGTCCCGCACTTCATGGATTGAAGCGAATTGTGGGAGAAGATGTTCTATAATTCCTTTAACATTGTTGGGGGTTGTGGGAATATTGTCCATACTTTACTAAACAAGACAAGAATATCGGAATAAGTTATGGTAATGGAGAGGGGGCTGCTTGTTTAGTTTCGAATCTCGCAACGTTATGTCTCTAATCTTCTCCTATGCGTTTTAATGCAATGGTTTCTCTATATTTTGTGTTCCATATGCTTCGATTAAGAAGAACACGAAGGGAAGAAGAGATTGAAAATATTAGAAGGTAATTTTTAGGATTTAAGAATGAGGATTTTCCCTCAAATTAGTGTTTTAACATTGAACTAACGAATTTTAAACAGAATTTGGGGTCAACTGTTCGTCAAAGGACGAAAGAGTTAACAGGGGACTAACGTTGAGACTTTTTAGAATATTTAGGACCAAAATTGAGAATCTTATCATGATTGGGATCAAGAATTGTAACGCCCCGAGGAGCGTCGCACGCCTATCATGCGTTATGGGGCCTAACTTGTATATAGCATCGGCACCATATACCCGTCAAGCTCGAAGCAAGCGGTGACAAACGGACATCCTTGCTAGGCGGTACTAAACTTACAAAGCGATAAATTTAAAACACAAGTTCGGAAGCATAAAACAATCATTCATAACATACGAACATTAGTAATTATCAATTAAGTGACCGGCACGGTCTAGCAAACAATTCCCAAAATGCATAATGTAAATCAACCTAGTGACCGGAAAGGTCCATCTACCAAATCATAAGTGTGAACAATAATCAACGAGACAATAAGAGCGAATACGAATACAAGTCAAAGTACGCTACAAGCGTAAGAGTTCAACACTAGACTCGAAGCAAGACTCGATAAAGAAAATCGCCTAACACGACTCCAAAAGCTACCTGCGGATACGAAAGTAAACGGAGATCAATTCAAAGGAATCGGTGAGAAGTTACATAATTATAAAAGGTTCAATGCATGCTCAAATCACAAGTGTTCGTGGTCCGTACTTGGTTTTTGAAACAATGCAAGTTTTATAAAAGATTCGGGACCACAAACCATACACGTATATACAAAACCGGCTCGGCGACTACGAGCGCACCACCACTTTCCAAAACAAGAAAACATAACCAATCCACCGTCACACCGGTGATGTCGAGGGTGTCCCCCGAACATCCGAACAAAGTGGAGAGACGGGTCCATAAAACCGGCCTCCCCTTGAAAACCTCAACCCCGAAGCCTCCTCAGAGTTTTAGTAGTCAAGTCCACCACATGGGAGTTCGAATGAGGACATCCATCGGCCTTGCCTTCCCAGAACATCTCTCACTCTAATCCCGAGCGCTATAATTCCAACCACACAAACGTCCTTGCATGGGATGCATCAACACCTCGCTAAACACCACTTACCAAACCAAGGAATCCATTTTAAAGTCTAAAAGCATTTCGGGTACATATCCCGTATACCCGAGCATTCATATATTTGCAAGCTCATTTTAAGATAAACAAATATCTAATATAATACGAGCGCAACTCTCGAAACTTGGCTTAGTAGGCCTATGTATAATTTTCGAAAACGGATGTTTAATTCATCAAATATGAAAAGAGGTTATAGGTGTCCACAGTTTTGAAATCGTTTTCATATTATCTCCTCACCTTTACCAATCTCCGAAGCAACTCGAGCGAAAAACCTACTCATCCGGGAACATACCACCTATCAAGACAACGAATCACAACATAAGACGCGACTCACGACCAAATAAGACTACGCACAGCTCAAAATGCATGAACATGCTCAAGTCATGACATAAAAAATGTTTATATAAGTCACATGATCAAAGATAGAGCTCACAAGACGTTACATGATGCATGAAATGTGCTAAGGAAGTTTAAAATATCAAAAGAACGTAAGCATCAAACCACTTAGCACCTTAAAGAACAAAAACAAAGCACATACGTAATTAAAATGTGAATTAATGCGATTCGAAGCTCGGGGCACATTTCTAGGGTGTATGAAGTACGTAGGAAGCAAAAACGGAGTGAAAGGATTGAGGAGTAAAAAGCGCGAAAAAAGGAACAATAGCTTTTCACACGGCCGTTTGGCTTTGCAGTTCATTTTCCAAACGGGCGTTTGGGTCTATATAATTTTTGGATTTTGTCTCACGCAAATGGGCATTTGGGTTTTGTACGTGGAAGTGAAATGGGCATTTGGATTGGATTTTCTGGAATAGAAGGTTTTCACACGGGCGTTTGGGAAAACAAAGGGGTAATGAAACGGGCTTTTTGTATGTCAGGAGCATTTAATGCTTGGTGTGCGCTGAGGGTCCCATGCCTATAGTCGAAATTGGTTCAACCTGAGTGGGAAAGGGCCGGCTTCACATCGACCAAGTCGGGCTATCCGATGTGTTAGCCTAGTCGGCTTTACTCCGACCTCCGTTCCCTACGACGACCTATTCGTATGGCGTGGGCCAGGCATCATCATAGCATTCTTGACTCGTATACTTTGACTTTGGAGGACGCGTGGGGTGGGCTATTTATGCGACACGTGGTGATCTAGGATTGACCCTCATCATTAGCCCCCGAAAAGACGTACGTGACGTGACACGTGGCGAATGCCTTGACACGATGGGTCCCGCAGTAATTAATGTGACGGTTCGTATTCAATTTTCCTGCCCTTTGATCTCTTATATAAGACATTGCCCATGTTCACTTATACTTCCTACTTTGTGCATACTTGAGGTCGGAGAGGTCGAAAAATTCGAACTACTCAACCCGCATTATTTTAGCAATTCAGGAGATCGGATTTTTTGAGCAGTTTCTGCAAACTTTGGTAAGTTCTCCTTGCTCGAACTTTTTGATTATTTTATTTTTATTCATTTATATTTATTATTTCGCGTGAGCGAGTGGGTAGTACCCCATCTCGGCTCGTGCTCGACCATCCACTGACACAACCTTGGCCATTATTTCAAGGACGAAGAGGGATACATCAGAGTCATAATTTGCTCGAGCAGTGGGATGTCTGCTTCAAACTCATCGAGCTCGTGAATGTCGAGTGACACTGAGCGTCCTAGAAAAAGCCCTGAACAGGAACTCAGTGTCTCTAGTTCAGATTCGGGCTCTGATAGTTCTAGACGAGTGGGATCGACTCAATCGAGACTCGCGCCGGACAGGATGGTGGATGTAACCGGCAATTTGGACGATTCTGGGGATATGCAGTCAACTTCCCCGACCGGACTGATTTTGCACGCCGAGGCAGTGTCATCGGTTTATCCTGTAGGGATGCACCTGGGGCCGGAGAGGCCGATTAGTGAAGGGGGAGAGGAAGCCGAGGAGGAGGCCGGACCATCCACCTTAAACCAACAGGACGCCGGGGAAGTAGAAGGGGGAATATTCATCCATCCTGGAGCGAAGTCCCCACTCGGTGCATTAGAGAATGACCTCAGGGAGGTTTTTTGCAAGATCACGGCTAAGATGTTCGCCGATTTGAGGGATTTACTCTTTGGCGGGGATGTCAAGCTAGAACAGTGACTGACTGATTCGCCTCCAAACTGCATACGGTGAACTGAAAGATGGTACAAAACAGATTCTGAATTCCTCTTGAGGACGTCATGGTCGAGCTGTTCAATCATTTGAACATTTGCCCGGTCCAACTGATGCCGAATGCCCACGCGATGATCAATGGGGTTCGAGTTTTGATGAAGTCCTTCGGGTTACCGATGGTCGGTGTAGCCGATGACCTGTTTAAGCCTAGCGTAACGGGCGAAGAATCCAGGTCGGGTTTCGGCTTCGTACAGTTGGCCTTCAAAAGCAAAAGAAAGATTACGACTTCGCCAACTTCCTCCAATGGGCCGGACTGAAAGAAGCAATTTGTATTCGTTGAGAGCCCGGACAGGTGGCCCGGGCTTAAGCGCACTTCTTGGTGTTGGAGGCCTTCATCACTTTTCCAAAAGGGTCGCCTCGTTGGTCGAACACCTCCATTCGTGATATGCAAGGAGTCGGGATATTCCACTGTAAGAAACTGACAGAGGAGAGACTTTTAGTAGACTTCGGATTGGCTCTGGGGGTCCCGAGTGTGAGATTTAAGCCCGGTACAGAGTGACAGCTCGAACATCATTCGACTTTAATACTAAATCTTTTTCCTATAGAAATTTTACTCGATTCTTTCTAATCGAAATTAACTCGTATTCCTTTATTTTGCAGACCGAGTTATTATATCTCGTCTAGCACTTATTTGAGGTAACTGGGATGAAGAGAAAAAAGAGGTCAGGATGGCCAAAGCGACTGAGGCGGTCGCTCACCGCAAAACTCTGGAAGCTCCAAAGGACCGACCACAACAAACGAGAGCCCCCAGGCAGGTTACGATTGTAGCTCCAGCTCAGCCGGGTGGTGGAGAAAGTGTGTCCCGGGCTCAACCGACCACCCAACACAAGAGGAAGGATAAGGGTGGTCGAGCAACCCGAAAAGAAGAAATAGTATAAGGAGAAGAGCTCCAAGTTCCAAACTCCGAGACCGGTCCGAACAGGCCGGGAGGCAAGCACTGCTGGGGAAAGCCACTCGAGAGAAAACCTTAGCCCCCTGCCCTCGACTCCGTCGGGCACCGAGAAGTCGCCGGTGCCCTTCTCAAATGAAGCGGTGAGGAGAATGGCCGATCCCCAATTCGCAGCCAACGAGGAGGACATAAACAACTTCATGAAGATGCTCCGGATTTCCAAGCCTTGTTTTCCTGCAGGGCTGGGCTTAAATACTGAGGATGGTCGTCTGCGCCGAGTGAGCACGACTTATCGGAACAACTGACTTACTGAAGCTCTGTATCACAGCTGCCAGACCCGAGCCGACCACATGTCGAGGTGGAACCACAGCGATCTTGACATTAAGATGAGCACGGCTGTGCGAGCTCTCGGGGTGAGTATGATTTATTTTAATTCCTAACTTCCATCTTAAGTGTTTAGTCGACATAGTTGGCCCTTTTCTTTTGAAACAGTTGGTGCAGGACATCTTCCATCTGGGTCGGAGGGCCCAAGTATATCGGAGAGGAAGGGCTCACTTGGAGTACAAGGTTGAGGTCGAGTCAGAGATGGAGTCCTTGAGAAAGGAGGTGGAGTCCTTGAAGAAGAAAGTGGAGGAGCTCGAGTCGGAGCGAGTGAAATCCGGGCTGCACTTGAAGTCAGTGGAGTCAGCAAAGGAGAAAGCCGAGAAAGCGCTCGCAGTGCTGAAATTGGAGCATGAGGGGAAGCTCAAGGAGCTGATCGAGTCACAAGCATCTCGATGTTCAGGCCCTCAAGCAGGTCGAGGCTTTTGACAGCGGAGAGCGGGCAGGCAAGGTTGTCGGAGCTCGGATGACTATAGCTCACTGCCAAAAAATCATAGCCAACATGTTAGCCGAGGTGGAACATTATGGGGCCTATCGGTTCATTTTGTCCCCGGCCTACAGAAGATCAACTGTCCCCTTCGGAGTCGTCGATATAAAGGAAGGGTTCGACCTCTGCCTCGCTTAGTGTCTGGCCGCGGGACTCTCGGTAGATTATGATCGGTCAATTGTCAGCCTGAGGTGCCCGGATCCTCGACCTCCTTCAGCAACCGACGAGCCCGACGATGAAGTGGAAGTCGATTGGGCCACACACGAGTTTGGTTTCGCTATTTCATTAGCCAGGTCCATATGCTCGAAAAGGCCAGTGACGTGATGCAGATGCCCTCCGCGGTCGACTTAACTGTACTTGACCATGATGTGATGTTCAAGGCGATATTCCCCAATGAGAGGGTCGAGGTCGACGGGGGGGGCCGAAGTGAAGGCCAAGGTGGAGGCTGAGGAGTCATCCGACGAGAACGTCGATTGAAAAGGGCTGCTTATAATTTTTCTACTTTCCTTTTCTTGTTTTGCTTTATCTTCTTTTGTTAGTGAAGTACCGACTCAGGGTAGCTGGTGAGTGTTCCCAATGTAAAATCCAAAGGGCTAGTAGCCACTTTTCTGTAGATGTGTGTCGACCCGGTGTGGCCGACGAACGCTCCTATTAGGAAAATCTAAATTGTAATGACTCAGACTATTTGGCCGACTCTTCTGTTATTAATGCAATTTATGTTTCAACTTTTCAATCTGTTCCTTCGAGTTAGCACTTTCATTAAGGCATGCTCGTGAATATTGTGGTGGACTAATATCCTTGGCTTCTTTAAAATAAACACTCAAGTCGAACCACTTTAACTCGCTTAATTCGATCTCAACTTGTTTAGTTGAACTATTTAATCCATGAAAATAGAGAATGATAGTCGAACGATTCGAGAAGAATTTTATTGATGTAATCAGAAACAGAAATCTTTACATTAAGCATAAAATTTCCTAAGGTTGTGGGCATTCCATGATCGAGGTACAAGGTTTCCACTCATGTCCTCGAGGTGATAGGCTTGATTTTTTCCCACTTTGATGATTCGAAAGGGCCATTCCCAGTTCGCGTCGAGCTTATCAACATGTCTGACAACGTCGACTTTTTTTAGAACCAAATCGCCTACTCAAAATTGTCGAGGCCTGACGTTCTTGTTATAGCTCTTTACCATGGAGGCCCGGTATTGTTGTATTCGGCGAAAGCCTTGTTCTCTTTTTTCTTTTATGGTGTCCAACTCGAATTATCGGTTCTCTTAGTTTTGATCGACTTGGAACCGGGTTACTCGAGCCGTTTGATGGAGTAATTCCGCTTGTATGATGGCTTCTAACCTGTACACCATGGAGAAAGGAGTTTTCCCGATTGCTGTTTGAGGGGTGGTTCTGTAAGCCACAATATTCCGTCGAGTTCTTCTGCCCAGGCTCATTTCCTCTCGTCCAGCTTGGCCTTTAGGTTTTGCACGATTGTGCGGTTGGTGACTTCGGTCTGGCCGTTTGCTTGTGGATGGCCGGCTGAGGTGAATATGAGGCTTATTCCTTTGCTGGCACAATAACGCTTGAATTGCCGACTCCGAAATTGTGGTCCATTGTCGCATATCAAAACCCTGGATATCCCAAATTAGCACATAATATTCTTCCAAAGGAAGCGGAACACCCCTGCGAAGGTGATCTTATGGACCGGCTCGGCTTCGTCCCATTTGGAGAAATATTCCACGCATACTATGACTTATCGGTGTTGTCGAGGGACGAGGGAAAATTGATCGACTATGTCAATTCCCCACTGGTCTAATGGTCAAGCTATTTCGATGGGTACCATCTCATTCGGATGCTGATGTGTGAGGTTGGAGTACTTCTGACAACTCGGACATCGTCTGGCGAAATGAACGGCGTCTCTGATCATGGTCAGCCAATAATAGCCTCCGGAAGATCTTTTTAGCTAACACTCTTCCTCCTGCGTGGTTCCCGTAGGATCCCGCGTGCCCCTCTTCGAGAACCTCCTTCATTTGGGACGGTCATAAACGCCTCTTGGCGGGTTCTCTAAAAGACATTTTGAACAGTAAACCATTTGGGTCGATGGTATAACTCCCCCGATCTGGCCATGAGGCGGCGCCTCTCTGTCTTGTTTTCTGGCAACACCCTGTTCTTCAAGTAGAAGATGATCTCATCGAGCCAGCACGGCTCGACGGGGTCGATGCTAAACACTTCCGTTTTACCACAGTCGATTGATTGGGCGGAATTTGAGAAAACCGTGATCGATCTATCGTTGGTGCCCCTGAGGCCGTTTGCCACTTTTGATAAGACATCGGCCCCTGAGGGCGAAACACTCGGAGGTGTTGTGGCCCGATTGTCTATGGAAGTGACAATACTTGGGAGAGTCCCTAGTCTTGGGGGTCTCTCGGATTAGCTTGGGGTTCTTGAAGAGGTGCTTCGGCGCAATGTTGTAGACCTCTTCGATGGGCCAGTTTAGAAGGGTATAATGCTTCTTTTCGCTCCGGGGTCCCTTTTCGGACTGACTTTTCTCCCTCATCGACTCAAATCGAGGGGACTCTACTATGGAGGTCGAATATAAATTGACCTTGGCCGTTGTGGTGCCTTGGTTGGCTGTTCGGATTTCTTCCAGCCTCATCCAATTCCCGGCGATCTCCAGAATTCTTGAGATAGACTCGGGGTTTTTCCGCGCGATGTGGTCCACACAACCTTTATCTATCAGAGCACCGTAGAGGGTCCTCACGAGCATGTCCATGCTCGGAGTTTCGACCTGGACAACGGCTCGAGAGAATCTAGTGAAGAAATCTTTGAGCGACTCCCTCTCGCCTTGGACGATGTTGTATAGGTAGGTTGAGGGGAGCTTGTCTCCTTTTACTGAGGAGAAGTGAGCCATGAATTCATTGATGAGGTCGTCGTACTTCCGAATGCTTCTTGCGGCAGCCTTGAGAACCAGTCCTGGGCTGTCCCGACCAAGGTGGTGGCAAAGATTTTTGCTCGGACATGGGGCGAATGCCCAAACATGCTAATCTCTATTTTGAATCGATCAACGTGTCGTTCTGAGTCGGAAGTCCCGGCTTACTGGGGAAGATTTGTGGGCATTTTATCCTCATCCATGGCACGGAGGATTTCATCGAAAAAAGGGGATCGAGCCTCTCGAACGCTCCGATAACCGTGGTTCTACCTTTGCGCTTGTCCGCCGGCATCTGGAGTACGTGGTGGAAGTTGTAGTCGGTCATCTCGATCGCGCCCTGGGGGATCCGCATCTACATGGGACTCTCATTCGTCGGTGACATCGACTATTTTCGGCACGTTGTTAAACGGCCTAGGGTTCGCCGTCTTGTTCCTCTGTCCTCTGTGATCCCTCTTTGGGATTTGGTTTCTGAGGTCCTCAGGACCGACCTGGAATCCACGATTAGCCCTCCTAGGGGGATCAGGGTCCAACCTTTCCCCTAGGCGGTCGAAGACGGTGGGTTGCTCTCTTTGCTTCGTTTGAGAGACGACTAGTTTAGTTTGAGTCGCTCCATCGCTCGCCTCTTTCTTCTGTTGTGGTTGTTCTGGCCCAAGGGCTTGGTTTTCTTCAGCCAGGCATTTTTCGGGGCTTCGGTGCCCAGAATCAGCCTCTTGGTTTTGATGCACGACCATGGCCCGTCCCCTGCCACTGGCCAGGGCCTGGTGGTGGCGGCAGTCCATAGTAGTAGTCGTGATAGTACCCCGGCGGAGGCGGGGCATACCCCCAATATGATGGAGGTGGATATCCATGCTGAGTGGGGGGCGGCTCGTAGGGTTGAGGATAATGGGCTACCGACGGAGCCGCTGGGTTAGATCTCGGTTTTTTCGGGAAGACCGGAGTTCTACCGTCGGCCGCTACTGCTATTGCTTCGAGTCGGCATTTCTCTAAGTAGTCATCGAGCTCGGTGGCATTAACGACTACTGAAGGGGGAGCGACGGGGGTGCTCGTCCCTTCGCCGCTCAAGCCTCCACTGAAGGGACTGTAGTAATATTTTGCTGACGGGATGTCTCCTGCCCGTCTCCTAGTATTGTTCGTTTGCGTAGTTCCATTACTCGAAAAAGTTTGGCTTCTATTCGAGTTTCCCACAGACGACACCAAAATGATCGTTATCGAAATCCAGCTCTGTTGACTTGGTCTACGCGAAGCTGACTAGATCACTCGAATTTATATTTTTGGGGATGCTCGAAGTTAGTTCGACCTGGAAGATAGTAGCAAACGTGAACTGAAGGCCGGATAAGGACAGGAGGGTTTTTTTCCTATATCGGCACTCCGACGCTCAAATCAGTATTCGAGTATTGATTACGTCGATTAAGCAGACTTAAGTGCAGTTAATGCCCCTAGTAAATGAAATAAATGAGGGGGTATTTATACCTGAAGGAGTGAGAAAGACATCCTTGTACTGGTGTCAGAGCATTTAATGCTGCATAACTGCCTAGTACAGTATGCTAGGAGCATTTAATGGTTGGTGTGAGCTGAGGGTCCCATGCCTGTAGTTGAAATTGGTTCGACCTGAGTGGGAAAGGGCCGGCTTCACATCGACCAGGTCTGGCTATCCGATGTGTTAACCTAATCGGCTTTGCTCCGACCTCCGTTCCCTACATCGGCCTATTCGTGTAGCATGGGTCAGGCGTCATCATAACATCCTTGACCCGTATGCTTTAACTTTGGCGGACGCGTGGCGGGCCTACAGTGGGCCATTTGCGCGACATGTAGCGCTCTAAGATTGGTCCTCATCAGTAGTGAAATGGATAACAATAAAGGGTATCGAAGATCACTCAATGAGAAATATAATTTTTGATTGCTACCCTAGGAAGTTAGCATTAAACATGTCCCGAGAGAAAGAAACATGATAATTGATATTTTTAATATTTTAATTTGTTTAATAAAAATAATAGTCAAAAGTTATTTAAATAAACTAGACGTTAAACATGTAATTCACGTTCATTTCACTAGCCAACAGGGGTTAGTCCAAGTAGTAAATGAATTCATTCCTAAGGGCGAGATCTCGAGTTCGAATTCCCACTTGGGTGTGCGTGTGTGGGAAAAAAAAAATTCACCAGTTACTAAAAACAAATAGATTTGTAAATTTCACTAGTTACTA
This sequence comes from Lippia alba, assembly GCA_037834125.1. Classification (NCBI taxonomy): domain Eukaryota; kingdom Viridiplantae; phylum Streptophyta; class Magnoliopsida; order Lamiales; family Verbenaceae; genus Lippia; species Lippia alba. Next base: position 4,301,373 of record JBBMKE010000001.1, on the reverse strand, counting down.
AAAATAAGTAGATTTGTAAATTAAATTTAGATTTCAGGTTGTGTTTGTTTTTGTTTTTTCTCACGTGTACGTAATTTGAAAATCATATCAGACTATATCGAATCCGAAAACCAAATCCAGCCGTTCTAACGGTGACCAGTGTCTTATGACCTTGTCCCTCGGATAGACCTCCAAGAAAATTCAGGTTTGGACCAGCCGCACAAACCGGAAAAATTGGTTTGTTAACCGGTCAAATCGGCCATAGAATTGGATTGGAGCGCGGCCGAATTAACTAAAACAAAAAATTTTCTCCATTACGTTTTTCGGCTTCATATTTTCTTTGGTGAAGCCTTGGTTTTTAATGATACTTTTTCCTTCTTATTTTATAGTGTAGGTGGAAAATAAAAAATCTTGATTCGGTTACTCCATCCATTTTTCTTGCGCTGCTGCCTCTTCATGACAAAGACCGGAGATTAGATAACAATTCTATTGCCTGACAGAAGAGTGATGGAGGTTGGAGAACAAATTAGTGAGTAATATTGAATGTGAACGAGAAAAGAGTTTTCTAAGATATATATATATATATATTTCAATAAAATTATTAATATTTACTTATGAAGTTATACTAGATCGAGATAATTAGTGACCATAAAATTACTGGTTAGACCTCTTAGCCGTTTTTGAAAACATTTTGCCCCACATAGTGTTAATTTTCCGTAAAATGTTGAATCCTAATCTAAGTACCCCATATTTCGATCCAACGAATTAAGTGGGAGAAAGTAAATTATTAAGTGGGAGAAAATAAATTAAGCACTCGGCTATCCATTAAGGGAAAATGTGTCATCTATAAATTTACAAGGAGCCTACCCTTAAAATTCATATTGAACTCAAGAATAAAAATATCATACTATATTCTATGAGAATTGAATTTTACACGTTATCGTAAATTTATTTCTTGGAAATCAACTAAACTATGCATTGCGTTCGCCTCATAGTGCCAACATAATGCCTGCCAGTCTGCCCCTTGTACAGACACAGATTTTAGGCTGCCTTGCCTTTTTCACTTTTCACTTTCACAGCCACATGTATAGATAGACTTACTCTCTCTTTCAGCCACATGTATAGACAGATATACTTGAGTCATGGTGGTATTGGCCAAATCACATAAATGAATTATGAACACAAGTAAGAGTACTAATGGATCACGTAATTTGCCTCAATCAGTTTCCCATACAACCAACGGACATGAATTAACAAAAGAGACGATTTCGTTTTTGGATTACGATTCACGAGCCTATACACAATTTTTGAAAAAAAAAAAAAAACGTTTGTTAACACACAAAAATAATAATAATAAATTCCGAACAACAGTTTCGGGGTATATGGACTATGGTATATTGGTGTTCATGAATTTTGCTTTTCTCTTTCCTTTCAAGTGGATATATATCTTTTTTTTTTTTTTTTTGGTTCTCTTTTCAAGTATATATCGTGTGTATGAATAGCTCACTGATGTGGCTGCTCTTTCTCTAGGCAATTTTAATGATGAGTCCGCTGCAACTTCCATCAATCTCCTGTTGCCAACTTCGCTTTTCTTCCCCACCGTACCATATTACTTAAACATAATCAACGCAGGGTGTAAGTTAACTAAACATCTCCGGCCTAATCCTATGCACATAGGCATATAGCCATAAATTAGTTATAACAAAACAATCCCGGCCTAATCCCATGCATATACGCATATATTACTTATATTATACTTATAGGTATTATATATGGAGTCAACGCTATCAAAAACCCTGTGTTAATCGAAATGATCACAAAAAATTATGTGAAAAAAAATACTTTAAAAAATTTTATGTTTTTTAAAATAATCTCACCGCCCCCTAATGTCATTTGGTCAAAAAAAAAAATGTAAAATTCTCATAATACTGTAGCAGTTCTATAATTATATATACATATAATATATATACTTATTTAATATATAAAAATACATATTAATAAATTAACAAATTTATAAAAATAGTATATATATATATATATATATATATAACTTATTTAATATATAAAAATACATATAAATATTGTAATTATAATATAAATATAATTATATATTATATTATCATAATGTATTTTAATTTGATATATATTTTCTATATTGATGAATAAATTATAATATGTATAAATTCTTAAATATTATACATGATATTTATACTTAATATTAAAAAGTATTATAAATATGTAATATATATAAATATTATAACATAGTATGTATGTAAATTACATATAAATAATACATATATTTATATTTACCGAAATACATATGATATTAATATATATAATATATTAACACAAAAAAGACATATTTACCCAAAAAAAACATATTAATTTATGTAATATAATAATATACAAAAAAAATATATTATATATTACCCGAGATACATATGATATTAATATATGTAAGATATGTACATATGTATAGATACATATCGTCTTCTTCCTTACGACTTAGGAGGAACCCACCATGGCACACAAGCTGTAACTCCGCCGCCGCCGCTCCACAATGGCACACAAGCTGCGACTCCGCCACACCATCGTCACCCTCACCCACCACCTCCGCCCAACGCCGCCGCCAATGCCGCCTCTCTTCTCTCCATCTCCAACACCTCACAGCCCCAATCTCCGCCGTCCAACGCCCGCCGCCGCCGCCTCCTCCTCTCGATCTTCGTCGCTTAACGACGCCGCTGCATCTCCACCTCTAGTTGCACAACGCTGCCGCCACGTCTCTTCTCCCCACCTCGACCGCCTCACATAGTCCCAGATCTACGCCTCCGCCGCCTCCCGATCGCCGGCGCTGAAAGCCGCCACCGCCGCCTCTTGATCTCCTTCTTCACCACCTCACACAATCCCAGATCTCCGCCGCCGCCTCTCCACCTCCATCGCCCAACCGCCATGACCGCCCTGAATCTCCTCTCGACCTCCAGCATCACCGGAGATCTCTTCGGCATGTGTATATATATATACACACACATATATATATATATATACAGAGGTGGGGTATGGAGGTGTGTATGTGTGTGTATATATATATATATATATATTTATATTCATTTGTTTATTTAAAATTTTGAAAATTGAACGAAAAATTAAAGGCACTGCACAGAAGGGTATTCATGACATTTCACACTCCAAAAGTGGCAGAAAAACCTATCATACTTGCAGTCAGCGAGCGTGAATCGCACTGACTGATTTCAGGGTTCTGCGTGACCATTTAAATTTTCATAGGGGTTTTTACAGTACTTTTTTTCACAGGGTTTTTTGTCATACATATGGATTACCCGAGGGACCTGACCAACTTTTTCTCTTAAAATTGCACATGCCTCAGCGTTAGAATCTATAGACTCATGAATTCGTACTCAGATATGTAAAATTGGGTCGAATTTGTGGGTTACGAACATTGGGCACATAAATCTATGCAAGGGTATTTTTGTTAGAAGCACTTTAACCAATGGGGGTCTAACCATCATAATAAAGACAAACATGATTTGAGACTAACCAGGATAACACTTACCTATCAAAGTAAAAAGTTTGATAAAAAATAAAACCTTCCGCACTAGATAGCAAACTAGTGAAGTAAAGGCCTCCATAGAGTAAGCTTAAGCAAGGAAGAAATGAGAAATTTCAAAAGCTAAATGTTTTCTGGATTTGGTAGGTATTTAACTTTGGAAACACTTGTTTGTTATATGTAAGCAGGGGGCAGTCCTACATAAAATGGGAAATTTTCAATTGAATCGGCCTATTTTGATCAGTTTGTTTTCTTTATCTAAGGAAATAACCTTGGTTCTGTAATCAAGGTTTCCATATAATGAACGGAAAATTAATAAATGGTCCCTGGTAAGGTTTATAAGATTTCCAAAACCCCCCAGTTTGAAAAATATATGTTTTAGATCACCAATGTACATCATACATTTCCTAAACCCCCCAACCACATAAAAAGACTGTTATGCCCTTACCTTTTTCCTGCTGCCACTCCAATTTTGCTTCTTCCAAACCTGTACTTCACCCATTTCAACCTGCCATCACCGGTGTTTTCTTCTTCACTTTTCTTTGCGCATTATTCAGAAATTTGAACATTACAACATAAGTGTTAATATGTTTCCAGCAAGTTCGTCGTCCCAAGTTGATTCTCACCTGTTGTGTCATTGTGGTGTACCTGCCCGGGTTTACACTTCGAAGACAGCCGAAAATCCTCATCGGCAGTTTGCTAAATGTCGGATGGAAAATTGTACGATGTGGAAGTGGCTGGATCCAGCACCAACCGCAGAAATGAGATTACTTATCTCCAACTATCGCAAACAGGTCGCTAAGCAGAACGCTGAAATGAGAGTTCTGAAGATGAAGTGTAATTTGTTTGCAGTTTTTCTTCTTGTCTCTTGGCTAGCCTTCCTAGTACTACGCTTTATTTGATTCTTAGTTGCGCAAAATTATGAGTGATTCTTCGTTTTTAGTAATATATTCACCCTCGTTTGTAATCCTTCATTTAAGCAAGAATGTAAATATTGTATTTTGCACTGTACATTGTGTTTTTTATCATCTCGTTTTGAATATTTGGAGTTAAAAGCTGGGTTTGTAGATTTACGCCTTTAATAGTTGGAGATAAAAGCTGGGTTTGTTGAGTGATGCCTTGAAATTTTGGAGTTGAAAGCTGGGTTTGTTGAGTCATGCCTTCAAATGTTGCAGTTGGAATCTGGGTTTGTAATGTCTACTCTCATAGGCATTTCGTCGAACAAGTTGCGAATTTTTTGAAAGGGTAATGTGATATCAACAGATCAATATAGTTATCATCAACGTACTCGCCCATTCATCGTTTCAAACCTATCTGAAATAATCTATCAATATTCATTTAAGTGTGCCTTGCTCGTACCGATCTGTGCATTGCAAGTTTGCCCATCTGAGAAAGTGGGAGCAACTATGCACATATCTGTGAGAGCCAAGACACATATAAATGATCTAACATAAGAGATCTGTAGAAGCAGGGATGTTGAGAATATAGGTGTGTCGCCGCTACCCAAAGTTCGTGGACCCCAGACGCAGTGGAGTTAGGCCTTTTTATATTCGCCAATGGAGTCAAGAGGTGTTTTATATTCACCGATCGAGGCCTAGATTCATTTAAGTTTGCTTTACTCGAACGGATCTGTGCATTGCAAGTTTGCTCATCTAAGAAAGTGGGAGTAGCTATACATAGATCCATAAGATCTAAAGCACATATAAATGATCTATCATAAGAGATCTGCAGATCTGTAAAAGTGTGGAAGTTGAGAATGTAAGTGTGTGGAGTGGGGCGTTATATATTCGCAAATGTACCACAGATACAGTGGATTGGGGCGTTATATATTCGCAAATGTACACCAGATACAGTGGATTGGGGGGTTATATATTCGCAAATGTACTCCAGATACAATGAAGTGGGTTACATATTCCAAAAGAGACCCCAGAGGCAGTGGGAGTATGTCCAGTTAAATAGGTATAATGCGTAATTGGAATGGGAGTATGTTCAGTTAAACAGGTATGATGCGTACTTGGAATGGGAGTTTGTCCAGTTAAACAGGTACAATGTGTAATTGGAATGGGAGTTTGTCCAGTTAAACAGGTTTAATACGTAATTGGAATGAGAGTTTGTCCAGTTAAACATGATGAATGCTTAATTGGAATAGGAGTATGTCAAGTTAAACAGGTATAATGCGTACTTGAAATGGGAGTTTCTCCAGTTAAACAGGGTGAATGCGTAATTGGAATGGGAGTTTGTCCAGTTAAACATGGTGAATGCGTAATTGGAATTAGAGTATGTCAAGTTAAACAGGTATAATGCATAATTGGAATGGGAGTTTGTCCAGTTAAACAAGGTGAATGCCTAATTGGAATGAGAGTTTAATTTGTTAAACAATATCAATGCGTAATTGGAATGAGACTTTGTCCAGTTAAACAGGTATAATGCGTAATTGGAATGGGAGTTTGTAAAGTTAAACAGGCATAATGCGTAATTGGAATGGGAGTTTGTAAAGTTAAACAGGTATAATGCGTAATTGGAATGGGAGTTTCTCCAGTTAAACATGGTGAATGCGTAATTGGAATGGGAGTTCAATTTGTTAAACAATATCAATGCGTAATTGGAATGTTTTGGAGAAGAACATTACAACAATGATTACAACATTGATTCTGATTTCTGAAGAATGATACATTATCCCAAGTGGAATGTTTTGGAGAAGAACATTACAACATTGATTCTCAAGATTGATACATTATTCCAAGTGGAATGTTTTGAAGAAGAACATTACAACATTGATTCTCAAGATTGATATATTATCCCAAGTGGAATGTTGTGGAGAAGAACATTACAACAATGATTCTCAAGATTGATACATTTTCTCAAGATTGATACTCCCATTCCAATTACGCATTGATATTGTTTAACAAATTAAACTCTCATTGCAATTACGCATTATAGCTGTTTAACTTGACATACTCCCATTCCAATCAAGCATTCACCCCGTTTAACTGGACAAACTCTCATTCCAATTAAGCATTATACCTGTTCCATTGATATTGTTTAACTTTACATACTCTCATTTCAATTACGCATTCACTCTATTTAACTTTACAAACTCCCATTCCAATTACGCATTCACCCTGTTTAACTGGACAAACTTTCATTCCAATTACGCATTATACCTGTTTAACTGGACAAACTCCCATTCCAATTACGCATTCACCCTGTTTCATTGATATTGTTTAAATTAACATACTCCCATTTTAATTATGCATTTTCCACACATCACTCAACAAATGCAGCTTTCAATTATGCATATTGTACTGGTGGGAGGAAAACATCAAGTAAAATGTAATTCCACATAAACAAAGAAAAACAAGTAAAATGTAAGAAATTAATGAAATATCCCTTATATTCCCAAAAAGATTTCATGAAAAATCTCCACATCTTCTCCGTGTGACGTGATTTAGTTGAAGACATGGAGTTGTACGAATTGAACTTCGACCCTCTAGTGTCGTACACAACTAGGTGCCAATGATGTACAATGTTCAATGGGAATATGATGTATCTGAAATCTTTCCAGACATTGTGGTCAAGATGATCCAGTTGCTGCCTGAAATGGTTGCCCAATTTATCCAAGAAAGTCCCCATCTTCTTCACCGTCAAATAATGAGGCTTCTCTTGTCTCAGCATTCCTATTACATGTTGTATAAGAAACGGGCAAACGCAATAGATATTGTGTGGTTTTGAGGAATGTAGTCATCACCCATCAAAATATGAAATAGGCCTAAAAACCCCGTTGATTCAAGGACTGTCCCCACAACAACCTCATAATATCAGCCACATACACCTTTGTACCTTGGCCGCATTGGAATACCAATTTATCACTGACAAAAAATTAAGTTAAATTTACGCATTCACACAAACTGAATTACAAATCCCTAAAATAATTACGCAACAAAAACAACTTATATATTTTTCTCAGAGTATCTATCAATCATTGCAAGGGCTTCATCATTCAAAGATGCACGCCTATCGAAGTCCTTTCTTCTCACAAACGACCTTAATTCCTTAGGAAGCGAAGGTATGTTCTCAACATCTTCATCATCATCATCATCATCACTCACCATAACAGTATGAGGGAGATCAGCAACATCTTGATGAACAAGCACCACTACCAATCGATCAACCTCATCCACAGAAGCATTTTCCCCATATTCTTCACCACATCTCTCTTATCCTCAGCAGTACCAACATCTCCCTTACCCTCCTCATCCGAATAATCACCCTTGGACTCATCATTGTCCATTACTTTCTTCAAATCTACCAACACACCACAAACCATTTCATCTGGGTCTTGCCATTCATAGTTCCCCTCATATTCATCCTTCTTCTCATCCTCTTTATCCCCCTCATCTTCATCCTTCTTTTCCTCCTCTTTATCCCCCTCCGCATCAGCCTTCAACTCCTCTGCCTTCTTATCCTCAGACACCTTCTCAACAGCACCCTTCTTTCTTCTTTTACTAAACTTTGCTGGCTGCTTCACTGTTTTCCTCTTACCACCCTTCTTTTGAGCTCTCCCCTGCTCTTCACCCTCTTTATCATCATCATCATCATCAACCTCATTTTGGAATGCACACTCCGGCACATCATCAACACATTGCATCAAACTAAACTCCT
>JBBMKE010000001.1:4276855-4293070 GCA_037834125.1 Lippia alba | reverse complement strand
GCAAGTGCCTTCTCAGCCTGCATTTTATGCTCCCAGTACCATTCTAGAAAGTTCATCACGAAATAGCTCTTCAGAAGATTCACTCCTTCGAGAGCACATCAGTTCAAGAGAGATGGAATCTGGTACATCACTAAAGAGTGGATATGAATCTGGCATATAAAACATAATCATTCATTCCATGACATTTTTGCTATTTTATGCCTATTGAAGCAATTTACTTTGTAGGATTTCTTATGAATCACTGTTATTGAGAAACTCCACATGTATTTATTAGTTCATTGCATACTTGCGGTTCTCTTTTACATGTCAGAATTTTTTTTTTTTTATTAGTTACTTGCACTCGCATAGTGTAACATTCCAAAAAATAGATTCAATTTGGAATCAGCATTTGTTTGATCTTGTCTGCTAAATTCTTTTATTGTTGGGGGTTTGAAGTAACCAGTCCTATTTCCTGGATTAAAATTTTCCCATAACCTAAGTTGGTAACTTGTAGTGTGCGTGCCTCAGTAAATATAGTACTAAACTAAGTTCAAAATAGGGATAAAAATATTTAACATCCTGTACTACGACCGTTTTTACACTTTGCATCCTGAACTATAAAAGTCTGCGTTTGCATCTTAAACTATTGTATTGTAATTTGTAACAAATTGCAATCTGGTTTCACTCATCATGTGATATGTAGCAGAAATTTAAGGTACGTGCCACATATCACATGATGAGTGGAATCAGGTTGAAATTGTTACAAATCAATAGTTTAGGATGCCAACACAAATTTTTATAGTTCAGAATGCAAAGTATAAAAACGGTCATAGTACAAAATGTTAAAAAAATTTATCCCATCAAAATAAGATACTCACAAGTATAACTAGTCATCAATAAAGGTTAAGAAACACTGAAGATTGTTTCTAGCTAATGCTTACACTAAGCGGTCCACAAATACTAATATGGATCAAATCCAATACTTTATGACACATTTCACGCTTCCGTTACATGATAGGATTCAGAAGAAGTTAACTGTTTAAATTCAATTTCAAAGAATGAACCTAAGTTAGTTAACATGCTAATCCTATTCTCACTACAAGAAAATAAGCGAATTCCGAGAGAATTTCTTAGGGAATTTCCGAGGGAATTTCGAGGGAATCATTCCCTCAAAAAAAAGACTCATCGGAATTGATTCCAAGGAAAAAAGACTCAATATTTATTTCCCTCGGAATTTCCTCACAATTCCCTCAGGATTCCATAGGTAATGTCATTCCCTCAGAATTTTCTTAAAAACTACTTCTCGAGGGAATTCCGAGGGATTTTTCCCACGAAATCTTCTTCCAATGTTTATAAAATTTTATTTCTGAGGGAATTCTGAGGGATCTCAAAATCTTTTCATTTATTTTGTGATTTTTATTTGTCAATTGAAATTCAATAAATAAAATATATTATACTTTTTTATTTGAAGTAATTATTGTACCTATTATGAAAAATATGTATTCATAATTAAAAAATAATCATATTTTGATATTAAATACACAATACCGATTAAACAAAACGACATAGCAAAAAGTTGTCTATTCTTACAAAAACACAGATTATTCATAGAAATAACAAAATAATCCACAGAAATTGTCTAACAACAAATATATGATGAGAGTTGGTTGTCTTCTTCATCTTTATTGTTGATTCTTTGAAAACTTTTACTATTGAAAACATACAAATCCTCTGCTTTTTGAATTGAAGAGCAGGACTTAAGTTCCTGCCAAAAAAACAAAGGTAAAAAATAAAGGTCGTGCAAATCTCGTACAAAAGCAATCAAGAACATAGGAACAAACCTCGACCATGTGAAACTACGAAGCAAAATCGACCTCGTACAATACCAAGCTCTATCACAATCTTTAAAGCTGAAATATGCATGCACAAGATAGGATCAAAACTTGACCAAACAAACTTAAGTCAAAACAGTCATTTCAAATATTACATAATTTAATATGCAATTCCCCGCTTCAGGCCATTTCAACAATTTCAAACTTAAATATGTTGGTGCTCAACCCGATAAATTGTAAACAAGTAACGTGATGCTCCTCTATGATATTAAAATAATATAAAAATTAAAATATGTTAGCAAGTGAAAGAGCTCAATTGATCATTGAATATCCTTTTGTGCGGCCACAGGTGACTTAACTTCAATTTCAGGTCATACTCGTGAGGTCTGGAGACAGCCGAAATATGCATGCACAACATAGGATCAACAGGGTAGCATGTATAGGGGAATAACACTATGGTTTTGGGAGCTTGGTGGAGGCGTGATAAAATGGTATTTGTATACCTCTTCGGTTTTGGTCCCTCACTTTCCATTTTTACAAAGAAGGTCACTCAACTATCATCAATTTTTCAAAGTTAGTCCTTCCGTCAATTCAAGTGTTAAAACAAACGGAATATTCTTGTTAGATAGTCATGTGACTAACTCTAACATCGCTAACTAAGATGAACAAACACTTACAAAAAATTAGGAATTTCTCTCCCATAAAATTTCTGAAACCCTAGATGCCTTCGGTTCATCTTTCTCATAAAAGTTTCAAAGTTTCTTTAATGTCTAACCCTTAAGTATTTAATGATGGACGATTTCTTACCTTAGAAAATAAATTTCGTGGATTTTGCAGTTATTGGTGCGTGTTTTGGGCAACAGGCGATTTGACGTGGATTTGGCCAAGTAGTTGGAGGATGAATATGGCTCTTAGATCCCCATGGTTATGGGAAGGACCTCAATACAGTGAGTTTTGTGCCTTAATTATTTTTTGCTTTTTTTTGGGTTTAGAATTGTGAATTCCGTTCACTATTTCTATAATTTTGTGCCTCTAATTGACATCTCATCTCTTGATGATCTACCCATTAATGATCTTGTTGATAAGCCTATTATTGCCAATTCTAATGATAGCCTTGTGTGTAGCACCCCACAAGTAGGGACCACATCCCCCTCACCAAGACCCGAATCCGATTACAAAATAATCCGTACTCAAATCCAAATCCTAGCGAACAGGTGACCACACACACACTAAGCCAGACAGAGCTAACTAAACAACGACTCAGAGTGCGCGAAAGCTGTAAATTAAAAACTAAATAAAACATATATACATTCATGCATCAAAGTTCCACCATAACATGCACAATGGCCGGCACGGCCTACAAAATTCATATACAAATATCCAAGTATTCATAACAATACATGATACCAAAAAGTAAGCAGGATGTATGCACTAAGGACCTAGACCTGTAAGTGTATACGTGTAGACACTTCTCCGCCTAGCTCCCGACAAAACCTGCAACTGAAAGAAAAGTAACAGAGGGAATCAGTCAACTGGCTGAGTGAGGGGGCTAACACACACCCACACACTGTATACATATATCAGAGCATATAACAAAAGGTGGATTCATGAACCGGCAATAGGTTTTACAAGCCAAAACCAAACATAATATACATTTTCAAAACCTCTATCCCGATTCATAATTTCCATAACTGAACAGAAACAAATGCTCGGCGAGTACGAGCTTCCAACCTACTTCTCAGAACATAAGTAAAACCGAAATCATAAACACATCATCCTCAACACTAATGAAGGAAGGATCAGCCGATCCTAACCATCCATACATATATCAAACCCCCGAGGAATCGCTAACCTACTACGGGTCCTCTCAGATAATCGGAGGCATCATAATATCACGTCTTCCCTAGCTCCCGAGGTCGCACGTGATATCTTCGGTGGAGACTATGCATAGGCTTAACCTCGATGGCCCTAAACCGTCCCGAGGGTTCCTTACCCATAGCTCCTTGAGCTCACAAACACAGAACCAGTCATGGAACCAATCTTTCATGGCTTAGCACGCTAGCATAAACAGAAACTGAACAAAAATAACTGGAAAGGCTCATATATACCTATATACTAACTTTTCTGTACAAACTTGTTTCACAAGATCATAAACATAATAAGTCCAACATATATTTACATATACATATAGAATACGATCGCATGCGGGGCAAGAAAATGTCACATTAAAACATTAGGTCGCTTAGCTATACAAAATCTTAACCTCACCTTGTAGATTAGCAAAAATGTAGTAAGCGTGAGAACTTAGGCCTCGGGCTCGTCAACCGGATCCTCCTCTGAAAAGAAACACAAAGAAACCCAAGACTTAGACTCTATATGGACTGAAAATGATGCACGGCATAAAAAAGGTATGCATGGTGTGCAAATGCTTGTCACACATAATCAATTAAATCCAAAAAGTCATATATTATCACTCACAAACGCAACTCAGGCAAGAAAAAGTCGCACGTCTCAAAACAAGCGCAAAAGTACTTAATAATGCATAAAAAGGACATATCAGAGTATTTAGGGGTCAAAGGAATTGATCCGCAAAAGTCGAAAATCTCAAAAACGGACAGTAGCATCTCACACGGTCATTTGGGTTTTCAGAACAATTTCCAAACGCCCGTATGGGATGCGTCTGTTCCCAGAAAATGCTTCCCAAACGCCCGTTTCCCATTTTCAAAGGAAAGCCAAACGGGCGTTCAAGTTGTATCTGTAACAAATTTTCCCTTTCCAAATGGGAATTTGAGGTTTTAGTTCAAATACCAAACGCCCGTTTCAAAACCTTCTTCATCAGGTCTGAGTTGTCAAACAGTCGTTTGCAAAACAATTCAAAAATCCAAACGGCCATTTGCGTGAGACAATTTTGAAAATCCCGCACAGTCCAAACTCCCGTTTGCAAAATGTATTAAGGCCCCAAACGGCCGTTTGGACTTAGAAATCTGGGCAGAACATACGGGAAAATAGGGGTTCAATCCTAAAACCACCACAATACTCAAATTGGTCCATAAAAATGCAACACAAACAACAACAATGCTTCAAGGATCATATATTTATGCATATGCAACAAGAAAATCAAGGAATGAAATAATGGGATACACTCCCCATTCAAATGCATATGTGATCAAATTTGGCTACAAGCCATTAATGCAATCACCAACCAAAACCAAGTCATATATACAATAAATGTAACATATAACACTCATATATCAAGTCCAAATCCAACCCAACCAACTCAAATGCTCAAAATCAACATATGTACATGAAACCGTTACTATTCAACTATATGCCCAAAAATCATACATGCATCAAATTTCATGAGGAAATGTTCGGCGGAGATGATAGAGGAAGAAATGGGGTTTCCAAAACTTACTTGGGGTCGGAATTTGGCAAAAAAACGAGAGAGATAAGGCTTATGGAAGTTGGATCAAAGCTTGGGGCTTCTTTCTTCTCTTCTTGAAATGGCTAAGTATGGGAAATGAGGAAGAATTGTGGGGTGGGTTCAAGCCTTTAAGGCTGAACCGGTTCGGTTCATGAGGGGCTTGGTTCTGTTCTTAGTTTTCTCGATTTAGTTTATTTTGGTTCAAGGGGGTTCCGGGTTCGATTCTCCGACAATTAAAATAAATGAAATGCAATAAAATGCAAGTAAATCCACATAATTCATATAATTCCAAATAAAATGCAAACTTAAATTAAATCACATATTTTACCTGTGGGCTCAGAAAAACGGGATGTTACAGGAAAGTTCTGACCTTTCCCATTCTTGAAATCGCTCAGGGTCTTTTGAAATTCCATATTACGCTCGAGCGCCACCGCAGAATTTGGGGGGCAAATGATGGACCCAAAATACGCTCATCTCTCCACCGCCCACGTGTCACCATCTTGAAGAATCCTTGGAAGCCAAGGGATACTGATATAGAAGGCTCGGGGAAATAAGGCTCGCGACAGGGTCCACCCTCAACCTTCGAAGCAAATATCTCCTAAAGTTACACCCCATGCTGAGGTTTTCACTCGGAGGAATCAACCCTCGAACTTTTATCCCTCGACGGTTCTGCATTCTCCCTTCCACACAAGAGAACCCTACTCTCGAGCGTCCGTCGTTCGCTGACTAGTATATGAGCGTCCTCCGCTCGAGGGAATAATTCCTTAACTGCCGCTAACACCATAGTTGTGCATAACCGCCTAAAAGGTGAAAGTGACACATGCATGTCACTTTCAAGCCCTCATGTCCCGCCACGTGTCTAGGGCAACACTATTTCGGGACCACATGGGTAATATTACCAAATACCCCTTACCCTCAACCTATAAATAGAGGAATTTCTTCACACTTTCCTCAAGAAATCACAATCTACCACTCAGCTTTCTTCACTCATAAGAAACACAATATACTGAATTGGAAAACCTCATTGCTGCACTTTTTCAAGCTTTTATAGCTCCACCTTCTTCATTTTTGGTGTTACCCTAGCTGGTAGAATTCATGTTCATTGGGAACCCAGTTCCTGAGGCTCAATCATGCCTATGATGGTCTTCCCTCCACTCAAATATGAATGTTTGGTGTTTGATTTTTCTCAAACCAAATCCAACACCATCACCGGGTCTGGGCTAGAATTTTCCAACTATTAGGGGCATTAAGTGTACATTTATAAATTTCGTTAAGGGGCCTCAGACCAAAAAAGATTTATAGGGACTAAAATGTAATTTCTCGATAATGATGGACTGCATTGTTATTAGGTCTAAATGCAAGGTAATCAGATGTAATTCTCCCTATGTATATATATGTATTATATAATCATTTAAGAATAATAATAATAATAATAATAATAAATAATATGTATCATATTATTTATAATAATAAACTTCATTAACAATAATGGACATATATTATAAATTATATATTATGCTTAATACTTAATGTTTGTACTGATTTAAAATAGGAAAAAATATAATCTGTTAAATTAATATTTGTATATATATAACATTTGATTGCAATATGAAATTTCAATCTATTACTTTTAGTGTGTGGGTAAAATACGTGAACGGATTCAAATTTGGATATAAATTTGAATACAGGATATTTCATTAATTTGACCGAGTTCAATCAATTATAATGATTAGTATATTATATTTACTATTTAATTGATCACTCCTTAAACTTTCACTAATCACATAATAAATATAAAAAACTCAATCAACTATACCGTTAAGTATATTATACTTACTACTTAATCAATTACTCCCTTGAAATTTTTTCACTGATCACATGATAATGTAAAAACCTACGCCTTCGATACACAAATTTAGCAAAACCAACTTGGAGCTAAAATTATTCGTTTCTTATGTGGTATATGAATTCACCAGCAAATTTCATAAATCTTCCCAATCAATCATTAGCAAGAAGCACATTTCCTTTGTCAGATCGATCATATTCACAAAATTGCCATATTACCCTGGAAATAAAACGAGATTATCAAGCAAAAGACAATCCCACTTGCACAGTCTAAAACAACCTAGCAAGATACCCTAGGAAAGCATCATAAGAGAAAAACATCTGAAACCAACTTCTTGATCCATGCTAGAACAGAACACTGCCAAAATAACCTAGAAGCATAGAAGTCTTGTATAGTCGTCTATCTTCCTTGGCGCCTATTTCTATCATCATATACAAGATTGCGTTCGTCCCATATGGGGCAAGTGCAAGAAGCTTTCTTATTTTTCCATGGTGCTCCACATGTATAGCAGAACTCATGTCCGCATCTGCAGTCATTTTTATGCATATCAGTGGCCATAGTTAGGGGAAAAAGATACACCAGCAATAGATAAAAATATAATATATATATATATATAATATCTTCATAAACCGACTACTTCCGGTGCTGAGGATGATATCATACTAGTTGACGTGCAAAACTGAAAATGCACATTAAGGACACAGATGGACAAATCCCAATCAACAATGACATAATTACAATTCAAACCAAATCTAAATCACTACCAAAACATTACACCAGAATCCCAAATTGAGTGGCCGACGAAACCAATAAAAGTTCATATTCATTTAACTTAATAGATATCCATCAGCCTTAAACTTGATTTCAACTTAATAGATATCCATCAGCCTTAAACTTGATTTCAGCAGCTGAATGACCTTGAGGCTCAGATGAAATGTCAGTCATTATTATTAGTACTGTTTCATATTTGATATTTACACAAAAACAGGGGTAATCTGACTTTCAATTTCTAACCTAGACAAATCCATATTTTCAAGGGACCGTCCTAACCTAGATAAATTCTAATTCTTGATGGATGTACATATCCCATTACCAACAATATTTTAAGGAATAATTTATGATCAATAGGTTCACCATAATGAGTCAAAATAAAACTTCCAATGGCCACTGAAGACAGACAAAACGTTTCCAGAGCTAGTGTAGAATGATATCAAGAGGCAAGCTTATTCAGTCAGAAGAAACTGCACTTAAAAACATTTCATAGCATTCAAGATTTCTCAAAATTCAGAATAGGTCAACAGTAGTACTGTATACCTGCAATAAATGTGGTAGCACCCCTCAGCAAGTGAAACCATATGGTTGCACTTTGGGCACTGACGCCAAAGATTCTGGTTAGCCAAAGACTTCAGTTTCTTGTCTTCATTACAATGGTAGGGATTTTGTATTTTGTACTCAGAGCAAGTCATTTTTAAGTGCCAGGGGACTTTACATTTGATGCAAAAGATGCCACTACATCTAGGGCACTTTCTGCCTCCCGATAATTCAATAAACATATTTGAATGCTCCATGGATCCTTGAAGCTCGGTTGCTGATAACAAAGCAGAACACCTCGGAAAGGGGCAATAAACCTTCTCAGCAACCGGAATAGATGCTTCCTTCACACGTTGGCTCATTATCTCAAATAGTTCAGGAGTCAAAAACTTTTTGCAGCTATCAAGATTCAACTCGGACTGGCAATTCTCATGAGGGCATTTAGGTAAAATCCCTTGAAGCAACTTAAATTGGACATGCTTTGACAAACATGATTCACAGTAGCCATGTTGACAACCTGTAACTAGGAATATTTGATCCACGTATTTATCTTCCAAACAAATAGCACAATTCACAGTTACATTTTTCCCTTTCGAACTTCCAGCTGCATGATTCACCTGAGAAGCCATTGCATTCCTCGCTAGTTCAACAGCAAACTTAATATCCTTAGATGCAACAAGAGATGCATGAGTCTGAGTAAATCTTCTCAGAAGAAGATTTATCTGGTTGGTCAATGTGGTAACATTTGCCGTCATTCGGGGGTTCTGTCCCATGATCTGCATTTTGAAAAATAGTGTTAAGCATATCAAAACTGAATCTCCTCCGAGAGTACATCAATTTTGATTGCAGAATATGGCATTTGAGAAACTACTAGTCTACTACCCACAGAAAACCGTATAGATGGACAGTCGAAACTATCAAACGATTCAGTCATTCACAAGCCCCTGATTTGGCTATTAACCTGACCACAAGCAGCTTTGCTTTCCTAACTAAACTAGGATGACAATCTGGCAATCTGCACATAGATTCTCTTCATATGAATCAAAACCAGAGGCTAATACAAAATCAAGTGCTTGAAAGGATAGCAAAGCGCAATAGGATCAAATTTTCCAGACAGCATTGAAATAAAACCAAACCAAATTACAAAAGAACAAAATGTAACCCTTGATCACTCACATATTGATAGAGCAGGGAGCTGTCCATAACAAGGGTGATCCTCTTCAAGTCCAGCATCACAGCAACATCAAGCCCCTCAATCAAAGCTTTCAACTCCACCACTTCTCGATTCGTCTCCCGCTCTTTCCCACCGAAACCCTTGCCGAATTCAAACAACAAACCATCATTCGCATCACACACTGCAACCCCAATACCCCCCACCATTCGCTCCACCAAACCCTTGACATGAACCCTAAACCCCAAAACTTGGCCATTGGATGACGACGAACCCTCGGCGTACGGCCTACTCAAGAAATCCCCTGTTTGGCTCCACTCCGCCTCGGGTACAGCCGCAATCTCGCAGGCGAAAGCGCGGTCGTGGATCTGACGGCTGAAATCGAGACGCAAACGCTTCGCCTCCGCCTCAGCCTTGTAGTGATCGAGGAGTTCCTCTTCGCACTCGTAGAGATTGTCGCTTTGGAGGAGGCTTGAAAGGGCGGCGCCGAGAGCGGCGTCGTAGGATACGGCGGTGGAGTTGGGAGAGGTGATGGCGGCGCCGTCGTCGACAAGGGAGGCGGTGAGGGCTTCCTCCAACTGGAGATTGAAGGCGAGATCAGAGTCTTGCTCCATTTCCATGGCTTTGTAGCTTTGGTTTTGGCGCGAAAGCAAGAATGGCGACGCTTGAAAGTTGAAAGCTTTCTTGACCCTCGTCTCTTTTACTGCGGCGACATTTCAGTCTCTCACTGTTATTCACAGGAGTTGAATGGATAGTGGATTCTCTATCTTTTTTTTCTTTTTTTTTTTTTGAAATTTTGAGAATGGAAACTTCTTCACGACGCTTCATATTTTTGGATTTGGGAAACTTCTGGCTTTTGGATCAACAACCTAGGGTTGACAAATTATAATTAGCCGTAATTGTGGCACACTTGTGTGTAATTAATTTTTTTTATGATTTTAATATATTAAAAATAGTTTTTATATTAATATATATTTTATAATTATTTTTAATTTGTTTATTAAATTATAATAAATAAATAGCATAAAAGAATAATATAGCATACACCACTATATTTGAAAAAATAAAAGAATTATATATAAAAGAAAAATTATTAAAGTGAAATGAGAAAAAAAATATAAATTAGAAAAATATTATCGAATTAATAAAATAAATAAAAAAAGAGAAAAGAGAAAAAACGGTAAAAACATGAATTTAAATAAATAAATAAAAATATCATGAGACCGATACTTGGTTCTCTAACTTAATAATATAGATTTTAGTAAACAGTTATCATTTTACAACTATTAGTTCTTCTAATTTATAGTGTATTTAATTAAATGTAATATTTCTATCTTGACTAAAGAAGAGTGATGAATTTTTTATTTTTTTATTAAAATAATTCAGTGATAAAATCATATATATTTAAATATTTAATAATTAAATAAATTTTTTTTATTATATTTATTTTTATGCTAACAGCTCTAATTTTCTTGTTTAAAAAATAAATTGTTTAACTGCAAGGAACTTACTTAAACATAATTTTTGATTTTCATGATAAAAAGCGTAGTCGGAACGATCTTTTTAAATATGTTCAATCAATAGAATTGGTTTTCCTTAGATAATTTTGTGTTTCAGGGAGATACACTATAATTTAAACTAGGTTACAACTTCTTTTTTTTTTTTAAAAAAAAGAGGATCAATACTGGTTCTCAATTACCCCCTTAATAAGACTCGAACCCTTGATCTACCGGTCCATAGGTGCAGATGCTTACCACTAAGCTACCTGCTCGTCTTACTATGTTACAACTTACAAGTATGATATATAGGGATAAATTTTTTGTCATTCGAAGTATAAATATTTTTACGTTTTCATACTCGAATTAAATTTCGTTGCATATCGTTATCCTTATTTCAGTTTTGTTGCATATCGCCATCCATATTCATTTTTATAAAAGGCTATTTTCAACTGATTTTCAGTGATTTTGATGGTTAGAACATTAAACACGTGATGTACACATGACATTTAATAAGAGCAAATTTATCTTTACTAAGCCATGAATGACAATTTTTTTATTAAGTCATATGTGCATCAATTGTTTACTATTTAGACAACCGTTATCAATAAAAATATATTAAAAATCACAAAAAGTTTATCAAAACTATCAAAATTCAACTGAATATGAATGTTTATAGGATGATGGTGTGCAACACCACCTAATTTGGATGTAAAAATATAAAAATATTTATAGTTCGGATTAAAAAAAATTATTTCTAAAATATATTTTCTCTATTTTAAACTGAGCTGTAGCCTGTATGAAATTAACTTAATACAATTGGGGGCCATGTAGTAAAAGCAAAAAGTTGAGGGGTGAATATGCTAGAACATTTAAGATTTCCAGCCAAGGGTTAGAAATTCCCAAATTTGCAGGCATAGGGCAACAACCCTCCGACCGATAGGACTGGTATTCAATCAGATTTCGCCTGCAAATTCACCATTGCCTTTCAGATCACTTCAATTAATCAATCAATCGAAACAAACACAAAATGAGCGGGGCGGGGAAGAAGGTAGTTGATGTGGCATTCAAAGCCGGGAGGACCATCGACTGGGAAGGTATGGCGAAGCTGATGGTCTCCGATGAAGCTCGCAAGGAGTTCGCCACTCTCCGCCGCGCCTTCGACGAGGTCAACACTCAGCTGCAGACGAAGTTCAGTCAGGTTTGAATGATTTATGTCCCTTTGTGTTATTTCATTTGGCGGGTATTGTTTCGTTTTGCGATTGTTGTTTGTGGATTTTCTGGGTTTTTGTTTTTTTATTCGAAATGATGGGAGGGGATTAGATGACCAGATCTGTTGATTGTTATTTCTTTTGGTTTTGTACCGTTTGATGAATTTTAGATTGATTTTTTTCTTTCCTTTCGGATTTGTAGATTGAGCTTATGTGAAGGCTATAGTTTGGGAAAATTATCCGGGGATAGTTCCTAGTTGGGCTGTTCTTCAAAATATGTTATTTTTTGCATTTTTCAGGGAAAAAAAGAAGGGATTAGAATCTTGAGGCAGTTCTTTTCCAGTTTTATGTTGCTTGGTAAATTTCTCGTCTAATTTTAAGTTGGATAACAAGCACTCGAGCTGGGTTTAATGGAGGTAGATTGCATGATGCAGCTCACCTTGGACTGTATGAAAATGTACATCAGTTTAAAGTAATTGTTTGTAGTTTGATATGAGGATCATTTAGATGCTACCTTGGTAGGTATATGATGGAAACCAGAGATCAATCGATGCCCGTATATCCGTAATTGAAATCTGAATTAGAAAACTGACAAGGATAATGAACAAAAATTTGAGAGAGTGTTGCTGCAATTTTAGTTTTATGCCGACATTTCAATGGTACTGTAAGGTTACGGTCGTATTTGTTGTATAATTGTATTCCCTGTTTCACGCCATTTTTAGGGCCTAATATTTATGTTTCTTTTGTCAGTGTTTTTCAATCTAACTTTTGTTGATTTGATAAATTTTGCATCTTTCTGGTGGTTTGATTTATCTATAAAGTATGCATGTAGCCTAACTTATAACTTTTATGAATCTATATGAAGTTTTAGTGAAACAAGCTTCACTCATGTTGCATTTTGTTACACAATTCTCTATTTGAAGACCTTTTCTGACTGGAATGAAGAATCTGTTTCCATGTTTGCCTTCGTTCTTGTACAAGTGCTTACAAAATTAATGAAAGTAATTTGGGTCTAATAGCAAGGCAAAATTATTGATCTGTTTCCTAATTGCGAGTCCATACGAGTTTGTCTTATTGTTTAGTGTTTTAAGCAATTGGCATTGCTTCTGCCTGCATCTGAAATAACAATAATTTGTTAGGCTTAGATATTTTGACATAACAAGCTTTCCGAATCTCAATCCCAGTGTATGTTACTTAATATTCTTGTATCAAGCGTAATACATGTAGAGTCTGAATGGCATGGTGTCTGATTAAGTTTTGACTCTAAAGTACAATTGCTTATTTCTGATTAAACTAGGAAATATGTGAGATTTTTTCGTAGAAGATACGGCTCATGTTTTCCTTGATTCCATACATTCTGTCAGTGCTACTTTTTTTCTTTTTGAGGGTTTATTAATATGATTTCAGGAAGTATAATAAGCCCTAAAATACAAAAGTACTAAAAGACTAGTACAACGTGCTTACGGTGGGTATGTCCCATTTAACTTAATTAAATGTGTTTGACCCCTTTTTAAACAAAAAGTTATAATCCTCTCACTTTTATGCATTATTGAGACTATATCTATAAGAATATTTGCTATTGTTTTTAACTATAAATAAATAACAGTTATAGTAAAGGCTAAGGTTATAGCAGTTCTAATTTTTTTTTCAATTAAAATATGCAGGAGCCAGAACCCATAGACTGGGAGTACTACAGAAAAGGGATAGGCTCTCGTTTGGTTGACATGTACAAGCAAGCTTATGATGGTATGTGTCAACTGTTCTAGTTTAAGCTTAACAGAGTTTGGTCTTATTTTTATTTTGATATTTTAGTCATTTAATTGTTCTATTGCAATTGTTTATGTTATCGACTTTGCCATCTTATCAAATGTCTTATTTCTTGCATCTGTCGCCATTAGTAGCTCTATTAAGTACCCTCATATACTGAACCAGAGATGCCAGCTTACCTTTTTTTCGTCCTCTGATTTGTGGTTTTACTTCTTTGCAGAAATTAAAATCCCACAATATGTTGATAACGTCACTCCTCAATACAAACCCAAGTTTGATGCACTGGTGAGATAATTATGAATATTTTTACCTTTTTAAATGTTTTTAAAATTTGAAAAATCTCTGCATCTTCGTCTACTTTATTCATAGAAGTTTGTTGTTGGTTCTATAGATAAATTTGAGATGTTTAATTGAGCATTCCGGGACTATACTAAATTAATTTGAAAAACCAAACACCGTTGCCTGAACTGAACAAGAGATGTTAAAGAGGCCATCTATTTGTGTAAATCAGCATCGTGGATAGCTCTAGTTTGCTGAAACTTTGTTACTGAAGATACCTTGAAGAACCCTTAAATAATTGTCACGGGGATAACTTGAGCAAAGATTACAGCATGCGCACCTCCCTTATTCATCATATAGTTCAGATTGTATTTACTTTTTCAAATTTTTTCCCATGTTTGAATAATGGCAGCTAAGTTTATTAATACTTTTTCTTTTCCATTTCCTCGTGAAATTCCGGTGAGCAGAAGGTTATCTTCTGTAATTTTGAAATTATTCGGGAAGTTTGTGTAATTACAAACAATTGACCCCTTGTCCTGAATATTCCAGATGATCATTTTAAATACATTTGGTATGTAAGGAAGTCAATAGAGAATATGAGAGAATCTTACACATTCTTGAATTGCAGTTAGTTGAGTTGAAAGAGGCTGAGCAGAAGTCATTGAAAGAGTCGGAGAGGCTAGAAAAGGAAATTGCCGATGTTCAGGAGTTAAAGGTGATGAATATTTTCTCTTTTTTCTTATACATACACATTTTGCCTCTGTTTCTCACACCTTATTTTGGTGTTACAGAAGAAACTCAGTACCATGACAGCCGACGAATACTTTGCGAAGCATCCCGAGCTCAAGAAGAAGTTCGATGATGAAATTCGAAACGACTACTGGGGTTATTAATTTTTTACTTTTGCATGAAATTACTTGAAACCATTTCCGGTTGAACCCTTGTGAGTTCAACTACAATTCAGAAATAAAAGAGGAGAACGGAATTTGTTTCTTTCATTTCATTTTTCCGATATCAAGAAGATTGTTAACAAGAATATAGTGGTTATTGGGTTGCTTTCTTGTGGCTTCCGTTGGACTATTAATTGAAAAATAATACACTTAATAGTCTCCTATAGTGCTCTTTTACCCCCATTTTAGAATAATTGCAATGTGTAATACTAATATCATAAAATAGTTGTGACATTTGTCATTGTATTTTCTGAAGTTTCGATGAAGACAAATAGATTTGAATATGCTCTACGATTAAGATATGATTCTGATTGTGAAAAGTTGGAATAGTTCTCACCATATATGTTCTTCAGGAGTTCAGGCCCAAAAGCTGAGAATCACTTTTAAGGCGTTGAAAATTTACTTTGACGTGAATTGATTTGTACTTGTTAGTTAACTAGTCAAGTTGATAGCAACATTAATTAATGTGTGTGGTAATTTGTAATCATGGGCAATAACTATACGTATAGCCATCATTTCTTTTGTGAACTTTCAATATGTTGAAAAAACTAATTAGCAATAAAGTTGGATGATTCTAGACAATAAAGCACGGCCAAGATACGATGATGACACGGGCGTAAGTATTCAATACGAGAGTCATGTCAATATTTATTTTCTAAAATTTATTAGGTAACGGGTTGAAATGAGTATCTCGGTAAGATAAATTCCATAAGTGATGCACATTTTTCTCTATAAATCAAAGAATTTTAAAAGTATACGTAGGAATAGATGACCCAAATATGAAACAAACAAATATAAGTATGATTACAGTCAAGCAGTGCATTACTGACCCAAATCCTCATAGAAATCTCTCTTTAATATTTTAAGTGATTTTAACTAATTTCATATGCACAATTATGTGAATTAAATTATAAATTGAGACTTTAGAGTAACTATTGGATTTAATTTT
>JBBMKE010000001.1:4232309-4244634 GCA_037834125.1 Lippia alba | reverse complement strand
TATAGAATTGAAATACTTAATTTTGCATCATTATAAACTAATATAACCTAATCGAAAAGGTTATTTTAAAAGTATAGAGTTTTAGCTTGTATTTATTAATTTGTGCATGAAGAATAAAAAGAAAAAATACACATAACTTTAATAGAATTATGTATATTAGATAGAATTGGGTCAAAAGAACTAGCGGGCCTGAACCGGGCCTGGACTGGGCCTGAGCTGGGCCTGGTCCTAGGTTTAAGTGGGCCGATTTACGGGCTGGGCTGGGCTGAAGAATTAGACCCAATAGAGGCCCACTTTAATACCCAAACTCAGCCCAACCCAGCCCACCTCATAGTATTCATGGGCTGGGCCTGGGCTGATTCGAACCGGGCTGGTTCACCGGTTTCGTGGGTTGGCCCGGCCCGTTTGACATCTTTAGATTGGGGTGGTGCACGCGTGAAATATGGGTTTAGACATCCGTGACTATATTTATATGCCACAGTAGAAATGAGACAATTACTACACAAAATGCCAAAACAGCGTTCTATTTTTCGTTCCGACATAGAATTATGTGCCTCTAATTACGCCCCTTTCAACATAAACACCTCAAATTGAGTCGAAAATCTCGCAGCTTTTTCATACAATCTGAGGAATTTCGGACCAAAAATTCTCCTGCAACAAGAAAAAAATGTCATTACGATAACATGCCTAACTATAAATATTAAACTTTGGACCAAAAATAAATAAATACTAAACTAAGAGCATGTAATTTACATATGCTTGTGTAATAGGGTCAACGAAATAGATTTTCTTTTATTTGCAGTTTGCACTAATCTCGTCGTTTTCACAATCTCACTGATTGTGCGGTCATGTTACAGAAGTCATGTAGAACCATGTAAATCACATGTATAATATAACATAATCATACATGTAAAATTGTCTGATACAAACAGTACTGTGTAACATGTGAAAACAGGATTGTTAGGAAAAAAGAGTTCCACATTATGTTATAGAAATACTATCCCGCCTCTAATTCAACGGACTAATAACTGTCTATTGCAATTAATATATCAATTATCACTTTAGCTTTATCTATACTCTTTATTAAGCGCGGGACCCTCTAATGCACCGACACATCTAAAAATAACATTTTGCCGTGTCGTGTCCGACACCGTGTCCGACACTTCTTACGTGAAAAATTCACAAAAAAATTCATGTCGCCGTATCCGTGTCTTATCGTGTCCGTGCAACATAGGCGAGACCTTTTGTTGTTTTTTATATGCACATCTAATACTATACCATCTCTTTAAATATTTTTTGGGAATTATTAGCGGGCAAGCCCACACCTAAAGACGTACATATATATATACATCGTTTGAAAAATTTTCAAGCTCGTATATTGAAAGAAAATCAATAGAGAAAATTAACACACCATTACAAATTAAATCTTCAAGCAGATTTTAATATATTTAAATATTAATTTAATATATGTAAATAATAGGGTTTTTTTGTCAATTTTGAGTTTGGGAAAATCTATATGCATGACATATTTTTGCGGTCTAAATTAGAAAATGTATTATCACTTTGAATAGCCAGCAGTGTCTGCCCAACCAAAGAGACCTATATTAATTATGTGGATTCTTACTGACAGGAATGGACAATTTGATCTTGTGAACTGAGGCTGAGAAACAGGAGTGGTAATGAGCCTGCAAAATTCTCGTCTTTTTACGTCCGTGTCTTAAATAAATTTGTTCTTTCCACCGATAGGATTTGGGATAACTTCCCTTTGCAACATGATATCTGATTTGCCGCAGTTGATCCCGTGACTCTAATATGACTCTCTCTCAAAAAAAAAAACAAAAAAGAAGTAATAATTCAACTACTAACGAACTCTCCAACTGCCTTCTATATAAAGTGGTCTTGCCTCAGACAAAACTCAACTTCTAAGTACACATATACAGGTGTTTCTGCTCTTTCAGGCTTAGAAGTTTACAAGAAAACATATTACTACACATATATAAAAGATGTTTTCTGCAACAAAACTTTGTTTCAGTATCCAAATTCTGTTATCCTCTCTTTGCTTCCTCATTCTGTCTTGTTCCGCCTTCACCTCCCAAGATTATAGCAATGCACTCGAAAAATCAATCCTCTTCTTCGAGGGGCAGAGGTCCGGGAGACTACCACCAAACCAACGCGTCGGTTGGAGGGGCGATTCCGGGCTGTCCGATGGGTCCGGTTACCATGTAATGCAATATCAACCTATAAGTTCATATAATGTGATATAATTATGCAACTTATGTTATTACACTCGCTAACATACCATATTTGTCCCCTCCATTTGGGGTCCTATGTTATTTTATATGAGTTGCTTATAAGCTTTTATTTTTGAAATTTCAATCCCTTCAAATGATAATCTTTTGTTCCTTTTCAATGTCACGGGTAACACCCTTTCCAAAATCCTAACCCCACCCTGCATTTGGAAACAGGCGGTCGCCATCTGAGCGTCCATATCTACGCGGTTTTTGTTGCACGGTATGGTACTATGACAGTATCGAGTTTTGCTAATCTGTTGAAATTTGTTTTCAGGTTGATCTCGTGGGAGGTTACTACGATGCAGGGGACAATGTGAAGTTCGGTTTGCCAATGGCTTTCACTACCACACTACTTGCATGGAGTGTCATTGAATTCGCTAGTTCCATGAAGAATCAGCTCGAGCATGCTAAGGATGCCGTACGTTGGGGAAGCGATTATCTGTTAAAAGCAGCCACAGCCACCCCAGATACCTTGTACATACAAGTGAGGACACACCAACATTCTCTCCATTAAATCCAACTTCCGATTGCACCGCAGGCAAAATTTTTCTATGCTATAAAACGCACCGTTTTAGCATTGCTAATTTGGGATTCGGGACCGAGTTTGAAATTTTATATATTAAAACAAAAGGGTTATTCACATTTCCACAATTACTGGATTGCATGATTACACATCTGCTTAGATTTTAATAAAATTACAAATTTCACCCCTCTAAGTTTCAGATATTGCAAATTAACTCATCCGGTTATAAATTGCGAACATTTTCTCTACTTTTCGCTGCATGATTTCTCATACATGTTTCTGGAATTTGGTCGAAAAGGTTGGAGACCCGAACAACGATCATCACTGCTGGGAAAGGCCTGAGGACATGGACACATCACGCAATGTGTACAAAGTTTCTGCTCAAAATCCGGGATCGGATGTAGCAGCAGAGACGGCTGCAGCGCTAGCTGCTGCTTCCATCGTGTTTAAGGACTCCGACCCTTCTTATTCCAAGAAATTGCTACAAACTGCAATAAAGGTAAGACGTATACACTTATAGAACTCTGTTTTATACACGTTTGTCTTAAAATGCTAACTTTTCACTGCATAATATAATGAAAATAAAATTTTCTGGCTCCATATTCCATACCAAAACTAAATTGGGATCATTTTACAGGTGTTCGAATTCGCAGACAAGTATAAAGGTTCCTACAGTGATTCTGTCGGTTCAGTCGTGTGCCCGTTTTACTGCTCCTACTCTGGCTATCATGTAAGGCAATTTATTCTTTCAGATTCCCCTGTTTCTCAGAGTACAATTAGTATTACAATCTGATGTACTATGGAATTTTTTCAGGATGAACTTTTATGGGGAGCTTCATGGCTGCATAGGGCTTCGGAAGATGAATCATACTTGACTTATATTCATTCCAACGGCCACACCCTCGGAGCTGATGACGATGTCTATTCCTTCAGCTGGGATGATAAAAGAGCTGGAACCAAAGTTCTGCTCTCACAGGTCTGAATTCTTTGTATAAAGCTCTTCTTTTCTAGAGCCTTTTCATTTATTCCTTTTTGGGGTTATAGAGGAACTATATCCTGATATCTTTTTTGCTTTTGAATCAGGGGTATTTACAGAACAATATTCAAGAGTTTCAGTTGTACAAAGCACATTCAGACAACTATATATGCTCTCTTATTCCAGGATCATCTAATTTTCAGGCCCAGTACACCCCTGGTATGAAAACTCCTTTCTAAGCTTCAAGAATTACAACTACTACATTAATGCTACTAGTTCAAGAATTACAATGTATTAAGTTGTAAATCCATTGCCCTTCTATTTTGCCGGTAAGGGTTGGTCGTAATGGTTGAAGGGTTCAGGATAATGATTCGGGTTCGAATCCCTTTGGCCACTTGGGGTAGTAACTAACGACAAAATCATCTACTATTGTTCCAGGAGGCCTTTTCTACAAAGCAAGTGAGAGCAATCTCCAATACGTAACCACGTCGAGCTTTCTCTTGCTTGCATACGCTAAGTATCTGAGCTCACAAGGAGGGGTCGCCTCGTGTGGATCTTCAACCATCAGCTCAGACAAACTCATCGCCCTCGCTAGGAAACAGGTCGACTATATACTAGGAAACAATCCTGCAAAGATATCGTACATGGTCGGGTTCGGACAAAAGTACCCACTACATGTTCACCACAGAGGCTCCTCTGTACCATCTGTGCATGCCCACCCTGCTCGCATTAGCTGCGGAGATGGATTTCAGTACTTCTACTCGAACTCGCCCAATCCTAATGTTCTTGTTGGAGCTGTCGTAGGCGGTCCTGATAATCGCGACAATTTTGCCGATGACAGGAATAATTATCAGCAATCTGAGCCCGCGACCTATATTAATGCCCCATTTGTTGGAGCATTGGCATTCTTTTCGGATGAATCAGCACAGAAATGATATGCTCGTGAAATATTATCGATCGAGTGTTCATGGA
Organism: Lippia alba; assembly: GCA_037834125.1. Taxonomy (NCBI): domain Eukaryota; kingdom Viridiplantae; phylum Streptophyta; class Magnoliopsida; order Lamiales; family Verbenaceae; genus Lippia; species Lippia alba. Next base: position 4,239,872 of record JBBMKE010000001.1, on the reverse strand, counting down.
TTGAAGTGGATCGAAGAAATCTGACGTTCCCTCGCCATGTGAACAATGTGAAACGAGTATAGGTCTATCTTGTTAGTAATTAGTCTTGTGTAAGGCACTGTTGCAGCCTTATGTGTTGCCTAAGTTATTACATCATTATGTTTACCTCATTGAGACATAGTTGAGTTGGCCATCTATTGGTATGGGATTAAAATTGCTCGTAGTATGAAATATACTTATATAACACTGAATTAGATGGACTACCAAAACCTGGAGATGCCAGCATTTAATCATTCCTTATCTCATGTCATCAACAGAATACAAGACATAACTAAATTGTGTTAGCAGAAATAGACTATGCACTTGAAAAGCACTTTTTCAGTCCTGAGATTCTTGTTCAAGAACTGGAAGAATGGCCAGTGCAGATGAACCGAGGTGCATGCCCCTAACAATACCACCATAACTCATTTTAATTTTGTAGCAGAGGAGCAATACGGAGTCCCATAGCGCTGTTCTTCCCTGAAAACAAAAGCCATACAGTCGGTATGTTAGCATCATAACACGAACAAAGTGCGCCCTGTTTTTCCCGGATGTTGTGCCTGGCTGATTTCGATGATTCAGTTCAAAACCACTGAAAAGTTCCAACACATATTTTTTAGGAAAGTCTATTTCAGATATCGTCTATGGTTGTGGCTCATAAGAATCATCATCGATTATCTAATCTAGACTTTTAACTTCTCGATTGAAATTCATGCTGGTCACCGATTAACTTAACAATGTAGCAAATAAAACGCAAAAGAACATGAAACCTAACTCCATATTACAAACAAAATCTTACCAGAGAACTAAAGTTGCCAAATAATTGAGGAAACCGGTCTAATAGGATTCTTTTTTTTTTTCTTTTTTTATATTACTCTTTGCTTCTACGTTTCTTATTTTTCTTTTATTATTTTACATTCCCTTTCACAAAGGAATGCTCTCAAACTCTAAATTACAAGTTCGTGGCAAAATACTGTCAACTTACCAAAGAACTTACTTTTTTTTTTTGGGGTTGGGTACCTAAGAGGACTTCTACTTGATAAACTCTCATCTAAAATTTTGCATGTTCATATGAAGTTCATATTAGGAAGTTTATCAAATACACAAACGGATCAACCAACCACACAAAGCATTTACAACCAAAATGGCATTCATGTATTTATAGCTTGATACAGTACTAAAATTTACCTGGAATGAGAACTGAGGCTTTTTGTCCCAATATAAGGCAAAAATTGGGGGACCTTGCTTCCCAACAGTTAAAATAGAAGCTCCAGGGTGGAGCACCGAAGGGACACCAGATATGACAGCCAAGTAATTCTCAGGAAACCTTTCTTTAGGAGGCAGAACACCCAAGAACAAAGGGTTCTTGCTCACCTGTACCCCAGCATAAGTTGTGGGATCAACATGCAACATCCATTTCGGGTGTTCCAAGAAAGCACAAAACAGATAAAGTAGCAAATGAGAATCATTGGGCAGCTCAAGACTCCATTTCTTGTTCCCTTTGTCGTAGACCTCGCCATTTCCTAGATACTCATAGTTCTTTAAACATGTTCCTTCAGCAAGCTCTGTAAGATTTTGGACGAGACAACACAATTTTATTTCACATGGTTAAGAGCAAATAAGACATGCAAGATCGGTTTATTTCATTTATTTAAGTTAAGTAATTAAGAAAACACTTACTACAAATCCTTTGTACAGTATACTCCGCCGGGACACTGCTTAGAGGAAGTAAGCCTTTAGCCCACTCTCCTTTCATTAAAGCTTGGAGCCTCTGATGTTCTGTGATGGCATCAATAGCCTCTTGCAAAAGAGGAATTGAGGCTACGTGTTGAGGGGATTGCTGGAAATTTGGCAACTTTGCTGGAGATGAAAAGGAATGATAATAAGTTAAGAACAATATTCTAAACAAACTTTAATTCAGAAGTCATCAAATGTAATTAAGAATTATAAATTCTATGAAACAACTAAGACATACAAGTCTCAAGAGCTTGAACAAGAGTAGCACGTAGCTGATGAAGAAATACATCTTCATCAACTGCAAATGCTGGCTTCCATTCATTAGATCTCTCAATCGGAGATACATTAGCAGTTGCAGGAGCACTTGGAGTATCATTTCCAACTTGACTAACAGTAATCGGGATATTAAGTTTGGCTGCTGCTTCAATAACCTAAAAGCATCACAAAAGGTTATTAGAATAGCTATCACAAAAATCTTTCAAGACAAGTTTGATAGAAAAGCCCGGTTAAAAGGCAACTCTCACCTTCAAGTGGCTTGTCTCAATCTTACTAAGAAGAGGATTAAGTAGAATAGCAGAAAACCACTGCCTTAGACGATCACGCCATTGCTCAATATGTGGATAAATTCCCAACCTTTGAAAAGCTTCAGCTGACTCTTCCATAGACATTGGAGGGGGAAGATCTCCCTCCCCTTTTTTCGGGGGTGTTTTGAACTTTTGTGAACCAGGGGACATTCTAACCGGCCTCAAAGGCGTACTTCTTGCAGTTCCAGAAGTATTAACCGAACCAGAGATGCTATTTGGACTCGTCATACCAATTCCATTTATGCTCGGGGGTGGAGTTGCCAATATACTTGCTGTTTCAGATATCTTCTCATCCACATCAGCCAAGAATTTTTCAAGATCTTCCTCTGTTGATATTTCTTTATGGAAGGCAGGACGCTTATTTGACCAAGGGCTGGAAATCAACTGATCGACACCTGGCGATGCCTGAAGAGATGGTGATGTGACTGGTGAATGCATAGAGGAAACAGGGACAAGATACATGGATGGAGAAGCCGGTGATTTGGAAGGCGTGGTAAAAGTATGGATGCTGCTCCTTCCACTTGAGCTTGATTTCCCACCACTCATTCTAGATAAGTGATTTGTTGATGGATGAAGCGGGACGAGGTTTTTTGATGGAGAAGGTGAACTAATTCTTGATTTAGGAGGTTTCTTAGAGGAGTCTTCAGAATTTGTTTCAAGTTTTGAACTTAATCCTAGAAGGCCCAGTTGTCGATTGGTAAGGCGCGTTAGCTCCTTTGCGCCTTTGGAAGGAGAAACAACTACTACATCTGCAGCATTTCTTGTTCTCCACTGTGAGATGGCTTTGATAAAAGCAAGCGAAGTTCCAAGCAATATGAGAATCGCTGTGGCTGATATCACTTTGGAACACAAACCTACAGATTTGACAAGAAATTGTTATTCGAACTTCCAAAAGGAGTGAAATTCTTAACCTAATCCAAAAGGATAGTGATACATTACTTACGAGCAACATCTTGAGAGACAAATCCCAGCCCAAAATTAGTAGTAACATTTTCCCTACATTGAATAGATTCAGATAAGTTTCTCGTTGTAGTATAATTATTAGGTACATCCATGTAAAATCTCAAGCAAAGCACAAACACAATGCAGAACCAAACACAATGTTTGAGGAGCTGTGTTTATAATTAGGAATAACGATTCAAGCTAATCAAAACTGGGGTAGCGACAAAGTTTGAGCTCAGTTTGTTAAAAATAGCAAGCCAAAAGTTACTTTACATGAAATCTACAAAGCTATTAGAACAACTAACAACACAAAAAGGGTAACTTTCATCCCCATTCATGTTCCCCTCAGCCACTGGTAAACGCAGTAGTCTCCCTCATATGACCACAAACTTCTCGGACGCAACATCAATGAAACAACTGCACTTTCAAGATTCAAGAAACTAACTTTACACAGCTAACACATTGCTATAGTAAGACGAACATTAATTGAAAGAGCACAAAATTGGAGGAATACGAACGAACTGGAAACCCATCCCTTTCAGCAACTAAAATGGCTCAAACAGAACAAGGGAAAACATCACCCGACTATAAACCAACATAGAAAGGCAAATTACCTGTAGAGAGAAAAAAGAAGAGCAAGGACAGAGGAGGAGATGAGAGAGAGGATGTAGACGAAAGTAGAGGCGGAGGGGCGGAGGCTGTTGGAGGTGAGGGCGGCGGAGAGAGCTGGATTCTGGTACACCGCGAACTTCGCCGTCTGCTGCTTCTGTCCTCCACCTCGATCCATCATCGATTCTTTGAGGAGAAGGATTGAATGTTTGTTGTTGCCGTTAGGGTTTTAAGGGTTTTAAATTTTGAATATTTGCCACCATTGATGAGGTTTTGGAGTTCGGGAGGACTGTTTTTTTTTTTTTTCTGCCTTCAACCTATTTTGCTCAATTCGTGTGTTGGAGTGAACTCCTTTTCTTTTAATTCAAAGTTCAATTTGTATAATAGCTCGAGTTCGGTTCAGTTTGAGTATCGAATGCGAACTCAAAATATAATTTTAAAAAATAATATATAATGTTTTTTATAAAATATAATAAGGCCCTCACGAGTCACCAATAAATATAAAAAATTTTGAGTTCGGTTCGAACCTTAACTCGAGTCGATCTCAATTCGAACTCTTCGAATTCGATACTTAACCACCTCAATTTAGTCAACTCACGAACCGATTCAATTTATAAATATGGTACCGGTAGAGGAACTCCCTCTTTGCAAGTCATTAATATTAGATGTACAATTATTGAATTTCATCTGAGAATATTTAAAGACTAAAATAATGATTAGGAAATTTAAAATCACATATATTAAACTTTTAATATTTTAATTATAAATATATAAATCTCTTCCACTCGATCAGAACGTTAGTCCAATAGGACAAATACCATAATACTTAAACCTTGATTATTATTTGATAGACCTTGCTTCCAATACCATAATTCTCAACCTTGATTACTAAATAATATAGAGGATTATTACAACAACCGCAACACTCTCAAATTTTGAAAGAACAAATGAACAATCAAAAGATTTCTTGCAATAGTACCGATGCTTTATTTGCGGAGCGGTTTTCCTGCTTTCTTCTCTGTGATACTTCTCTGTTATACAAATGATAATTTGTCAAGTGTCCAAATATATCAAAATTGAGAAGTAGAGTATTTATCCAAATAACTGCTTTAAGTTTTCTTTCTTCTTTTTATTTCTCAAATATTATTTCATTATTTGATGTTATTAAGATTCTTAAATTCTTTTCTTTTATATTTATTTTCTATTACTGATTTATATTTATTTTTTCTCACACTTCATTCCAAATTTTTAATTACATTTTCTTTTTGTTTTAATATTTTTCAATTTCTACTTGAATTATTACTTTATACTAATTTAATATATTCTTATTTTATTTATTCATTTATTTATAAAAAAATCTATAATTTTATTAAAAATAACTGTATAAAACTTTTAATTTAATATTTAATATAATTATTTATATTTTATTTAACGCTAAATCTAAACCCTAAATCCTAAACCCTTAAACCGTAAACCCTAAATCCTAAACTGTAAACCGTAAACCAGGATTTCAATCTTGCTTTGATTGGTAAGTTTGCTCATGGCTATCCTATTATGGCACAACTTCGTTTCTATTTTTCGAAGATTGATTTTAAAGGGAAAGTACATCTCAGTCTGTTAAACGATACACATGTTTTGATTTGTTGTGAAAATTCCGAGGATTATGCTAGAATATTTATGAAAGAAATTTGGTATTTTCGTGATTTTCCTATGAGGGTTTTGAAGTGGTCGGAAGATTTTGACCCGAAAGTAGATTCTCCAATTGTCCCAGTTTGGATTTCATTCCCCCGGTTATCATCTCAGCTTGTGGATAAAAGTAGATTGTGGAACCTTGTTGATTCGGTGGGGAAATCGATTAGAGTTGATGAGTTAACTGCGAAGTTGGAAACTACATACGAACCTCGTGCTTGTGTCAAATTGGATGTGTGTGTCTAAGCCTCTGCTGAAGTCGGTTTGAGTGAGACTTAGGAAAAGAATTTTTCAGCAGGAGATACGATATGGAAAAATTCCAGATTTTTGCCTAAAGTGCCGTCGGTTAGGTCACAAAAGTCACAATTGTAAAGGTGGAGACGGCCTTAGCAATGATGGAGACGATGATAGCGATGAGGGTAAAGATGGTGATGATGAACGTGAACCCCAAAAAGGTGATGATCGTGTACCTACAGCTCCGAAACAGCAAACCAGAAAGAAGAGAGTTGTTCATAATTTTAGAAAAACCTGGTTAGCTAAGAAAACCCAGAAAAATCAATCAGGTACTGAGCTGGAGAACTTAGCAAGGGTGTTGTTGAGTTGATCAAGGAAAATAAGGAAAAGACAGTGGAGAAAGGGAAAGAGAAAGCTGTGGAAGAAACTACAGGAAGTAGCAGTAATATCCCGGAAACGCAGTTCAAAGATGCTTTCGATGCTACACAGGATGATCAAGCCCTTTTGGATGCCATGGATCTAAATGGAAAGCTCAGATCAGTGGGTACGTCCATTATAAGTGAGAACAGTAAGTTTAAACAAGTGGAAGAAGATGACGAACTAATGGATTTGGAGGAGGAAACTAGTAGGCAAAAATCGAGGACTGAAATTTTAGCTAAAATAGGAGATGGAGACGGGGCCCCATATGTTTTCGCCGCCAATGACAACTTCGTGGAACGTGAGACTTCCCCGCCAAAAAAGTCACAACTTCAGCTTCAAAGTTTGAATACTTCACAACAGGCAATAATTCAGGCCAAAACTGCTATTGCACAGTCTACTTCGGGAACAAATGATTGTGAGTTGAACGCTTCTGCTTCGATCCCCTCGCAGCCGGGTAGTGAGAATTTAGAATTGGGAGAGGCCACACTTAGTACCTACATTGTTAATCAGGAGAAGGGAAGTGACATTCGTACAGAGCCTATCCCAATAGATTTTGAGGATGCAAAGTTTGCTAGTATAAGGAACCAGCGTGCTTCGGATGGAGAATCAACGCAAAGTAATAGGCGGGTAACTCGGAGTCATAGTGATCTGAAAAAGAATGATCTCTTTAAGAGAGACGAGTTGAAAAAGGATAATCTTAGCAAAAAGAATTTCAGATTCTAGAGTTGTCGGCGCGCGCGAAGGATGGGTGGGAGGCCGCGCACCCATTTTTGCACGCCAATGGATTTTTTGAGGCTTAATGGCTCGGTATTGGTACGGGCATATTCTGATTGTAACACCCCACATTTCCGGAATATGACAAAACGTCGTTACGTGTGAGTTTCGGAGTTATACGTGTTTTATTTACCGATTTATAATCTCTTATTTTATTGGCTAGACATATTGTCATTTAGTATTATTTAAACACTACAAAAAAAAATCATTTTTCGTGACAATTTGTTGTGACGAAAAATAATAGCGTCATAATAAATAACACTGTAGCGACGATCTAAAAGTTTGTCCCACAAAATAAACTTTAGGAGACAAATGTTTTATATGTCACGAAAGACTTTATTTTATATGACAAAATTTAATATTCGTCATAAAATATTCAGACATATGTCGCGATAAATTGTACAATGTGCGGTGACAAATTAGTTAACCTCTTGTGACGAAATGTTTCATCACTTATGTATCATATATATGAAAAATTTTAGGTTTGTCACAAGAAATTATTTTGTTGCGACAAAAAATAATATCATCATATAAAGTGTTGTTATTTTATAAATAA
>JBBMKE010000001.1:4219670-4232209 GCA_037834125.1 Lippia alba | reverse complement strand
GGTGCACGTGCTATCATCGGAGGTAGGTGATACCACGTGTTACCTGTGACCGGCTTCGGCCGAAGGAGCATAGCACCAAAACGGACTATGACTCAAGTGTTCTTGGATGGTTAGGGCGTAATTAACCCTTCCATCACCCGGAGAAAGGATGGTTTCTTGAATTGTTATTGTTCTTGTATTGTGGAGTAAAAGTTGGAGAATGGTATGGCTCGATACCAATTGATCGATTGAAAATCCTTAATTCAATATACGTCTTTTATTCTTGAAACTTGATTATTGTATTGTCATTGAAAATATAAAGGTTATATTGAATCGAGGCGTGCATTCTTGTATTGCATCTCTTTCTTCTTCTAGCATTATATTTCTTATATATTGTACTCACCTCACCAGTCGCTCGACTGACCCTCTTTCTCTTTCTCTCTTGTCCCCTTGTGTTGGTTGCAGGTTGGAGTCGACTAGGCGGAGGTCTTGTCTAGTCTTTCCTTTTGAGTTGAGTCCCGTTAGGATAGTCTTTTATAAGGTATTACCTGTTTTGCTAGTGTTATAAGTGAGACATGTGTACAGTTATACTTTTGATAACTATGGCCAGTGTGGCCTAACTGTAGGATGTGTATTTTGATCCGAGAAATCTGCTTATGTATATATAGTTATGAAGTTTGAGTTATCATGCTTTAAATATCATCAATTCGTGATCACTGCTTGTTGAATGCATTATTTGCTTCCGCTAGTGTACGCTTTCTCTGACGATAGTATGTTTAGTGCTTCCTAGTTAGTCGTAAGTCTAGAGTGTCTCCTGTTCGCTAGTGCTTGGTGTGTGTACGGATTGACCGTTTCGTATATGTACTGGGCTCTAGTGCGGGGGATGTGATGACTCTACGCTCGGGGCGTCACACTGATGGTGCGGGTTTTTGTGCGGAAGTGTGCGGGGTTTCCCGCACAAGGCTAGGCGGGGGTGCGGGTATGTGCGGTAATTACCGCATGCGCCTAGGCGCATGGCGCGGCGTGTATGGGCTTGTGCGGGCTTCCCGCATGCGACTAGGCAGGATTGCGGCAGGGTGCGATGATGTACGGGAGTTGTGCGGGCGTGGGCGGATTTCTCCGTATGCGCCTAGGCGAAAAGGCGCATGATGGCTGACAAATGCGAGGCGTGTGCGGGCTTCTCCCACATGTGCCTCGACGGACATGAGTGCTTGCGACGGATTGGGCTTCGTCCAATTTTTGGTGGCCTAATGGGCTACGTGCGTGGTTTCTCTTTTAAGTCTAGTTTAATTTTTAGATAAACCTTTTGTATTTTGGTCCAATTCATAATGGGTTTTATTTATTGCTTTCTTAGGGATTTCCGGTCCAATTTGTTAGTGGACTCGGTATAATTTTATTTACTTAGGATAAAAACTTTGTAAACTTTTTTGGTTTGGATTTATAAGATCACGGGGTCGCGCCTCGAAATAGGGTCCGGAGCCCGGGCCCGTATTTATGCTTAAAAAAAACTCTAAATCCTAAACCCTAAAATCCTGAAACCCTAAAACCCTAAACTCTAAAACCCTAAACCTAAACCCTAAATTATTTGCAAAAATATATATGCTAAATTAAAATTTTACATGTAATTATTTAATTTATAATTATTTTTAATGTAACTATAGTTTTTTGATAAATAAATGAATAAATAAAATAAGAATAAATCAAATTAGTATAGATTAATAATTCAAGTAAAAATTAAAAAATATATAATTAAAAAATTAGAATGAGGTGCTAGAAAAAAATAAATATAAATAAGTAATAAAAAATAAATATAGAAGAAAAAAATTTAAGAATTTAGATAACATGAAATAAAAAAAATATTTGAAAAATAAAAAGAAAAAGGGTTACGCAATTTTTTGGGTAAAGAAGATCAATGTTTTTTTTTAAAGTTAAAAGGTAAAAGGAATTTCATTTCTCTTAATTTCTCTATTAGTAATATACTTGGACACTTGTCAATATGTGATAAGCGTAGCAGGAATGTGAAGCAGAGAGTATAGCAGGGAATCCCATGCGCTTTATTAGTATAAGCTGAATTTCAGACATCAATCACGTACTCAACAATGTCAATATTAACATAAATCCAATCATATCCTGCATTTGCCAGCCCATGTAAATATGAACCTCAAACCTCAATGAATATCTCAGAAGAATTAATATCCTCGTACAAAATATAGTGTGTAATAACAGTGATTTTCTCATCATCCAAGCCAATCTATGATGCACAGACACAGGCACGAATACAGATACGACAACACAAATTTTTTCTTAAATTTTTCACGTGAAAAATGTCGGACACAAAATGATATTTTTAAAAGTAGACGTGTCTCATAAGCCAATATAATCAACAAATAATCATACCACAAACACTAATATATTAACAATAGCTTAAAGGAGAATTAAGTTCACATTATCTTCCAACATTATTGTCTCGAATTAGAAGCATACTAACCATAATAATCTCACAGCTGAGCAGTCACCACCACAACTACATGAACTACTTTTATTTTAGCAGCATACAATACAATACAATACATATATGTAAAGAGTGAAAATCACTCTTTTTCTTCACATTCTGACAGTGGTTGGAGAAGAATCCGGCGGCCCAACGGAAGACGACTTCGAGACGTCCTGTGCTGGTGGCGCTTCTTCCAAACAGCTTTTAGTGTCGTCACTGTTCATTCCAATAGACATCTTCTCCACTTCCTCTTGTGTGTATATATGGATCTTGCCCACGACATCAACAAACTCACTGCATTTATAAGTTCAAAACCCCTGATCATCTTATCGTTTTCGTGGAAATACAACTTTAGTTTGAAGGAATTTCACTCGAAAAGTATCCCCTAATCGGAAAATTCTAAAATTGTCATGATAATTTAATAATCGAGGTACCGGAGAGGAAGAAAAGTGGCTTTTCATCTATTCCTTCTTCCCTATTAAAACTTATATTTTTTTAACACCATGAAATGTCAGAAAAATGTTGGGAAATTTTTGCACCAATCACACAACAAATGTGAGTTGCTCCTCGTCTAATTAAACTGATTTCCCCACGACTGGTTAAACAAGAATTATGCAAAGTTAAATGACTTTTTTCACTACTAAAAGCATCCTCAAATTAACTTGACAAACAGCGCAAGAAAATTTTAAAAATGTAGCCTAATTCATTGCTAATTGAGATACTAAAGGAGTGGAATTTTTACCTATTATTTCTCCCATTTAAAAAATATATTTAGAAACATATGATAAAGGCTTTCGAGACACCAAATCACACAGTACTTTTAGCTACTATCTCAAGATTAAATGTGTCGCAACATTAACTTTCATGATATCCCGGGGGTGTTTTGGGGTGTCTTGAAGTAGTATTTTTTTCTAGTAGTGTGTCCCCAAAATTTCAAGAAAAGGAAAAAAAGAATGAGTTGGAACATGAGCATGTAGATAGGAACTTACTGCCATGGGTCGTCACCAACAACCATCATGTCATTCTCACTATCGGTGTACAACACGCGCCATCCATTGTTTGGGTCCCGCAAAAGCCCTTCCATGCTAAACAATCTTTCCAATTCCGAGAGCAAATCATCATAGCTGTTCAATCTCGAGAGATCAATGGCTCTCCCAACCAAGCTTCCTTGTTTGTGAACCTACACAAGCATTAACCAAAATGATTTTTTCACAGTCTAAAGCTGCTTCATTTTATATATACCAATCAATGTTGGATGATAATTTTATCCAAATAAAGAAATTCGCAATCAATCAGTTCTTGTATTTCAAGTTTCTTTAACTACTTTCTTCAACAAACAAATCTTTAGGACCTTTGACTTCCCTTTGAAAGTTTTTGGATCCCCACTAAAAATTACTTAGAAAATAAAAACAACTTCAAATTGTCTGCGATATTAATTATCACATAAAAGCTATTCTAAATCTCAATACTAGGACAATCACAAGTAGGATTTACTATTTTACTTCCCCAACTATTGTTATATATATATATATATGTGTACATATATATATATATAACACAATAGTTGGGGATATATATACCTTTGTGCAGCTCCTCTTATTAGGACCTTGTAGATTAAGGGCAGCAGCAGAGTCATCAGTCAATGAGAAACCAAATATTTTACAGATAGGAGGAACTTTCTCCTTTAAGTTGTCATCATCCTTCATATTATTAAAATGCATCAATGAACTTGCGGGTGCAACAGCCGATGCCTTCTCCAATGCTCTCGGCTCGTGTGGGACCCGCCCCATATCGGTTGTGGGCCCACTCAGAATGGAAGTTGGGGTCAACATTTGATGATTTCCCTTTTGAAAATTGGAGAAGTTTGACAGCATTATGGGGCCTTGACTGCTGTAGATGCTCTTCTGTGGAATAGGCATGTTTCTAGAACCTTCCGAAGCTAGAGGATAGAAGCCCGGATTGTAACCGAGATTGAAACGATCGGTTTTCCCGGATAAGGATCTCAATGAGCAAATTTCTTGACCTTGCAAGACCTTTGGAAACCAATTGGATTCCAGAAAGCCCGTGATACTGGTGGGACCATGAGAATGACCATGACCATGAGAATGACCATGTGCATGATTTCTCATGAATTGATCTCCGTAATTGCTAAAATGTTCCATCCTGTTTGTTAAAAGATTATTATTATTATTATTGATAGGTTTTGTTTGGAAATCCAGGGGGCGGTTAGTATGGTCACTTCTGTAGAGAGGTGATGATACTAAACCAAAATTTTCTTGACCTTGCAAGACCTTAGAGGATCTTACTGAATCCTCAAAGTCCAAAACTGCACCCGTTCCTGCATGAAAATTTCATCAGAGGGGATAAAAGGAAAATTTAAAAATTTTCAGAAAGAGCAATTATTATATTATATCATTAGAAAGATGTACACCGACCGGCTATTGGGCTGCCATGAGGGTTGACTTGCAGATTTGACCTGAGTTTCTTCATTCTAGGCGAAGACTGGATGCTGAGAGGAGCATAATTACCTGAGAAATCAATGTCCCATGGAGAAACTCGTTCTTGGTGGTTACTCATGATATCTTCATCCCAACGGACCTATGACAAGTGGTGGTAATAATCACATGTTAGTGAAAATCCAGTTATAGATAAATCATAAATCAGAATACACATTCAATAGCATAATATAATATAATATAATATATATAATTTCTAAATTTAAGACATTATCTATATGTTTCCACTCAATGAATCTCACAGGGGTGGCTGGGAAACCAACAACATTCCTGTTTTTTTTTTTAAATTAAAAAATAAAATATTCCAGAACTAGGACTTCGACATGCTCATAGTTGTTTTTTAAAAACTAGATACCCCAATGAGCTTTCTTATGGCAGCAAATAATCACAGAAATGTTGCCTGATTATGAAGTTATACTCTACCATCAGGCATCGCCATTTCGAATTTGGCCATCTGTAGGGATCGATATCGCCCACTCCAGTCACCACTCCGCTAAGCCTGCAAAATGAAAGAAATTGAAATTTCCATCATTCAAAATATGTGCTCATATATATATAATATTTGAAGATGCAAATTATGTGACACCAAGTTTAAATAAAATCAGACCTTCTTTCAGGGGAATCATCAAAGTCGAATCGCATTTTGAATCTCGTCCCAACAGGTGTCAGACTTGTAGTACACTTCGCATACTTTTGGTAGGGGATAATGAAATCAGCGTGACTTGCCCTGCAACAATTTAAAACTCTAGTTATGGCACGTTTTTTTACTGGTCTTCCATTTATAGAAATCCTAGCTTCAGAGATTGCCTGTGACAAATAAAATGTGCTAGTGAACTTGGATTGTTTTACCCCAGTTTTGATAGTTACAAGCTTCAACTGGCCAATAGATAGATGAAAGAAGAAGTAGAACTAGATTTGCATTCTTAATTGGGATTTTGTATCACCTTAATGTCGACAAAGCAACTTCTATCTAGTTATTTGCACTCTATACTAGCTAATTTGAGGTTGTTACTGCGACATGTAGAACAAGTGCTAGATATTTTCACAAAGCTACTCGAACAGAATCATTGTTAAGATCAGAAGTAGTTGTCGGTGCACACTTAAACTACGTGGTTGAGTAGATGAACAAATGAGTTGTCAGTTGTGGCTATTGGGTAAAATGGTTCTTGTACAAATTAGAACCGTCCTAAAAACAATATAAACAGACGGGGTTCTCCCTCATTTGCAGCAAGTTTTACAGAATCAAGAAATGAACTGCACTAAAAGCTCAAGCTCGTCTCTACAAAGACGAATTTTGTATTGTTGGAGAATTTATGGATTCTTGTTTTTGTCTTGACACCAAGGAGGGGGAACCATTCCTATTATGTACTTTGTAGTTATTGTAGTAGAGTTTTAGTTCATAATAATATATATTCCCCAATATATTACTCATCTACTCAACCACCTAATTAACTTATTTACCAACAACTCTATTTACTAATCTTCCTAGCCTTTAAGGAACTTTTATAATAAAAAAACAAGTTTAATTTCTAATAAAATCCCTTGGTTTTACTATATCGAGCAACCTTTCAGATCCTACAAAACCAACTTGATTTTGACTCGATACACACTCCTAATTGCAAATCGTGTTCTATGATACACTCCCTTAAATGATGGAACAATGAATACGTGTGCTTATTCCTATTATGGAAGAATAAAGATTTTGCTGAGTTTATGGCTAATACTTTTCTTTTCAAGCAAATCACCGGCCCGATCACTTATAATCATCACGAAGGTTCAAGATATTAATGAGAATAAAACAAACCAATTATGATGATGACCTTATAACAAACATGTGATGATGTGAACATATTCTCATTTATTTGTTTTTTGTTTTTTTCCATTCTCTATCTACTTATTGTTTAACAATTTAGCAACACAACTATATATTATAGATATGGTCAAACAATCTACATATATGTATATATACGAATCTATTGTTATTGAGTATACATTAATGTACATTTATATTTATGTATAACAAATATAACAAAATAAAAATAATGTAAATATTTTCATATTACATGTGCATGTAAATATTGAAATAAGATGTGTAAACAACTAAAAGGGAAATTAGAACATAGTCAAGGCATCAACTAAAACCACTTCTATGGAACCATGTATTTTCAATCTTTTTTTAGGTCTAAAAATCACAAGTTCGCAGGATTTCCTGCTATGTTTCTCCCCATTCTCTCATGCTCTCTATGTACTCAATTTGTTACCTCACTCGTACTAATTAAAATTAAAGCAGATTCAAAAAGCTATTACTGCAATTCGAGGATTTCAGTATCTAACCAAAATACTCCAAAAAAGTTATAATAATAATTAAGAAGAGCGTGTTATCGTACCTTGGACTGTAGAAAACGGGAAACGCGCTCTTGCTAGATAAAGCATTTGCAACTGGAGAGAGAACATTGGGATAAGAATTCTGATTTTTAATGATTGATTCAGGTAATCCATTTCTAGGTCGAGCAGCTCTTCGAATACCCAACCTCAGCTCTCCAGCTTCTCCCCTGTAATGTCACATAACATACATTCAAGAAGACATGTTACTCTTTTTAGCACCATCTTTTTAAAGTTTACTCAAATCCCAAATTTGTAACAGAAAAGTGTACCTCAGAAATAGAACTGCATCCCCCGAGATGAGATTTTTTTGGCTGACAAAAATACTCCATCCAGTGGTGAGCAAATGCCGCCGTGGCTGTCCTGTAATATTAGACTCGTATAGTCAGCATTCCCTCATAGCATTTGCAAACTCTAAAGAAAGTGTGCATTTTTTTGCTTTTGTATTTTCCCAAAGCCTTTTGGAGTGTTTTGAAAATCAATATCGGTTTATTTTAAGGTAGAAGGTGCAAGCACTCATGAAATTTAATCTTATGGTTATTTCCTAAATAAATGAAAACTTGTTAAGATTTTAGAATAGTAACTTTTCTCTACAAACACTCAACTACGTTGGTAGTTATTTCCTTTTTTACTTACTGAACTTTTGAAATTTTCCTTTTTTTTTTTCCCTCACATTCATTACTTTTACTAAAACTTTTCACAACTTTAGCTTCATTAGAAGCGAAAGATTTCGCGAACATGCACACTATATATGAACCTCCATATAATTAACCAAAGAACTAGTACCTCTGTAAATGTGTCTGAATTTCCACTCGACTCCATGGAGGTCTTTGGCTATGAGTTCCTGAGACGGCCTTTGTTCTTTATAATCCTAGTATCATAATAGAAATCCATAAGAAAACCAACCAATAACAAGAACCAAAAACAACAAAGGAAAGAAACAAAGACTAATATGATTAAACAGTCAAGGTGAAATGTGTATGAACCAGAGGGGGGAAGCAATCTTCAGCAGCTCTACGAGGAACAGAAAATCCACCGTGTGTACTCGTATCTGAAGCAGTAAGGGTTTTGCAGAACATGTGAGAAGTCGACTTTCCCGGCACAACCCCTTTCCCTTCGTCCCCATTTTCACTCTCTTTGCCCTCCGCTTTCGCTCCTACAAACTGTAAATTACTACTAAAACTATCAATCCAATGAAGTCTATGAAAAATATACTTAATCTTCTCAAATTTCCCCACCAAGTAAACCACAAAAATAAATAGGAAAAAAAATGGCAAAATCACTAATCCATCCAAATGGAGGAGAATAACAAGGGATCTGGCAGCAGCAATCCCTCCCCAACAGCTACACTTTAAATGTAATTTATTACAACTTAACATTAAAAAATATTGCCATCCCTAAATAACAAGAATGCACCTTTAAATGCTGTAAACATTAAAATTTCTGGCTCCATCACCAAGATATTAATGATTGACATATATTACCTGTGGTAGAGGAAGTAGAGACAGCTGAACATAGACCTCATCATTTTCCTTGTTTGCCTGTTACACACACACTCAACGTGAAAACACAAACAATTACAGCAAGCCACAAAAAACACCAATATATTCCCAAAAAGGGGATTAAAAAAAAATTAAAAAACTCACAAGTAGGTGAACTTCAAGAACCCTGCAAAAGATCTGGGGTGGAAGATCAAAAGTGGGCATCTCCATGGGAGGAAAAGGTAAGGCAGAGGAAACTTGTTCTAAGTGCCCTTGAGGAAAATAAACCACAACATCCCCTTTCTTGGGCAAGCTGGTTAGAGGCCCAGCACTGGCATGCCATAGCTCCATAAATATTGATGAAGCTAAAAATAATAAAATTAAAAGTAAATAATTGCTGATGATAGCATAGCAAGAGGCAGCATTTGGAGAGAAAGATGATGAAAATTAAAAACCTATAATTCATAATTACCACGCACCTTCTTCATTACCACATGCATTCTTCTCCACCTCACTCGCTGCATGATTCAGATCAATTTCCATGAATTCCCACGAGGAGGGTCGTTTTATTTGTTAATTCTTTCCCCCTTTTCTTTTGTGGGTTTTTTTCGTTTTCACTAAATAAATTCACCTACTGTAGAACCACACAGAAACAATCAAGAATGTGGGTTGGAACCAATAAAGAAGTGATCTTTCCAAGAATTCACTGCTTCCCCACAAAATTTAAAAGCTTGTAAATTACAGAAACACAGGAAAAAGGAAGGTGACAGTGGGATTAAAGGAAGATGAGCAGAGGGATTTCAGATGAAGAAGAAAAGTCATGTTTAATTGTGAGGAGGGAGAGAGAGTGGAGCAGCAAAGGCAATTAATCTAAAAGATGATGAGTAGAAAAGAAAGGGCATCAAATAATAACAAGAAATTCAAAGTATGATTCCTCCCCCATTTGCAGTTGTGTGAAGGGGGAGCAGCAGCAGCAGACATAGACAATTGCTTGCCAAAGCACACAGAAGCAAAAGGCAAAAGAAGCCAATGTGATTGTAGTGCCCCTTTTGGACTTGAGACTTTGAGAGAGAGGAGAGGAGAGGAGAGGAGAGAGATCCCAAAGAAAGATGAAAGAAAGAACACTGTGTTAAGTGGAGGGGACAAGCTAAGACAGTACAGAACCCACAGCCATAGCTTAACCCCACTCCCTTTTTTTTTTGTTTGCTTTGCATTAGCTTTTATGATTTTTCTTTTAGGTGTGGTGTGGGGAAAAAAATTGAAATTTTAATTAATCAAAAAAATATCTTTTTAATGATTATTAAAATTTTATTTTATTTTATTGGGGTTTCAATTTAAGGCCATCATACATCCAACAAGACAAAAAGGAGGGTTCCTCATTGAATGCAAACAAACAAACTCTACTTTACTAAAACAATTCAAAAGAAATGTAATTTGTAGGCAACTACCATAGTATGTACAACTCTGGTCTTTTAGTAATGGTGTAATTTTGTTTAACTTTCTATTCTGGAAAATGTGTCTCCCAAATTATCTTTTTGCATCATGTAATTATATATGCTTTCTTTTTTCATTTTCATAATAAATACTAAAATCAACTTTATATAATTTTGTTGGAGACCATCTTTGAGATTCAAAATTTATTTATATCCATCCAGAAAATGCAAATAATTGGTTCAAATTGACATCGGAAATGGTGAATAAAGTTGTCGTAGAAGTTTAAGCTTCTGATTCGAAAAAAAAATATATAGTAAATGTAAATAAGAAGGCAATCTTAATAAAATAGAAATTGTGACTCTATACGAATTTAAGTAATATTCATTCAATATCCGTGATTGTGTTCGGTCTTAAGCAGTTTTCATCATTTCATTAAATTTTATTCTTTTCTTTTATAAAATTTTTTATTCTCATAAGTTGTGGCCACATAAATGTGATATTAGATTTGTTAAGTTCTTATATCTAAGTGGTGATGCAACGAAACCCTAAAAACGAATCGAAAATGTATTTCATTGCAAATGTTGAACACATGGCGTTACTTACGACCTTAATGTAAGTGTGTTAATTATTTTTCTTTTTATTCTCATAAGTAGTGATCACATAAATATGATTTTATATTTGTCAAGTTCTTGCAAGCCCTATCATGCACACTGATGTATATTGCATTTTAATTTGCAATTAAACTCAAACCACAAGCTCTTCCGGCTGCTACCAAAAAAAAAATTACAATTAAACTGTGAATGCGCTAAATTAAAAAAACGTGTTAATTTCATGGCAAATGTTGAACAAATAGCCCTAGTTATAGCCTTAGTTACACCCTTAATGCAAGGATTTTCAATTTCAACATTCATTTTGGTTAGGTAGCTACAATATTAATTATTGTCATTGAGCATTTATACTAATTAAACTCAACCCTTTGTTGTTTAAGTTCTTTTGTTGACGTAGAGTCGTAGAGCATAAAAGTATTCACAATGGAGATTTTCCTAGCTTTTCTTTTGCTAGCTTTAATTCTCATATTTCTATTTATTTAGTTTTTCTTCTTATTTTTAATTTTATAAGTTTATTTTTTTGAAATGCTCTCCGAGCATATAGTAAATAAATTAAAATTTATCATAAATATATATTTAGTAAGGACCTCTTTCACAAGAAAAAAAAATGAACATTTTTGTCTTAGTCACTTGTAGATTGTCTTCTTTCCTTTGGTTTTAAATTTTTTTTTTTTGGATCCCTACAAATTTCTCGTAAATAGTTATTTTCTTCAATTAATTATACTAATAAATATAAGTCGAAAATTAAATAAAAAACTTCCCAATTCATTCTATTTAAATTATTGCAGTTTCTCGACTTAATTAAGCTATATGTAATTTAAGAATTGTCATCAAAATTTACAGGACGAATTTATTTATTTTTGCGTCCAGCTAGGTGAAAATGACCTTACTATCATTATGTCACATCTTTTGGAAATAATATATAGTTTAAAATAATGGGTTTTGTGAGTGCATAGTAATAATTATAACTACAATGAAATTAACCTTAGCTTATTATTTTTCTTTAAGTTTTTTTAAAGGTTTTTACCACTTGTTCAAATCGTGATTAGCCTTATCCATTGTCCATAATGCTTATAATTATGCTTTGGATTAATCATGCCAAGAGAAAGTAATGGAGAATAATACTAAGATAAGTTTTGGTCAAGAATTAAGATGGATGACCCATATATCCATTAAGATTGATTTTCATGTGGAGCTCTAATTATGCTATTGACAATGGAAATAGAATTTCTCTCTTTCAGGACCTACCCACAAAGAGAGACTGGGAAAAAAACATCTTTATGTTTGGTAATTGATACACTCATTTCTTTTTTAAAAAAAATTAAATACTAAATTAAATTAAAATTACGATACATGGGCATGGATAAGAGATACACACGATATGACACGGATAATATATGACAAAAATTTTATTTATTTTTTAATTTTAGTTACCTAGTAAAAATATGCGTGTATCAGTGGACCATAGGTATAAAGTAACACCATCAATTCTTACTTTAAAATTTTGTGTATATAACAAAAATCCTTTTTTTTTTGTGGGGGGAAGGAGTTTTTACCGAGGCCTCCACCTCATATATATCAACCAAAGCCAATACAGAGTACAGAAGTGCATGATCCAAGGATCAGCGATGCTATTCTGACAATG
>JBBMKE010000001.1:4136095-4162163 GCA_037834125.1 Lippia alba | reverse complement strand
CATCGCAGGGGTCAAATTTGACGGAACCCTAACGGAATGGAGGGACCTCAAACGGAACATAAAGGTTATGGACTAATATGTAATTTTTCAAACTAGACGTCCTGATTTGTAATTTCGCCTATCGCGAGGGTAATAGGATATAATTTGCCGTAAAAATAATCATGTATCATAAAATAATGTTTTTAAAACTATTCGTGCATCATAATTCTTCACACAGTAGCATTACTTTTCGATTGCCATCACCGCAACTCATATCATATGCTTTTCGAAGGTGTGTTACCTGTAGCAAACTATTCATGGTACTACTATAATCGCACAAACAACAGAATCTGGAAAAAGAAAACTTCTGCCCTCTATTTCCGCCTATTAAAGGATTAGGGAACATCATTCTCAAGTGAAACCGGGACATCTGAGACTAAATCAAAACATTTCCTGTTGGAGAATCACCTGTAATCTTTCTTTCTTTTTTTGTTAATTTTCACGAATAAGTTAAAACTAATGGGATCTTCAGTCTTTTGTATAATAACTCGTCTTCAGACTGAAAGGAGGCATCTCCATTTTTTCTCAGTCCTAGACCTATATTTCTTCCTCCGAAGCATCAATAGGTTCATCATCTTCTTCTTCATCATCAACTTCCGATGGTTGAAATAGCAATGCTTCTTCTAATTCATCGCCAAAATTATCGGGGTCTTCATCATCAGAAGGTTTCGTTTGTTTTGTGTTCTCATTGGAACTTTGCCGTTTCACACAATTGTTCCCTTCCTGGTTTATTTCACGAGGAAATTGACAGAGTCCCGTTTGTTCATAGAACAATTCTTTCTGGCAATCCCAATCTGCAACACTCTTCTGCACTATATCGCCGATCAATCTCTCGTTATCTGATATGTGCTTTATATCTTCGACGTCAATTGCTCGGCTAGCCTCTTCAATAGCAAGAAAACATAGAAATAAAATGATATAATTAAGAATCTTTAACATAAATTTCATTAAGTTCACAAGTTGCAGAGATAATGACACCTGTTTCACATTTCACACATATCGAAATAACATGCTTCAGAGGTCAACTTAGGTTTGGCTGCTGGAAAATTAGTCTAATTCATTGGTAGAGTTTTGGTTGGGATGATATAGAAATAAGACAGAAACTATTTAGAATTATAAACAATAAGGAACCAATTGGGAGCATAAAGGATGATAACATGCAAGCTATCACCAAAAGCACCATGTCAAAGTGGCAGTAAACAACTTAATGACTTGTATAATAGATTACAAAAATACCTTTGACGGCATGCTCCTTGGCCGCGGCATAATCTGATGATTTTTTCTTGAGCAAATCTATATCAAGCTCCGTGCCCTGATGGCAACGAAAAATTTAGCTCCTCCCGGCGGATTTTAAGTAAACAAAATAAAGTGACATTTGAAACCTCAGTAAGAATGTTGGCATTGAACCTAGCTACAGGCAGTAATCCGATGTGGAAACAATGACTTGAATATTATTACCATTTCATAAAACTATCAAATTAGAACTTTTCCATAATGAACCACTGGTAACCCTCAAGCTAAGCCAAACGGAACAAAAGTAAATATTACGGTTTATGCAAACAAGTCAGAATGATAATGGTTTATGCAAACAAATCTGAAAGCTTTAATTATTAAATGCTTCTATAGAATCTCTAGTTTTACACTTGAAATATGCCAAAGAAACAGCTTATAAAAATGATTACATGAGCTACAGGGTACAAGAAACTCACCAGATCCATGTGAATGAAGTGCTCCAGCCGAGAATTAGCAAATAACCTGAGTCAAATAGGACCATGAAACACGACCAAATAATGCCACAGATATTTGCAGAAACTAACAAATTACAAAATGAAAATGACAACCAAAATAAATAAATCAAATTGGAGCATGGATAATAGTTTGAAAATTTTGTGACTTGCTTCTTATATGCTGTCTGGACACGGGCATTCTGTAAATCTGTGAGTTCGTTTACTCTCTCTGTTGCAGGACCTTCATTTACCCCCACAAAACCAAAAAGAAACATGTTTTTCTCTAGCATATTCTTCAGTAAAGCAGAAACAACTTTCACACCTTTTGTCTTTGCCTCAATGACAAGGTTTTTAAGACTTCTCAATTCTTCTGCAAAAGAAAATAAAATATAAGAGCAAAGAAAAATTCACTTTATCCAATTGCTTCTCATGTAAGTTCCTACAATGAATCCAGTCATTACAAGAAGTTGCTGTCTTTATTCTTTCACAGATAGTTTATGAACAGAGAAAATCAGTTTGTATATACTTTGTCTAGCTTTTCCCAGTTAAAGATACAGTAAAAAGCTTCTAAAAAATAATCATATTTAGAAACAAATTGACAAATAATACTGTATATAATGTTGCAATGAACTCATCCCTATATTAAGATGCTAAATTTCCACAAACCAATGTCCAAGAACAATACAAACCAATGTTTTCAGCGTTGAGAATTCATGTTTTTCATTGACTCTCAAGTGTCAACGTTTATTCAACTATGGCCGAAAAGTTAAATAGTCTCTTTCTAAGACTTCAACTTTCAGATGGAAGTTGTAAACAGGATATTGCTAATTACCTGCAACTATAAAGACATTCTCTTCAATATAGATGTATCAAACTCCACTCATTGCAGAAGATCGAAAAATTATGTCATACAATAATGTTTAAGTCATCATATGTCTATCACCACGCTGTCCACTGATTCTACTCTTTTTGTCTCCAAGTTAAATTGGAATTATATCTACCAGCCTAGCATCAGCCAAATTCTCCAGAATCTTACTTAGTCAAGAAATGTAAGTGGTTTTGAACATGTTGCCTTAGTATATCGGGCATATCATGCAAAGGACGTGCATGACAATCTATGTTGCACGGACACGGATGCGGCGACACGGACACGACACGGATACGGCGACACGAATTTTTTTGTGAATTTTCTACGTGAAAAGTGTAGGACACGGGTGTCCGACACGACACGGCACGGCACGGCAAAATGATATTTTTAGAAGTGTCGGTGCATTCGAGATGACAATCAATGACTTTACAGAGCAAAATCTTGATTAGTGTGTTGTTGCCTCTTCCTTATGGAGACACGATTGTCTCAAGAGTCTATATATCTATCTAGTTTGTTAGTACTTAGTAGAGCACATGCAGTTACATAATGTAAGTTTGTTATTATGTGAACAAGAGAGTGAATTGAGACCGAATTGGTTTTGAATGCAAAAGGAAACATGGAAAATCAGTCACTATTCCCTAATGATGATATGTAAAATGTGACACTGTTACGTAATCAACTCAAATCATAATAGAGATTTTTTTTCCTAAAAATGCATATCCCAATGTGCAACTCTTTCATGGTTTCTTTTTTAGTTCCAGGACACCTACCTTGACTTACGAATGCAGCACTTCCATATTTTGAACCATATCACTAAATTCAACATTTTTTTCTGCCAAAACAGAAAATTTTAGTACTTCTTAAGTAAATCTATGAAAAACTTAAATGAATCAGGAAAATCACCACTTAGACAGGGCGCCGGGGAATAGGTTTCAACTTTTACACAAGGATAAGTAAACATGAATCTTAGGGAGAGAGGGACAGAGAAACAACGTCGCATTGATACAAAAGATTTGACCACAATAAAATTTAGAGTCCTAACTCATTATATCAAACGAAACAATAACCATCCTATGATCCTACCTCTAATACATTCCAAGGATATATGATATATCTGAGAAAAAGTTCTCCAAATGGTACAAGTTAGATCTCTCCACCATCCCTTTAGTCAAAACTCCATTGAATAGGGTAATCCTATTTTTATTTTTCTCTTAGTTTATGCTTCATTTGAAGATGCTTTTAGAAAATAAACACCAGTATAATATCTTGTAGATGGAAGATAAAAGAAACAAGAGAAGACATGCAACCGAAAATAGTGAAGGGCAACACAGGATTACCAGATCACAAAGCCTACAAAAAAGTTAAGCAATATATATTCTTGAGAGCAGGGAAAAGAAATATGAAACGAGATTATCAAAGTTTGGCAGCTACCATTTGGATATGTATGCTCAATTATATTTGATTAGATTAGCAGGATAACACATAAAATTAAGATCAAGCTAGAATGATGATAAATCAATTGGAAGAGTAGAACACCCACCAAGAGACAAATAAATTTTGAATGGTGGCTTGAATGGCTGAGTCTCATACAGACAATACAAGCAGTACATTCCACTCAATCTGTACGAGAGAGAACCATTTGAAACCATGTAACCTGAAATATATACATAACAAGCTGTTAATAAAGAGGTTAATTGCACATTGACTTGCAATTCAAGCATTAAACATGGAGTACATCATAGTTGCTCATTGGAAGGTCATTCGTATGCAGAACTATCAATGCAACCATAAAGTGGATTGAAATTAATTTAAAAAAGAAAAAAGGTAAGAGCTGCTGCAAAATAATGTTAGAAAGGTGTTATATATGTGCATACAGGAAAAGCAAGGAAAACAAAAACTACTTAGAAGGATGTACCAGGCTTGAGTTGGGGGTGGGAATATTAGTCTTAACTTTGGCAACGCGTCGTACATCTGCATCATGCTTACGGCCCAATGTTCAGATTTTACATTATCGCTAATGCATAAACCACTAGTACACACATGCTACTGGTTATGCTTTCTTTAAATTCCCTAGAAACAATGGTGTTTCATATTAGTCCAGTTCAAGTGACAATTGACAAATATAATATTACAAATTGCGCCTTTCAAAAGATAAATAAATTCAGAAATCAGCTATCCTAGTAGAAGGTTAGCATTATTTAATGTTGTTGGTGTAATATAACCATAGCTCACCCATGTAAACTAAGGGATGATATCTTTTTGGAAAAAAAAAGGACACAGATAGATGAAACCACTTCAAAAACCTTATCCCCAATACACGATTCCCTCTAGGGCACTGATTAAATACAAATCAAGAGCAACATTTAAATAACTTACCAATGGAATATGCATAAAGTGACTGCATGAAGAAGCCATGGTTAGTGGAAGGCCTAGCGTCGAATATAAATGAGAACTTCCTTGAAAGCCACATTCTTTTGAATTCACCTAGTGTCGTTGATTCAGACTACAATCCAAAAGAGGAAGTATGGTTAAGCATGGTTCAATTACAATGACCCAAAACAATTATCAGTTTGAGCATCCACAAATGAATATAAAATAATCAGAATAAGATTGTACACGAATAGTACCTCACCAAACTCACTTATGAGCTCATCAATGTCTTCCTTGAATGGCTTGAGGTCCATCAGTTCCGGTAGTTCTTGTTTCTTAACGAATTAGAAAAGTATGGACCAGAATTTAAATTTTTGTTAACCAGCCCAAGCATGTCACAATAAATAGAAAAAAATTAATCAAAGAATAAAAGATTCTTAATTTCAGTTTTAGAAATGTGTATATCAAAGCCCAGGCAAAATGAACATCATAATTAAATTAAGAAAGGGAGGAGACAACCTTATAGAGTTAGAGGCATTAACACCTAAGACACTTGCGAAGGTAAAATGTAAGGGATTCAAAACCTAGATGAGTTGACAAATTAAATAAAGCACTGAAGATCACACATTGAGCACAAAGAAAATAGAAGTAATATGAAACCAGTAATAACTACGGCACAAAGGCAAGTCCATCAAAAAATCAACCGGGAAAATAAAATTAATCACCTAGATTGATCAAATATATAATCTCACAGATCAAAACGGATACAGTAATATCAAATTGCGGGAGCCGAAGTTCTATGTGTCTCAGTGGGCAAAGGAACTTGGTACTAATTGCTTATAGATGGTGGTGAGAGAGGAGAGGAGAGGAGAGGAGAGGAGAAAGGTTTGGAGCAGATATACTGATTTAAATTTTGGATTTGGTTAGTGCAGGAGTGTCTACATCTCTCAAAAGCTGATCCGAGCAATGCCCATTTTTTCAGGCTCGAGCAAGAATTTGATTCATTATTCGCGAGTTCAGGCTCGAGAAAAGAAAAAAGAAATTAAACCTGTTTTATAAAACCCAATTCCATCCAATTCCTTCATCCTTCATAAGATTAGTTCCAATCAATAAATCAGGGTAATAATACAACTACAAAGCAAAGAATAACAACGTCCTAAAATGAACCCAAAAAATAATCCACTTTCTTGCAACCGACCACTAGCCATCGTGGATAAACAAATACATAACATTTCTCAACAAACTAACAAAACATCAAACACTAATAGAGAAAATATACATTTCAGACTAGTTATTTACAAGCAGGTAGGTACAAACTATAAAAGCCCAATTTGCTATTCCTTTCAGCAATCAAGAACAATTAATTTGCATCCTCTGATCTAGTATAACAAATTCTAAAAGGAGTCCTAATAGAAGAATAAATTGAACTTTAAAGCTAGAAAAGAAGACGGATTGACTTTACTAATCATTCTATCCAAAATCTAAAATAATAATAGTAACAGTTTGAATACAAGCACAAACCTGAAACGGAGAAAGAGGAGCAGCTCAGTCGACGGCAAGAGCAGCGGCGGGGGCGAATTGCAGCACGGTGGCGACGAGCGGCAGCAATTCTGTGTTACTCGAAACCCTAAATCAGGGAGCAGGGAATTGCCTATTCTACTCCGACGAAGCGATTATTTCATGTGGGTTTGGCGCCGAAACTCGTTTCGCTGGTATAGCTACTTGGAGATTTGGGTTATATGATTTACAAGCGTTTCCTTTTCTTTTTTTCCCCCACTTTTGCTTGTTTGGCGGTTAATTCTTCTTTATTGTTCATGCATTTGGATTTTTTTTTTCTTTTATAGGGGCTATCAACGGTCAGATTTTAATTTGAATTCAGATCGCTACTAGAGCAGTCTGAAAAAATAAACAAAAAAATTAGTATTTAAAAAATTAAAATGATTATAGTAACTAGTAAATCGTGTTTAATATAAAATTATATAGATAAAATATAATTTGAAATATGAATGGAAAATAAAAAAATATATTTATTTATTTATTTTGAGATTCTTAAGTCCTCTTTTTCATTAATTTATTTCATTTATATTGTTCTTCTACATTCTTTTATTTTTTATTATTTATTTATTTATTTTACCATTCTAATAATACCTTTATAATATCTTTTTTTCCTCACTTCAATTTAATTTTTTTTATTTATGTATAATTTTATCTTTGCCTCCTCGGCATTGCACTAGTTGGATTTTGCATTTGAACGTTGTTTGATTTTGCATTTGTCCGATAACAACGTTCGATTTTCTCAAATACTTAATAAATGTTATAGTTATTCAAAATAAGCTTGTATTATAATTTCGAAATTAGTAACACCCAATGTTCATAGTTAGTACTTGTTTAACTCCAAGATGTCATACTAAGTCATGTATTTAGACTAACTCACTTTGGTTGGATGTGCTAAATTTTGAGAAATTGTGCTAGAAGATATAATAAACAATTCGTCTTCTCTAAATATTTGGTTATTAACTTAACGTAATTATCAAATGTTAATATACACACAGTCGTCCGGGATTGGTCCAAGCGGATAATGAGTTTGTTATCCAAGGTAATATTCCAGGTTCGAATCCCGTTTGGGTGTACTTAGAAATCAAATCCATATTTAATCTAACAAAAAATGACATAATGACAAGAGAGAGGGCGAAAAAGAAAGAATTTAAACCAGGACACAGAAAATATTTCTACTCTGGGATAAGATAAACTACAGTATTCTTCTCTGCATATGATACTTTAGAAACAGAGACAAAAATATATGACTACAAGCATACACAATTTCTCTTGGGAGCAATGCTAAAGATTGATCAAAACTATATTTTGTTAATAGGATTCTGCAATAGATTTTGAGTTATTTCCTAGTTCAGTCATTTCTCAGCGTCTGTTGTTTCTGCTAAAGCATCCTTAGCCTTCACCTTCTCAGGAACAAAATCTAAGTGCACAATTGAACCGTGTCAAATTTAGTGAAGCATCAACAAAGAATGGGTTGATAAGAAGATCGACTACTATGCCAAAGGTTGGTGACAAACAGAAGGATAAAAAAAATACCTGAAAGAAATTCTAATCGCTTCCGCTTGGCCACTACTGAAGCTGCATTCAAAATAACGAAGAAGGTCAGATAAACAATATATTCAGATTAAATACACTTGAAGATTCATGAAAATAATTTCAGACGGGTTACATGAATTTTAGCACTTTTATCACGAAAAGGTTAGCATACTTTGAGCAAATTTACGCCATATCTCCGAAACACTCTACAGTTCATAATGAATTTCCAAACATCATTTTATTTCAAAACTTCTTTATAGAATATCACAAATGTGCTATTACAGAGGGTCATGACTTTAGATGGTATTTATGATGCATGTACTGGGTTATTAGACAAATAAGTAATTGATTTCAGCAAAAGAACAAAGGAAGAAAGGGGGACATATGGTGAAAGAAACAGTTTTGTGGGAAGATGTTGAAGCGAATTAGGAGATATACCCAAGTGCAGGAAGGAAAAGAACCATAAAATACTATTTTTCGTAATGCATTTGATCATTGAACCAACTAGCACCAATCAAATTAGTGACATTTCGTAAGTTTTTTGTAAAACCAAATACTCGTCATGATAACATGATAACTGATATGGAAAAGCATTCCAATTGTACTCATACTTATAGTCTAATAAGCCCTTCGCAATTATGATCGTCCATACACATGTGTATGTTCTAAAGTTCTTGTATTTGAGATTCGTATTAGACAGTTATATCGAAATTAATCAAATAATGTAGTAGAACGAAGAAGGCGTACACAAATGGTTGTAAGCAGTGTAACTTTTTCGATCAAGAAATGCACAAGCATAAGCCTCCCTGCAGAAGAGTTGAAGAAACTTCTCCTGCAACAATCAACCACAAGATTAGATACAAACAGTAAATACCAGACATCCATATTGCAGCTTCAAGTTCAACAATTATCAGACATTTATAGGTACTAAATCCAAATGATAACCAACTAAATTATCTAAAATTCCATCACAATTGTTCAAGCTCTTATTAGATGTGATATACTGAAAGTCTTATGTCATGTGCTGCAATGGCATTTTCTGTTTCAGTTCTGCCTATTCAATTCGATTGCTCGACCAAGAGTAGCTTCAAAATTAACAGAGCAGTGAACCAGAATAACACATTGCGATTAGGCATCACTGTTGAGCACTGTTCTCGATACGTGCAGCAAAATATCAACAGTGAGAAACCTAAATGGCGGAAATTAGGGCAAAATCGAAATCCTTACCGAAGCTTTATTGATGAGGAAAAGAGCCTCGGATGTAATTCGAAGATCTGGAATCTCGTTTTTGATAATACTTTTCACCCGATTCATCGGAAACGTATAGAGCGCATTCTCGGTCCTCTCCTCCACCTCCTCTTCATCATCTTCATTTTTCCTTCTCTTTTTCCCCTTATTTTTCACTTCCTCCTTCTTATCTTTCTTCTTCCGGGTCTTCTCCTCCTCCGCCTCCTCTTCGTTATCATCTTCTTCTTTTTTGATTCTCTTTTTGCCCTTGTTCTTCGATTCCTCCATTTTAGCTTTCTTCCCTAGGCTTTTAGGCGTCCTCTTTTGTTGTCTCTCATCTTCATCACTCCGGCTCCCTTCCTCTGCGTCGCTGGAGTCGACAACATTGTCGTTTTGCGATTCCGTGCTTGATGATGGCACGACGACAACTTCGGTGTCTTCACTGGAGGCATCATCATCGATGGGGGTTTGGGTGATCTTGGTTCTCGTTCCGTTTTTGTTCTTGGTAGAGGTTGCAGTTGCAGAATTGTTATGAATTTTGGAGTTATTTTTGCTTCTGGTTTTGTTGGGTGTGGCTGGCTTCTTCTTCGCCATTGTTTGTGAGCAGAGAGACGAGAGTGAGTAGCTTATACAGAAGGAGGTAAGACCGTAAGAGGCGGGGGACATGAAATTTGATTTTGGGCCGATTCTATTACTTGTAACATTTTGTGAGAATGGAATTTGCGACTTGTGTTGGGCTTCATTTATTTATACTAGTAATTTCCCCACTGGCCGCTTGTATTGTAAGTGCAATTAAAAAGATATTATTAAAATTAATTTTTATATTAATTTATTTTCTATGTAATTTTTATCTTTTGCCAAAGATAATTTTTTTTTATAAATTAAACATACATGATGAATGAACTCATTCACTATGGACCAATCATTGTTGACTTTTTCAAAAATAGTGTTATTTAATATATTATCCTCTTATGTTATTTATTTATTTATTAATATTATTGATGTGCCGTGATTTCGACCCCTGCCCAATCCATGAACGGTGGCCCAAGATGCTCAGCCCAGATAGGATCAAAACCCATTATGAGACAGAGAACCTGAGCTCCTAGAAGGGAAGTTACGATGTCTGGTAGAGTATTATGAAGGAAGGCACGCGCGGCCTAACCAGGAGGAATCACAGAGGTTTACGAGTCAAGAGATTCGATATGATCCGATCCGGTAGGGGTCACGTTCTGGTAGAAGTTTGTTGTGATAAGAGGTCACATTCTGGTAGAACTTATCACTGAAAATTGGAGCCTTATCCGGTTGTTAAGAGAGATAAAAGTGCAACGTAAGAAGAGTGGGATTTTGAGTTCCCATAAGAGGCCGATAACTTCATGTACTTTTTTCTATTTATTGGAGAAGAAGCCCTAACTACTTACAGCGAAAAAGAAGGAATAAGCGCAGTTATAAAGTCCCAGAAAATATAGTGAAGACGGCGGATGGAGAACACAGATTTCTTCTAGTATTCTTGACGGCATTTTACTTACGTTTAAAAGTTTTCCAGAATTCTTTGTGTACTCCCTTCTCAATTTCGAATGAATAAAATCATATTTAGTTCTTCTTGATTTATATAAAAATAAGCATTTCTTAATCCATTTTTCACCACAAACTATATAAATTCGGCGTTGTCACTTATCGGTGCACATCAATTATAATTAATTATATTGAAATAATAAAAATATATATTAATATATAAATTAATTTAAATGTATTTAAATAATAATACTTATTTAATTGCACTCGCAATGGGCGTAAAGAAATAACTAGTATAACACAGCATAGAAGAAGAAGAAGAGTAAAACGACTTCTAAATCAACTTCCAACATGTCTTCTTTGCGTTTCTGAGAATAACATAATTAACAGAGACAACAGCTTTGATCGTAAATGTTAGTTGATATTTTAGTATAGTTATATAAGTAAAAGAATATAAAAGTGAATAAGTCGCATAATTCAAAATTCAAATATGAATTACCAGTATACTATAGACTATAGTCTATATATGATGCAATAAGTGCCAAATATGCTTCATTAATGTGACAACAAAAAATTTAATTTTCTGGCAAATATGCAGGGACCGAGATGCAAATTACGCATTCCACACAAAATGCAGATTTCCTTTATAAGCAAGTTTTGAGGTTGCAAATTGCAAATTTACTCTTTGGAGTCCGAATCAAATTTCCTCTTCACTCATCATCGTCATCAATTCCTTCCTTCCTAAATTTCTGCTCCGTGACTCTCTCCATTTCCCCTGAATATTCGCGGAATAGTCATGCAGCTGTAATCAATTCAAATATATATATTTCTTTATTGCCTTCGTTTCTCCTCGTTGATTTTGACTAGGTGAGAGAGAATCAGACCGTTTCTTGATCTCTGAGTTGAGGCCGATTGCTCCCTTTCTTGATTGATAATCATCATCATCATAGGGCGGGTAAGAAATGGGCATTCTTTTTGTCTCTTTTAGCTGTTGCTGATTGATTTCTTTATTGAGTTTTATGTTGAAATTTCATTGTCATCGTTTTTCTCCATTGTTTTTTTAATTGAAACGTCAATTTTGAATGTACTGGATTCTGAATTAGCCAATAACTACGGCGAATCTGTCTTCTTCATGAAATTAGCCTTCATATTTTGGAGAAATTTTATATCTTGACAGCAAATACTCACCTATTATTGTTATTTTCTGTTTTCTTGGCTGAAGGTCAAGGCCTTGCAGGCTTAGTGGATCGAGAAATTGTGGGCTCTGCCTGCTCTGATTTCTTCTCTTTCGGAGATTTATGGGAATAATTGAGCCGGAGGCCTAGTTATGTCAGTTTTGAATTGCAGGGGGATCACCTTGATCAATTTTTCTCTTCATTTCTCTGAATGGCACCCTCAATAGCATAGCTGATCGGGCCTCTCAAGCCCGTTTCACATCTCTCCTTTTTATACAAGGTGAAAAGGTTATAGTTGACTTTTTATTCAATTAAGAAATTTTGAAATTTTACAGTATTTTTATTAGGCCTGTGAAATTTGTGAGGGGACTTATGCTTACTAATCTCCAAGGTGTTGCAGTTTCGTATTGATCAAACTGCCTTAACATGGTGGTTTGACTGATTTTGTTTTCAGGTTTTGCAACAAGTTTGTCAAATTCCTTGTTGTATTGTAGCTTGTTTAGAGCTTCGTTGTACTGATGTCTGGTAAGAGGAATTCAATTGCGAAAGTGACAGAAATGGGCTGTTGTGGGTGTTTTGGTTTCTCATTCATGAGTAATCGCAAGGTGAGGACATCCAGTAGGGCAATGAACACATCTCAGGAGTGCTTGTTGGACGATGATGTGGAAGATGAGCTAGATGGTAGTTTCCATGATGATGATATGACTGATACAGGGTATGGGAGGAATGACTTTGACTTCCAAAGCCCAACAAAACGATCTGAGGAGATTCTCAACTACCGGATTCAGCATGGATTGATATGCAGGGAGAATCCTGTCAAGGAGACTCACAGTGTCATTCGCTCGGAGGCAAGTTGCAAACCATTACTGTATTGACATTCAGCTGGAAGTACATGTAAAATGTGTATGTAAGGTTGTTGGTGGGGTTTATAGTTCATCTGAATGTGCAAAATTTGCAGCTACTAAGGGGCATCTGATAAGCTGCCCAGTGAAATCTGAATCTTGTAAATGATAGGTACACAGAAAAAAAGTGAAAAACTGAAACAAGAAAATGAAAATTAATGGCAACTGATCATTATAGGATGGTGAACCTTTATGTTATTATGAAGATATTGTACAAAATGCACAAAACTGTGGTTTAATATCCTTAATAGTTAGACCATTCTGATGATTATGTACTGTGTCAAGAATAGGTTAGTTTTAAGCAAGTAAGAAGTATCCTGGATGTGAAGTGGGCCAGTGAGGGAGCTGAAGTCGGGCATACTTTATGTTGCTATATGGAAATATATCCACCTTGTGATTTTAGTTTTGAAAAAGATCTCTCCTTCAGTGGAAGGAAATGACAATTTGGTTCTTACTTCTTGTATGACTCATTTACTATCAGGACGAAGATGGGAACAAGACTGTTAATGAGTATGTTCGCGTACGCAAGATTGGTGCTGGTAGTTATGGGAAAGTGGTAGGTGTATTGCTGAAAATAGCATACCTTCAAGAATCTGGGCTTTTACGGTGCTCATTTAACTTGTAATCTTATGCCTTTGAAATGTGCAGGTTCTCTACCAAAACCGTGTTGATGGAACACTTTATGCAATAAAGGTAATGGCTACTGTCATATTTGCTCATGGATTATTTTGGTATTTTGATTTTACACTTAGCAAGATCTTCATAGCGTTATATGTGTGTAAAAAAAATCTTTTGTTAGCTAAAGAATAGAAGTTTGATCATCTGTTAGCTAAAGAATAACCAGTGGGCAGCTTTATCATATGCAGCATGTCTCTATGCTTAAATATAAAGGGACCTTTCCTTTCGCTTTATCCTCTGAGGAGCACTTGTTCTCTTGCATTCATTTGAGGCATAGTTGTTTTGTTTTGGGTTTGAGATTAGCATAAAGATATCCAAGTGTGCACTATTGGTGATAGATTCGTAGCACGCAAGGGCAGAGTAGATCTCGTTCCAAATACTTCTATTGGTGTTTATAATTGAAAACTTATATTAAAATAGAAACACCTGTATATGTGGATGGTGGATTGTTATTTGACCAGCTGTTCTCAATTTTTGAACACAGGCCTTTCACAAATCTCATTTATTGAAGCTACGAGTCGCACCATCAGAAACTGCAATGAGTGATGTTTCTCGTGAGGTAGTTTATACTTACTTCTTGCATGTTAACAAATTTTAGGATCATGGACGATTTGACTGTTCTGTCCCCTCTCTCTTTCTGGGCCACATACATATATCAGTGCGAGAGGATGTCTGATTTTGTATAGATTATGGACCACAAGCACATATATATGTGCAAGAGCATGTCTGTCT
Source organism: Lippia alba (assembly GCA_037834125.1). Taxonomy (NCBI): domain Eukaryota; kingdom Viridiplantae; phylum Streptophyta; class Magnoliopsida; order Lamiales; family Verbenaceae; genus Lippia; species Lippia alba. The sequence continues at coordinate 4,147,843 of JBBMKE010000001.1, read as the reverse complement.
ATGTAAAGATTGTGGACCAAGTCAGTGAAGATTTGAGTCAACCGTTAAAAGCTCCTTTGATTCCCACTCCATCATTATTGTTACTTTGTCCTTTGGTGTCATGAAATTGATCATGTTGTGTTGTCCTCTATATAACTTTGATATACCTATTGGTTAGCATGCCTGTTAGAACCATACGTGAGCCTTCATCTTATACAGTTTAAGCAAAATCCCCAAATAAATACAACACAATAGCCAGATCTGTATTTGAAATCTCCAATTCAATCTTCAGTACTTTTATTGATGAGGAAGCAGAAAGAAAGCCATTTTTTCCTTTTGAGTAATACCTTGCAGAATCTCCTCCAGACTATATGTGAAAACCTCTTTCCTCCATGTGTGCTCATCAAAACAGATTTATCACATTACACCTAAAACTTTTAAGCATCATTCGTAATTTAAGAGGTTTCATTTTTGCATTATATTGCTACCAATTATTTGTTTCTTTGTATTAAAACCTTTATGTTATTTCACTTAAAATCATTTATATTTGTCAGGTGCTAATCATGAAAGTATTGAGCCATCCAAACATTGTCAATCTTGTAGAGGTTATTGATGACCCAACAGCAGATCACTTATATATGGGTATTCAATTATGTTCTCTTCTTCTGTCTCATTCCCCTGTTAACTATGGCTGCTTATTTGAACACAATATTGTTCTTCTACAGTTCTTGAATACGTAGAAGGCAAATGGGTCTGTGAGGGTTCTGGTCCTCCCGGTGGTCTTGGAGAAGAAACTGCTCGCAAGTACTTACGTGATGTAGTTTCTGGTTTGATGTATCTTCATGCTCATGTATGACACCCACTGCTTCTTGCAATTTTGCTTATAAGTTTAACATCACAATTCCCAGTTCTTTACATGCTATGAATTTGTACCCTTTGCTCTTCATCATATGCTACCGTGCAATCTTGTTCTTATGCTCATCTAATCAGCTATGTATTACTCGAATTTTTTCATGCATAAACTTTGTCTGAGAGATCTAAAAAAGATCACATTTAATGCAGACATCTTAATAAAATATTTATGCCGACTAAAACTTATATGGTTATGGATATTCAACCACGTTATGAGTTCAACCATATGTTGGCTTAAAGGTTTAAAAATTTATATATAAGCTAAGTTCTCCAGTATATTTTAATCAGAAAGATGTCTGAATTATTTATCATAAGTAATTACATCCTAATTTTAATTATTTTGAACCTTATGGTAACCCATAGTCTGTACCAGTTTAATGTCTTGATTATTTCTCGTACTCCTTATAGAATTGATATTTTTACTTATCAAGTTCATGCCAGTGTCTTTAAGTATAACCCAGGGCCTGCTTCAATGGCTGCAATTTATAAGTCCTTTTGACACGTAAAATGAAACCTATGAATAGCTTTTATTAATAATGGGCTTACCATTATATCTGGAAGCATCTGTTTAGGATTGATCAGCTCAATACACTTCTTTAATTGTTTAATTATTGTATTTATTTGTAGCTACTAAATGTTTTTATTTAAGATCAGCTCAACCTGACTTTTCATGCTTTCATTTTTACTTAACTAACATGTATTTTACTTCTCACCATTAACAGAATATAGTCCATGGAGATATTAAACCTGATAATCTACTAGTCACTGGTTCTGGCTCGGTCAAGATTGGTGATTTCAGTGTCAGCCAGATTTTCGAAGTAAGTTACTTTTTCTTGCAAACCTGCTGCTGTTTCAGCAGTATACATGTTTTTGCCTTTTGAATTTGATAACTTTGAGGGAAATTACTCTCTTGTATTTGTGTGCTTAGATGATATAGGAGTCAATTACATGTTAATGTCTTGCTGGAAACTAATATTTGCTATATTAACAATTAAAATAAATAAATGACATATCATAGTAGTTTTTGCATTTGACTTTTTATGTTGCCATATACTTTTAAAGGTACAAAACCAAGTCAAGAACAAACTTTTGCACTAGAAGTAGATTCAAATTGTTTTCCCATGGCCTGAACTTGAGAAACTTATTAATATGTCAGATTACAGAACAAGGATGTTCTCCTATCATTATGTTCTCTCTTTATTGATGTCCAAAGAAGAATATCTATAGTAGAAACCATTAAGGAAGTGAAACGCTTTGCTACTAATATCTTTTGTCTGTACCAGAATATCCTCAAGATTCACCAGCATAAGTTATCATAAAAGCTGTCTGTTAAGGTTTATTTTGCAAACAGTGTGTCTTAAAATGTTGCCTTCTTTTTTCTGTTCTTGTTTTTTCCGTGTTAGAACTGGCAAGCCTAAGAATTTTTGCCACTGATCGCACCTCAATGTATCTTAAAATGTTTAAATTCTGCTATTTATAATTCTATATTTTTTAACCTCCCATTGGTTGAGAAATAATTTCCGTTACTTGTAGTCTTCATTGTTGTCGTTTCTAAGTTTTTGCACCCCTTCTATCTGATTTTCCCACTATGTTTTGTATTACTTATAGCTTCTTTATGCCATATCACTTTTTATATCTTTGCTGATAGAACTTGTACAGTCTTTTCTAATAATTTTCTTTCTTTTTTTGGTTTAGAATGATAATGATGAGCTTCGTCGTTCTCCTGGGACTCCTGTATTTACTGCTCCTGAGTGCTGTTCAGGCATGTTCTTTGTCTTATCATGATGATGTATATGTAAACCCAATATCTTTTAACTGTCTAGATCTTTATTATCTTACCATGGAATGTTTTTAATACATAGGTCCAACCTATCATGGAAGAGCTGCCGACACTTGGGCAGTTGGCGTTACTTTATACTGTATGGTTCTTGGGAAATACCCATTTCTTGGAGAGACGCTTCAGGATACCTATGAAAAGGTATTAACAGATCACTCTTTCACTATGTTTGCTAACGAAAAGAATGGTAAAAGTGCGCTAAAATCCTCAATTAGTTTGGTTGTTAAGGAAAATGATTCTCTTATATTAAGAGACATTCTAAAAATTGGATAGTGTGAGTGAAATGAACCGTGTGTTAGAAACTTAAACTTAAAAATGAGTTGTAAAAGTGTACTTGCAAAATATTCTTTGTTTTTACTTCCTCATAGTGTATTCCTTCACTTGTCTGTTTGTTCCTATTATCTTTGGCAGCCAAACACCATTTATAATTTTTACACGTCATTTTCTTTTCTTTTCATCCCAACTAGATCCGAGCACAGTGCTCATTTCTCTTGAATTTGGGTTGTTATCTAAGTATGATTTTGCATTGTTCATTGAAACTATAAATCATTCCTCATACAGATTGTAAACAATCCACTGCACCTCCCTGATGAGATGAACCCCCTTTTGAAGGACCTTCTTGAAGGCCTTCTTTATAAAGGTCAGTCTCCGATTCCCCTTTTTTATTCTAACTAAAAATTCTCCTGTTCATTGCTGATTTTGTGCTGCAATTTTATTTGATAGATCCAAAACAAAGAATGACTCTAGAAAATGTAGCAAACCATGCTTGGGTCATTGGAGAAGACGGGCCAACCCCCGAGTATGTGTGTTGGTGTAAACGCAAAAGCCTGCAGAAAGGAGCGATGAGCGTAAACGATACAGTGTCACTTCTTTAATTCCTGTACGATGATTTTAGTGTTTGTGGGTTTTTTGTGGAGCTTTGTTTTTGTATAGAAAGTGCCGAGTAGGTGAGAGGATATAATCTTGCAGTAGCTTTACGATGTAAAATGGAAACAAAGATGGAGATACAATACAAGAAGGTAGATAGGATGTTGTTGAGGATGAGTGGTATACCTGTAAGACTTGTTATTACAGGTTTTGCAGAGAACTAGGAGAGATTTTTCTTCATATAAGTTCATTTTATAATTGTTTGTTGTCAAAATTCTCATATTCTAAACAGTGTGTTTGGAGTTTTGACTTGTGATGGTCACGATAGCACATTTACTAATGGTAAAATATTAAACCCTCTAAAAGCAGTAGTATTTTGTGCCTAAGGAATAAAAAAAATATTGTTTTTGAAAATTTGTCCAAATTTATGCATTATAACACAAGAGAGAAATACTGGAGAAATCGAATGCTGTGTGCTTAGTAACAAAGGGCTTCAAAAAAAAAGTAACAAAGATGCTTCCCAACAACTGGAAAGTGGATTTAAGTGAAATATCAGCAGTTATTGTGTATAAGCATCTTCAAAATCCAAAAGCAAAAGCTGAGGTCCAAATCAAAAATGGATTGTGTAATGTGTAGTGTGCGTGGGATACACATTTAATTAATTAGATAACTTAAAATATGTGTACATTGGCGAAGTCCCACATCACTTTGTGGTTGGAACATTCTATTACATAAAAAAACTCAGAAAATCCTTGTCCGTATAAAAAGCTTTTTTTGATAATATTATGTCTTTTTATCTTATTATGATGATGTTTGCTAAAAGAAAATTCTCTCTGCCAGTACGAATTAACTATTTCTCCTAATATGTCTTTGCCTTTTCTTCTTATTCTTATAATTGATTTCAACTGTATAGTTTCAACTTTCAACCTTGTCTTTTTATTCTTTTTGTTAATTTCAAACATGTAATGTACAAATATTTTTAAAAATATTATTTTATTGTATCGGACTACTCACATTTGATATAATGTACGACATTCTTCACGTAGAAAAATTTAAGAGAAAAATTCGCATTACCGTATTTGTATTGTATGGTATTCATATCCATAGACCATAAATTTCAAACTATTTAGTTTCACCTTTCTAACCTTTTCTTTCTATTCTTTTAATTGATTTCAACTGTGTAGTTTCAACTTTCAAGTGGTTGTGCATGTATGTCTAAAGGAGATGTTGATCAGGTTCAACATATAAAGATAAATTATATTGATATGGTTGCAGATATTCTTAAATAATTATATAGTAAAATAAAGAAATACAATTTTGCTTTTCTTTTATTTTTTTTATATGAAGATAATTAACGTAATTCAATTTTGACATGTACCGAGTAGATTTGAAGACAATCTTCATGTCCACCAAGATTGAACAAAAATGATAATTATAAAGAATGTAACAATATTTCTTTTGTAGAATGTAGGGTGTCAGTATGATCTTTCCTTTCTCAATATAAAGAAAATATAAAATCATAAAAGGTTTCTACATTCTACCTTAGTTTTTCTTTTTTGTTGTACATATCTTATTATGGGGTTTAAGCCGTTAATTATTTAAGTATAATCATATCTTTTCATAATTATTTGAGCCGTCGATAATCTCCACTTATAATGCACATATAAAAATATGTTAACATAGACTCAACACAATAAGAATGTAAAGATACAAAATCTTTTCGTAATATATAAAGAGTGTTCACTATATAATAAGCGACATAATATAATAAAATAATATTTTTATAAATTAAATTGTGCATAAGAGTTATCAACTCACAGCGTGGCATGTTGGTTCCTATACATGCATGACACCATCTTTAATATTACTAGCTAAAAGTCTAAAACAATGAAATCTGAAGTACAATAATTAGATGATCTGATCTTGAAATGATAATTATCATCTTTTCCCCTAAACCATTTTCCTTAAAATATTATTTCCTGCCCACTTTGAGTTGTAATTGAAATTAGGCACTAAACTCTTGAGATCATGGCTTTGATTATGATGCTAATTAATTATTAGCTTTGATTCATCCACCTTTACTTGGAACAGGAAAATAAAGGTAAATTAAGAGTTACTGGTCGAACTAATTCTTTAATAATTTGTCTCAAAATCATGAACTACAATAACGGTGGATAAATAATTGCTGATAAAAATGATTTACTTAAAATATTATTGTAGTTGGAACTTGAATTGGACTTGCACGACTGTCTAAATGAATATAATTGCAGCTTACCATGTGGGAATACATATATGGAGGTTCAGATATAATATAGTATAAAACTAGTGATACATATTTTTTTATTTTATAAATTTTTAACATAAAAAATATTGGATACAATATTCAATATGATCAGTATTCAATACGACATAATACGACAAAATAAAATTTATAAGATGGGTGTGAATTGGAATTTCTATGCTAGTGATTCTTTTCACAGTTTTTAACCTTTTTTACTTTTTCTAAATTTACATGTTGAAAGGAAGTTCTAAATTAAGAGTGGAGATTAAAAAAAAAAAGGTAATTTCGCATGTAAATTGATACGAGTTATCACACTTAAAATTATATTTTGTTATGTCTTATTTAATCGACACTCATATATATATATATATATATATATATATATAACGTATACTATATCTTTCATAAATAAAATTAGAAAAAAAAATACAGGTAAATCAGGTCTATTCCAAAATTACAGACAAAAATGTTAACGCAAGAACATTACGATTAACTTTGTACTTCCAATGGGGAAAGTCAAGGATTAGATTCTTTTAAATTATTGAAAATTTGTTGTAATGAGTTCTTACGATTAAAAAGTAATTTTAGGAATTTTTTTATCGGAATTTATTCTAGGTAGAGTGTAGTATTTTATTTTTCCTTTTCTAAGTGAAAATCTTTGAAAAATGACGTATCAATCTTTTTCTTTCGTTTTAAAAAAAAAAAACTTTTTTCTCAATAATGATTTATGGTCGGATAAGAAATCTATACTTAAATTTAATTTAGACTACGTAACACGATTTAAGTTTTTAGATTATATAAATAACTTTGATCAATGTAAACAGTAAACCTAACTTTTCTTACTAAGATTTTGTTTCAGTTGGGGTTAGGCCTTAGGAAGGAACCTAACTAATCTTTTTATACAATCATTTTTCCTTTTCTTTTTCCCCTAATAAATGAAGGTTTCGGTTCTACTTAAATACTGATTTGGCCGAATCAATTAATTTATCAACAACATTTGTCAGAAACAATATGGTGTCCGATTTTGAAACATTTTAAGTACTTCTCCTATCATTTTGATCCGGATTTTTTAATAATTTTTAGCCTTTTAAGTTAAATTTTAAAAATAAAATATATTATTTTACCTATATTGTACCATTTCATATTTTTGTGGTGGTGTCCGTAGTTTCTGGAAAATAATCAAAAGTATTTATATTATTACATTTTCATCTCTTACTTTAAATTGTGGTAGGTGTAGGCGGGTTTGATATTTTACTTTTGCCAACCCAAAATTCAAACCATTTAAGTTTTAACCAATTAAGATGAAAAGAAAAAAGAGATCCAATACCAGTGCTAAAATCGTCCAAAACGTTGACCAAAGTCAACCGGTGTAATATTAGTGTTTGACACATAAGACCACATATTGTATTTGTACCTATCTAATTTATTTGTCTTTGGTCCACGAAATGGGGAATCATGCAATTTTTGTCTAATTACCTAAGTTTGTTGTTGCTCCCTTTAGGAGTGGCGAAATATGGCAAAATTTATGCCAAAATACTTTTGATAAATTATTTTTGTTTATGTAACCTATTTTTATGTGTCGGATGTGACGAATCACTTAGGCTGTAAAGTTTTCACTATCAATAATACCTGTATTTTTTGTTTTTATAACCCTTTTTCATGTGTCGAAATAGAACGGATCACTTAGGGTGTAAAATTCTCTCTGTCCATAGTAATTATGTTTTCCGGGACTCGAATTGAAAATATTTGATTAAGTTAGCATAACGCTGCACAGCTAAATTATGTTATTTAGTGTTACTTTCGAATTTATAGTAATATAATAATAGATGAAAAAACTCTATATATTTTATATGTATATGACCACCATAAGCCTGGGAGTGGAAAATTTGGTTTATATATATTAACTTATAAATTTACGAATATATATAATATATTGTTGAATAAAGAATTATAGTATAGATATACTTTCAATATTATTCAAGCACATTTTTTTATTTTCAGGAAAAAAAAATATTTTGCGTAAATACACTTTCTCAAGAAAAAAAATTCCGAATGGTTCATTTTCTATGTTATCCAAGCACATTCTTTATTTTATCATTTCCACCAACACGCTTTTGAATATATTCTCTTAAAAAGAAAAATAAAGAAATATTGTAAACGATATGAAAATAAGTAAATAATAGGGGATATAAATCATATTCTTAAAATTTTCATATAAAATTTCTTAACATGTTTGTTCGTTACAAATATTCAATATAATAAAAAAATATTAAAGCGTTGGTACATAAGAAAAATAATAATAAAAAAAGAAATAATCTCATACACCCCCTATATATTCTTTGGTTTAGTGCGTCTTGCCCCTTAACCTTTGAATCGGTGTAATTGTCTCCTAACTTTTGAAAAATATTACATTTAACCCATTTAGGAAAGTCGATCGGCACAAAGTAAATTTCAAATATGTTGATAGTATATGTCAAATTAAAGCTTTCGACGCAAGGAACAAAACAATGGTCTCGAAATCAAAATCCGATAACCGAAAAAACACAATCACTGGTCAAAGACGATGCACGACGGACGAAGCATTGTAGCAGTTTTCAACGATTAACAGGGTCGGTTGGGGTATGCGTTTTGTTCGCCTTGGAGAGATGAATATGACGATGATGGTTTTGAAGCTTAGGTTGCCGTAACGGAAGAGAAATCAACAATTAAAATTTATTAAAAAAATAAATATAATATTTTTCAAAGGTCAGAGAGAAAATCACACGGATTCAAAAATTAGGTGGTAAAATGCAATAGAAAAATGTCTAAAATTAGAAGAAAAAAAAAAACAATCATAGAAAAACATTAAAGAATTATTAAATTAATATGATGAGCGAAAAAAAAAGTTAAAAAATAATACATTAGAAAAAAACTTTAAAGACTAGGAATAAAATAGAAAAGAATTTTAGGAATAGATGACATTAAAACGGTTTCTATCTATCTATAAAACTCAATATAATAGTAAAGATAAAACATGATATATAAAGGCGTTAGTTTTGCATGCCATTAATATTGTCACTTATATATCTCACCAGATTTCCCAACTCCTTCCATTCTCTCAATACTTCTTCCTCTCTCTCTTCAATTCTCCATAAATTACACACACAAATACTGAAATACTGATATTCTAACTAGCATTTCCAAGTTTCTTCGCCAATCCTCGGATGAATTAATGATTATGGAAGCCGCTGCTGAAGAGAAGAACAGGTCTATCAGTACTACTGCATGTGGAATAACGGAAGTTGTTGTTCCGATTCACAAGGTCCGTTGTCCTCAAACCTTTATATTTCTGATTCTTTGTTAGCTTATGTAGAGAGATGAAGACTGGATCACAGCGGAATTTTTTTGGGGGTAATTTGAGTGAGTTCGAATTCGATTCAGTGTCCTGTTCTGCTAAACTTGCATCAATTGATTCTGATGGTCATTGTGATCATCATATAAACTAATTAAGTTTATTGATATGTTTCTCATTATTATGTTGCTTTTTCCCGCAGCAATTTGTTGTTGTTTCAGCAATTTCATGGGTTCAAAGTAAAGTTGATGATTTGCCTTTTAAACCGCCTGACTACTTTTGCTTGTCTCTCTACTCCAATTACGTTTTCCTCCAGAGATGATTGAATTCAGTTCAATTTCGTGTAAACGAATCTTAACCCGTTTCAGATTGAGCGCTTTTATGATTATTCACAAGGAAATTCCCAATAATTCAGTGAAAAAGGTTCATTTCAGTTGAATTTGAAACTTCATTAAGCTGTCCAGCTTTTCTTACGGGGACCTCTGGCCCAAACATTCAGCTTTTGCCTTTATCTTTTCTCCGTGGGAACATTTAACTTTATTCTCAGAGAATAGACTTCCATCAACAAGCTTGATGGGCCCTGTCTCCCAATCCTGTTATAGGGATCGCATGTCATCCTCTTCAAAGACCAAATTTCATATCAATTATTAGGTCAGTGAGGATCTGAGTCTGACACGGCAAGAAATTGATAGGAAAAAGCTGAAGACGTTTTAGAATCTATCTAGATTGTTTTATGCATTGATTTCTAGAAATATTCCTGCAACTGCTGTATCAGGATTATAGGATATGTGTTCCAGTGCAAAGTTTTGATAATTAATATGAATGGAGCTGATTACTTGTTTTCTTGAACCCAGTGTCTTATTGATGCAAACTAAGATTAATTATTTCCAGCTTGAATTAGTTAAGATATGAATGATTTTAAACTACAATGGGCTTTCTCAAATTTTTGTGAAGCATGAGATTCTGTTGGTTTTGTCTTAAATAAGATGATTTTTTTTTTTTAACATAGATAGTGCTAACAACATTCTTTCTGTCTTCTCAGCTGGAAAAATCTTCAGAAATGACTGATCAGGAAAAATCTACCAACAAACATTGGAGAAAATCAAATCTTTTCTTGGAGATACCTGCAAGAACATTGGAGGTCTCTCGTCGAGAATTTGTTCAAGTAAAGATGCCTCCCACACCGACACCCACCCCGAAAAGAGTGAACTTTTACTTAACACCCAGCCCTTCTGATGCAAGACTAAACAGTTCATCTCCTGGACCCTCCTCATCCAGATCAGGGAAATCATCTATCAGGAATATCCTGCCAAAGTTGAACTTCAAATACCGGGCTTCCAATTCAGATACCGACAAGCCTGCAACTGTTGATTCAGTTTCTTCAACAACAGCTACACAAGATAAGCCATCAATGTCACGTTCTTGGTCATTCTCGAGAATTTTCACACCAAGAACGAAGCAAGCATCATCCTTGCCTGTAACTCCAATTTCAAGTTTGAATCCAGACTCGGATCGTGGAGGAAGTGTAAATTCTCGCCCCACACTTGATGTAAGCTCTTCAAATATGCTTTTGGTTTATAGCAGATTGTTTAAAATTTCACTCAAGCTATAGCTCTTGAATTAGCTAGTATTGGTTCGTTATCATTTTGTAGGCAAAAGGAGTTCAACGTATGTCCAGGTCATTTTCTGTCCCGGATCTAAACAAAGAAAAAGGCATCCGAAAAGTCGAATCCTTTTTTCGCGTTATTCCATCCACTCCTAGAGTAAAGGATGGGGAAGCAGAAGTGTCAAAGGCTGCAGCAGAAGATGATGGTAATTCCTTTGGAGTTTGCAAACACTCTTTAAGAGCATGCTGTTACATTGTGTTATTATTTTTGGACTAAAAAATAGGAAGATCTTGAAATTTGTTTGTTGCATGCGTGATACTGATTGCAATATGTTATTTTGTTGCATTTTCTGAAATTGGCTGAGTTTGCAGTAAATAATGAATCCGAGGGTGAGGATATACCTGAAGACGAAGCTGTTTGTCGAATTTGCATGGTTGAACTATGTGAAGGTGGAGAGACCCTTAAGATGGAATGTAGCTGCAAAGGTGAACTTGCTTTGGCTCATCAGGAATGTGCTGTAAAATGGTTTTCTATTAAAGGTAACAAGAACTGTGATATTTGCAAGCAAGAAGTTAAAAATCTTCCAGTCACACTTCTACGCATCCAAAACACCATGATTCGCAATACTGGCCTGAGTAACTCTGGACATTTGCAGATCAGTGGATACAGGCAAGTGCAAATTTACCATGGAAATATATAATAAGCATTAATAAGGGATAATTACATCAATATACCTAGAAGTTTGAGCTGTTTACACAAACTTCCCCTGACATTGGAAAATTTACGAAGCTTCCCCTAACGAAGAATTTACATTACATTTGGATTGATGAATTTTGGTGATATCATTTCTACCCAGTGGCGGAGCCACATGTATTTGAGGGGGGACAATTGACCCCCCTCAAATTCTTTTTTTTTTTTTAAATTTATTAGGTAG
>JBBMKE010000001.1:4120977-4135995 GCA_037834125.1 Lippia alba | reverse complement strand
ATTAATACTAGTAAGGGTCAATATAGTGTTATGATTTGGTCGACCCCCCTCGATTAATTTTCTGGCTCCGCCACTGTCTCTACCCTTTTAATAATTATCCTATTTTTCACTTGGCACTTGGTGATAACGATTTATGTATAAGAGCATGAACTAAGCCAAACTAAAGGGTATGCCTGTGGAAGTTATTTTTAATTTCTCAAACATAAGGGGAAGTTTGTGTAATTGGACTATATTAAATACTCTTTTTTTTCAGTAAATCAATATTGTTTGGCTGAAGCTCTGATTCTTTCGGTACAGGGTTTGGCAGGAAGTGCCAATTCTCGTCATTGTTGGTATGCTGGCCTACTTTTGTTTTCTCGAGCAGCTTTTGGTAAGATTATTAGCAATTTATTTATCACGAAATCCACCAGATGGTTCTCTTCCCTACTAATATTTTTGGTTTACATGCAGGTGGGAAAAATGGGTAGCAGCGCAATATCCATATCACTTCCATTTTCTTGTGTAATTGGCCTCCTTGCATCTATGACCTCTTCAGCTATGGGTATAAATATTGTAAATTTGATTCCACAGATCAATTAATATCGTAAACAATGTATTTCATATGCTGACTTGAATACAGTTGAATGCTGATATAGTTTCTATTTCTGTACTGTTTTCAGTGAGGAGAAGATTTGTATGGGTGTATGCGTCGGTTCAGTTCGCTCTCGTCGTTCTCTTTGCTCATATCTTTTACGATTTGGTATGGACGTTCTTTTCATGTCTCATATGTACCCCCTGAATTAATTGCACCCATACCCCTGTGATACAACAATGAGCATACTAACCTGATTTAGTAAATCACATAAAAACACCCCATGAAACTTAAAATTTCCTCACAGTCCATTGCTTTTGATTTATACCAAAAGAAAGAAGGTTTTTTGTGCTCATTAGCCGTAATGCTGGATTGATTGGGTGCTATTACTTCATGTATCTGTTCTTAAATTTGAGTGAAATTCATCAGTACTGTGCTGGAGAAATGATTATTTATCACTTTTTGAAACATATAGGTTCGTGTACAAGCAGTTCTATCAATCCTTCTGGCTACATTTGCTGGATTCGGTGTGGCTATGAGTGCAAGTTCAATCCTCGTGGAGTACTTGCGATGGAGAAGGCGAATGGAGGCAGCCAGAGCTCAAAACGAGATAAGTAGCCAGATAATGCTGAATCCTAGCCGAGCCCCACCGCCCAGTGAAATAGCAACACCATCTTACACGAGCCCTCGACACCATCGTATTGAAGTGGAAACTTTTGGCGGACGGATGTGATTAGAAGCAAATAATTCTAAGATTATTACAGTTTGATGAGTGAAAATGGAGTATTTTTTAACTGTGTGAAGTAATATAGGAAAATATTGCATAATCTTTTTGCTTGTTGAAAGTATGGAGCAGATTACTGGTCTACTGCAGCATGTTTGATTATAGTTTAACCAAGAAATGTAGGTTACGAGGCATCAAGCTGATTCATGTAGTCAATTGAGTCATGCATGTCAGAGAGGATTTATGTATTATAAAGAAGAATTTTGATTTTTATGTAATGGTTAGTTTTAACTGTTTTATGCATTTTGATGTTTGGAAATAGCTGTTTCTGATTTTTATATTGATTAACTGGACAATCATAGGAGAGAAAATGGATTAATTTAACGGAATATATAAAAAAGGTAATATCTTCGGACTCTATTTTTTTTTTTTTTTTTGAGGCACTATATCTTCGGACTTCAGAACTAGCCAAATCATCATATTTATCGTTTGTTTTATACTTTTATATAATATCCAGATAAAAAAACTTTGGTAGTGAATATGATGATTATATCCTAATTTTCTTTAAATTGAGATTAGAAAGAAACAATATGTTTTATAGGCAAGTGGATCAGAAAAACTAAGGTTGTCGCCTGGAATTGGATTGGAAAATTATGAAAATTCTGACTTGATTAACAATCAAGATGTATTAAATTGTTGAAAGTTAAATAAAATAACAAGTGAATAAAATTATATATACCTAAAGAATATATACTCTCAGTCTCGATATTCAACAACAAAACAATAATTTAAACCCTAGCACCAATATCCAGAAACTACCGCCACAATCAGCCGCCATCCCGCCACCACCTCCCAGCCCCGCCGTCGGCCGGCGCTCCTCCTCCTCCCGGTCGCCGCGGCTCCTGGCGGCCTCTGCTGCTCATCTTCCCTTCGACCGTTGCTTTCACTCAATTAAAGGTATTTGTTTTGTTTTCATTTTTTTTTCTTGTTTAGTAGTTTACCTTTTTCATTTATCATAGCAGTTGCTCCTTCTGTCTTTTTAAATAATGTTCTACCAATTACCTGCAAAATTAGTGAATAAGATGTTTAATTAATATCTTTCTTATAACTGTAGTTGGAACTTGAACGATTTTAGTAAATGAGAGCTTAGTTTGTTTTTTCCTTGTCTTTCCTATCTTTTAATATTGTGCAAGTAGATGATGAATGACTTGAATGTTGAAAGTATATGACCAAGTAAAATTTTAGTTGAAAACAAAGATTGTATAAATACCTTTTGTGTGCAAATGCATAGCTGTGTGTAAAAGGTGAACGAGGGTGTGAATAGTGTGTTAGTGTATATTCATGGTGTTGGTGGGATTTTTGGTATTTACTAATCGAGTTAAATGGGACTGATTAAGAACCGGTTAGTTAACCCGCTAGCATCCCGTCTAAATATGAACGAGCGTACCATATCAGCAAAATATGAAATTTTAAAGCATCACCGTAAATTTCCATGAAACTTCAATGACCAAATGCAATTTTCTTGAACAAAAAATTGCTGCGTTTGTGTAATCTTATGAAAATCTATGTTTCAAAAATAGGGCTGCACTTCCTATCTCAGATAAGTAGCAGAAAAGGGAGAAGACTGATGAAAATAATAGTTCCGACAAAATTTGCCCAGACACAAACTCTGCCCCTTTTCTTGACTGCTCTCTTTCGGCATTCCACAGGTTGTTCCGCCACTGAATTTGCATGCGATTGTCAATTGTTAGATTAATAGGGAATATGTCCCTTCTTTTACCCTAATCCTGTTGCCTGTCTTTAGGCATTGCATATGTCTAATAAAATGATATCTAATGTTTTTTGAACTTAGGGGTGCAAAAGCTGCGGTTTGCGGGCACATTGCATAGTAGGAGGAATATTGCAAGGGTGCCTGCGAGGAATATGGCTTGGAGTTTGGATAAATGTAATGATACAACAGTGGAGAAAGATAAAATGGGTTTAGTGCGTCCTGCAATTGAGGATTATGCTGAAGAGGCAATTGAAGCTTTGAAGGCTGGTAAAGTAATTGCCGTGCCGACTGATACCCTCTATGGCTTTGCTTGTGATGCTTGGTATATCCCTAAAACCGACTTTCTTTTTGATGTTTTGGGCATTGAGCATTTATATTTTTAGCTTGGAGGGAATGGATTAAGGAATTTTATTGATCATTGATATATTATTCTGTCATTGTTATTTCATACTTTTTTATAAGGAGTTAGTAAGCTAGTCAGCAACAATTGTGATGGCTTGCTATCCTGAAACTTTAATTTTATTAAATTATAGTTTTAAATATGTTTGCTTAAGTTCTATTTTCTTGATTGCATTCATGGGGTGCAGCTCAATGGAAGCAGTTCATCGGATATATGAGATTAAAGGCCGTAAATATACGAGCCCTCTTGCAATTTGTGTGGCTGATGTTCAAGATATACAACGTTTTGCCACAACTGACCATTTGCCTCACGGGTTGCTTGATTCTCTTCTCCCGGGACCTGTAACAGTTGTTCTAAGACGAGGTTCGTCATCCGCATCACTGTAAGCTCTAGCTACTGGTATACTGGAATTTATCCTGAAATTTTAATTTAATATTTTCCAGGTGAGTCGAGCATCCTTGAAAAGTCTCTGAATCCTGGACTGGATAGCATAGGTGTACGAGTGCCCGACAGCAATTTCATTAGGGCAATCGCCCGGGGTTGTGAAACTGCCCTGGCTCTTACGAGTGCAAACCTCAGTGGGAATCCTAGTAGTGTTGACGTCAAAGATTTTGAGAATCTTTGGGAACACTGTGCATACGTTTATAATGGCGGTGTGCTTCCATCTGGGCGTGCTGGATCGACGGTTGTGGATCTTACCAAGCTAGGAGAGTATCGGATTCTACGGCCCGGGAGGTAAACATCTAATAATTTATGTGTTCGAAGTTAAATCAAATAATGGGGGTAATTACACTGTCATAGCATGGGGATATGCCTAATTACACTGAACTTCCCCTGAGGTTTAATAAATTACAAAAACCTTCGCCTGGCATGTCTTTGGGTTTCGTCATAAATTTAAATTGATCCAAATGTGATGTATATTCGTTGATAGGGGTCGTTTATAAATATGAATATGCCTGCTGAATGTTGTTGTTTCTTGATAGTGCCGAGGAGGAGACGATTGCAATACTTGAGAGACATTCGTTAGTACGAGATGGCAGTGTTTTATGACAAGAACGTATGACCACCCGGGAATGATTTTCGATCCATGTATTGGCTGCATTGTAAGAGAGTTGTGCTCTGTATCAAAGCTTGTTATCTGAGAGAATGTTTCTCCTGTCAGTGTGTTCTATTTATTGGCCCTGAAGAAGGGGGCTTCATGCTGTATTGTATACCAGAAACCGATATTTGATTAGCCTAATTGGAAATGATAAAATTCGATTCGGATTCGGATTAAAATCCGACCCATTGACAGCCCTAGTGAAGACCATATTGGCCTGCACTTGGTTGATGAAGTTATATCATATCACTATGCGAGTAGAATAGTAATTTTAAAAAAATGTGGAATTTGAAAAATAAATGTATATAAAGAAAAAAGATTCCCACTCAAAGTGGATGTAGAGACAACATGAAATAACAACTAAGAAGAAACTAACCAAGCAAAAAAAAAAAAAAAGAAGAATCTAACATAATGTTAAGACTTAGTGATGGAAAAAAATTTAAAAAATTCAAGCAACCTATTAGTATAATAATGTAAAAATAAATAATATATGATATTTGCCAGCGTGAATAATGGATCAGGCCGCAGACAATAATGTAGGCTTCATTAATGTAGTTCTTGATCGCGCGCGAGACAAACGTGTTCCTTACAATAATCCTTTTTTTTTGGGGTACATTTTCTTACAATAATGGTTGTGTCATGTGTCACACACGTTCCTCCAATTGTAGAGAACACCTACAAGATTACCTATGCTTCTGAATAAAATTGGAATATTTTTTGAAAAAATAAAACAGTCTGATTTATAAGAAGTAACAGTAACTCATCGTGTCACATGTTTTTTTTATCTTTTTAGTATAACATGGTGTTCCATTTTTTTTTTTTTAATTTGCTTTTATGAACGCAACCTAAGTGACATGGTGCAGTTCTATTAATTGATCGAGAAGATATATATTATAAAAAAAAGTTACATTCACATTTACATTCTTCGAAATAATTAGGTTTATATTCTTTGAAAAATTTAATAAGTATATTTATACTCCTTCATAAATTTAATATTTCAGAAAATTATCTTTTTTGAGTGTGTAATATAATTATTAAATTTAAGGAGAACATAAATGTAATTATTCGATAATGGTTATGAAATTATAATTTTTTATATTCTTTGGGTCTAAATATAAATTCTATTTCTAATGTTTTCTTTTTTCTTTTAGGTAGAGTCCTATATTGCACGGATACTGACACGGCGACACGGATACGACACGACACGGATACGGTGACATGAATTTTTTTGTGAATTTTCCACGTGAGAAGTGTCGGACACGGTGTCCGACACGGCAAAATGATATTTATTAGAGAGCATCAGTCCAACACCATTTTTTAGATAAAGTCTCTATACAAGGTAATATTCAGCAAGGTAAAATCTGAAAAAAAAACAAAATACTTACATAGCGAAAGTTGTATCTTTGTCTATCCGTAAGTTTGTAACTCAAAACTTAAAAATTATATCTTATCATTGCAAAAGGGAAACATGTAAATCACAAATCTGGGAGAATATTGGTTTACCATATTAAACTCATTAATTTCTTTGACAATTAATTAACAGTCTTATTTGAACAGCAATTATAGTAATATACGTTTTTGTATGAGTGTCTTTCTATTTACAATGGGAGGCAAATATATAATTTCGAGGTGAAGTAGAAAACTGTTATGTTTCTAACACAATTTTTATAGGGAGGACAGGACAACTATTTCAAAATTTTAAATATGCTTGTTCAAGTTTAGAAGAATTTAAACTCAGATTATTGTCTTGAATAAATAACTTTTTAATTAATTGTTCATTCCATATGATAGAAATATCCAAATATATTAAAGTAAACAAGTCCAAAACTGAATGTTAAATTATGTAATAAAGTTATATTCTTTTCATAACTCAAATTAGTTGAATTACTGCATATTAATTAAACAACTCCTATGAATTAACGAAAAAAACGAGCAATATGTATTAAATGTCAAGACCATGACAAATTAATGAAAGAAAGGACAACAATTAATAATTTGACCAAAAAAGTGGCAATGTTTAAAAATAAATATTGTGGCACACATGGGCCTCGTGCAATCAGAGTTTTTGCAATTAGGTCCACGCAGGGTCCCTATTGGAATATCCAAATCGGTGCTGGCGTGCTGCTCTCTAATTCCTAAGAAAGTGCTTCTAATTTCACTATTTACATTTGAGCCCCTATTCCTTTAACCAATTTCAGTTGGGCTCTTGTATAAAACTGATTTCAATTACTTCTTTTTCTTTTTTTAAATACAGAGAGATTTTAATTAGGATTACCATCTTAAAAAAAAAAATCCTTTAATTACTTGGATTAACTCATATTGGTCGATTACATTTTTTAATTCCCTCCTTGCGTAAAAATTCAAGAATAGTTTGGTTAATAAATCCACCCAATACGTACGCTTTGTTCCAAAGTGAAAAGTTGGAAGTTATAATTGCTAATGGCTAAAGAATATTGTTTGAGCAGTGTTGGATTAAATATATAATAATGACATCTTATTGAAATTATAAATATCATTTTTTACATCAATTACACTCTACACATCATAAATTTATTGAAATTGTTCGATCAAAAAATTAATTAATTAACATTATTTTTGATACTAAAGCAACTTAAGTAAAAAATATTTATCTCAAAAAACATAAAAAAAATAAAATCTTCAGACACTGATGGAGTTGAAGGGGAGCTAGGTGGGACTTGAGATCACCTATTTGAAATTTGTGTTTCATCTCACTCACACACGCTTCAAGTGTATTAATAGAGGATCAAAATTAGGAGAAGTTAGTTTTTCTAATTTCAACCGTCTATTAATACACTTAACTCGTGTCTGTGAAGAAAACAAGAGATGAAACACAAATTTAAAATAGGAGTTTGCAAGTAAGAGCTTGCTCTAAACTAACTTAAGGGGTTTTTGCATACAATTTCCTTTGTCGAGGAAATCTTTGGTACTAACAAAGAATACAGTGGGTCAAATCGAATATAACCAAAATATGGGGGTCACAAATATAATAAACCGTAAACAGAATAGTTGGGTGAATGTCCTGAAAGCATTTGAATGGCTACCAATATAGGAAAAGGGTAGATGCTGGGACTGTGAACTTTGTCAGCTTATCACCTCTGTACCTTTCGCCAAACCTATTTTTCTGGTATGTATAAATTTCTCATTTTTTCTCTGAATTTCAACGCCATCCGAACTCCATCAGCCACTAGTTTTTCCTTCTCTAGAATTTTCTGCTGCGGATTCAGTTACTAGTTTGTTGTTGGCACAGGCTCCATTTCTAAATTTCCTTAAGCTCCGATAAGGCAGCCAAACTGTTTTAAATCCAAAATTTTCAAGTAAATTGTTGTAAGTGATTCCAATTTCCAGCAATATTCGGGACTGATATGCTTTATATCAATGATATTGTTTTTTGCTACCTCTGCTGCTTATTTGTTTTTAACTTTGGTTTCTATGTCAGTTCTGGGTAAATGGTTTTGTATTGGTGTTGTGTTAATGTATTTTGAATTTTTTAAATTTTTGGCGGGGTGGGTTGGGGGATTGGGGCGATGTGATCAATTGGGGGCGTTATGTTTTGGGTGTTTAATTTTGGCATTTTGTCTCTCTTGTTTCGTTTTGCAATCAAACATGGTATGGTTCATTAACTGTTTTATGTCTGAGTTAGCATTCATTGTGTTGATGACAAAGTTATCTTTCATTTTGCGTTTGTGTTGTAGGAGGGGTGAGTTGGCGTAGTTGAAACATGGCAACTGGAGTTGTTCCGTCTTCTTTTACAGGTTTTAAGAGTAGGGATCATCCTGGTGTTGGGTTTACAAAAAATTCTGATTTTATTAGGATTTCGGACTTGCAAAGGGTTAAATTTCGCCGGACTAAGGTGTCTGTTATCAGAAATTCTGCAAACCCTGGTTCAGAAACTGTTGAACTTGAGCCTGCATCAGATGGAAGCCCTCTACTTGGTATGATTTGTGTTTAAATTGATTTCTCCTATATTTGTTTCAGGACTGAAAATCTAATAGATATGCGAGCATAATTTTTTATGCTTTTTAGTCAATTCTAAGCGGACCTTAAACTAAGAAGTGGATGATTCAATGTGAGCTTATTTTTATCAATTTGCATAGTTTTGTTATCTGATGAATATATTTCTTTTTTCTTTCTGAAGTCTTTGTGTCACAAGCATGCTGATGACAACTTATTAGAGTCTTTCATAATTTGAGTTTCTTTATAAATCTGATTTTGTCAAATTTTGGAATTTAGTTCCTAGACAAAAGTACTGTGAATCCGTCCACAAAACTATTAGGAGAAAAACCCGGACTGTGATGGTTGGAAATGTGGCTCTTGGTAGTGAGCATCCCATCAGAATTCAAACAATGACTACAACAGACACAAAGGATGTAGCTGCAACGGTTGAACAGGTTCATGCTCTAACTTGTACTTGTTTCAATAGGTGGAGATGCTGAAGTTCTACCTTTTAGTTTCCGCACAGACTGTAGCAGTAGGATTTTTCTTATTTGAGTATTATTTTTTACACCTATTTAGGATCATTATTATATTTTCAGGTAATGAGAATAGCAGACCAAGGAGCAGATATTGTTAGAATCACTGTGCAAGGGAAGAAAGAAGCAGATGCATGTTTCGAAATTAAAAATTCCCTTGTTCAGAAGAAGTATGTTTTATGTTAAGTCATTTGAAATCTTAGCATTATATTTGTATAAATTATATTTACTAATTAATTGATTATTTCTGCAGCTATAATATCCCTCTAGTTGCAGACATTCATTTCGCCCCACCTGTTGCACTGAGAGTTGCTGAATGCTTTGAAAAAATTCGTGTTAACCCAGGAAATTTTGGTACAAAATTTACCACCCAACTCTTCTTTGATTTTCTTTTGTCGAGAAAAGGGTTTCCTTGTTTGATGTAACTAGATGATGTTTTCAGCTGACAGGAGAGCTCAGTTTGAAACGCTGGAGTATACCGAAGATGATTATCAAAAAGAACTTGAGCATATTGAGAAGGTTGTGCAAGACATAAATTACTTTTACACTAATAACATTTCTACTTTAGAAAATCAATTCTAGCCTAGAAGCCAGTATAGATAATATTCTCTTCACGTTTGACTCAACTTTCCTCTTGAAAAGATCATTTAACTATGGGCTTTGGGCCACTATGTTTACTGTTCCCTTCATGTTTTGACTTAAATCCTATTCATTTGCATTTCATACTTATTGTCCTTTCAATAATATTACAGAGCAAATCTCTGCATGACAATAAGAAATGCAATAAAAGATAAATTGGCATCTAAGCTGTTTTATGACAAAATCAAATTACTTAATGAATTAGAAAGAATTGTGACTACCCATAATGCCTCTTTACTAGTTTTGGTTAATAGACACCCGGAAAAGAGGCATGACCATCATCAATGTCTTTATAACATCTGTTATGTTTGTGGTCATTCTAAATATAGGTTTTCACTCCATTGGTTGAAAAATGTAAGAAGTATGGACGTGCAATGCGCATTGGGACAAACCATGGCAGTCTCTCAGATCGAATTATGAGCTATTATGGTGACTCTCCCAGAGGAATGGTAATTAGCTACTTCAGCACATCGAGCACAGCTCTATATCTATACATATGCTTCTTTAGGTGGCCAAGAAGTATCATGCTCATTTACTATGTGACAGGTTGAGTCTGCCTTTGAGTATGCGAGGATTTGTAGGAAATTGGACTTCCACAATTTTGTATTTTCAATGAAAGCCAGCAATCCTGTTATTATGGTCCAGGCGTACCGTCTCCTAGTAGCTGAAATGAATGTTCTGGGTTGGGATTACCCACTACACTTGGGAGTAACAGAAGCGGGTGAGGGTGAAGATGGACGAATGAAATCTGCTATAGGTATTGGGACACTTCTTATGGTATGTCCTCTAATCAGAATTATATTTAATGGGATTCTGATAGATTTAGCCTTTGATATACAATCTCTTAGTTTTTTTAATGTATCTTACTGAAAACTGGTCATTTTAGGATATTACTTGGGGACCTGTATAACTATAGGTTACAAGAAGACCTGTATTACTTGGTAATCTGTAGTATAGACCTGTAGTTCTTATAACCGCTGACAATCATGCAGGATGGTCTGGGTGATACTATTCGAGTTTCCCTCACTGAAGCTCCAGAAGAGGAGATAGATCCCTGTAGAAGATTGGCTAACCTTGGTATGAGGGCAGCTGAGCTTCAGAAAGGAGTGGTATGGATGTATTACAGCTATTTTTTTTCTCTATAAGAAATTCCACTTTTTATTTGGCAAATAATTATGGGGTTTCCTAATGTTTACCAGGTACCATTTGAAGAAAAGAACAGACGTTATTTTGATTTCCAGCGTAGAAGTGGTCAATTGCCACTTCAAAAGGAGGTGGCGACCATGAAATCTTAATGTTGATTAATTGTTCTGTCCAAGGTTTCGGACCTTAGAACTAATAATTGTCAATTTTTGTCTATATAGGGTGAAGAAGTTGATTATCGAGGTGTACTTCATCGTGATGGCTCGGTTTTGATGTCAGTTTCATTGGATCAGTTGAAGGTCTCTTACGCTTTATTATTGTATTCCGTATACCACTTTTTAACTTTGTTGACTAAGAAGCTTCTTATTTGGTATGCAAATTTTGGTGTTCAATTTAATTTTGAAAGTTTATATTCCTTTCCTGTCTTATAGGCACCGGAACTGTTCTACAAGTCGCTAGCAGCAAAACTTATTTTAGGAATGCCTTTTAAGGTGAACTTGGACGTCCTTAACTACTTGAAATATTGCTTCCAATTTTCTCTATTGGGGTTTTATTCTAATAAAAGTTAAATAATGATGCAGGATCTGGCAACTGTGGATTCGATCTTGTTGAGAGAGCTTCCACCACAAGATGATAAAGATGCTGTAAGCATTTTCTTGATTTGCCACAACAATTTTGACCATAGCAACAATAGCACGACATTTTTTCATGCTAGCTAGACATGATAATGACAGTATCGTGTTTCATGTTCTTACCAGCGATTAGCTCTCAAACGGTTGATAGACGTTAGTATGGGAGTTATAACTCCTTTGTCAGAACAGTTGACGAAGCCCTTGCCCCACGCCTTGGTTATGGTAACTCTCCAGGAATTGTCTTCTGGTGCTGCCAAGCTTCTTCCAGAAGGTGTGCTGCTTTCCTTGACACTAAAAACTATACTGAATCCTGAACCCAATAAAGGAAAAAAAAAAATTTCAATTAATTCTGTTTAACTTACTGTTGTTTATTCAGGTACACGTTTGGTGGTATCTGTACGTGGTGATGAATCTGAAGAAGAGCTAGAAATCCTGAAGAGTACTGATGCTGTAATGATTCTTCATGGCCTACCCTATGTGGAAGAAAAGACTAGCAGAGTCCATGCTGCAAGGAGGTATTTTTATTAACTGCCATTATACTGCCTTGAGTTGTTTTCTTTTATCCTTGGAATTCATATATTCTATTATTTGTTATATATCTTTTCTATTCATGTTGTTTCAGGCTTTTCGAGTATCTCTCAGAGAACTCACTGAACTTCCCAGTAATTCATCATATCCAATTCCCAAAAGAAACTCACAGGTACATAACAACCAACATCAGTTTGTTTTTTCAATTTTTTGCTTAGTTGAAAATACAAAGTCTCATCTGACAATCTTTTTGGCAAATTCATAGGGACGATTTAGTCATTGGTGCTGGGACAAATGCAGGTGCCCTTCTGGTAGATGGACTTGGAGATGGAATCTTATTGGAAGCCCCAGATCAGGACTTTGATTTCCTCAGGAACACGTCTTTCAATTTGCTGCAAGGCTGCAGAATGAGAAACACAAAGACAGTAAGTGTAAAGCATTTCAAAAAGAAAAAAAAAAATTCAAACCATTAAAAATATCTTATACGCACTCATATTCCATGTTTTTACCTGACATCAGGAATATGTGTCATGCCCTTCATGTGGAAGAACTTTATTTGACCTTCAAGAGATAAGTGCACAAATAAGAGAGAAGACATCCCATTTGCCCGGAGTTTCAGTAATTACCATTCTCCAAATTCGATTATTGATTTAGTTGCATTACCATTGAGGAAAATTAATTAAAATGTATCTCCTGTTTTGGTGTATCTCCAGATTGCCATCATGGGTTGCATTGTTAATGGGCCCGGAGAAATGGCTGATGCAGATTTTGGTTATGTTGGTGGTGCTCCCGGAAAGATTGACCTGTATGTTGGCAAGGTAACGTTATTATATATTCTTCCTCCCTTAAACTCTATCTAAACAGTTTCACAATTACTCATAGTTCCCTTATAACTTATTTTGGCCTTACAGTTGCCTCCTTTTGTTTGCTTACTACGCAAGTTAAATGATGATATAACTCCAAAATGGATATTCAAATTATTTTTCATATGTAGATAATGTTATCCCAGTTTAATAATTCTTTCAGCTATTATTAAGGTTTGATCATCAAGAATGGGTATTTGGAAATTTTAACAAATGCGACGTTTGTGAAGCCTTAAATTTGTTGTACCTGAAGAAAGAAAAGGAAAAATAAATGAAATAGAAGCAAAAAAAGCATTGCTATTAACTACACATACATTTCCTCATGCAAACCTATTCATGGTGCTCAAGCTATTTCTTATGTAATAGTGGAAAAATTATCATAATTTAGGCTGTCCTCAATATGTACAATTCTGAACTGAGTTTCAACATTTTCTGGTCCTTGAGTAATCTGTTGCTAATGAATGTTTTAATCCGGCCCGTAATGATGTGGCATCGCCAAATTTGATGGAGTTCAGACAGTGGTGCAAAGAGGCATTGACATGGCAACGGCAACGGACGCCCTGATCCAGCTCATCAAAGACCATGGCCGTTGGGTGGATCCACCTGCAGAGGAGTAATTCCCATCTCCATAGAGGTAGGAGCAAAGGGAACAAAAGAAAAGAAAGAGCTTCCACTTACAGGAAGATTTTTTGGGGATCAAAGTAATAAAACCAAAGTTATAGCCTGCAAATGGTGGGGTTTGGGATTATTTTTAGGGGAGTTGCTGCATGTAAATCTGTATGTTTCCTTTGTTTCGTCATGTAAAAGTTCACTGTAACTTACTATGAGAAATAGTTATGTACATGTTGAATTCTATATATGAAAAGGAAAACCAGATATTACAGGCATATAACATCTTTTGAAATAACATTGTGGATTTATATATGACCATTTCACGCATCTTTATCTTTCATTGGGGCGAAATTTATCTTATTCTCTAAGAGGTCAGTGATTGAAAGTTCGTAAAAAAAAGACCCTCTTGAAAGTTTATTTGTTGGGGCTTGGAGTGATGTTCCTTACACCTAGCTCTGACAAAAAAAATTATGCATAGGCACATAAATAGCTATTCTAAAACAAGTAATTTTTCTTTTCAACAAAGCATATGCCTCCAGTCTCCAGCTAAGGAAATGGTGAAATGACATTTCTTTTAAAATGAGAAATGATTTTCGATTTTCGTCTCACACTCAAACTACGGGTCAATTCAAATATCTAATGGGAGTAATAAAAGTTAGATTTGATGAGTCTTTTTCCAGTTTGAGAAATCACAACCTCTTTTCCTTGTTTGCAACAACTATTTATCAATGACTATAAAACAACTATTTATCAACCAAAAAAAAAAACTATTTATTATAAAAATTATTGATGGACATATATATATAGTTTTTCACAATTTATTTTATATTAATTGGGTAGCACCTTATGACTCAAATAATGAAGAATGGATAGACTGATCAAATGGAACGTGACAAGATTTTGTTAAGCCCCAACCCAAATTTTTAAACCTAAAAATGCATGACATGAAATTCCATAATTTATATATAAACAAATATAATGCACTTATTCTGTTACATACATACATATGAATATATGTACTGTAAATATGAATGAATTGATAGGGATGTTTTACTTACACCTATTTCTCAAATTTACGGTTTTTCTTTCTTTTCACTTATTAACTCTCCTTTTTAAGAAAACATTACTAACAAATTATTGAAACAACAATCCTCCTTAAAGGAATCCAATTTTTGATAATATTATGGCTCTAGAGGGAGAATAATTTTTACCTCTCTAGCAAGAAATTCGATTAAATGAAAAGAAGTATTAAAAAATTCAAACGTGATATGGGACAGAATAACTCGACAATTCCCAATTATCATCGGTCATTATTACTAAGCATGTCAAAAATACTTGCTTATAAATTGAAAGATAATGAGGCTACGCTAACAGTGACATTGTTATTAAACTTCCGCCATATCCATGTCAAAGATGAAAAAATTAACAATTCTGTCATAGCAGGGAAATATATAAATAGATATAAGTAAAATAACGGTCCCCACAAACCCAAACTGGTAAAATAAAAATTCATACGCCTAAATTCGCATACCACCTTTTTCTGCAT
>JBBMKE010000001.1:4102436-4115714 GCA_037834125.1 Lippia alba | reverse complement strand
GCAGAGCACCATTCTCAAAGCAAAGGTCCTTCTCACATTCACAATATTACTAAAGTTGCAAACGCATGCTATCGAAGGAAAATCCCTCATTATTATATCACTAGTATTATCAAATGCACCTCACTCACTCGTCACAAAAATTCGCACTGTGCCCAATCTCAGATCAGGTGCATTGATTCCCAAACTATAAGCAAGAAGTTCAGATATTAATCATATTATATTAGTAACAAATAATAAGGCTTGATACAACCTGTAATATTGTTTAGTTCTTTCTTTTCCTAATTTATTTTTTCTTTTTTAAATTAAAGATGAAGAATTTTTAGTTTGAAGCTTTTTGGAAAGAGTTTGAATAATATTGGACTTGAAGCAATTTTTAATTTATTGCACCCACCTGACATATGCATAATTTAATGAGGAGACTAACCAATATAATTAATCAACAAAGAATAATAACAACTTTGAGCAAAAGTAGATATCTTCTTCACTAGACTAAGAAGTCGTTTATTTGGAGAAAGTGCAAACTAATGTGATATGGTAGTGAATCGAACTAATATTTGGCAAATATATATATTTTTTGTACTTCACTCATTGAGTTTGATTGCTTGAGTGCTTAATTGCCTTCCCAACCCTCAAATAGTATGGACACCTAAATTCAAGTGAACATCACCTCAATGAGAGCCCCTCAACTAGGAAGTTAATTCTTTAACTCAATATACACAAAATTTGTAGTAAATATTGAAATATTCTACAAATTCACCGTAAATTCATACATTGTGTGGTCACACCGTCTATAACAATTATGTTAGTACATTACAGCTCAAATATGTGCATCTGATTCACACACAAAAGCCAACACAATAAATATCTCATGCATTCATGCCAACTGAATTTGCAAACAACTTGCTGACATGCAAAGGGTAAAATTGAAGGATAAGAAGAGTCCTCCAGTTTGTGTGACATTCAGGTAATGCAAAACAATTTTGGTGCAAATATGTAATTTGGACAAACCTGGTAGCCGGAAAAACATTTAATAACACCTAACAAGAAGGTAAAAGAAATGTAACATTTAATATGTAACTGAACTTGATTCACCGGAGGTGATTTTCTAATTCTAGTGTCATTTTTTCTGTGTATTGTACTTTTGATGTACTTTTTTGGTCTATTCTAATTTTGGGGTAATCCTATTTTTCAATTAGAGGATTCACCAGTATTTCTTTTTTTATTTTTTTATTTATTACAACCGCGGATTGCATGTAGTCCATGACGCGTCACGTGGTATTAGCTCCGCCCTTTTTTCTGACAAGAACAGTGAATTCGCTAATTCAAAAAGAGGATTCATAAAAGAAAAATAATTGTTTGTATTTTCAAGAAATTGACCACGTTTGGCTCGCGAGATAATAAATAAATGGGGGTACCCTATTTTTATTTATTTAATAATTCAAATAATAAGGCTACTAATTTTTTATTTAATTTATATATAAGTCCAATAAAAATATTAGTACATTATTATTTGAATTAAATAAATAAAAAAGGGTACCCCATTTATTTATTATCTTGCGAGTCAAGCATGGTCAATTTCTTGCGATACACACAATTTTTTTTATGAATCCTCTTTTTGAATTAGCGGATTCACTGTTCATGTCAGGAAAAAAAAAAACAGTGGAGCTGATACCACATGGAGCAGCTTGGACTATATGCAATTCGCAATTGTAATAAAATTTATTTTAAAAAAAAATACTGGTGAATCTTCTAATTGAAAAATAGAATTACCCCAAAGTTAGAATAGATACTAAAAGTACATTACATAAAAAAAAGACACTAAAATTAAAAAATCACCTTCACCGGAAGTACTGTTATATGCGGCACAATGTAACAAGGTAAAATTTTTTGGACATAGATATTGTTTCCCTCCAGGATGTTATTGAGTATCTGGTGCCAAACAGATTACATAACATTAGGAGCTCCAAAAAAGCTAATCCCTATAATATACAAATAAAATAAGACACAAATATAACTATATAAATATCTTTTATAGAATTTTTCATGTTAAAAATATTGAATACAACAGTCAACATACAACATGAGTATTCAATATGATACAATAGAATAAATAATATTTTAAAATATCCATACAAGCCTATCCTATTCCAACTTCCAAGTTTCGATCGAGAGTAATTGGGGAACTAATATTGAACCTTTTTGTAAAAATTAAAAAAAAGTTCCGACCAAAAAATCCAAGGATGGCAATTGGCCGAGTATAGCAGGACCAAGACCCGGGTCCGACCCATTACACCCGCATAGATCTGGTTCTCTTGGATCTTGGATTGGACCCGTATCCCAAAAACGAATCGTCTAAATTCTGGGTTCGGGTCTGAATTTTTTTTTTTGGTCACGAATTAAGATTCAAGTTTCTCTCCAGTACTTCCATCTCACCGGCCGCCGCCGCCACCTCATCTCTCATCTCCCTCCATCTTGGTGAGTTTCTTTCTTTTTTTTTTTTTTTCCCGAATTTGGAATAATCGTGAGGTGATTAGTAATTCAAAAACCCATTAAAATATTGAATATGGTTGATTGCTGAACTTTTTTACATATTTATTAAGTATTTTCACCTCAATTTGAAAATGATCCCTGCTGTTGTGACGGTAAGTCTTGTAACTTGATTACAATCATGGGTTTATGCCAATAAAAATTGTGGGTATGGATTTGAGGGGTCGTTTTGATTGTAGGTTTACAGTTAATTATGACAAAATATCTTCAAATTATGCTTTAGAATGTCGAAGATCATGATATTCGTGATCCATTGTACTGCACCTTGATATTTGAGAATTGATGTATGATGCATTACATATCCATTGATTTATCAGTAGATATATCTTGCATAAATGATTGATTCTTTGATGGGCATTTTCTCTCATAAAGCTTTGATATTATTTGTCTCAGCTAGTTATCTTTGTGCTTGAAAATGACCTGAGCTAATATGCTTTTGACAAAATCTTCCAGTTTTTCTAGTTCTGTATAATCATTGTTGTGCTTTTAAATAAATTGGATAGGTGACAACATCTTATATGATGTGAGAGCTTATAAGCTCGTTAAAAGAATCTTAGCCGAGTATCCTCTTAAGGCTATTAGCAACTCTTGTGATTCTGTTAGCTTTCTCTCATTTGCAGAAGTGGCAATAGGATAGATGTTTTTTGTGATTGAGTTGTTTTTTGTGGAAAGATAGATGTTTCCCAGCAAAGGAAGTGAATGTAATTGCTCTTGCTTTATGCAGACATGCTGGATGAGAGAAAAAGTTGCAGTTTTGAGAAGTTGCCTGATGCATTTACTTCCTTTTTAGGAGTTGGGATGATTTATTTCTGATACCGTACACCTTAGCAATGAGTCGAACTATTATTGACCAGTCTCATCTTTTGAGCAATCTGGAGGATATTTTAGATTCCGACCCTCAAATGTAATTACCTTATTATGCTATTTCTTTGTTACTATATACGTTCAATACTTCCACTCAATTTCTCGTGTTGCATGCAGTGATGAAGTGGGGTTTATTCACCCAACACAGTTTGCTGCATTCAGTGAAGAGGTCCATAGTTCTCATTCCTTGTCGCCTCATCTGGAAGATGAAATTACTAAACCCGACCCAGTAGAAGCTAGTACTGAATCATTCTTTTGGCATAATGAACATAAACTGGGTATCTCTACTCATGTCCTAGTTCCATTATATAGAGCAGCTAAAGATGCATTCATGGATGCATATAATCAAAATACAATGTTGAGCGAATCTCATGTAAAGAAGGATGAAATATATTCCCTGGACGTTTTGGGAGACAAGGTTATGAAACATAGCAGGGCTCTTCTCTTGCTTAGCTGTGATTTTGGCACTGCATGGAATTCCAGGTATCCTTCTATTTTACGAAAAAAATGCTTACATGCCATGATTCTTAGTAATGTGAAGTGTATATTCTTTGGATATTTCTAGTAGTTCTTTTATTAGTGACGGATATCCCGTTGGGCATACTTTGCTCCCTGCTAAGCCCTCGAGTAACTCAGGCGAATCGCTGAATTTAATCTTTGAAAGGCGTAAATTGTATGAGTTCATGTCGCATAGAGTTGTAGTATCTTTTTAAAGATCTGAATACTTATCTTATGAGAGGTGCCACAAGCATCTATTGCCATTCCGTATTCTGGTCAAATCTATGCCTGGTGTACAAATTTAACTTTAATTTTGATAAATAATTTTGAGTTGGTGTAGTTTCCACAAATTTCAGATGTGATGGAAACAGGGGATTTTAAAATAATTCCAGCAACTTTTAACTTTTAAAATCATTGTTTCTTATAGGTAAAGATTAACTAGGATGGCCTTTCAAAGGAAAACCCCAAGTATACTCTTAGTAACTCAAAAGTTATTGTTGAATGTGTTCATTTTCTTGGTGGTTCTCATCAAGTTTAATTGAGTTCTGCAAATACTGGCTACTGGATCGCTCATTCTTGAATATGACGTGACAGTTAATTACCATCTGAATGCTTGATCCTTCTGGTGTCTTAGTTTGTAGTTTTGCTCTCGACATAAACTTTTAATAAAGGCTCTTTCTGCTTGTATTTTCCCTTTTGCCTGCTTTTTTATGCTCTGGTGATTTCCTTTATTTTCCCCTCCATGTTATCTATCTATTTCCACTTGATAATGTCATAGAATAATCTTTTATGATTTTAGGAAGTTAATCCTCTCAAGAAAGCCGCTCTTGCCGATGTTTATGGATGAACTACACTTATCGGCTTTAGTTTTATCCTATTCACCAAAAAGTGAGCGTGCTTGGAGCCATAGGTATTATACTTACTGATCTTAACTATACTGTTTGGATGACTATGCCACAATAGTTATGTTCCCCCTCTTCTTTCTTGTGCTTTTCATGTTCAGAAAATTAGACTTTTTTGACCTCTTTAACTCGTAGTTGTATATCATTTAATGATGTACTATTGATAGGAGGTGGGTGATCAAGATGATAGCTAAAAAGTGTTCAAATCTGCAAGAGATTGTGGAAAGAGAGTCCCAGTTAGTGAAAACCCTAGCAGAGGTTTTATTCTGGCTCAGGATTGTGATGTTATTCATACAAAGATTCTGGATTATTGCAAAAAATATGTATTGGTGCATTAAAGCTTTTATAACCATCCTTCTATTATCTCCTTTTTTTCCTCTCCTTTTATAATAATGGGAATTGCAGCTTTTGTCCACTTATTACTTGGAAATAGAGACTAATCTTTGCAGTTTTTCACAATAGAATTTAGCTGATAATTTCCCTTTGCTGGAATAATATATTGCTGGCATTGATGAGCATGCATGGATTAAAATCTCAAACTGAAGATCAGTTAAGAATTTGTTTATTTCTTGGTTGTTGCAGAATTCTAAAATGAATTACCGTGCTTGGAATCACCGATCCTGGTTGGTTAACTACATGTCACACTCACAGGTTGATGTATTTAAGATCCCATATTACTTTTTAATATTTTTTCATTGTTGGCACAATTGTTTCATATTGATTGGGGATGGATAACCATTGAATACTGAAACTGCCATTTTGCCTATCTATCGGCTAACAACATCTTTCCTCTTAGTGCTTCTGTATTAGTAGACTAAGTGAGTTTTATCATCTCTAGATTTTTACTGCCCTGTTCCATTTTTGTTACCTAAATTTTTTAGATTTGCTGAATGCCTTTTATTGGTTTTATCAAGGTGGTACTTGAGTTGCAAAGTTCTCGAGATTGGGCTGGGCTCCATGTTGCTGATAACTCTTGTTTCCATTACCGCGCTGTAAGTCTCAAGCTCTCGGTGTTCCATTAACTTGAATTTTGGATGTTAGACTATTTGTTTTAGGATATTGTATCTGATTTAAGGCTATGCTTCTCGAGAGAAGGTAACGAAATAGGAACAAATTAAAATGATCCCATTATAAGTAGTTGCCTGGTAAATACTTTAGGTAGGAGTATTATGTTGGCAACGACAAAAATCAACTATGCATCACATTTACACAGTTCAAGATGACATATAAGAAGAAAAAGATACCAGAAAATTGCACTGTCTTTTATGATAATATTTCCTCATATAAATGTAACATTTTGTTTAATGACAGCGCTTGCTACTCCAGATGATAGAGAGTTTGCGACATAATTCAGATGGTTTGTCAGATGGAGAAATTCATCGAACCTGGAAGGTTTAGTCCTAATTTGTTTTAGTATACTTGTAATGTAAACTGAAAATCATTGTGGCATGTATATGTATATATATATATATATAATTTTATATGTTTTAAGTTAATTACTTCTAACTAGTTTATATTTAAATCATTTTATCATGTAAATTTGTGGACCTGAATTTCTCTAATATTGGCCAATGGATGAATGATAGGAGGAGCTAGACTGGGTGGGGATGTTGATAAAGCGTTATGTGGGAAGAGAGGTATCGTTGCTGCTTTTCTGATTCATATCGCTCAAAGTGCAAACTGTCTTACACTATTACTATGTTTTATATTAAGTGGCGGGAATTCCTTTTATACCGATACCACCCCCACCCCCCAAAACAAATTAAAATTGAAAATTTTGTTTTGATGGTGTAAAGAGCCAAGAATTTCTCTTTGATGACTTTCTTTTAGTTTCACTGGTTTGATCTTTACTCGAGTTTCGTCATGTTTTGGTAGCCACAACCTTGTTCCATTTTTGAAATAGTTTTGAAACTGCATAACTATCCTTTGACATTTGTCTTTGTTGTACTTTTGAAGTCGCTGTGGCTTCACCGTCGCTTCCTCTCACTGATATGGATGAAACGTTTACCAAATGACGGCCAAAGTACTTACTGCCATTACTGTTGCACAAACTCTGAGATTTGTGATGCCACCATGTTTATCAAACATGAATTAATGTTATTCCAGTCTTGCACTATAATCCCTGATAATGAATTTGGGGACTATGAAGCACAAGCAACTTATTCGGCTACCTACATTATGTGGCTTGTGAAGGTATACGCTTTTCACTACTGTACCGCCTTTTCTAGTCATTGAATCTCTTTTCATGTAGTTCACTCCTTTTTTGTGTAGCAATTGCCGACAACTTTTGGAGTCGAGTTCTGGAAAAGTTCACAGTGCGAGGCACTCAAGTCGTTGCTCGATAATGCTGGAAAGATTTGTATTTGGGATGCTGTGACAGAAAATTGTGAATGTACATAGGATAATTCAGTTATAAAAACAATAGAATAATGTTTATTTTACTCAATGTACTACTTGCGAGGACATGATTTTATGCTCAATGCCTTTCCCATCCATAGTGTTCAAATTGTGATGTAATGCCAGATGCTTATAAGGTTAATCAATTTGATGGAAGGTGTTGGCATTATATAATTGTTTGAATTCATTATACAGAACCATTCTAAATAGAAATAATCCTAAAAAGTTATGCAGGGGAATTAGAAATGGTGGTTGTAAATAAGGTAGACAAAATACACAAACCATTTTCTTAGATTATGATGACTACACAAGCACATACCCAAATCAAAAGAAAGAAAAATAAAAATCAACAAGGAAAGACATCCCAATAAATGGAATCAAACAAGTGGAGATCAAAGTAAAACATCCCACATGGAAAAACATATCTACAATTTTGATCTTGTTTCCTCTCCATTATCAAGCATTGCTCCTGAAAGACCCCAAAGCTTTAATAGCTCCTGCCCTCAGGATGTGCTGGTGGTAGAATGCAGCAATGGCAGCTCCAATGAATGGTCCAACCCAGAATATCCACTGCACATTCAACAATGTTGGTCATTGTATTTTTTTCATCAGAAACTTAAAATGCATGAAGAAATATTAATTCATTCGTACGTACATGATCGTCCCAGGCCTTGTCGTTGTTGAAAATAACAGCAGCGCCGAAACTTCTAGCAGGGTTGATACCGGTGCCCGTGATGGGAATGGTGGCGAGATGCACCATGAATACCGCGAACCCGATTGGAAGCGGGGCCAACACCTATATATTCCATCATTTAGGGTGTTATATGTAATATCATCAAACTTTATGTAATAAATGGATAGATGATTCAATTTAATGTTCAAAAATCAAGAACATGAAGAAGGGGCTTACAGGGACATGGGAGTCTCGGGCGTTTCTCTTGGGATCGGTGGCTGCGAAAACAGTGTAGACCAAGACAAAGGTACCGATGATCTCAGCGCCCAATCCGACGCCTTTGTTGTAGCCGACGGCCAGCTCGTTGGCTCCGCCGCCGTACCTGTTGTAGTATGAGCTTTGGAAGGCTTTAACAAAGCCTACACCGCAGATTGCACCCAAGCACTGTGCGATCATGTACAGTAATGCTCTTATCAGTGACACTTTTCTTGCCAGAAATAGACCGAAGGTAACTGCCGGGTTAATGTGCCCCCCTGGAGAACAATATAGGTTCAAAATTTTCAGTACAATAGATCAAGAAAAGGTACTAATACCCTGGAAATTAAAAAAGCTTGTAAAAATTAATTTATTGGGTGAATTACGATGTAGATCCCATGTGGTGAGACGTAGTTGCACTTTAATTCTCTTGTTTTTAGAAATTGCACTTTCACTGTTATGAAATTTGATAATAGATGATAAATATATCCTTTTTGTCGGCCTTTGAGTGGGATGTTTTAGCAAATTGATGTGTTGTACAGTAAATATTTTATCATTATTACGGTAAGTTTCAATGTTTCTATTATCGTAAAAATTCAATATTGATTTTAATAAGATTGAATGGCCTCGATAGATTAATAACAGATTTGATTATATTAAGAAGTCTTGCTAGTATCAATTGTTTCATAAGTATCTATCTCAGATTTCAATTGTGATGGTATTGTTAAATTTAACAAGTATTGTATATAATAAAGAAGAGTAAATGTTGATTCCCAAATATTCTCAATAAAACTCAAACTCGTGATCTGTCAGTGCTTACCACGTAAGCAATCTCCTTGTCTTAAATTTCTATCCAAAGCTTAACCGAACGGAAGTTTGTAATTTATTAGCAAATTATAAGGGGTGAAAGTGTAATTTACAAAAACTAAAAAGGACCAAGTATCACTATGTTTAATTATCTGTGTTGATGTAATTTACCCTAAATTATATTAAAACTGAACGTAGGTGCGTTACTGACCAGAAATACCGGCAGTGCAGTAAACAAGAATGAAAATCATGCCGCCGAAAGCCCAAGCAATGCCGAGAATCCCAACGCCGCCGCACTCATCGGTGGCAGACTGGCTCTTGTACCCAATAACCGTCAACACCGTAACATACAGGAAAAGAAGAGTCGCAACAAACTCAGCTATCACCGCCCTGTAAAATGACCATTTTCCCAGCTCCTCGAAGTCCATTAGTGGCGCCGGTGGTGGGTCGTGGTAGTCCTTCGCCGCCCCCGCCTCACCGGCCGGATCAGCATACTCGACGTCCTTCGCCATTGTATATTATTATAAGTTAAGTTAATATATCACTTTGACTGTGTGAAGAAGGAAGAATGGTGTGATTGAGAGTGTGGAGAGAGGCTTTGGTATTTATGGGGGTTTAGGATGATGAAGAGTTGAAGAGTGCATGGATTAAGATTAAATTATTAAGTATAACCGCCCAAAGAAAAATAGGAAATAAGAGATTAGAGAAATGATTAGTACAAAATTAGTAGCCGACCAATACACATTAGAGACGAATTTCTGCGCTTGCATGGCCCCCACATTTGTCATCAACGGCTCTAAGTTGCTTTCACTAATGGAGATTAACAAGTTTCAATTTTATTTAATTTTAATTTAGTGGATATATATGTTGCTGAATAATAGTATTTTCAATATATATGTATGATATTAATTGGAAGGAAGTTTTAGATTTTGATATAATTTAATGAATTGTTAAAACGTAACATTCATGTGGAACTATATTTCTAGTTAGGTCACGCCGAATATTGATGGTCACAAAGTCGAAACATTATTTTGTCTTAGGATGTACAGTAAAACTTTTATGCAAATATTGATAATGTCAAATAATTATATATTATTAATTATTTAGTAAGATCTTTCAAAAAATAATAATAACCATTAAATTCAATTAATTGTGAATAAGAAACTAAGAAAAACTCGTACATGTATTTGGATTTTGGAGAAAATTATATGAACTAACATTTATTTGGAAATAATTACAGGTGTTCCACTAATATTAATTAATTACACCAAACTCCTACACAGTGCATATTTTGTTCAAAAACATCTTCATGTAGTTGTGTTATTATGGTATAGAAAGTTTTGTTAGTAAAGTTTTATACTAAACATGAATTGGTGTAATTTAGCAGTTGAATATTATGATAATTTAACTAAATATTTTGTGTTTGAATTATTGAGTATACAATTACAATTGATAAAAAGAGAATTTTACACCTTAATTCCAATTCCACTTGACTTCTATAATCGGTGGGTTATAGAAACAAAATTCCTTATTAAATGTTACTAATAATATCGAAGGTAATAGTAATACAACCTAAATTCAGATTTCAGAGATACGACGATGACGATGGACTATGCATGGCCACGAGCTCCTAGCTAATTGGCCTTACTTTTATGAGAATCCTTTTACCATTAACTTAACTTATCATTAATTACCTTTTCATTAGTTTAGAACAAAAAAGGGTAGTCCACAACATACAAGATTTATAAGAAATAATATTAACCTCAAAAGTCATTTAGAAAATGAACACATTATTAATAATTACCAAATTATTATCTTGTTCAAAAGTATTACGGGCACTTTCATCACTTCACAATAAAAAAAGATAATTAATAATTTCAATAGTTTCCCTTAATATTTGAGGAATATGCTGACAATCGATCCTATCATCGAAATAAAAACTAATAATCACTCGAGAGGTGAGACCCTAAGATAACTTTATTATATACAATTAAGAGGTGTGATTAGTTGTTAATATTATCTTATGGACTTCACTAATCATTATCTGATAATATACTTAATTAGATGTATAGAAACTGCACAGTTGTACTTAACTTTATGTATTTATAATTCGGGACTTGTCATCTTGCATGCATGTATGATAATGGCAGCTTTGCCAGATCAATTTATGTGTCTTATACCTAAAAGGTTTTCGATTATTTCTAATACTATGCACTGATGGAGGCTCAAGAAGAAACTTAATTATAATAATAATATAAACTTTAAATTTATATAGGCTTACATTTTTTTTGTATTACTACGCAAAAAATTATATATGTATAGCGTCCTATTTTTTCTTATTTCATGTTTGAAGTGTTGTTGTTTTTCTAGAGAGAAGAATAAGCAGTGGCGGATCCAGTTAAGGACAAGGGCCCAACCCCCCACTAATCCCCCCCTAGCCCCACCCCACCTTCATCACCCCATTAATCCTCACCCTAATAATTTTTTTATCCCAAACTCATGTATAATAAAAATAGGGTCTAAAAAGGTATTGAGGAATTGTTTTTTTTTTATATCAAATTTAAAGATTAAAAATTTTGAAATATTGCACATCACATCTACGTGTAAATAAAACTAAAAAATTACAAAACCACAAGAAAAGAGAAAAAATAATTGATATAGTCATGCATCGATTTTTTTTGTAAAAGATAGAATAGTACTATTGAATCATAAAATCCGATTGCTAATTAAAAAAAAATCAATATTGGTAGTGCATAATTTAATCTTGAAGATACAGTTAGTAAGCCGGAGCTACGAAAATTTAGAGGTCCAGGAACATTCTCAACCCCAGCTCTTAAAAGATTCTGGATCCGTCCCTGAGAATAAAAGTGATGATAAGCTTGTTAAGTCGATGGGATATGAGATACGTACTGAGAACATGGTATAGAAGTCGCTCCGGGAGAGTTTGTGAAAATGAAGAACGGGTAGTTGGCCCGAGCTTGGACCTCTTTTGATAAAAAAAAAATAATAATAAATTAAGGGAGTTTTTCTCCTCAGTTTTTTGTATTAATTTATTAATATTCGAGTTTTATGTTTAATAATAAAGAAGTAAACTGTATAATTGAAACCAAATCTTGACCAGAAAATTATAGATTAAACTGATGGTGATTGCCGATTGGTAATTAAATATGATAACTACGACATGTAATCAACTCCTTCCGTTAAAAAAAATATATTAATATTAATAGTGCATAAACCACAATGCCGTAAAATCAGAAAGTGAATTATTCGTCAGTCCAAGTCCCATGATAGAGTTGCTCACGTAGCGCCACCGACTACGGCGGGTCCACGGTGGCGCAACCCACCACCGAAGCCCATCTGTCATGACTCATTATTCCTATCCACTCATCGCCCACCACGTTACCTTACACCATTTAATAAACCTTTCTCTTCACATATATACGACTATTATTATTAATATGCATTTATCATTATATTATATACATCGCTATAAAATTGAAGGATGGGATGTTTGTGTAATTACGTCATTTCATCCATTTTCTATTTAATGTCGTTTTCTAAAAATTCAACTATTTTTCACGGCTATTACTGCACCACCTGTCTTCTCCATTGAACTAAAATAATCCTAAAAGTCTAAAATGGAGGTTTTAAGTCATGTCCTAGTCATTTCATTAGGTATTTAATGCAAATTTAGCATTGACCGTATAATTTTTTATTGAGGCAGAAAGGAGGATGGTAATTTAGTATATTAATGAAAGCATACTATTAAAAATACTATTATTTTGCATTATTATATTATATCGAATATTTACGTTCAATACTATATTTAATAACTATTACATGAAAATTAGAAAAAATTATATTATTATCGTATCATATTCATACTATTATATTTATACTTATAAATCGTAGATATAATTAATGTTATCTTCACTAAAAAAGTCACGGTAGGTGAACTATTCCGAATATAATTCTTCATTTGATTTAACATGTTGCTGCACTTGATGGACCCAAAATATGCTCGCATTCCATACGTGGCAGACTCTCGTGAAGCCCCCTTTGAGCTGCACATACCTGTGAGGATACGCTCGAAGTAATTGAGCTCGGATTCCGACTGAACGCGGTACCTGGCAACCGCCATTTCTCGAGGGCTGACCCTCGCTGTGAGTCATCCCTCGAGTGGTTTGTGCTCTAGAATTTCCCCTCTAAAATCCTTTCCAAAGGACCCACCCCGAGCACTCGCACGCTCGGGCTGGTGCGAGCCACCACATGCTCGAGCAGAACCTCTTCGCTCCCAGCATACGGTCGCCTACCTACCCCTGACACAACAGCTGG
>JBBMKE010000001.1:4080686-4091844 GCA_037834125.1 Lippia alba | reverse complement strand
GTCTCTACTCTCTACCTACATTTCCCCTACTTATCCCAGATCTTCGTGGCCGTTCCTCGTTCGTATTCATCAAATTAAATGAAGTCTCTGGTCAATGTTCTTCATCCCAAATTGGATAGAACCCTCCCTCGTAAATAGCCAAGTAATGATCAAGTTCGTAATACGAGGATACATAATTAGAGACAGAAACTTTAAATGACCTGCAGGCTGCAAGCCTCTTAAAAAACAAGGTTACCCCCTTTTGAAAGCCAAGTGCGATTTTATTTATTTATATGGCAGCTCCTTTAGGATATATAAATTAAATTAAAAAATTAGTAGCCTCATTATTTGAATTAAATAAATAAAAAAAACAAGGGTGTCCCCACTTATTTAATATCTCGCGAGACTAACGTGGTCAATTTCTCGCGAATACAAACAATTATTTTTTTTATGAATCTTCTTTTTGAATTAGCGGATTCACTGTTCATGTAAAAAAAAAAAACGTCGGCGCTGATACCACGTGGCGTGTCCTGGGCTTCATGCAACAAAAATTATAAAAAAAAAGAAATACTGGTGAATCCTCTAATTGAAAAAGAGGATTACCCCAAAGTAAGAATAGAGAAAAAAAAGTACACTAAAAGTACAATACACAAAAAAAGGACACTAAAGTTAGAAAATCACCGGAATAGCGTGTATCCACGCCAAAGTTATTGAAACAAAGCCTTAATTAAAGAAAAGAGTATAGCGTTTATCCATAGTCCCTTATGATAACACCATTTAATATCTTTGTATCGATGCATCTCAATTTTGTATATCAACTTTCTAAATATTGCATTATGCATGTATTAATGAACATATTGGATAACTTATCGCTCGAATATATTTGTTGGACATTGATGTCTCTATTCTTTTTAAGATCATGCGTGAAAAAGAACTTTCGTAAAATATTTTTTTAAGAATCAGTCAACACAACCCTAAGATTTTTAACGAGCATCTCATGTCATATATAAACCAACTAGAAACAAGTGTAAATACGGTTATACATGATCAAACCAACTAGAAACAAGTGTAAATACGGTGATACATGATCAAATGTCTGGGTTAGTTTTCTAGGCTCTAATGTGCCAACACTTTAAAAAAATATCAATTTATTGTATCGTATCAAATATTTATTACGGATAACATGTTAGATATTTCTCATAATAATTTTTTTTTAAAAATCATATTATTATATTTGTATCGTGTCGTTTCTATGTCGTATTCACGCATAATTGATTCGCTATGTTAAGTAAAAACGTTTGGGTTAGTCCAAGGCATTAAGTCTCTTGAACAAAGTTCGTTGGAAGAAGTAAAATTAAAATGAGGGACCTGAAAATTGAAATCGATTCCACAACCAAGTGTTCAATGAATTATAAAGGAACACACCATTTTCTGAAAAACTAAAGAGCAATATACAAGAGTTGGGTAAAATAGTTGTAGTTTACACTTCCATTAAGGATTAATCGTCTTTGTTTCGACCAACACCTGTTGACTTTAAAAAAAAAAAATCCCATTTAATTGTTTTTTTTAAGGCTCGCACGCCCAGGATTCAACCAGGTCCCAGGACCAACGCTGTTGACAAAGTTTAATTATATTACCTACACTGGGCATTTCCACAAATGAACCCTGCTTTCCACAAATGACTGCAATTGGTGCCACACCAAACTGGGAATTGCAACCGATCAAGACTCAATCTAGACTCCACTCTACGTCATATATGATCGAACCCATAATAAATGAGATTTAACTAGAGAAAGAGAAAACCCGTTCGAGCTGCATTGATCAATGGTTGAAGATTCTGGCAGGTTTCTCACAAAACCCGGCCTGAAACCGGACCAATTGGATCCCAAATATTGAGGAATGAAGAAATGATCTTCTTCAGATGTGCAGGCTTCATGGTGGCCTTCCCAAATATTTATGACGATTAATAAAAAATTTTGGGAGAACGAACAATAAAATAAAAAAGCACCTCGATCAAATCGATTTTGATTTTTCCTGACGAATCTCAGACGCAGAATGAGAGGCCCCTTTAAAGGCCAGGTGCATGACACGAGCATGAACTGAAGAATGGATTGAAGGATTAAGTAAAGGATTATAGGCTTATTCGATGACTGATGGATTGGTGAATGCCCCATTTTTTGCATATAACGAAAACACCCAAAAGATAGCTTCATATTTTCAGACATTTTTTGGGCTAACATCAGCTTTGCTTCTTTCTGCTTATGCTCGTCTCTGCTTTAAACCAATTAAAGTTGAGAACTGAAGTTCTCTAAATGCTGATCAAATGGACGAACGATTAGAAAATCTTTGGACTTAAAAAGCATGGTAATTTTTCTATGTAAAGTTTTGAAAAAGGGCACCTGCACTTTCACTAACTATGAACGGAACCTCAAAAGGTTACATTCTTTCTTGCATCCACTAATGATTCATTTAAAGATATCCAATACAATGCTAACAACCAGCACACATCCCAGTCCCCCGGACCATGGGAGGACGAGCAACAACAGGAGAAGAGACCGAAAGATGTAAACATAACATGCAGATTAGCGTCTGCTACAACTCGTCACCCCGTTCAAGAGCATAAACTCATAAATCAATCAGCACAAACAAAGGACGGAAAATCACTGTCATTTGCTCAACTAAAAGTAGCCAGTTATTCCGAACCTCAACTCAAAATAAGCCTTGCAAAGAGAGACACACAAATACTCAAACAAAACTAAGGTTAGATTTGGAGAAACAACTCCAACAAAACTATTGGTCATTTCAAGACAGTCTTCTCCCCTTCTGTCCTAATTGGACAAATATTTTGATAAACTTCCAAACCCCATCATGTTATTTTTAGCTAGAAATGTAATCCTGAATAACTGTAAAATGCTATGCAATTCCGCAAGGTGTAAACTGCAAACAGCTCAGAAGTAACCAAAAACACTAATGCATACTAATAAACACAAGTGCCATAAACTCAAATTTAAAAATTTAGAAAGATAGTTCACCTTATGAACTTCACCATACACGCATACTAATAACATTAATAGCATATTTCCTCAGAGTCGTCTTCTCCTAAAACTATCATGTCTTTGAAAGATAATAAAAAACAAAAAACTATATGAAAATTGGAGATTACGAACTTAGCTTGTCAGCTCAATCTTGTGGAATCTCGACATCGCCATCAGTGATCTCCTCCTGCAAATCCTTCGGATCCTTGCCATCGACTGTGCACCCAACGGAAACGCAGGTGCCTAGAATTTCCTTCACAGTGCCGGACAATTCCTTCGCCATGGAACGAGACCTCATTACCTTGGCGATCTCAATGACGTCATCCAGGGAGATATTGCCATTGTGCTTGATGTTCTTCGTCTTCTTACGATCGCGCTCGGGCTCCTTTAGCGCCTTAATGACTAATGCGGCGGCGGAGGGGACGACGGTGACTTTGGCCTGACGATTTTGGACGGTGAGCTTTACAGTCACACGGAGACCCTTCCAATCCTTGGCAGTTTCCTTGGCGATGTCTTCACCGATCTTCTTCGGAGATAAACCGAGTGGACCGATTTTTGGAGCGAGTGAACTCGCCGCGCCGACTTCACCGCCGGTAACACGGACGAAAACATCCACGACCTGACTCGGATCGAACTTCGGCGGCATTGTAACGCGGAGGCTAGGGTTTCAGAGTGTCAAGGACGAAAATGGAGACGAAGATGAGAGATATAAGCTAGGGTTTTGGTGAAATGTAATTGTGGATCTGAAATCTGTGTTGGGCTTGGGCTTTTAGATATTGAGAGTCGAGAGAGGCCAGGATGAAAGAGGCCCACAGCCCATTTAACCTTAATTTGAGAAAATAAATGGATATGTATATTAGTATATATTTTTCATAAAATATTTTAAATTCATTTAGTATTATACTGGCTTAATTGAATATCTTCTATTCAACCTCTTGAAAATGGTGCTCGGGACCTTGAAAATGCATCTTAATCTAAGGTCTTATAAATCTAAGACTTAATTGGTTAGATTGACTCGAATCTAAATAAATGAGATAGAAATCTAAAATTAAGCTCTTGAAAATGGTGTTCGAGCCCTTGAAAATGCATTGAACCTTGGGTTATTGGGAAAGGCCTTGATGATATAGTAGGCCCTTTTGAAATTTCCCAATTCGAGCTAAGAAAATAAGATAAATATATATATGGGTGTTTTTTAACATCAAGAGTAAAAAGCACGAGGGATGAGGCATGTTAATTCCAATTTAAAGAGAGAATCGAACCTGAATTGACAGACAAAAATTCTTTAAATAACAATTTATAGGATAATTTAATAACGTTTGAAGTCATTGTAATCATCACTACAAGTTTACATCTATTACTTCCTCCCTCTGGATTAGACCCAAAGGAAGGCTTAGCCCACCGGTACTAACAAAAGACTCCCTTGTTACGCCTAAATAGTATACGTTTGTATCACAACTACTATGAGCTCATTCCAGTTGTACATAACATGAAGTGACAAGCGCCTTCT
Source organism: Lippia alba (assembly GCA_037834125.1). Classification (NCBI taxonomy): domain Eukaryota; kingdom Viridiplantae; phylum Streptophyta; class Magnoliopsida; order Lamiales; family Verbenaceae; genus Lippia; species Lippia alba. The sequence continues at coordinate 4,087,323 of JBBMKE010000001.1, read as the reverse complement.
TGTTGCCCGAAGCCAGTAAAACCCAAATCCCTAGTCGGAAGTATTATGTTTTGGCCTTATACTTTTTCATGAATTTAAGTCAGATTGAATATTAAGATATAAAATTATTTATATCGATAATAATTGCATCTTTAGAGATTCAAATGCAAAACCTCCGAAGTAGGGGGAGTATGTGAAAGGGGCTCCAAAATTTGGTCTCTAACAAATTTTGCGGTTTGCCATTGCCCCATATATTTGGAAAAGAAGAATATACCGCAACATACTTCACACACATTAGTATGTCAAAACCTGCCAATTTCTACTTCTCTTTCCCTCCCAATAATTGTTGTCTATATCAACGGTTCATATCCCCCACGCGGAGCTTATTGCCAAATATATACCTTCGAACACCTTCTCATAAAATAATGTATTTTTTTTTAACCTCGTGTTTATCTATTAATATATTTAACATTTATAAATTAAATAAATAAAATGAAAAATATAAAAAAAAGAATTATAACTAGAAATTCAAAGCCAAGAAAAGGACCTATGTTGCATGGACACGACACGACACGGATACGGCGACACGGATTTTTTTGTGGATTTTCCACGTGAGAAGTGTCGGACACGGTGTCGGACACGCATGTCCAACACGACACGACATGGCAAAATGATATTTTTAGAAGTGTCAGTGCATTAGAGAAAATGACAGTCCATTAATAAATTTGAAATCGCTCCATAACGAAAATCAAAATTCAATTTATACTTCAAACGCTATATTAAAAACGACCAACCATCACACTCTCTCTTTCCTCAATCAAAACCTTACGTGAAGCTGAATATAGCCATACTTGTGAGAAACTTCTAGAATTTAGCGAATTGCCCCATATGATTGAAAACTGAAAAGAAAGAATGTATCATACAAATCACATTCCTACACGGCAAGATTTGTACGTAGTTCCCTCCAATTGTTGGAACTCCATTCCCACAACACACGTGGAACTTTGCAACACCGTTGGAGCAATTAATTCCACAAACAATTTTGACGCCTCTCCATTTCTCTACTTAGATATTTTTCCCACATCTTCTTCTATTTAAGCCTCCCCTCCATCACTTTTTAACTCATATAAACCTTGGCTTACTTCTTCACTTCGTGCATCAATTATTATTCTTCAAACATCTTTGTAATCGGCTTCCCAAAATGGCCAAGAAAATCGTGCTAATGGAGATTGCGCCTTCGCCATTGGTGTTTCCGATGAAGCCTTCGCATTGCCCTAAACTCGAGACCATCATGGAAGAGTCCTGCACAACAGAAGAAGGGAAACATGATCATTTCTTGATGCGTCGACGTTTGAGCTTCATGAATTGGTTCTACCAATTTGTCTCCCATTTTCGAGATAGGTTGTTGGAGAAGGCTGTTTTTGCGCAACACTTTCGAATCTTCCACTATTGATCGATGCAGTTTGAATGTATACATGTAGGCTTATGTTAGGGTTTCTGAGTTTTGGTGTGTCTTTTAAGTTTGTTGTAGTTGCCCTTTGTTTTATGTGGCGCAAACTGCAGCCTTTAGTAGAGAGTAATATGTTGCATATAATTTAATTTGAAATGTATACATTTCTCTCTAAGTAATGAACGTTTGGTTTATATTATGAGCTGCTTATGCTGCTGAGTTGAGAAATAATGAAAAACAAACATGAGGTTTCTATGGTTATAAAATGTCCTGCGAAATTATAAATAACACCCCAGAGTGTATTTTATAATTTCTTGATTATATATAAGGATATATATTTTTCATAATTGGAATATATATATCTTAGGGAGATACTAGTAATTATCCCGAATACATCGGTTTCTTGGTCTCCTGTTCTTGTAAAATCAATATAATATACTTGTGTGTATACGAGCAAATTATCAGAGATGAAATACGATTACAAAACAAGAAATTTGAAGTTATACATATATACTAGATGTAGAAATAGGTTCAGTTGTTTGTATTTCTGCCACCAAGGCAAACTTTTTCTTGTAATTATTTTTTTAAATTTGAAATAGAAAATCCAAAAACTATTCCACACGACGAGCCCTACGGGTGTAAGCAAATTCATGGAAACTTCCAAATTGGTGAACTCAAGTTCGAATTTCAGCGTGACTTGTTGATCTGAACTCCTAGAATAAATATATGAGCTTATCATTTTAGTATTTGATAATTAGAGATAATTATTATATTACCAAGCATGACAATATTAGTTTCTTTTTAACATCAATAGAGATGGACGATGATAGGTAGAATGAATTTATTTACCCTTGATATGAACTTCATGAGCAAAAATTTTACTTTTATTATATTCAAGCTTCGGGTAAAATAAATTCGCGTGCAAATATTAGAGAATAAACTCGATATACTTTTGAACTAATAATTCATATCGACGATACTTAAATGTTATCGCATTTTTTGTAATTTGCAAAATAAATTATTTTGACTTCCAAACCATTATATAATATTTGTATTTGTGACATACCATCATTCAAATTTTTTTTTTTAATAATTTAGGTTTTAACTAAAACAAATATACGTATATGTATTATAGATATGTCATGTATATAGTTTTTGAGATTTTAATTTCGTCCCATCCCAAGCGGTTCCTCATTTACAACCTTATGTTAAGATGCATGCCTTATTTGACAAACTCCTAGACTTTAGCCAATTCTCTCATATGATTGAAAACTGAAAAGAAAGAATGTATCATACAAATCACATTCCTATATGACAAGATTTGTAGTTGCCCTCCTATTGTTGGAATTCCATTCCCACAACACACGTGGAACTTTGCGACACCGTTATTAGAGCAATTAATTCCACAAACAATCTTGACCTCTCCATTTCTCTACTTAGATATTTTCCCCACATCTTCTTCTATTTAATCCTCCCCTGCATCACGTTTTAACTCATGAAATTAATCCGTTGCTTACTTCTTCACTTCATGCATTAACATTATATTCTTCAAACAGCTCTTGTAATCGATTTCTCAAAATGGCCAAGAAAATCATTCTAATGGAGCTTGCGCCTTCGCCATTGGTGTTTCCGACGAAGCCGTCGCATTGCCCTAAACTCAAGACCATCATGGAAGAGTACTGCACATCAGAAGAAAGGAGAAAAAAACATTTCTTGATGCTTCGACGTTTGAGCTTCATGAATTGGTTCTACCAATTTCTCTCCCATTTTCGAGACCGGTTGTTGGAGAAGGCTGTTCTTGCACAACACTTTCGAATCTTCAACTGTTGATTCATGATTGATGCAGTTTGAATGTATATATATATATAAGTTTCTGTTATGATTTCTGAGTTTTGGTGTGTCTTATAAGTTTGTTGTAGTTGCCCTTTGTTTTATGTGGCACAAACTGCTGTCTTTGTTAGAGAGTAATGTTCGTTATAGTTTAACTGAAATGTGTATACGTCTCTCTAATAATTAATGAATATTTGATGGATGGAAAATTATGGGCTACGTTTATGGCTTTCTGAGCAATATATATTAGGAATGATTATGAATACTCCTTGAGTTTAATCCAATTATAAGGGGAAAAAAAACTCTCATAATTGAGAAATTACTAAAAATAATATGGGCTTCGAATAAGGGTTGCAAAAGACAATGCGAGAAGTTAGAATTACTTTCTTTTTTTTTTTACACACGTACGCACACCCAAACGGAGATTCGAACCCAAGAGCTCGCCCTTAGGAATAAATCCAATTAACGCTTGGACCAACCCCTGTTGCCCGAGAAGTTAGAATTAACTCCCTGCTAAGAGTGTTTTTTAATAATTTTTAAACTACAAGGGTGTTTTTCATATTGGATTATACCTCATGCCTTCATGGCGATACTATTGGTTACCACTTACCTCTATATATATGATGGCTTCTTGATTATGTTTTGAGATCTTAAGTTAAATAGTTGAACAATTTTTTGTACTTAATAATACAAACTTAATTTACTTATTTCCTACTAGTTGTATAATATAACCAAATTTTGTACGTAATTAATTATATAGAATGACGACAGTTTTACTAAATAACTAAGTGCTTAACAATTATTATTATTTATTTTTTGGCTTCTAGCTTAACAACTAATTATGATAACTAATAATAAGTAAATAAATTAATAACAATTAGTTCCACTTTTTAATTTTTTATTATGAAAATTCTACGAAAATTAGTGTTAAAATTATAGACTTTCCAGACTTCTTAAACCAGAAGTCCAAAACACTTAAAAAATTCCTCTCTTTTATGTTACTGTTAGTAAAGCGTAAGCTTTTGAGGGAAAACGATATGATTACTGAAATTAACAAATAACAAATAAAAAGGAGTTAAATATTAAAGTAAAAAGGGTTTTTCTCTCTGGGCAGCTAGGGTTTTGAACTTGCGCCGGCGACAGGGAGCAATTTCGGCAACGCCACCAGCGCCCTTAGCAGATATATGGAGAACGGAGATGGGCGAGAAAAGATATTGTATGCAGCTGCGATTAAATCCAACAACACATACTTAACGACCACAACCACCAAGCAATCAGTCAAAACAGAGTCAAAACAGCGGCAGGAAAGATTCACCTTTTCACAAGAGATCCTAATCGGAGAAGATATGGTAAGATCACGGAGCGGAACGGAATCACGAACATATCATACTCCGATGAAGAAATTGCCGAGCTGTCAACACCGTTCCAGTTTGCCATGGTTGGAAAATTCTCCCATGGATACCCTACCATGGAAAGATTGCATGAGCTATTTATGAATCTACAGCTATCAGGGGAATTCAAGCTAGGTTTACTGAACTTCAAACATGTTCTGATTCGCTTGGATAATAAGGATGATTTCAATCGGATTTGGTTGAAAAAGTTTCATGTTTTCGACGGATTCCCCATGCGAGTGTTCAAGTGGACGCCCACTTTCAATCCCAAAATCGAACCATCAATTGTACCAGTGTGGGTGCGTCTGGAAGGATTGGAATCGCAATTCTTTAAGGAGGAGACTCTTCTGGACATAGCTGAACAAATAGGTGAACCATTATGCTTTGATGAAGGTAGAATGATGCAAAGAGACTGTCGATGGCGATATTTTGTGTAGAAATAGATTTGCTCAAGCCACGAAAGGATAAGATTTCGTTGACATATCATGGAGGAACACATGTCCAAGAAATTGTTTATGAGAAAGTCCCCCCATATTGTAAACGCTGTAAGAAATTGGGGCATGAGCAGAAAAAGTGTTATGAAGGGAATGTGGAGAAAGAGAAATGAAAGGAATATCAAAGAAAAGGTGATCTCGATGATATTATTGAAAACAAACGAGTGGAGATAGAAAAAGATAAGAATGATAGTGGTGTTGAGCTTCATAAGAATACCAAAAAATGGGTCGAGAAAACCTTCACCAAAAAAAGGACAATGTGACTAAAAACTTGAGAGAGAGTGTGCATGACAAAAGCGGTGATGAGATAAACTACAACATACCTGATAACCAAACAATACGGCAGGAAGAAACACTGAAACCTCAGGAAATCAACATTGAAGGTTCAAGCACTACCCGAGGAGGAACAAAAGACCCGGCAGTGGAAAAAAATCCAACACCAAACAATACATTAAAACCCAGCGATCAGAATGAAGCAATCACACTACTACCAGCAGGTACTGAGGATTTGAAAGAAGCGTGGATCAACCTGGTCGGGGAACATGATCATCCGAAGGAAAAAGAAAATAATGAAAAGAACAACAATGAACAGGGAGGAATGGAAAGCTCAGACGCGAAAATTGAAACAAATGAGTGTGAAGAGGATGATCCCGATACTCTGAAGCAAAAAGCGATGCACTCTAGGTCCAAATCACTTGATCAAGAACAAACTGATCCAAACTTCGAAATGGTGGAAAAGAAGAAGAAGAAAACAAAACATTCACCAACAAAAAGCTTACAGGCCTCTAAAAGGACATTGAGATCGTCTGCCTTCTCTTCCGGTCGATCATGATGATAAGAGGACTTATCTGGAATACAGGCGCTGCAACAATCTGGATTTTATGGCCATAATTGAACCGATGATCACTTTAGATTCTAGCTACTTTTGTTATAAGTTCAATTTTAATAAAGCTTATTCCAATATCTCAAATCATATATGGTTTCTTTGTGTTGCAGACATTGATGTGACGATTCTCAAGAATTCAAGATAATTTCTTCACTTGAGGCTCACGTGCAACAGGTGTCAGGAATCTATAGTGATCACCATTATTTATGCTGAAAGTGAAACAGTAGGAAGAAGGGAGATTTGGGATGAATTTCGACAAAGTCAACACTCCCAAGAAAATTGGATAATCGGGGGGAGACTTCAATATTATAAGAACATCTGAGGAAAGAAAATGAGGAAGAAGACCCCCTAATTTATCGGCAATGAACGAATTCAACACGTTTATATAAGAAGCTGGGTTGATCGAACCAACTTTCAAAGGACCAAACTTTACATAGGAGAAAGGTGGACTTTGGCAGCAACTCTGTAGCAACCTAGAGCGCAAGGTGCCACATCCCCCGCACCGTAGCCCAGCACGCGCGACGAAATAGAAACCCCGCACACGCACCAAGCCACGGTGAACGGCTGACAAACAAAATCTCCCTAGGCTAGGCGGTCTAGACCCTCA
>JBBMKE010000001.1:4069839-4080049 GCA_037834125.1 Lippia alba | reverse complement strand
TAAAAAGATATGAAATTAATTAAAACAAATCAAATATCTCGAAATACATTAAAACATAAAATTTTAGTACCAAAATGATCAACCAATTTACCTTTGCACCAAAGAATGACGCAGCAGCAATCGACCGCCAAGAAGCTAGGGCTAGCACTACTTTGGCGTTGCATGACTTCTTCGAACAATGCTTGGACCCGCGTTGCCATGGTTTCTTGAATTTGAAAGTTTGGGAGGCCCAAGGTTTGAGTTTTACGAAAACATATTTTCGTCTTTTACATTATCTAATAACTCCTTTTATATATAGCTCCCTTTATAACTTGGTAGGCCGTTTGTTCGGTCACTTTTAGTAATCGTTAAAATGAATGATAACAAATATTAATAAAAACCAAGACCCTAATTACAATTAAGATACAGGCAAGACTTTCCCAAAAGTTATTTAAATACATGAGCATCTTTAAACCGATTACTAAAATTTTCTCGTAGCCCGAATTAATTCAGGTAGGGGGTCAGTACCCCTCCCCACTCCCAAAACCTATGTTGCACGGATACAGATACGGCGATACGGATACAACACGATACGGATACGGCAACACATATTTTTTTATGAATTTTTCACGTAAAAAGTGTCGGATACAGTGTCCGACACGACACGGCAAAATAATATTTTTAAAAATGCCAATGCATTAGAGCCCAAAACATATTCGAACAGGGGAATTTTATTTTAGGAAATTTTTTAACATATTTTCAGTAACTTATCTATATATATTCAATTCCTACCAAAAAAAAATCTATATATATTCAATCGGCTAAAATATTAAAATATAATTTGTTTTATTAATAATACTTTTTTATTCAAATACTTAAATACAGAATTGGATTATATTACTTTAAACTCTTTTTCTCCAGGTGCAAACTTTTAAATTATTAATTTCGTTAATTAATTGTTAGATTAAAATTTGAATTATTTATTTTTAAATTCCATGCATAACAAGAGAAATATACTTAGTTATATAATTAAAGTGAAATATCATGATTAAATATATAATAATATTGATAATATCAGTGAGTTATATTACTATGTTGTCTTTAGATCCTTTGTCTTCCCGTATAAACTATTAAAATTTTGGAATGAGGTGTTTGCTTGAAGAGGTGGCCTGCGAGGAGCCAGGGATTCAAACTGGCGGTGGGAGCTAATTTTGAGACTTAATTGCATCAAAAATCCTGTGATATATCTAATTAGTACTCAGAATCCTGTGATATGAAAATTCTCAAAGAGAACCCTGTGATTGTAATAAATTAGCACTCATTTAGCATTTCAAACCCTGCATCCGTGGTTGTAGGGTTTTGAATCTAACTTTAATACAATCACAGGGTTTTCAGTGCTAATTTATATAATCATAGGTTTTTTTTGAGAATTTTCAAATCACAGGGTTCGGAGTGCTAATTAGATATAACACAGGGGGTATCCATGCAAAAAAAACCCTAATTTTGATGGCTCAAAACAAATTAAATAAAAAAGGATGAATGCATCCTCATGGTAGACAAGTGTAACTCCTAAAATCAACCTTATTTTAACCAATCAAATACAACTTCTTTGCATAAAAGGAAAACGCCATGCATATTGCTCATGGCTACATTATCTTTTTCGGGGTTTTAGATTTTTTTTTTAATTCTTTTGTTATGGTTTTTTTTCCTGGTCCACGTATAGTAACACGTGACACAGTGTCTACTGTTGTTGGATGGATATGTGTACGAAAATTAATGTACTATTTGCATACTTCCATTACATGATTTAATTAGTAATTATGCATGCTCTATCTGTATATTCAAAAAATATATTATTTTTAAAAATATTTTTAAGATTAAACTCTTTATCCTAGTAAAAAGTAAATAACTATTAGATAAATATTACGTTTAATATAATAGTAATAATAAAATTTTTAAAAATACAAGAAAAAGGAGCCAAGATCAGTTAAAATATTAATAATAAATTAAAAGAATGAAGAAAAAATTAAAATAAATAAAAATGATTAACATGATGAAAGTTGAGGGATAACAGGTGAATAAATTAAAAGAAAACAAAAGATTCTATAAGTTAAATGGTAAGGAAAACAGTGTTCAAAAGGAAAACAACAAATTAAATGATTTTTACCTATCCCTAACATCTAATATAATAATACATAATAAAGCTTTGATATATTAATAATCTTTGTTTTTCTACTCTATTATTATCTTAGTAATATCAAGAGTATAAGAGTAACTAATTCAAAAATCCAACCATAATATACGATCTTATTTAGAGTCGTCTTGCTTCAAAGGTTCATTTGAGATCATAGTTTTTCTAATTCGTCATCAAAATCTCCTCTAAATCTCAAGCTTTTAATTATAAAATTTTATCACTTATAATTGTCTTTAGGCTTTCACTATTTCAATACATCATTTCGCTTATTCCCAAGAAATTAGATACAATTTTAATCTTAAATTAAATTTGGTATATGGGATGGAAAGACATGGTACCATCTATTTATACAAGTGAAACAAACCAAAAATATTCCTAATATATAAATTATAAATTAAATAGCTCCTGAAGCTTCAGTCAAGTCAAGAGCACTAGAAATTTAATAAGACAGAATATTCTTATCACAATTAATAGTTACTTTTCGAAATTCTCTTGAAGAAATTATTCTCTTCAAAGTCATTATAAAGGTGCTAAAGTCTAACTCGACGATTAATACATTACAGGATATAACATAAAGTTATGAGAATGAGCATCAATATATCTTTATGATTAATCATGTACATCTCTAAAAATATGATTTTGTTGTATTATGTCGTATCGAATATTCATATCAGACGTTGTATCTAACACTCATCACCTTAAAAATTTTAAAAAAAATTATGTCATCATATATCCATATCTATATCATAAATATATGTACGTGAAGCTGCCATTTACTTAACAAACTAAAAGCCCGCAAGTTACAAGCACATTATATTACTAGCTCGCTTCAAGTCAAAAAGAGCCAATAATAATATTAGTCACATTCTTGTAAGTCATTCTCCCAAAAAGTTGCGTGAACGTGAAGATTGAGAATGCATTTTGTAAGGTCCTTATTCAATTTTATCCATGGCTTGTTTTGGCATGAAAATGAAAACCACATAGCGCTAAATGTTATGAATTATTGAAAAAAAAAAAACTATCAGTTTTCTGTTCGTATTCCAATTCACTTATTTGCACAATTAATTGTATCAATACTTGATAAATAGTTGAGTATTTGGATTAAAAAATTAGAAATTTCTCTTTTATAATCTCAGCACATACTAATACATTTATGTATGGAGGTAAAACAATACAACACCGTAATAAAGGATTAGATAAACAATTGCGATAAAAAAAAAATCAAAAGATTATCTCATATAATTTAAACGGCGGATTAATATATTTGAATGGAGGAGTGAAATATGAAATTGTGATGCATATTTAAACTAAAAATATCTCTATTGTCCAATAATAATTACAATTAACAACTTAGAATTACAACAGAAGATTTGTTTTATGCACTACAGTATTAATTATTCCAGTATTGAGTTTAAAAATAATGTCGTTTTCACGTGCAAAGCATGATATATTTTTCTATTTATTCAACGTTCAACGAAACTTATAGAAAATTCAAAACTATAAACAAGTCCTGGCTGTTATTAAAATGAAGCAGAAATAAAAACATAAATCTGTTTGTTTTTTTAATGATAGTACATTATTTTGATTCCATATGACTATATCCATTTAATTGAGCTCAAGTCTAACAGCAAAATTCTTCCTAAATATTTTTAATTTTTAACAGGTATTTTTTCGATCTCTAATCTTTAAAAAAATCAAATAAAATTCACCATTTAATTACGATATAGTCAATCACCATCAAATCAAAATTTCTCGGATATTCGGGTACATTTTATGAATATATAATTGTACAGTAATATTAAATTTGATATATATGGAAGCAACAGTACACAATATAATGCAAATCAAACTGTAATCGGATATTCCTTTTTCTCTGCCGCGAAATTCCGCGGTCATATATATTTATATCTATAAGCATAAACAACATTATTGTTATTATAATAAAAACTTAGATGCAGGTATAAAAGAATATAACATAATATATTCCCCTCATAATTTGAAATGACCGTGGTGCTTACAAATAATACAGAGAAAAGGACCCCGTCATTAGGCGTAATGTTAAATGGTCCATTTTTAGGTGCAATTCAATTCAATTTTCGTTAGAGAAGAAAGTAGTGTCATCATAATTAAGGGATAATTCTAGTCCGAGATTGACTCGACCAAACCGGTGTAACGAAGACGCGAGTGTTTTGCACTTGCCGTGTGGTTGGTGAAAAATTTGGGAGAGTGACCAATCAAATGACAAATATATTACACTTGCCCTTTTGATTGGTAGGGTCCGACCAAACCAAGTCTGAGCTAGTATTTTTCATTATTAAGGGTCCATTTTCCCTAAACTCAAAAGTATAATTTTTTTTAAAAAGTAAAGGGGGGAAGGGTATAGACTATAGCGTGACGGTAGAGCACACCGTTTTCGTCTGGATTGATGAATACAGAGAGCGAGCAGCTGGAGCTAGTGAGACCTCACACGTAACTGCTGAAGTGATTTCTTTCTTTGTTTGGCATATTATATATCCCTTTAACCACGGGAGACAAATTTTGGAAGCCCTCTCTTCCTCGCAACATGACAAACTTCCCAATTGTTCCTCACGTGGCCCTGCTCGCAACAGTATATAATACCATTTCACATGATGTCACCTTTTTTATTTGTTACCACTTCACACACATTTAATCATTTATCTTTACTTTGCTTAATTAGTTCCTTTCTTTTGCTTTCTTTCTTAGAGCCTCTTTTCATTTTCGTTGATGAAGTAATCTTCTTCTTAATATTAGGATAAAGTTTAGACGACTTACGGTTGTGCTAAGGGACATCTTGAATCCTAACATACATTTTATCAAGATTGATGTCGCATGGTGTGTGAACGACCAACGTTTAGGGTTGTGGTGAATGGTTTAATAGCGAACGTGATATGAGGAGAATAACAACAAACGTTTTTCCATGTTATAAATAGTGATATTGTGTAATATGTAACCGATATCTAGCATTACAGTGAATATTTTAATATATGACACGTGAATTAGTTCTGAATTTCTCAATGGCGAACATGGCCAAACATTTTCCCATTTTTTAAACATTACTGCATAATATGTGACAGACATCTAACGTTACGATGAATGTTTTAATATATAACAAACACATATATAAATTATATAGTATTGAATTTATCAATAACGAACATAGTATGAGGAGAATAACAACAAACGTTTTTCCATGTTATAAACAGTGATATTGTATAATATGCAACCGATATCTAATATTACGGTGAATATTTTAATATCTAGCACGTGAATTAGTACTGAATTTTTCAACGGCGAACATAGCCAAATATTTTTCTATTTTTTAAATATTGATAATGCATAATATGTGAAGACATCTAACATTACGGTAAATGTTTTAATATATAACAAACACATAGATTATATAGTATTGAATTTATTAATGACAAACATGATGAGAAAAACAACATTAGAGACTTTTTCGATAAAAAAAATGAAAGGATGGATAATTAAAATGTGTTTGAGTTGTTATTGAAATTTACGTACTCTATATCTCCAAAAGACATGAATTGATACTTTATAACCATCTCAGCTACGATTGAGTGTTCGGTATATTCTTCAGACTTAAGCATCAAAAATAAATTTATTAGCTATTTAAATTAACCCCGGTTGGCCGATCATTTGATCAATAATGAACAAACTCTTAAATTTTGGAAGACCGTCTAATTTATTGTAGTCGACCTACAGAATTATTACTAAGTCTAATATATCATACGATGCTCATAACATTCTCCACACGTATAAGGTATTATTAACTACATTCCATTACCTAAGTTGGATATTAAATTAATTACCACTTTTAAGTATTTACATAAGCACGCAACACGTGAGTCGTACAAATAATTACGTGCGGAAATTACACTTTTAGTACGAAACTGTTGATTGGGCATCTTAGATAGTACATTCGTACTTTGATCTTAAATGCAAAATGACCCCAATCTTAATCCTTATTTAATTTCAACGAATTTACAGGTGGCCAGTTAATCCACGAAAATTAGTGGAAGTGGATAAAGGTAAAAAGGACGTGGTAATTTTTACGAGATTCCGGATTTTCAAACAGTACATTCGCGAATGGAGTCGCAGTTGCAGAAAATAACAAGAAATTTTTTAGAGAGAGAAGAGCGCGGAGGAGAGAGAACCTTATCCATTCCCCACCCTTTATAAAAGGAGACATCAAAACCTCCATTTTCAAAACTATCAAATTACCAAAAACCAAATCAAATTCCCCAAAATTCATCACAAAAATTGTTCCGATCGACTTCCATGGCGGCATCAAGAGGAGGCTACTTCGCCAGAGCGAATTACAGATTCCTCCCCACGGATCAGGCACTCGCCACCGACTCCATGATCTTCGAGCTCGACGAGTCCGACGTCTGGAACGCGACGGCGGCGGCTCAATCGCAGTCGCCGGAGTTCCGGAAGCCGAGTTCTAGAGTGTCGAGAAAGACGACGGCGGCGGCGGCTGGGAGACCGTCGTCGATGCCGGTGAACGTGCCGGACTGGTCGAAGATATTGAAGGAGGAGTACAGAGAGAATCGGCGGAGGGAGAGCGACGACGACGATGATTACGAGGAGGATGAAGGAAGTCGGATCCCACCGCACGAGTTTTTGGCGAGAAGTAGGATCGCCTCGTTCTCGGTACACGAAGGGATTGGGAGGACGCTCAAGGGACGAGATCTGAGCAGGGTGAGGAACGCCATTTGGCAGAAAACTGGGTTTCAGGATTGATCAAATCCACGATTTTGTTTTCCTTTTTATTTATTTTTATTTTTTGGAATTTTGGATGAATATGCTTCTCTCATTTTGGAAGAGCCCCAGTTTTGTGAACCATGACTGATGATTGGGGAAGAGAGGAGCTTCATCGATCTTGTTTGCTGGCGATTCAATTTCTAACATTTTCAAGAGGAAATTGAAGATTTACTTGCTGTTTTCAATTTTTGTATTATCTTCTATCTATATTATTAAGCTAGAGACTCAAGTATTAACCCTTTTTTTATCTTTTGGACTCTTGAACTCTAATTTCTTTCTTTTTTTATCGGGTTCTCTTATATTTTTTTTTTATTTACCACCCCAATATTTTTATAACTTTTCTTTTCTTTCGCCCTATTTTAATTATTTTTTTTCTTAATATATAAAATTTATCTTTTTATTTTCATTTATCTCCTGAGAATTATCATTCACATATTTTTTTTATTAAATTAAAATTTTAATCTTAATCTTAATTTTTTTATATATCTTATGGATATTTATTATTTTTTTAAACTTAAAATTTTAATTTTAATTTTATTTTTAGAATCTTAATTTTTTTATTTTGCATACACGCAGAGTGTGCAGAGTTACTAGGTGTTATTATTAAGTTGGGAACTCCGAAATGAAATGTTTTATTTTTGAAAAAGAAAAATTGAATTGTTTTAAGGGGGAAATGATTAATAATGGAAACTAACAACTTTGTACATCCCATCGACTCCATCATTTGCCAATAAAAAAATTATTTTATATTATTTAAAGATATATTCATACAAGTATTTATTTTATAGTTATTCTTAATATAATTATAAATTTATAACAATAAATTGATAACTAATAATAAGACAGTGTTAAACTAATAATAAAGATTAAAATAAAATAAGAAAAATATAATAGAAATTGCAGTGAAATGAGAGGGAACACAATTAAAAAAAATTATATGATATGATATGATATGATATGATCGGGAGTTGAAACCTTACTCTAAAAGCTTCTTATTTAATATATATAATAGTGTAAATTTAATATAAACTCTCGTTTAATATAAATTAGTGATTACGCATATTCAGTACGTATGACAAAAAGAAAACTATCAAAATACATTTAAATTAATATTTTATATTAATAAGTATCAAATAATCAAGTTGTAATAAATAAATTTGATAGTATCATATCAATAAAAATAGATAAAAAGTATGAAAATTTATTGAAAATTTTTGAAATAGTAATCACCTCATCGGAATGGAATGATAAAATAAATAAATAAGTAAATAATTTAGAAATTTTCCATAGTTGTCGTAGGTCAATAATGGGCGAGTCTTTGGACTTTAGGGTGGTGGGGTTGGCAGTATAAAAAAGGTGTGGCTGTTTTGAATTGATCAACATACTACATATGTTCAATTTTAATATCTTAAAGCGCGACGCCTCGTGAAAATACGAATTGATCCTTCTACTCTAATCATTATTCATTTCAAACGTAATTATTGCAGTCCAACCATTTGAGGTGGGAACTTTTTTTCTAATTAAACACATATATGCTAAAATGTGATTCATTCGAATTCATAATCTTATTTTAGAGAATAAACTCAATCAATTAACTGGACCAATTTTATTGGCCATTTAAATTAAACTATTAGATGAGATATGTAGCTTCTTTTTTTTTTCCTTCTGTAAATTATTATTGGCCATTTAATATAACTATTAGTAAATTATAAAATATAAAATTATAATTAAAAAAAGAGAGATATCGAAATGCAAATACAACTAACGGGGTCTAGATACAATTTTAAAAATGAATTTACCGGTATCATTGTGAATTAAAATCCCATTTGCCCGATGTCTAACAAATTTTATTGTGTTGATACGAATTTTTTCATTTTACAAGGTAGACGAGTAGGTTGGTCATCCAATATCCAACAGTTTGTAATTTTTATATGAAGATTGAAGATTGGTCTGTCATACATTTGTTGGGGATGTGGTGTAAATATATCAAAATTCAATGAGGTCATATCTCCGTTGGTTAAATTTTCAAATAGAACAATGAGTAGTTGTATAATTTAATGGTTCTAAATTATCTTTACTTATTTAAATTCTCGTATTTGAATATTTAAAAATCTAATTATTATTATTATAGAAAACTTTATATTTAAGATTCAAATAAGGTTATATATGGATTTCTTTTTTGATTTATTTTAAAGAGTGATTTACATTTAGATCCCAAATAAATTTTTAAATAATAACACCCTCACATTAAAATTAAATAAAATGACACAGTTAAATGAATTTTAATGTTACAAATGACCCATTCTTGTTAAAATTCTTTACAATTCTTCTAAAATTTTAAATCTAAATAAATTTTCAAATAACATGACACCCTCATAAATGAACTTTTACATATAGACCGAAAAATGAATGTAATAAATTTTAAATAATTTTTTTAATAGAGAGAAGGTATTTATAAGTTTATTTAAATGTTCAATATTAATAAATCTAAGTATGGAGTGTTCTGTTATTTGAAACTCAAATGTTGTCTAAATGTAAATAAGTCTTATTTTAAATTGTAATATGACATGAGCCAATTTATAAATTCAAGATGAATTCCGCAGCCGTAGAACGTCAAGTAAATAACGCACAGCCGGAGCTGGGGTTCTGCTTTGAATCTGACCACGTTTCTGGTGCAAGTACACCATGTGTCCCTCTAAGCCTTAATTTGACCTCTTTGTGCTAAGTTTGTTTTAACTCTTTGTTTTATCAACTTCGTTTCAAATCAACATAGTATAAGTTAAGTTCTGATTTTTTATGGTAAGTGTTCTTTTTTCTTTTTTTTTTTTCACTAAGAATCGGTCAACACAATTGCAGAGTTATTATCTGGGGACTCATCTAATATATTAAGCAATTGGAGCGAACAAGAGTTTATACAATGATGAATGAATCATCAACTATCTATCACAAATACAAAATGCAAAAATGACATAGAACTAACTCAAATAGCAGAGCAGGTGGCCATACAAAATTCGATGATCCCTCCTACTAGTCGAAATTTAAATGGTCTTCAACTGATACAATTGACGATTACTGATTAGAATTATATTGACTACGATCCTCAAAATCAGACATTGCTAATAATTCCTTTATACAGTGGTCATCGCAATGATGAAATGTCGTTTCCAATTAACGTGGGGCAATATCTACAAGATATTTTCTGTCAAAGACATAGTTGCAACTTGCAATTTA
>JBBMKE010000001.1:4033548-4069739 GCA_037834125.1 Lippia alba | reverse complement strand
GGTGTGATGAGACTGGTTTCTTGATTTGTATTTTCTTGATATCAGGGTGTGAAAGGATGGAGAACTTACCCGTACTTGCCGGGTTTTGTGATTGATCAATCATTTTGATTATTGGTTCACGAGTGTTTTCGTACAATTTAAAAACAATCTCTTCTTATACGTTTATAGCTCATTTTTGAAAAGGATAAAATTGTGAACCAAAGTTGTGCTTTTGTTTATCTATATGTATATAACCCTCTCACTTAGTCACTTTGACTAACGTCCCTTCTCTTCTAGTTTTGGCTTCAGGTAGGTGTGACTAGGCGGCATGTCAGGTCTAGGTTGTCAGGTGCTGTCTAGATAGTTTGTTTCGAAGCTCGGTGTGTTGGAATTTCTCCTTCGTGGGAAACTCAGTATATACAGTCTAAGTACCTACTTAGTACGGTCTGTTGTTTTGTCATCGGCCTTATCGGCTTTGTAAACGAATTTTATGTTTGAGTACTGTTGTCTTTATGCTTCTGCTATGCTTGTATTTGTTCGTTCGTCACCGTTCGCTGGGAAAGATCTCGGGTGAAGGCCTAGAGCTAACACTCGGGGTAATTCTCAGTGCGGGATGTGGCAGGGCGCCACATTTGGGTGGTATCTAAATCTAAATAACTTAAAATTCTGAAATTTTGTGATGTCCATTAATTAATTAATAACTAATAACCCATTCGATATTAGTTCGTTCTGGTCACTAAACGACTACAGCTTCATACCTTCACATAAAAACAATAACAATAAAAGAGAAAGAGAACGCAGTAGCTCTACTCCGAAACAACCGAGAACAGGTAATAAAAATTTCATTCTCGTTTGACTTCTTACTGATTTTAGTTAATATTCTCACATGTTGTGCTTGTTATGGAACAACATGAAATTCAGTGAATATGTTCTTTTGTTTCTTGATTGCCTCTTTTGTAGAATTAATTATCTATACATATAAACATCTATTGTTAAACCTTAGTTCTCGTGGATAGCCTTGTAAGATATTATATATAACTTTAATAAATATATGAATTAGTGGCAAATTAGTTTGGCTCCTGTGGTATTTGAAGACAGTAGAGTTCTATAAAATAAATCTATCTTTGGATACATTGAGAATATATCAAGAATGTTTATGTGCTTATAATGTTTTAGGCACAGAATTGCAATTCATTTGATAAATCGTTCGGCCAATTTCTAGACGTATCCCAATATCTTAATTATTAACTTACTAATTTTGGTTTGGTTCAAAATTAGGGCTGTTACATTTTAGGTTCCTTAAACATTTCCTATTATAATAAACATTTAGAATTTTTATACCTTAAAATTGCGAAAATTGTGCAACTATAAGTTATTAAATATAACATATCGGGGAAATTACATTTAGGTCTCCTGAGTTTTGCCTTAATTACAAATCAATCCCTCTTCTTTTGGAAATTACATATTAATCCCTAAAAATACTGTTTCAATTGAGGTCCCTGGACGCCGTTAGGGTTCCGTTAATTTTGACATTTGAATTTCTGAAAAATATTAAAAAAAATCCCTGAACTATGAATTTTCTTACAAAATGACCCCTTAATTAAATCACATCAACAATGTAGTCATGTCAAAATTAACGGAACCCTAACGGCGTCCAGGGACTTCAATTAAAACAGTGTTTTAGGGTTTAATATGTAATTTTCGAAACAAGAAGGACTGATTTGTAATTAGGACAAACCTCAGGAGACCTAAATGTAATTCGTCCTATTTTAAATGCTTTTGTAAATAGAAAAAATATATGTCCCAAGTTCACAACGACAACTTTTGGTCCAATGGATCATACACAATATAAAGAATATCCAATGGTCCATAAAAATATGCTATTGGTAATTCATAAAAAGAAATATATTTTTGGTCCAATGGGCAATGGTCCATATAAAATATAAAGACAACCCAAACCCAACACAAAATTAATTGAAGAAAAAAATACATAAATATAGGACGGGCGCTCCCCGAACCCGATCTCGAGCCCGTCCCGAATCCCAACTTCCCCGATAGGTCGGGTACCCGATATTTTAGGGATGGGCTTGGGTTCCAACTTTCCAGTTCCGACCCTGAACTCCCCAATCCCGAATTCTCCGAATCCCGAACTCCCCGTCCCGCGCCCACCCCTACCTTTGAAGACCTTAATCTACCAGAGAATCTGGGGTAAATGAGGGTAGGGATTATGTTGAGTTTCAAGATGACCAAGGTGTTCAGGTTCAGGGTGTGCAAGATGAGCTGGGTGTGCAAGGTGTGCAGGTTTAGGGTGTGCAGGGTGAGCTGGATGTGAACAACTTTTTAGATATGAATGAGAACGAGTTGATCTTTGAAGACCTTAATCTGCCAGAGAATCTGAAGGGTGGGGATGATGTCGAGTTTCAAAATTGGTTAGATGGATTGTTTATGGGGTTAGATGAGGGTGATCAAGGTGTTTAGGTGCAGGGTTTGCAATTATGGTATTGTTGAGTTTTACCTTTTGGCAAGTACCTACCACGAACCATGCTTTAGAGATGTGAAGCAGTTCTTTATTGGCTGGCCTGAGTAAGAGCTGACGTGAGTGTTATATCTCACTGTGTGGTTCTTTTTTTTTCTGGATCGTTTTGAGTCGAATGTTTTCATTATGGTAGTCAATGTGAAGCTTTTCTTGAAAGAATGTACCTTTTGAAATAGATAGTTAATTGGGAGGTTTCTTGTGATATATATATATATATATATATATATATATATTATATGTAGAAATAATAGCCCTTCTAAAAGAAACGTGAAGAGATAAGATAAACAACTAAATGAAGGCTATCACTTTGTTTCGTTATTTTTTTTTTCCTTTTTTTTAAAAGAGGATCAATACTGCTTCCCCAATTATCCCCTGATAAGACTCGAACCCGTAACCTAACGGTTTATAGGTGCACATACTTATCACTAAGCCAACTGCTCGTCTTACTTTGTTTCGTTATTTGAATGATAAATTTAGCATAACTAATATGCCATAAACTTTAGCATAACTAATATGCCATAAACTTATTTGAGGTCTATTGGTTAAAAATATTTTTTTGAAAAATTTTATTTATCGCTCTATTTAACATGGTGTTCCACCTTTATCATAAATTTAGTGATGATTTCTTTGGATTCTTGATTTATTATGCATGAATATGATACGATTATACGAAAACGACACGACATTAATATAAGATATAAATTATTTTTTAAAATTTTTCACATAATGAGTATCAAATACAGTGTTCGATATTAGTATCTAACATGACACGATACGAGGAATCGTCCGCTCCCGTTCAATTCATGTGACGATCCAAACATTGTTAGGTCCCGAATTTTGCGAACTACTGAATATAGATCAAGAACTCCACTACGTCGTACGATATATCGATTTGGAGAACTTACTTTCACTTGTAAGTCATCCATTTTGCTTCTATCTAAAGTGATGCTAGGCTGCTTCATAGAGGTGTGCTTCACTCGGCCACATGATGAACATGTTTTAAGCTAACTACATGTTAAGCGCTTAAGCGGAGTTTGTGATTACTCATTCCTCACTTGTTCCAATTCCAAAGAGCTACGTGGGAAAGGCGGTCAACTTGATGCAGTGGAGACATGAATACAGTTCGATCTTGTAGTGTATTCGTTTATAGTGAGTAGGGCCTCTTTCTCGTTGATCTCAGTTCGTTTCCGGAACAAACACGTCTTGAACTGGATTGATTAAGCTAACCACCCCTAAGGAGAGTTCTTCAATTGGGGGTGCTCTGGTTTGGTGTGATTGACAAAGGCTAGACTAGGTTTGGTAATTACCCAAAACAAATGAGAAGAGAATCGAATTATGTCTCTGAAATGTCTTTTATTAAAAGTTAAGTTTCCAATAATTATGTTGATTAAATCTAACCGAAAAATCCTCTAAATAATTGTTAATTACTCAGTAGTCAGTACAGTACTATGCTGTGTCTGTTTCCCCTACAAAATAAGCTAAGTTTTTGCCTTTAATCCGTTGAGGGTCATTTAATTTAAAGGCATTACAGAGTCAAACTTGACTAAATGCGAGATCATTAAAGCTGTTCCCCACTAACGTTCATATCGAGTCTATTGACAAATTCTACAACTAAATATTTACATTTTCCCCCCTCTCAAAAATTAAATTATGGGTTACAAGTCCAAACTCCAAAGTATGAATGGGGTTATTAAAAAGGTTAAATTACGAAAAACAATTCCAATCTTTGGGATAGTTGACACATTGCTCCTTGTTTTCTAATTGTTTTTTCCTAAATTTGTGGTTCTACACTCTCTCAAGACATTTTCGAGCGGTATTGAAGATTTATTTTGTAGAAACTATTTCGGCATAAACATGTTTTCTAAAGTCTTAATGATGTATATTATAATTTTTAAATTTTTTGTACTCATAGATCATTCAACACATTTTATATGAGCCCTGACAAAATATTTAGAGCTAGAACTTACGTGTAAATATCAAAAACTTTTTTATGCTACGTTAAATGTATTTTTATTTTTGAGTTCGAGTCAATTTAATATTCACAATTTGATTGGAAATCATATGGACTATGATGTAGGAATTATAAAATATGAATAATAAATACGACGATATAAATATAATAATATATATTTTTTTAATTTTCTATATGAGAAAGTATAGAAGCAAAGCCCAAAATGTTCAAAAGATTAGAATTATCTAATTAGAGGCCCTTAACCATCTTAGGAATTCGTATTATATATATATATATACATGTTTGTATCAACTTGAAACATGATCCAACTTTTGTAAGTGGAAAACCAACCTCGAAAATCAAAGATTCTGTGGTCTACTTCTGCTTTATAACCTCTCATCATCACTCCACCACTACTATCACTTCTAGGACCAAAAAGAAAACGTAATCTCTGTTTGGAATTTAGTTTTCTATGGAATTTTTAATCTATTTTCAACAACAGATACATGCATGGCCACTGACATTAGCATTTTCTTTTTATGGGTTGAAGGATATAATTTTTTGCAAAGGAAAATAGTTATTTTCATTCATCCCATAAAGTAATTTCTATTTATTTTTAATTTCAATTATTACTGATTCTCAATTTACATTCTATAAAATTATTTTTTAAAAATATCGTCCTACCGGTATTATTCCATCAATTACGAACGGATATGACATGAGTACAACACGTGATCGTTAAAAAACTGATGTGAACGTGCCATTTCCGTTCCTAATTTTAATAGGCATCTGTCCTGTACGTGTTATTTTTATTTGTAATTGATAGAAAATTAACGTTGGAATAATATTTGTAAAAAAGAAAGATTTAATGTGACATAAATTGAAAAATTAATAATAAATGTAATTAAAATAAAAAAGAGGTCAATTTAGCCAAAGAAAGCAACATTTTTTAAATTATTATTGATTAGACTTCCATCACAAAATCAATTTTTTACAACATATTCGTATATAAATTTTATGGGTTTGTACTTTGCCACCAGTTGTACATTTCCATATGGTGCGTTGAAGTACACAGACTAAAATAAAATGTAATTACCGTGGCGGTTTCAACCTCTTTGTATATATAATTGGGCAGCCACCACATATAGTTTTATTCAAAGATCATGCACTCGTTGAGGCATTGAGGAAGAGGTCAGCTTTTATGACCATCATTGAGATTTTTCATTACGGAAAGATTGACTTTTCATGGCCATCTTCATAAATTTTTATCCAGAGAAAGATAAAAAAAAAGTTTCCAAAATTTTGCAACATGAAGAGAATAAAATATTTTTAGACCATGTTTGAGGTTTATCACCAAGGGAGGGTCAAATTATTTTCTCCAGCCATCTAAGAGGTTCTTCTCTAAGGAAGATCAGGTTGAAATGAATTTTTATCGATTCTCATATACATTGTTAAGTGATTGTGTCAGAATTTGGTCAATCATAATATTGACTTTGTATGATTGATCATCAAAAAATTTCTATCAATAGGATTCATCGAGCAACAACAAGATGAAAATTATGAATAATCTAGATTTTACTAATGTAGTCTCTCGAATACTTAATAATTAAACATAAAAATAATCATCAATTTATAAGGTTAAAGACAATTAAATGTACTAATCAACTAAACTAAAGTAAAAGTTGTGGGTATACATACATATGAACTATTTCATGAGTTGGAGTACTGTGTAATGTGTATAGTATTAATATCTTTATTAAGGCCGAGCTCGTCAGGGTTGACCATCTTCGAATTGTTTTGAGTTTTGACATAAAATTATGAAGGTTCGAACCAGTGTAGGTTTTACGGCCCATTCAAATTGCTTTGACTTGTAATTTCTAAATCATGGGTGTGCTACGTACGAAGTCGGATTTATGGCCCTTCGATGTAATTTACATAATGAGAAAGTCTAGATATTCTTATTAGACTCAAATAAATATTGATTTAATTGCTAAGTTGACTAATAATTTGTGAAAAATGAGGAACCGGATTAAAAGAAAGAAGATTGAGTTAGCTATTGAGATACTTAAACAGAATCAGATATATTCAAATCTTAGTGTGGAAAAGAAGCCTGAACCTAAAAAATAGTTTAACTATTTACATTTTACACCAACCACAGTCGAAATTTTCAATTGTTCGTTTTATGTTACTGGGTCAATTTTTTTTTTATTATTTAAATTTTACTAGGTTAGTAGGTGGAGACGGAATACAACATATATAATTGGGTAATAATGTCAATTCTCTCGCACATTTTCATATAAATAATAAATATGAACGCAATCGCTTTGACCAAAAAAAGCAAAATAAAAAGAAGAAAAAAGCAAAACAAAAATACAAATGAAAAATGAGAAATCAAATAGATGAGAGAGAGATACGACGCAGCAGATTATGTAGCGCAGAGCAGAGAATCTGTTTCACGTCCATGCACACTACCCTCTCCCTTTTCTAGGTGGAGTTGACTAACCAACCTACATACACACAACTCAAAATAATTACATCTTCCTCCCCTCTCCACACAAAAAAAAACCCATTCTTCTCTGCAACAAATCATCCCCTTCATTATGTTCTCCTCTCAAATCAACAGCCGTTTATCGGATCCAATCCTGATTAATGTTGGCGGATTAAAAATGTAAAATCTCGACGATCGAGGAAATTTGAAGAGATATGTATAAGAATCAGCTTCAGGAACTCGCGCAGAGGAGCTGCTTCTCCCTCCCCTCCTACACCTGCATACGGGAGGGTCCAGACCACGCGCCGCGCTTCAAAGCCATTGTCAATTTCAACGGCGATACCTTCGAGAGTCCTCACTACTGCTCCACCCTCCGCCAGGCCGAGCACTCCGCCGCCGAGGCCGCCCTTGCTTCTCTCTCCGCCGCCGGACCTTCTCACTCCCTCGCCGCTCGCATCCTTGTACGTTCTAATCTCTCCCTTCCTTTTTTTTTGTTTTTTCTCCGATCGATTTAGTTTTTTAGATTCCGATTCAAAAATCACTACAGCTGGTATGAATTATTCTGGTAATTGCTGTTGCTGTTCATCTTAGATTGCTAACCTGCGCTTTTGTCTATGCGCTAGCTAGTGACTTAGATTGCTAACATGCGCTGGCGAGTGTAATTCATTTTATCTGTTGAAGCGAGATGTTGTTCTTTCGTCTTTCTGATGAATGATAGAGGAACCTCAAATTGGTGTTGTGAAATGACGAGAATGCCCCCGTAATGATTTGCTAATAAGGTCAAAAAGGAAACCATAAATAAAGAGAAAAAGGGAAAAGAATGGGAAGTTTCAGTGGGGAAGGGACCATAATTAATGCTCAAACCATCAATCTCACGTTGCGCTTCTCTTTACCCTCTCACTAACAGCTGTTCCTCATTAATTCCATTAATTGGTGGGCATTCTTGTCATTTCCCTCAGTTGGTGGGCATTTTTGCCATTTGACTCTCACAAATTTTCTACCTTCGGCTCTTTACTATTTATTATTAAGTTGGCTGTTGGGAGGGCATTCTTGTCATTTAACTTTGACCGGGACTATCAACTGCAGTTGCATTCCCGGTATTCAAACACGAGACCTCTATTTAAATTATTACAACACTAGATAAATAAATTGGTTCTCGACTATGTCTTATTTCCTATTAACTTAGGATTGATATTTGACCCGTTTGGATTAGAATTATTATTTTTATAACGATTTACGATAATTAAATTGGGAGAAGAAAAAATGTAGGTTGGACCAGTCAAAGTAGATCGTGGAGATTGGAGAAGCAAGTATGGATCGTTTTTAAAAATTGAATTTCTTTATGAGTTAGTTATACTGAAGTGATACATGATGAAGACCCATTGGCTAATTTTCTCCATGGTTGCATTTTCTATACATTGGTATCATCGTTTATTTAATGTTTAAGTATGGCTACTTTGAAAATAATACACGGGATGGATACCTAACATCTCATATAATAACATTTGTGTTTGATTTCAAATTCAGACTTATTGGAAAGTCTTCGATCGATCATGTGGGGGAGTTTTTATGAGCTTAAATTAAATTAAATTCGAGTTAGTTGTGTAATCATTATACTATATGATAAAGATGAATAATCTGAGACTACCTTCTTTTTATCTAATTTTATTATGGATTCGAATCATGTCGGACTATGGAGGTGTAAATCTCTCTTGCCGATAGCAGCTGAATACTTGGGACTGGGACACAAAATTTTGTTTAAACTAACATTGTATCCAACTATTAAGATACAATACGGTGGTATTTGAGACTTTATCTTCTCAATAAATGCATGCATGCATGAAGATGTGTAGAGTTAAATGTTGAAAGATTTAGGTGACCAACGTTGGAGATGAAATCGTGAAACTAATTAATTGAATTCATAGTCTTGTCTTGTCTCTCTCAAATTAATGTACTTAATTATCTATGGCTAGCATGTGCCTGTCGACTTCGACCAACTGACTGTGATTTAATATATGAAAAAAAGAAAAAGTTAAGTTCTTGACCCCGTCCTTGAACCGAAACCTTACTGCATATGTCGGTTTTCTTTTTGAAAAAGATTAAAGAAAAAAAAAAAAAGCAAAGTTGAAACCAAAGTCTTTCTTTTTGTTTTTTACTTGAATTTTTCCCGAGTGCAAGTACCGCAGAGACCCTAATATAGAGACGATTCTCCCAACTCAATTGTTCTATTCACAAAGTGAAAATTTGAACTGAAAATCTTGCTCAAGGGATCTAGCATGTATCTGATCGATTGCACTAAGACCAACTAACCTTTGGTCTTAAAACCAAAGTTGGTTCTTTTATTTATTATGGTTAATTGCTTTGGTTGATTTCGTGTGATTCAACCATCTGATACTGAAGAAGCAAAAATAAGATAAAAAGTTTGATTAGCGTATACGTTAGGGAGCATTTTTGCTACGTAATGGTGTCGATTTCTGAAATATTGCTTTTTTTTTTTTTGTGATGATTTGTAATTTATAGGATGAGACGGGGGTTTACAAGAACCTGTTGCAGGAGATTTCACAAAGAGTTGGATCTCCTTTGCCATATTACACAACGTTCAGGTCTGGTTTAGGACATACACCTGTGTTTACAGGAACTGTAAAGTTGGCTGAAATAACATTTCGGGGAGAACCTGCAAAGAACAAAAAGCAAGCCGAGAAGAATGCTGCACTTGCCGCTTGGTTGTCCTTGAAAAAATGTGAGCTACCTACCTTTTCAATTCGGTTTGTGTCCTATTTGTTAAATACTTAGAGGTTGGGGTGCAGTTGAGTCGAGTTAGTACGAGTTTTTGAGGTCATCAAGCTTAAGCTTCTTCACGAGCCAGCATGAACCGGTTAATATTTGTTCACGAGGTGGATTTAGTATCCATATAGATGAAAGGGGGTAATAATAAATTTATAGTACACTTAATATTGATTGTGAGAATCAAAATCAAGTTTTATTACGAGAAGAGCTTGAGTTAATTCTAGATCGAGTTGATGGTTTTTTAAGATAAGTTTGACCCTAAAATTTGTAAATTAGACAGGCTCAAGCTCAAGCTCAATTCTTTTTATGAATATTTGGAGACGGGGTTTTGCCCGAAAGAATGAATTTTTGGCTTCTGGTTCCATCCCTAGGAATACAGGAACAACACAGGTTATTCGGGTAAAGTCTAATTTCCTTGTAGCTAAATCTCATCAACATACTCTTGCTTTCCTCAGTGGCACAACAAGATTCTAGTTCTTCATCAGAACAAGAAAGCAACAACAATGAGGAGCAAGAACAGATCAGAATTGCAAGAGCTTTGCAGAACTACAGTCTCAAGGAAAAGCTAAAGCTAGAGATGATGACCAACCCAAACACCATCTCCCCATCATTGCAAAACAATTTCTCCATTCCGACCCCTCGTCCGTCTAGCCCTCAACGCCCCGCATCCAAAATCCTCCCCTTATTGTGCCAGAACCCTGCTTCCAGAAACCGGCCTTCACGTATCATTAACGACAGGCCCAATACCTTGCCACAGCCTCGTCCTCCCTCACCACCAACTACCCTCAGGTACCCCTCAGTTCCTTACCGTCCTATGAATCACTATCGGGCACCTCATCAAGGATTTGCCCCGCCTGTTACAGTTAGAACAGCAGTGCCCGTTTTCTCAGCACCACCACGTTCTGCCCGACCCATGGTGGCTGCCCCACCAGTCTGTGTGAGGCAAGCGGTTCCTGCTTTTGCTGCCCCGCCTGACAGGAAAGACACCCTACCGTCTGTTTCTGAGGGAGAAAGTGCAACCAACCAAATGAATGATGTGGAGGAATATAATGTTGCACTCAAGTGCCTTGAACACCTTGAAATATGACTCTAGCAGGGGGAAAAATGAGTAGCTCCTTCCATTTTTTGTACATGTATTCTTCTTTCTTGTTTGTAAGTGAGACACTCGGCCATTCATGGTAGTGTTTTTGTTTTCTATCCCACCATGTGTAAGAAGTGGGGTTAGTGAAGGTGAAATGTTTGAGCTCTAGAGGAACATTGTTTTCTGTTTAGATCATATGTGATGATGCCCAAATCCGGAAGAATTGGAGCTTATAAGCTGACAAACTCTTTGAAAACCTGATGTGGGACGAAATATGGTATCACAGTTCATGTGGATACTTCTGTTATTTTCCTTGAGGTCTGATTCGGATCATTATTCTAGTCCAGACTAGAATTGATCGAACCTCAACCAATCATATGATAAGTGTATTATACTTGTCATTCTTCTTAATTTTTCCAACAAAATCATGACAAATGCAAAACCCCCTTGTTGTACCGGTTTTGGCCAAGCTAAGTTGGGGTTAAAATCATCTTTTTGATTGAGGTATGGACTGTTCATCTCTGTAATGAAAAGTTGATGCTGTTTGAATATCTCTTACTGTGCAACATTTGTAACATCTGTATTGATGCTGTTTCCAACAAAATCATGACAAATGCAAAACCCCCTTCTTCTTCTACATTTTTTCTTTCTAAAATAAGGAATTAATTAAAACTTAAAAAGATATATGTAGTAACGTAGTTTGCAAATACTAAAGTTGGGTTGATCCATTCAGCAAGACCGAAAGTTCGAATTCCAATATTGTGAAGGGAGCAACTGGTTAACAATGATCGCATTTATAATGGGCTTCCCTAGCACCCGACCTAGAGAAAAATAAATAAATAAAAACAGATTGGTAAGCAAACAAAAGGTTTTCTAATTAAAATTGTGAACAAAATATTGATACGGTTAGTCATTAACTAATATATATTTATATTCAGCAAATTTATTTTACTGTAGTGAATATTGGAATAGAGGACTCTTTTGAAAATTGACTAATTCATATGTTCATCTCTATAAGCCTATACAGAGGGGTATTATTTTACATTTGTCACGTGTTTGATAGAAAATTTTGGAAGAATGATAAATCCAAAAAATTCAAGTTTGAACCAATACTTTAAATTCAATTCTTTTTCTTTAAATTCATTATTAAATCTGCATATTCAACTATAACATCTGTCAATCCAATCAACATTCAAAGTAGAACATGAAGAAGAGAGTGCTAGTTTTGGGTGAGCAGGACTGGACAGCCGCAACCACCTTCTTGGGCTGCCATCTTTATCCATACATGCTACATATATGTTTGTGGTTTCAAACTTTATGCTGAAAACAACACACCACAAAATTAAAATAACTGAGAAAAAAGGAAAAGAAATATCTAGAAATCTACTCCTTTCATAACAAGTGTGCTAAACAAGCAAAGGTAGATAAAGATTTGCAGAATAGTGAGGAATGTGAAAATGGGCTTGGAGGTGGTGGGCCAAGGGTTCCACTTGAAAGACACCAACCCATCAAAACAAACGTCCACGTCACCACTCTAAAACAAATATTCTTGTGGGCCCCAAGTGGATTAAGGAAGCAAACTGGCAAATGAAATAATATTCCTTCCCAAAGAGAAAAGCAATATTGGCTCAAAGATCGAAGAGGAGATGGGAACCCTCCACCCATTATAGGAAGTAGGAACACATCAACAAAAAGCAAAAGAAAACAAAAGGAAAAACCAAAGAGACTGAGAGGGACAAAGTGGAGGAATGTTAATCCCAATGACCATAAAGTTTGAAAAGATAATGCAAACTTCTCACAGTCACATGCACTTTGGTTTTGTTTTAGGCCTCATCATGCATCATTCATTAATGTACTTTTGCATAATTGGAATTTATGGGTTGGTTTAGGGTGTTAATGAGTGAGTGGAAAGATAATATAATGTTGTTTGTATTGAAAAAATGTTTTAGGTTAGGGAGGATTCTTTGTGAAATTCTTGATCCGATCAAGTTATGGCCAAAAAACTAATGGATGGTTTAGTTCAAAATAAAAATTCGCCATAGTATTCGATAAAAGAAATTCAAAATATCAAGAATTAACAGGCAATTTGAAAGAAGGATCCCAAGTTTGAAGTCTGGTTATTCTATAGGAAGAGATGAGGCAATAAATTCTTTAAATAAGATTGAAATTGAAATAAGCAATTAATTCAAATTCTAATAATATGTTCAGCAGTACCCGGGAAACGAAAAGAATTGAGTAGAAAAAAAAAGGGATTTTGAATTAAAGAGACGAATTATGTAATTTTACTCTTTCTTTAAATTATTTTATTTGAATTAATTCTTAATAAAATAATAAAATGGCATACATCAACTACCCCGAATTCAACTATTTTTCCCAAAATATTTGTAGTTATTAACCTAGAAACACAACTACACAAGCAAACATAAGTTTGAACTTTGTGTCGACTATAATAGACACAAAATGATACCCGACAACTACTTTGATGGGAAGCCTGAAAATTGAAATTAGGTTTTATTGGTCATCCGTCATCGTATAAAGTATAAACCAAATTAAAAAGTCAAATTCAATTTACTTTCACTATTTAAGCACAATTTCAAATGTCAACGTGTCAATACATCATTGGCTCCTTATAGGTGGAGGAGACAATATTGGTGAGAAATATTGAAGAAATCTTTTCTTTTTGACATTTTGAGTTGAATCCAAGTTTCACAATATCGTATCCTAACAAAAGGGGGCCGTTTTAATTTCAATGATATCAATCTAACCTTTTTTTTCCCTAATAATAATGTTGTAGTGGAATAACCTACTTAGATTTATATATATAAGGTTATAAAAAATAATTTAATAAAAAGGGGTTAGGGTAAAGACTAAAAGGTAGAAAAAAAAGTTGTCCAAGAAATGATCATGAGAACGAAAAAGTTTTCACCTTTGGTGGAGGTGGCCACGAGTAAATTTGGTTTTTTCGGAATATTGATAATAATGTTATATTGTCCTAATATTGAAGGAATTATACTTAATTTATTTGTTATATATAAAATTTATTATTTTTTATATATTTTTATATTGGAACAAGGTTATTGGAATATCCATTCTTTAAAATCCCGCATCTTTTATATATACATTATTCATGATCTATTTATTTGTAATAGTACTTTAGAGGCGTCTCTTACAGATTTAAGAGACGACTCTTATACATGTAGCACCTTGTTACGCAGATTTAAAAATTAATTCATATGCATAGCATTTTGCCCTCCATACAAGCGATTTCGATATTATTTTATTATGTTCTGGACTAGTGAAACCATTAAATGCAAGTAATGTCCCGAACCCATCTAGTATAATGCAAAATTAGACAAATCACTAAAAAAATATATTTAATTATAATTGAGCTTTCAAATTTTTATAAAAAAATATTTCTTATATTTTACTGATATGGAACATAAAAACATCACTTATGAGTTATGACCAAGCTCTTTTCAACTCATATAAAAAAAATTATTGCATTTTCTTGAAAGTTTTGATGGGGCTTGGGTGGTTGACTTATAAATTATTTAATTAAATTTATTAGTTATAAGTCTTAATTTTATTATAATCCAATGATTAATTAATCATTTAATAATTAATTATTTTAAATTTAATAAACATAATCTATACTATTAATTATTAAGTGGTATGTCAAATAGAAATCGTTTTGATCGTGTGGTTTTTTTCTTATTTATTTCATTTAAAAAAAATCATGACTCCCCGTCTAACACGATCTAGTACTATTTTGTGACCATGCAAACTGCAAAGAGATTGAAACATGATAAATTTAATTTCTGTGACAATATGATTTCATGTTTGTGTCAGGACACTTGGACCATTTTTCTGAAGTGGGCTGAAGTCAAAGCAGTTATGCAGTTGACTGGCTCACTCTTGTCTACTTGTCTTTTTATTTTGAGCTGCGCCATTACCGGATTTGAGAAATAAATTAATCTATATTATTATACTAATTATCATATTATATATTTATTTAAACAAAATGAGTGATCCTCAAAGATGCAATTTAACTCGACGCTCTTAAAGTGGGGTTTTTAAGGTTAAATATTACTAAATCCAATCTGATTCTGCTTTTCCTCCACTTCTTGTGAAACTCTACCATGTATAAAGATGGAAAATGTCGTTTCACAATAAACTATACCAAAAGCTGCAAAAGTTAATTACTTATTTTATAAGGCCGTTTTCTAACCATGATAAATAATTATTTATTTTAGTGGGACATATATGATGCATAAACCTATGATTTTGGTGAAATTAGGGTCATATTAAGGTTTGAACGGTAAAATAGATGCAAATACTTCCAATTATATACATTTTAATCGATATATATATATATAACTAGAATGAAACTTATTTAAAAAAAATAGATATAATCAAAGAGTTATAAATGAAAATCAAATATAGATGTTAGGATTTTTTTAGTCATCTATACTATTATATAATTGAAAACGACGTTTGACTTTTTTACTTTATTATGCATTTTAATGATGTAGAATTTTGTGGATTTTTTGAGATTTTTAATTAAATATAAAAAATGTGATAGGCTGATCTTTATTTTATATATTATTTTATCATAAAAATAAATAGTAACTAAAGCAAATAATTATCTTTGGCAATAGTTATAATATACTTTCTATATATGAATTTTTGTCATAATTGATGAGATTTAAGTTAAGAAAGATTGAATTGATAATTTTTATATATTAAGAAATCAAACCCAAAATTGGGGTGATATTTAATACTATTATTATTAATTAGTGTTAAAGAAATTGATAAAAAAAATTAAAACAATTTTTTTTTGTAAAATATTTTATTATGAAAATAAATATTACTAACAATAATAACTTTTTTGAAAATATTCATAATATATTTTTCATGTATGAATTTCTTTTAAAGTTATACATATTTTTATTAATATTTATTTAAATATGTAAATTAAATTTTGAGTTTTTTTATTCTCTAAGGCATTAAAACTCAATAATTTTGAGTGTTTTTCTCATATATAATTAATTTTTTGTGTAAGTTTAATTCTAATCAAAATATTAATTCTCAAATTTTAAATTTTTTTAATTGGTAAATAGTTGTTTTGCTTTAAATATAAATTGTTTTTCCTAAATTATTTATATAACTCTACTAAAAATTACTGGTGTGGTCTTTTGTCTTACCAATATGTTTTTACTAATCTTTTTTTTATATTTATATTTTTTTAAAATTCTTTATTATGTTTTCAAATTTTTATGTTAAATTAGATGGTTTGAATTTCCTTGATTCTAATAATTATATTTTTTTATTATCTCTACAAATTATTAAGTTGATTATTTATATTTTATTTTTAAATAAATTTATGCTTTCGGTTCTAAGATCAATTTTAATATTTCTTAACCAACCAATTTATTAGTAATATAACTTTATTTTTTCTATTTTTTATTATTTCAATCTTAATATATTTATTTTAATTTTGAGTTTTAAAGAATTTTAATTTGTAATTTTCTATTATATCTAAATAATTTATTAAGATTTCATAATTGGTCTTTTGTAAAGCACTTGATAATATTTATCATGATTTATTTTTATTTTTATTTTATTATTCAAAGTTCACTTATTTTACTTGAGTACTGATTTTTTAATAATTTATTCATATATTTTTATTGTATTTAATGATTTTGCTATTGTTTCAACGATTATAATTGTGTGATACTTTCTTTCAAAAAATTTTTTATAGAGTTTCAACGACTACAAGTCTTTTTTTATTATTAATATGGCATAATTATAAGACATATCTACCATTGTTCGAATCCATAGGATGTTTTGAAAAAAAAATATTAATTTATTATTTAATACTAGCTAAATTAAAATTTTAATATAGTTAGTCGCCAATTTAATATTTATTACTTTGTAAAAGGTATTATATAAAATTCACTATTTATACATTAGAAAATATAATAATATTTTTAATAAATATGTATATAGCACATGGATGAGATGCTAGAATTTTAACATATATATTATTTTAATATTTAAATTATTTATTTATTTAATTATCCACATATTTTAACCTATCTAATTAGACTATGATATTTATATAAGTTTTATTTATTTATTTACTATTTATAATAAAAAAACACTTAACTTAATATACAATTTATAATTAAGTATATTAAAGTAATAGAATTTGATTTTAATAGTAATTCATTGATTATTTATAAAAGATATGTATTGCATAGGCTATTTTCATTCTATATCATTTAACTATTTATTTTAAAATTATTTTAATTTAATAAAATTATACAAATATTATAAATTATATCACATACTGGTATCGTACATCACACGGGGCATACGGTAGTTTCTATATATAACATAATTAGTGAAATATACTGATTACTTAAATATACTACGTAAAAACCAAATTCCATAAGACAATTAGTGAAATGTACTAATTACTCAAATTTTCCACATAAAAATTAATTTTGAAAGCACAATTAGTGAAATATATTAATTACTCAGATGTACTATATAAAAACCAATTTTGGTAACATAATTACTGAAATATATTAACCACTCAAATATATTACATAAAAACCCTAATACTCATATTTGATTTTTCATTTTTAATTCTTTGATTACAAACATTTTTTTCTTTAATTTAGTAATTTATATCGAGGTCATGTTTATTTAAATATGTCTTTTTTTTTATATGTCAATATATATATATATATTGATTAAAACATGTATGTATTTGCACTTTGTTTTCCAAACCTGCATGTTTTGGTATAAATAGTACATAACCTTTAAAGTTTGTTCTAAAATACCTTTTCTAAAAGTTTTGGTGAAAATTTTCTTCTAAATGGAATGTTTGCAAACAAATTTCAAAGGTTTGGGGTAAGTGAAAATACCCCAAAAGTTCTGGAAGAAAATGATATTACCCTATATATTAATTAATAACGTAACTTACTATTGATTTACATAACATTTTTAGCCATAAATTATAATCTTATTATTTTTTCCTCAAATCTATATATATCCATAATGTAATTGAATTTTTTGAAAAGTTAAACCATCATTGAGATATAAATATATTTCTGATAATATTATTCTATCATGTCTTATTATACGGTGGTCGTATCATACACTTATCACGTAATAAATTTAAGAAATAAAATTATATCGTCGCATTAATATTAATAAAACGATAACTCTTTTTAAAATATCAACTCCACACGCCACATCTCTTAACAATCACTCAACTTGTGCAAGAATTTGTTTTTCAAAGTCAAGCATCCACGGGAAGCACGTGAGGCTCCTTTTTGCGCGTGCCAAAAAGGATATGGAAATGCGATACTATGAAATTAGAAAAACGACATGCGTGTCCTTGTACAAATAAAGTGCGCACCACCAACTGTTTATTACTGGCCAAAGCTATTTTGCGCCGGAAAGAATGAAAGATGATTCCATTATTTTTCGCTTAAAGTCCACTAACATGCACACTTGGGCCTTTTTCTTTCTAGTTGTTGGGATGGATTGCGGAACCGATTCAGTATCCATACTATATATTAACTTAGAGAGACAGATACCATAAAGTAGTGTAGTTTAGCAGTCCGACATTATGCTAGATTAATCAGAGGTTTCGAATTTGAGTTCCTGGGAACGCAACTACCATTGGTAGGAAGAGCTTTACATATTCTAAGTGATCCGTCTCAGCTCGACTCATGGAAATGACCTATAGAACAAAAAAAAAAAAAAATTAGAGGGACAGATAAAAACCGTTTTTTATGTCTTAGACTCTTCTCTTTTCTGCCCCTCCACTCTTAAACTTTTTTCTTTTCCGCCACTGTTTTGTTTTTAAAACTCGTCATTTATTTATCTATTTCACTAATGCACATATTATCTCTTAATTTTCCTTTCTCAATAATCTTTTTTGATGATTTTTATATATTCTTATTTTTTTTTTTTACTAATAAGACAATATCAAATTTGTTGACCATAATCAATAATTATTTAATTTTTATTAACATAAAAAATTTAATATTAATATTTTAATAATAATATTTTATATTTTAGCACACACATCGAGTGTGCGCAATTACTAGTTCAGTTTTAATTTACGAAGTCGGTCCCGCTTCTTCCAAAATAAAAAATAAATTATTTATATATGTATATACATAAGGGGGAATCTTTGAATAGTAAAAAAATAATATAAACTTCTCTTTCACTCTCCAATTTTGAAAAAATTCCCTTTCACTCCCCAACTCAAAAACAAAATCTTTTTTCACTCTCCAAAATTTCAGAATGTTGTATCAAAATTCAGGAATCACGTAACTAAATCCCCAAATGATGTAACTATACGCATAAACCATAAAACGTTTTTTAAACCACATTTATTCTTACACCCACATTTTATATTATACATACGCACATTAAAAAAAGGAGATGGTGGTGGAGGGTAAAGCCGTAAAGAGTTGTGGTTTTTTTTTTAATATTTATTATTAATTTACTTTAAGAATTTAATTTTCTTGTAAATTAATTTAAAATATTAAATAAATATATTAGAAATCCAACATGTAATTTTGAAATGAGTTGACTAATGTGCCATTTAGGCATTCAATGCCACATACTCAGCTTCCAAATAGTATTCCGGCAGCCATGTCAGCACATAAGTTGTATTCCGAGCAAAAATCAAGGTTCCGGTGGGCTCGGGTTAAAATTGCAAAATTATTATAGTAATTGTCCCTAAAATAAAAAATATTAAATTAAAGTCTAAAAATGCAAATTAAAGTATGTTAGAGTCCCAAATTGTGCAATTTTCCCTAATTTTAAATAACTACTTGCGTATAGAATTTTAGTTTTTCCTCTTCAAAATAATTAGTTTTAGTATTAACTTCTCATTCTTAAGTGTTGTTTTTATTCACTTCTCAAACACCTAAATTACTGTAATAATTTTCATTATCCTTTTTTCCTTTTTGAATAGAAGTCGTATGTTATAAAAGACCTATGCGGCTTCTCTTTTTCCTGTCATTCAATTGAATTAATATGTCATTATACAACAACAAAAGAATTTCATAATTTTTTACCATATGACTCAACAAATAATAGGTGATTTACCTTCTTCCATAATACATTTTTTTAGAAATTGGGTACCTTATTTTTTATTTGTCATACTTAGTATCTACAGTTCTTGGTTCAAAACCTTATTTTGAAAATTAAGTACCTTAATATTCATACATTATACTTTATTTTGTTTATCTAAGTATAAAATTGATGAAGAATCATACTAGTATACCTTATGTTCTCAATCTAATACCTTATTTTGAAAATTGAGTTACTTAATATCATAAATTATACCCTTTTCCCTTCTTTTTGTTTATCTAGCACGTAACTGATAACGGGTCAATGATACTTATACAAACTATGTAACTTAATTCCCTAAATGCTTGAAATAAATGGGGTTGGTTAAATATTTAATATTTTCAATTGAGAGTTCAATCTGAGCCTAAAAAAAGAAAGAGAATATCTTCTAAGAGAAAATCATGTTTCAATTTGTACATTTTAATATCTTAATTTCTCTAAATTATATTTCGCTCTCGTTAATCTCTCTCTTTCCTATCTTTGATGCCGTTGCTTTAGGTCCATTAATGAGTGCACTAATAGTTATACTTTATATTTAAAAATAAAAAATAAAAAAATCAAATAATAATTGAATATTAAAGTAAGTTTAAAAATTGAATTGAATTTGAGTATTTCACAAATAATATATTTTTTTATTTTCTCTTAAAATTTTTAATTTTAGAGTAAAATGGACAATTACCGACAAAATCAGCGAAATCAAATGAAATGTGGTTTATAAAAAATTTTAAAATTGACAATTACCGACAAAATCATTAAATCGAATCACTTGAGTATTGAATGATTAAGTATACTTTCACAATATCAATAAGCTTAGTGGATAGAGAAATAAAAAGAAAAGACGAAAAATAACATAGAATTTATTTGGAGTTTATAATGCAGTCTATTAGTTTTATATATATGCGTATCACTATTATTCAACTAGTGAGATTTTCATATTTTTTTTTGATCCTATAGGTTGAGGGGATGACGCCCCAATCCAAGGCAAGAAATGTCTCCAGGTTCAGTGAGTACATACAGAGGTTCTTACATGTACCTCACTCCATGGAGATAAAGGGGGGTTTGAACCTGCGACCTTGTCAGAATCAAACCCTGTCATTCTCCACTTGGCCAACCCCATGGGATTATTAGCGAGATTTTCATGGCTCTAACGAAAGAAGCTTTCAATTCCCACTCTAATGAAAGTATGAGAAGTAAAATTAAATTTATTAGAGAATAGATAAATTTAAGACAACAAATTTCGATCTACTTACTGTGATAGAGAAGAAGTAAAGTAAATCATTAATTACTTTGATGCACAAGCTATGAGTACACCAAAAAATTCATATTTGGAGCAAACCAGATGAGGAACTCAAATTCCACGAAGCAAACATGCTTATGGAAATACCCAAAGATCGTGCTTGACAACGAATAATGGGACTTTATTCAGGCTTACGGAAATTTCGCAGATTCTTAGAATCTTGGGGAGAAACATAAGTGTAAACCTGTTGGTTTCAAAAAAAAAAAGTGTAAACCTGTTGGCAGCAAGGATTAAGAAATGTAAACATAAATATTCACCGATCTTTACCACTATTTACTAATAAATTACTCCCTTCTTTTTTAAAATTCTAGTTACTTAATTTCAGAAAGTATTTCAATTTTTCACTAATTACGTACAATTATTTTCAAATTGGTCACCAAAAATGCGAATTTCCCCTTCCCTTAGCTATGTGGCCTATGCGGAAATGAGAAATTTTAGGCTTGAAATAATAATATAATAGAGAATTCATTGTATAAATATGTGGATATGTTGAAATCAACTTTAATATCAAGAAAAATAAATATTTAAAAAAATCTAAACCACTTAATAATCCTCATATTTATTATGCAAAAATTAATTGGAAACCCACACATTTTTAATTCAAAATGAGACTAAAAAATATCACTTTGATGGTACGATGCAGAAATATTTTAAAAAATATTATTTTGAAGTGTTGTGTTGTATCAGACATTATATTCGACATTTTTATATGAAAATTTTAAAAAGAATTATATATATATATATATATATATATATTCCTCATACAATTATGTTCATATGCTTGGATGATATTTTTTATGCTTACTTAGCTCCCAACAAAAAGTAAATAGATATAGTTAGGAGAATATTAAGTCTTGTCATTATGATGAGGGGAGGACAATGTGCCCAAAGCATTAAATGACTTTACACAAAAAGAAAGTAATAATTTGAATTAGTTAGCAAGCAAACAATGACTGAAGGCTATTTGACATTTAAATTCACTAAGGCATCAACCACTCACTAATCATGGTGTTAGGAATAATGCAAATTCAAGGCAACCAAATCTACTGCAACGAAGCCCATCATCATTCGGATTTCGGATTAAATTGTCTATTCTTATTTTTAATATTTTATTTTTATGTTTTGTTTAATTTTATACATAAATCATAATGTTCGAATGTTAAAAGAAAAAGATTTATGTTGATTGCATGTCATTTATTTCACCACTAGAACAAATAGGATAAAGGGTAATTTCCTTTAATTCTCACATTAAATGGAGTACTTACAAGTGATATCCGATATTTAGATATAATTACTGTTAACATGTCCAGTATCAATTAAATATTAAATAATATACTGCCCTAACAATATTTGACATCTCCTATTCATAAGGTAGTTTTTTAAATAATCAGTGGGTTAAATACATATCATCTGACATGATATATTATCCATTAAATACAAACTATTTATTGTTTTGATAATATTTGGACAACTCGATAACAGGTACAACTTTCATCAAATTAACCAACTTTTGGTTGAGATAAGTCAAGCACATAGTATGTAATAATTACAATCATACTCTACGTAGAAAATTTTAATTGCATGTGTCCCCAAAAATGCACCATTTCTTAAGTAGTTAATATTTTAAATGAAAGTATACGTAATTAATGCATAATAAATTTGAATGATATACAATTACAATTCATCAACCAGGTATAAGTATCTATAATAATATTTAAATATAGGGTACTATAACTAGTGGATATAATTAGTCATAATATTAATTATAAGGAAACATAAAAAGCGTCAATATGAAAATTGCCTTCAATAATATACTCTGTTTTTTTTTTCTTTTTTTCTGGGTGCTAGTAATATTCACTCATTGGTTAAATCTGTTGAGCAACAATTTTACTTTCAAACTAATGATTTAAAACTGATTAATTATCATAAAGTGATACATACATAACATGATACGAATACAGTGATATAAATTTTCTTATGAAATTTTCTACATGAATAGTATCAAACAAATAATACGATAAAATAATATTTTAAAAAATTTTCCTACATGAAAAATGACGTGATTTAGTATTTTAAAATTGTTAGTAAAATTCATAATTAATAAAACTCAAATACTGTTAAGAAAAAACTGAATTATATGAGCTTATGTTTTTTTTCCTCCGGTGGCTAATAGCTAGCAAGTTTTTTTAGATTTTATTGTCTATTTATATAGATTAAATCAGGTCACACCTAATTGAGGCATAAAACTTTTCACACTAATAGTAGTTATGTATAAAAAAATTGAAAGAAAACATCTGATTAAATTAGCAGCTTAATTAACATCATTGGCACCAATCACATAGCAAAAGCATATATTATAGAAATAAATAAATCTTTGAAATCATATATATATAACTAGCGATAATTTTTATACGACAAACTTAGCAATTATAAACTTAACTAGTGAAAAAAGATACGAGATGAAAAGGTAAAATATAAGACTTTTAACCGTTATAATTGTGTCGAATGAATTTGGAACAAGAGTATTCGTGTGTCTTTCCCTTCTTAAATATGATTTGGACTCGACACTAATAAAAGAAAAATATCAGTAAAAGCTGTTAACACATAGAGCCAAAAAAAATCTTAACTATTTCTGTGAAAAATTAAATTCCCTGGAGATAATATTAACTGGACACAATTAAGCTGGTGGTTAAGATATGTTGATCAGTCATATCAATTGAAGATTAGGAATCATCAATAGAGCCTGTTA
Organism: Lippia alba; assembly: GCA_037834125.1. Classification (NCBI taxonomy): domain Eukaryota; kingdom Viridiplantae; phylum Streptophyta; class Magnoliopsida; order Lamiales; family Verbenaceae; genus Lippia; species Lippia alba. The sequence goes on along the minus strand of JBBMKE010000001.1, from coordinate 4,045,706 downwards.
ATTCTGTTTTTTCCTTTTATTTTTAATGATTATAGCATTGGACCATAAAGACATTTTCATACGAATTTCTCTCAATGTAGTTATTATTCTTATAAATTCGAACTCGAAATATTTAGTAGAGCATTTTTTTCCTAAGCTCATAAGTAATTACATCTTATAAAATATTTGAAACTTGTAACTAAAATTGACCATTTTATTGAATATATAAGTACTTGCACCTCATTCTGTTAGGTGGAAGTTAGAGTTTAGGAAAAATTCAATTATCTAATCGCACGACATTGTATTTAGTCGGTCTCAATTTGCGCCTTGTGCACTAAAATGTAATATTACAAACTGTCTTGCAAGTTATTTGTAATATTTTGTAAAAATGTGATTCGTTGATAATTTAATAAATTTAAATAGATGTAAGTGTAATTTTCAAAAAAATAAAATAAAAGAATTCATGATTACAACTTGTTCCAAATAAATTAAATTATTAGTTGAGTTTCCTGATTTGAAGCAACATCTATATTTAAAAATGCGCATGACTAAGTTATTTAATTTGAAATGGGAAAAATTTTCTTAAAAATCAATTACAACTCAAATGGTGGATGAATGACTTATGCCCCAAATTACGTTTGCAAGTGTTATTATGTTCTCATAATTTATCTCCTTAATTAATAAATTATAACCATATAATTAAGTCTAATACATTGTCATACTAGCTTTGTAGACTTAACTTATCCACTAAAGCTTGCATTGATTAATTAACTTGATCTTTATTGAGCTATGCAAGTTCATGTGCAGACTAATTAAATCGACTAAACAACTTATTTAATTAGTAATAAAATGAAATTACTATGACCAAGTTTTGCAATTTATTTTTCTATATTCCATTTAATTTAATTGGATTTGGATTGAGCTACATTATATTAAAGTTATATATATATGTTTTTAACAAGAAGATTCAGAAGCCTATAAATTATACATTTTCCTAACTTTGTAGTAAAATGTTGAATCTCCAACTTTAAAAGATCCCGACCAAACGAAGTAAATAAGAGGGAGTAAATCACATACTCAGCACCTGCGTCCTATTAAAAAGAGGTGTGTCTCTCTTAGTTTACAAGCAGCCCATTCTCAAAATTTATGTTGGATTCAAAAATAAAATTACAACACTATAAAATACGAGAATTGAACGTTGCGCCTCCATTCGAAACTAATTCAGTTAGGCGCCCCAGCCCCAGGCATCTCTATGTATGGAGCTGATGGTGCAGAGAAGAGGTGCAGGTAACATCCCATCAGCAAGATATAAGGCCATGACTGTGTCCGTGCAGCAGCAGCAGCAAGAAATACTGCCAAACAACTTTTGCATCAATTTTGGAACAGTCCTAACAAAATTCAAACCTTTTTCAGGTTTTAGCTAATCAACTCTTTCCATGTCTAGTCTCTAACGCAACAACTCAGTCACGGCTAATCAGTTTCTGTAACAAGAGATAAATAAATCGTAATTGAAGGCTAGACTGTCGTCAGGGACGTAGTCAGGATTTACGAGAAGGGGGACAAAACAAAAATTTTTAAAATAAAATGTCTAAAATTTATAATTAGAGGGGCAAAAATCTAAAAGTAGGGAAGCAAAACTAAAATTTTTCTAAAATATATAGGAGATAAACACAAATTTTCAAAATTTAGGGTGGGCGGGCGCCACCCCCCGCCCCCATGTAGCTCCGTCCCTGACTGTCATATATCCCACATCGCCATTTGCATATGGAACTAAATTAAAATGTAATTTCAACAACTTTGTTTTGTTGGTGAATTAATTAATATAAAAGAGAAGAAGTTGCAACATTTTTTTTTCCCACATAAATTAATATGAATGATTGGATATGCATAGTGTTGGTGCGGGTTTATATCAGAGTACCAATCACAACGTTGTAGGGGCCAACGTTGAGAAGAATCTTGTGTTATTTCAGAGAGAAAAAGAAAGAATGTGCAAAGGATTATTTCCAGAGAGAAAGAGAGATCTTGTTTGGTGTGATTTGACTAAAGCATTGGAGGCAGCCTCGTTATACAATTTATTGTCTGTTGGTCATAAAGTTATTGGAACAAACTATATTAATTTCTACTCACAAAGTAAGAAAATGAGATTTCATCACAATTTCTTTTGGTGCCGTCGGACTTTGTATGAAAATTATTTTATCCTATCACATTAAATACATACCACTATATTTGTATTAGTTCAAGTAATTAATCAAATTCATTAATCACAGCAAAATTTCGATTCGAATCCCTCTTTTCTTGAATATACATCTGTTAAAAAAGAAAACTATACATGCCTCTAATGCACCGACACTTCTAAAAATATTATTTTGCCGTGTCGTGTCGTGTCGGACACGCGTGTCGGACACCGTGTCTGACACTCCTCACGTGAAAAATTAAAAAAAAAATCCGTGTTGTATCGTATCCGTGTCGTCATGTCCGTATCCATGCATCATAGGTACATGCTATAATAAAACAAAAATGTAAATAATAGTAATAAAAGTAAGATAAAAAAAGAGGGAGAAAGGGTTGGTGCCACAATTGATTCAAATGGATAGAAGCTTGAGTTCACTTAATTAAGATTTTGAGCTCGAAACCGCAATAAACCTTCAACTATTTCGACAGATTAATCCTTCACTCATTCGGGATAAAAAAGTTCACGTAGCTGTGTCCACAGTTAGCAGCTGCGGCAGCCAACACCACCATAAAATAAATACACACACATTTCTGCCATTCTCGATTTCCGAGCACAATTCTCTTTCTCCTGTAGCTACATCTAAAAATTCAAACTTCTTTTGAATCCTCATCTTCAAATCTCTCATTGCTCTTCTTCCTCTCTGAATTTTCTGTTTCCTTTTTCAATTTTATTCTCAGCGTTATAATTGACATGACTGCACTTTCATTCGCTCCATTTCTATTTTTCTGTCGCAGATCTTCGGACACCTCTGTGGTCGTCTTCTTCCTAGAGAGAGACAGATAGATGGAGAGATTATAGCTTCTTTCCGATTTTCCTTTTTACTGAATTCTGATTCTCTAATTTGCTGCACCTTGTTGTTCTTTGCCTGTGCTTTGGGCATCAAGTGCGGTACTTGGAGGTATTTCCGACTGTCTAAGAGTTGATTGTGTTTAGTTATTTAAGCAGTAGCAAGGGTAAAGCTGAGAGATTCAACAGTAATCATTGAGAGTAGACTAGCTTGTATAATTGTTTCTTTCAGCGAAAATCAGGGATTTGTTTTTTCTTTTTTTGATTTCCTTCCTCTTTTGCGTGGCAAAAGTTGCTGAATTCACCTTCTAGTGGGTGAAATTTTGGATGTTTTGGTGTGAACAAGGATAATAATTGAAAGAGGGTGACTATTTCTGTTGTTCCAAGTGGTTATTGGAGGGTGAAAATAGAATAGGGGAAAACAGATTGTTTTTGTCAGCTTGCGTATTGTTTATACATATAAGGCTGCTTAGCTTTCGTTGAGCTATTTTGGCTGTGTTAGCTTTGTTCGTAAGGTAAAGCGGTAGAAGTGTGTGTGTCAGCCATCTCAAAAACCCAAGAATCTTCTGCCTCAATCAACATCATCCATTTCTCCTTTTGAATCATCGCCATCATCATTGAAAAATAAATAAATTCAAGAAAATTAACCTCTGATTGGGAGAATCTTTATCAGCTCCCTAGTGGAACTTGTAAAAGCAGCTTCACGGGATCAGTGTTATTCAGGGTTCCCTTTGTTGGCAAGGAGGTGCTCTGATAGGGGTTACAGAGTTCTTAAAAGATTTGAGGAAGAATGGCTATGGTTGCTCATCACCACAGAGAGAGTAGCAGTGGGAGCATAAATAAACATCTTGATTCTGGAAAATATGTTCGGTACACGGCGGAACAGGTGGAAGCTTTGGAGAGGGTTTATGCGGAGTGCCCTAAGCCCAGCTCTTTGCGCAGGCAGCAGCTGATCCGAGAATACCCCATTCTTTCCAACATTGAGCCCAAACAGATCAAAGTCTGGTTTCAAAACCGCAGGTTAAGAACCAATATCTCTGGCGTTGGGAACAGTATTTTTATATTTAATTTACTTTGTTTTTCCTGACAACTGTTTCCTGGATTTCGAGTACCTTCCTGCTGTCTTGTTGTTTTGGTTCAGATTAGTTATATTGATTCATGTCCATCTTGTCAAACATTTCTGCATTTGGTAGTTTAAGGAATTGATAAAAGTTTGATTTTGAGGTGACTGTTTATAAGAATCTTGCAAACCTCTGTGAGGTGTTAGGTATTGGCACTGGAGATGGTTTTGGATCAACATTAAAGTTTTTCTCTCTTTTTTGTTCTTTTGATATTGCTGAAGGCTAAAAAACGTCTCCTCGTCTTGAAATGAGTGCAGATGTAGAGAGAAGCAACGTAAAGAATCCACCAGACTTCAGAGTGTAAACAGAAAATTGAGTGCTATGAACAAGCTATTGATGGAGGAGAATGATCGCCTCCAGAAGCAGGTGTCCCAGCTGGTGTGTGAGAATGGTTACATGAGGCAACAGCTGCATACTGTATGTAGTCAACTTCAATATATAGATTCTTTTGCTCTTTCTCAATTAGCTACCTGTCCGCTCACGATCACTGTTATTTGATCTATTGTCATCTACCTTTGCACGTCGACCGTCGTTCATTTTAGGACTTTCTTTCTTCAGTAAATGTTCAATTTTCTTCGAGTTAGGTATTTTGATGACAAGATTGCTTAGGCTGTTACGGGACTAATGGAATGTAGCAAATTTCAACTTTTCGGTCTCTATTGATTTTAAGTTCTTTTCCTTTTTGATTCTTGGTCTTGTGCTTTGCAATTGTTAAATTTCCATTGAAGTGAATTCTAACACATCATTATTATATTTGATAGAATATCTTATCTGTTTCCAAATCTTATATTGTGGAAATTCTGCCAGGCATCTGTGCCAGCCACTGATGCAAGTTGTGAGTCGGCAGTCACGACACCTCAGAATTCTCTCAGAGATGCTAGCAACCCTGCTGGGTACTAATTCTTTTCTTTTTTACACTTTTTTTTGTATTTCCACATACTTAGAATTGTTAGAGCATAATTATCTTGATTCTTCAATACATGTATTCCTTTTACAGCCTCCTCTCAATTGCAGAGGAGACCTTGGCAGAGTTCCTTTCAAAGGCTACAGGAACTGCTGTTGATTGGGTCCAGATGCCTGGGATGAAGGTCAACTCCTTTAAAATGCAGTTCTTGTGCTGCTTCTTTAATTCTTTTCCTGTTTCAGTAAATTAGACCGTCCTTCCAATTCTATAACTGAAAAACTTCAAATTTTCTTTCAGCCTGGTCCGGATTCGGTTGGAATTTTTGCTATTTCACAAAGTTGTAATGGAGTGGCAGCTCGAGCGTGTGGTCTTGTTAGTTTAGAACCTACAAAGGTAAATGCAAAGCAACTGATCTCAATTGTGGCCTACATGGACCTTTGACTACTAATTGATCATGTTGCAAACGTTTGCTGCTTCTTTTATTTTTACAGATTGCTGAGATCCTTAAAGATCGTCCATCTTGGTTCCGAGATTGTCGGAGCCTTGAGGTTTTCACAATGTTTCCTGCTGGAAATGGAGGAACCATCGAATTGTTATATACACAGGTTGATGGTGTGATATGATATTATTGTGGTGCTCCATAATCAGGTTCCTGTTACAATGACCGAGATTGAATAAACTATTATTGATTTCAGACGTATGCTCCAACTACTCTGGCTCCTGCTCGTGACTTTTGGACTCTAAGATACACGACAACCTTGGAGAATGGCAGTCTTGTGGTATGCTTATCTTTTAACTCACCTTCTTGTTGTATATATTGGCGATGATTTCCAATTTTCTTGAAATTATTTCCAGCTAAATATATTTGTATTTACTCCCCTTTGTCCTGCAATTTTTATCTTGCTAATGATGAAAATTCTCCTAATATTTTCATGAAAACCATTTATGTAAATTCTAATTTCTACTCTCCGTCTCATGAAGGTATGTGAGAGATCACTTTCTGGTACTGGGGCTGGCCCGAGTGCAGCTTCGGCATCACAGTTTGTTAGAGCTGAAATGCTTCCATCTGGATATCTGATTCGACCGTGTGAAGGTGGAGGGTCAATTATTCACATTGTGGATCACCTTAATCTCCAGGTATTTTTTGTTGCTCTATTGTAATGAGCTTCACAACATCATTTAGATGGCTATAACATGATTAATAATTCACTGCATTGTTCCAGGCTTGGAATGTGCCAGAGGTGTTGCGATCGCTATATGAATCATCAAAGGTTGTGGCACAGAAAATCACGATTGCGGTGAGTTACACATAAAAGTTTCATGTGCCCTTGCTGTAGCTTTCAGATTGGATTGCTTATGGAGTTGTCATGTAATTCTGTGCCCAATAAATAAATTAATACAAACAATTTTAGCTTTATTAGGCCACCTTGGAATTTTTCACACTTTTCTCATTCCTGTTTATGGTCTACCCCCCGCCCCTTGGTTGTTTGTTATGGATAAATTAAATGATGACATAGTTTAAATTTTAGTGAACTTTGTAAATTGTTCGTGGTTGTATGTTATTATCCAAGTTTTTTAATAATCTTTCCTAATTTGATTAAATTTTGTTGATAATAAGGAGGTGTTTGTAATTTTGAAACAGTGGGGAAGTTGGTGTAAGACATTAGTACAAGGGATGCTGGTGTTATTAACCCAACATCTTTTCCTCACTTTGAACATTACTTGTCCAGGCACTAAGATATATCAGGCAAATAGCCCAAGAGACAAGTGGCGAAGTGGTATACGGGCTTGGCAGGCAACCAGCTGTACTGCGCACTTTCAGCCAAAGGTTAAGCAGGTAATTCTTTCTACTTTTCTTACTAAATTCTTCTATGTACTAGATACGGTAATGCAATTGTACCTGTCTCGTAAAAGAATTACGAATCTTGTATAAATTGTTAATAATTTTGTTTTTTCTTCTATTCAGAGGCTTTAATGATGCTATTAATGGTTTTACTGATGATGGATGGACATTGTTGAGCTGTGATGGTGCTGAAGATGTAGTAGTTGCTGTTAGTTCAGCAAAGAACCTGACTACTTGTTCTAATGCTCCTTCTTTGCTTGGCGGCGTTCTGTGTGCAAAAGCATCTATGCTACTTCAGGTGCTCATAATTAATTATCTAATGGAAGCTACTGCTTTTTTACTGGCAACCTTTTGAATTCTCTCAGTTTCTAGGAAGTTCTTCCCTCATACTTTCTTCTTTTCTATTATTAACAGAATGTCCCCCCAGCAGTGCTGGTTCGCTTCTTAAGGGAGCATCGATCGGAGTGGGCGGATTTTAATGTTGATGCTTATGCTGCTGCATCTTTGAAAGCAGGTACATATGCATATCCTGGAATGAGGCCTACAAGATTCACTGGAAGCCAAATAATCATGCCATTAGGTCACACAATAGAACATGAAGAGGTATGTGCTTCCCTTTTGTGGCAATTCTGTGTCAAATTGACTCCAAAAGATACTTCAGGTGATGCAATGGGAAAACCTAGCCTGTACTCAGAACACATTTTTTGAATTGGATGTGAGAAGATTTTGATGTAATTGTTTATGTCAAACTTGAAATGTTCCAAGGCATAGTTTCTAATAATGTTGGATCATATCAAACATTATGGATGTTCGTAACTTTGTAATATATCTATCATTCCAGATGCTTGAAATTATTCGTTTGGAAGGACACTCATTTAGTCATGAGGATGCTTTTGCTTCCAGGGACATTCATCTTCTACAGGTACTGTATTTGGTATCTTGCTGTTTTATATTAGAAACTCTTTTACATGAGACAAGCGTCTAATTTGCATCTTTAACTGCAGATGTGTAGTGGAGTTGATGAGAATGCAGTTGGGGCCCGCTCCGAGCTTATTTTTGCACCTATTGACGAGATGTTTCCAGATGATGCTCCTCTTTTGCCTTCGGGTTTTCGCATAATTCCACTTGACTCAAAACCAGTTGAGATACTTTTACTTAAAAGCATGTTTTTAGAGAGAAAAAGTAAAGGAAAGGGTTTATTATGTGTGTTTGGGTGGGGCCGGGGTAGCCATGATGGGTTATTTTATTTTCACCCATGATAACTACTAGCTATAAATATGGATTTATAATCGTATAGAAGTAGAAATGAATATTGGCTAATAATCTCTATCCTTCTCCGGTGTCAACAGGGTGACTCACAGGATTTGATGACTTCACATAAAACACTAGATTTGACATCAAGTCTTGAAGTTGGTCCAGCAACGAGCCATGCTACAGAAAATACTGGTTCATCTTATAACGCGCGATCAGTATTGACTATTGCTTTTCAATTTCCATTGGAGAGCAATTTGCAGGAGAATGTTGCTACAATGGCACGCCAATATGTACGTAGTGTGATTTCCTCAGTGCAGAGGGTCGCCACAGCAATTTCTCCTTCAGGAGTGGGGCCTACAGTGGGCCCAAAGCTGTCTGCTGCCTCGCCTGAAGCTCTAACACTTGCACATTGGATCTGCCAGAGTTATAGGTACTAGCGATTATTTCTTCTCTCTCTCTCGCGTGAGTTTGCATTTTGAGAATTCGTTTCTGTCGTTTGCAGCTACCATTTGGGGACTGAGTTGCTAAGAGCTGATTCCATGGGTAGTGAATCGATATTAAAAACTCTTTGGCTTCACCAAGATGCCATCTTATGCTGCTCCTTGAAGGTATAATCCTCGAAATGGCTTTTATGTGCATGGATATTCGAATTCAGGGACAGTGGAATTTTTTTTTATTTTAATATCCAAATTTGTAGAATTTGTAATTCTGCTGCCCCCATTGGCCCAAATCCCACCTCTGTCCATGTTCGAATTGTTGCTCAATTCATCAACATGTTTCATTAAAGTGTGTTGCCTTTGTTACTTTTGGCATGGCAGGCTCTGCCTGTTTTCATATTTGCGAATCAGGGTGGGTTGGACATGCTGGAGACTACTCTAGTCGCTCTACAAGATATCACCATAGATAAGATATTCGATGATGCTGGGCGCAAGGCATTGTTTTCAGAATTTGCTAAGATCATGCAACAGGTGATTTAACTTTTACGCACTGCTCTTATGTAAATGTAGAGCTAAATGGGATTATGATAAAAAAACATTGTTGATATAATTCAATAATTATTTCGTTTTCTCAGGGATTTGCTTACTTGCCTGGTGGTATCTGCATGTCAACGATGGGGCGTCATGTATCATACGAACAAGCCATTGTCTGGAAAGTATTTGCTGCAGATGAAACCACCGTGCACTGCCTAGCTTTCTCGTTTGTCAATTGGTCCTTCGTTTGATGCTCCGAATTGATCCATGGAGTTCCCTCTTCAGGAAAAATGGTGTGCAAGGGCCGATATCCAGACGAAGGATATAGAATATAAAGGAGGAATCAAAGAGTTTTGTTATGTTTGGTGTTTATCATAGTTTACATTTTTTGTTAATTTAATTTATATTTGTTTGTGTTCTTGAAATTTTGATCCTCCAATGTAAATACTTGTGCTTTAGTCTTCTTGATTTATGAAGAAATTCTTGATATGATCTTCTGCTTTAGTCTTCTTGATCTGAATTACATCTTTGTGTTTAAGTTGAGAACCCACTTTGGTGGAGGGGCAGATGCAAACGAGCTGAACCGGCTCGTGAGCCTGGTGAGCAAGCTCAAGCCAATTCCAAATTCAAGCCACTTTGAGTCTGGCTCGTGAGCTAGGATATTTAATTAAAAAATAATATTTTAAAAATAATATATTGTATATTTATTATATATACGTATATATATTCAATTAATATATATTATTATATATAGAAAAATATTAAATTATTGAAAAAACTAATTTTTAATTTAAAATAATTTGATTTTGTTTTAGATCGAGCCGAGCTAGCCTCGAGAGTCGAGTTCGAGCCCTCAACTGGGGTAGAGCTAGGTTCGGCTCGACTCGACTGGTTTGCAGGCAGGTCAACTGGGGTTTGGTGTAATTTAAGTATGACTGCAATGCAAGGAATGTTTACACCAGCAAAATAACTACTCAAGCCTCAAGGAATGTATGAAAATTAACTACTCAAGGAATGTATTGCTTGCCGGCTGCCGCTATACTTAAATTACATCTACTCATTAAATGGATGTACCATATAAAGGCACCATGGTTGGTTTGCCTTTTCTATTTCATTTCTTTCCGTGCACAACTGATTAATTTTTTATCCTTTTATTTTAAACTTAACATTGTGTGTTTTAAACTACTTGGATCTAACCTCATTAATTTTTTTTGAATCTTTAGTAGGGACATTCGCCTTATACTCACTATTGTGTAGACGGATTAACATAGGACTGGAACCCAATCAAAATCAAGATGAATTAAATTTACAAAATAATCAGTCGCAAACTTCCAAACTTGCATCCAAGCGGCAGGGTAGCCATATAACCCTTCCGTGTTAAAAGCCATATATCCCACGTATATCATAGCCTACTTCCAAAGGAATAAAGCCGACGCATGGGTCTCGCTGGGTGGTAGCATGTGTTTTTGTCACTTTTGGATTCAGGACAACCACAAAGATCGCCAATGTTTATGGTAAAATTTTTTTTTTGTTTTTGTACAAGCTTATGGTAATAAAAAAATTATGATATTAATTATCAATTATAATTTTTGGGAGTTGGATCTTCTATTTTAGTTTTCCTATACACAAATTTGCGGTGATGTTCGTATTTATAATCCTAATTATGATTATTGTGTGGAGAATACATAAATTCTTCATAATAGCATACATTTTTATCATTGTTCTACCTGAACTCATATATCTGAGTTCGACTCTTTACAAGTTGGATGAGGGATAATGTTTGTATACCACACCAGAACCAGAAGAAACCGCTCACCAAAATCACAAAGCAATGTGACTAGTGGCTATTAGCAATGGGCCAAATGAAGTTCACCTGCATACCAAGTTCACGTGTATAGCTAGAATTATTAGAATTATTCTTGTAATTCAGTTAGATATAAATATATGATACTTTTGATATGATTAAGAAGATGTTCAATCCCTGATAATTCAAGAAAGTGAATACCTTTTGTTAGTAGTGCGCACATGCATACTGCTGCATGCATACACATATTATATGCTTTTATTACAAATTTCGGTAATTATTTAATTTCTTCCCTAAAAGTGATAAGTATACATTTATAATTTGTAAGAGTAGAATCTTGCCGCCCAAACTAAATTTTGTGACTCTATTCGCAATGGCTCCTTTCTAATTGGACATTGCAGAGACTATTAACAAAAGTAAAATAAATTGCGTTTGATTGAACCAACGGTTAAAGATATTTCAAGCCTCAACTTGACAGTATCTATTCTTTTATTCTGTTACTAGCTAGTTAACTTCACAATTTGCCTCAACATTATATTGGAGGAAATTAAAACAGATTTTTGTTTGATTTGCGTAGTTTATGAAAAACATTGACTTAAATTCTTACTCCTAAAAATTTATATATTTAATTCGTAATTTACTAATTATACTAAAAATGATTATAGAACATATATTAATATAAAAATTAATTTTTATATACTTAAATAATAATATTTTTTTAATTACACCCATAACAAGTATGTCAAAATTATCTAACAGAAGTTGATCCAAGTGCTTAATCAATTCGTTTTCAACGACGAGGTCCCTAATTCATCAGGTCAATATCCCCCAAAAATTGTCCCTGAAATTTCCTCCTGAATGGCTCCGATCGCAGTCGGCGACATAGTCCCTGATGGTAAATTGGCGTTCGTGAACGAAGAGGAAGAATTAGAGACCGTATCAATTTACTCCCTTATCTCCGGTAAGAAGGCCCTCCTCATAGGCGTTCCAGGTGCCTTCATGCCCGATTGCAGTTTATCGAACATCGATCTACCTTTTCGTTTCTCAATTTTTATCGACTTATGATTCATTTTGTTAATTTATTTTGTGTAAAGTTGGTGGTTCAAACCTGAAGAGATTCAGCGGGCATTTCATTCGAGGTCGTACCAACAGACATTATTTATCAGCGTCAATGATCCATATGTGATGTTGATACGGATCCCAAATATAATAAATGTTTGGGCTTCCTTTGGGTTATTTTAGTCAGGCCCAACACACTTGTGG
>JBBMKE010000001.1:4005299-4033448 GCA_037834125.1 Lippia alba | reverse complement strand
TTGACAGCTTCGAAGCCTAGTATCGCTGCTAGTGGAGTTGTTGCGATATAAGAAGATACTACATTTTGTCGTATCAGTTGGCGCCGTCTGTGGGAACTAGTTTGTTCCTTTGTGAGGCTCCGAAGTCAAGTTAAGAGATATGGCGGACGATGATCTGGGACATGAAGATGGAGGTGACCGAAGGCAATCGCCTACGATGTCCGACGAGATCAGTACATGGGTGTCGGATGAGCTAGCTTTGGCGACGGATGGATCATCTGGTAATCAAGTGACCCCGGAGTTATTGAAGAAGATGATGTCTGCACTTGGAAAGAGGGTGATGCAGCATGTCACCCCTCAGAAGAAGGAAGGTAAAGCAAGATCGGAAGATGCGGGCAAGGGGAAGGGAAAATCTCCAGTTAGAAACGTCAATTTATTTCAGGATCCTCGTACTGAACTCCCTTTCGATGCTCTGCAAGATGAAGAACAAATATTAGCGTTGGAAGAACAAATTCGTTTGTTGAAGCGGAAGAAGAATGGAATCGAGCAGAGAGTCGTTGATCCGATTGTGTTACGAAGCGGCTCAGCGTTTCATCATACGATATTGGAAGAAACATTTCCCCCAGGGTTCAAGATACCAGATTTGCCGAAGTACGATGGGTCAACTGACCCTAACGATCACATTGTGGCATTTGGCAACATTATGCAACTGCATGGACAGTCCGAAGCTATCAACAGTCGTATCTTTATTACGACGTTAACTGGAAGGGCGCAAGAATGGTTCACGAACCTCCCAGCGGGAACGATTGTGTCTTTTGACCAACTTTGCAGGAAGTTCAAATTTCAGTACGCTAGTAAAGCCAAGTCGCAACGCTCTGCTACTTACCTCTTTCAGATCAAGCAAGGGGAAAACGAAAGCCTCCGTAATTTCATTACCAGGTTCAATGACGAGGCACAAGAGGTGCCAGATCTTCGTATTGACATCTTAAGTAGTATCCTCATACAAGGATTAAAAAGGGGGTCACTTAGTAGAGCGCTGGCAAGAAAGACACCCCAATCAATGGCGCAACTTATGGAGATTACAGAAGAATACATTGCGGAAGAGGAAATTGATGCCATGAAGCGGGGGTGGGACTCACAGTCTCAAGGAAGACACAAACCCAGAGAGAGGCACGAAGAGAGTAGAGACATGCGACGAAATGAAGGTGATCCAGCAGAAACAGGGCGAAGAGGGAGATACACCAATTATGCGCCCCTAAAGATGTCGAGAGCAGATGCCTTAATGACGATCGATGCAAATGTCTTGCAATGGCCAGGCCGTACGAGGCCCTCACCCAGCCAAGTAACTCAGGAAAATACTGCCATTTCCACAGGGAGAGAGGCCATGATACTGAAGACTGTTGGAACTTGATGGATGAGATAGAGAGGCTCATAAGGCAGGGATACTTAAGTAATCTAGTGCGCGACGATGCGCGACTAAGAAGCCCGAGGCGTGAGCATCACCCTGGCGGGCAGAGGGCTTACCGTGATTTGCGATATCAAAACGAGGCTCCTCGAAATGATCGTCGGCGTTCGAGGTCTCTTGATCGCCGGTTGGGTGGCCGAGTCGAACCAAGGATCGTACATGAGCCTCGAAGTGACGAAGTGGCTGTTGAAGATCCCGAAAGAGAAGATGCCCCACAACCAAGAAGGGTGATCCACACTATCGCAGGAGGACCGACCACGGGCGATAGCGGAAATGCCCGAAAGCGATACGTCCGCGTGTCTGGTATGACCCGGTATGTCTAAGGAAGGGATGTTATGCTCACGGCTCCGAGCCCGAGGATCTACTTCGATGATTCTGACCTGGAACACGTTCAGTTTCCTCATGATGATCCTGTAGTAATCACCATGGACATCGGCTCATGCATCGTGGAAAGAGTGCTCGTAGATAATGGTGCTTCGTCCGATATCATTATTGCAGAATGTCTTCGAGCTATGGAATTGGATCTAACCCTGTTATCACCACTCACAACCCCGTTGAGAGGCTTTGGAGGTTCAGAAGTAACTCCTTTAGGTATGATAAATTTAACTACCACCATGGGTAAGGAGCCGCTTCGTAAGCAAGTGATGGTCAAGTACGTGGTGGTGGATCTACCATTGGCATACAATGTGATTTTGGGAAGACCTGGGTTAAACGCATTTAGAGCCGTGGTCTCTACCCTGCATCTTAAACTAAAGTTTCCTACAAAGCACGGAGTTGGGGAAGTAAGAGGTGATCAGAAGACAACACGAGAATGCTATACGGTACAAATAGATGCGCGGCGATCGAAGCCCGAATCGAAGAAAGTCGAGAGGTTGTGCTCCAATAGCAAAACAAAACCAGATGAACCGCCTCTTAAGTTCGAAGGTCGAATAATGCCATCTGAGCATAAGGAAACACAACTGAAGGAGGGAGATCCGAAAAAAACAACTCGGATAGGAGCAGATATGGCGAAAGACACCGAGGTTAACTTAATCAGTTTGTTGGAGCAATATGCAGACCTATTTGCGTGGTCATCATCTGATTTTGAAGGCATAGATCCATCAGTGGTAGTGCATCATTTGAACATAGATCCTGAAGTGAGACCTGTAAGGTAGAAGAAGCGAACGCATTGTGCGGAAAGGGAGCGAATTATCGAGCAAGAGGTTGCTAACCTACTCGAAGCTGGTTATGTGGTTGAAGTGCAGTATACCGATTGGCTCTCGAACGTGGTCATCGTACCCAAGTCAGCCGGAAAATGGCGCATGTGTGCAGATTATACAAGCCTCAACAAGGCTTGTCCCAAAGATTCTTACCCATTGCCTCGTATTGATACATTGGTGGACTCTACATCAGGCTGCGCCCTCTTAAGTATGATGGATGCATATCAGGGATATCATCAGATTTTCATGGCTAAAGAGGATAGTATCCATACTTCATTTGTAGTGACGGGGGGAGTGTATTGCTACAAGGTGATGCCCTTCGGATTGAAGAACGCAGGAGTCACGTATCAGCGTCTTGTTAATACAATGTTCAGGAACCAAATTGGAAAAACTATGGAAGTTTACGTTGATGATATGCTGGTCAAGAGCATCGTGGAGGAAGATCATGTGAGGCATCTTAAAGAAGCCTTTGATATTATGAGGAAGTACAGGATGAAGTTAAACCCCACGAAGTGTACCTTTGGAGTTAGAGGCGGAAAGTTCTTGGGATATATGGTCACCGAAAGAGGAATTGAAGCCAATCCCGAGAAAATCAAAGCTATCATAGACATGGAATCTCCGAAAACACCACACGATGTCCAAGTGTTGGCAGGAAGGATGGCTTCTTTGTCAAGGTTCATTTCGATGTCTGCAGATAAGGGTTTGCCCTTCTTTAAAGTGCTGAAAAATGTTAAGAATTTCAAGTGGGACGATGATTGTGAGCGAGCTTTTGCGGATCTTAAAACATACCTTTCCAATCCTCCCCTTCTGGTGAAGCCCATGGATGGAGAAGTTCTTTGTGTGTATCTGGCGGTTTCGGCACATGCGGTAAGTGCCGTGCTAACGAAGATAGTGGAAAACGAGCATAGGCCAGTATATTACGTAAGCAAGATGCTGCAGGGAGCCGAGAAGAGGTATATGAACATTGAGAAAGTGGCGTTAGCATTGGTCACAGCAGCAAGGAAGTTGAAGCCTTATTTTCAAGCTCACCCGATCGTGGTGATGACTAACGACCCTTTGAGGCAAACATTGTCGAAGCCAGAAGCCTCTGGAAGAATGGTTAAGTGGGCAGTTGAATTGGGGGAGTACGACATCGAATATCAAGCAAGGAACGCGATTAAAGCGCAGGCAGTAGCGGACTTCGTGGTTGAAATGACACGCGATCCTGAGTTAGAAGTGCAGTTGTGGACTTTGCACGTAGATGGTTCATCCACTGCTACAGGGGGAGGAGCCGGAATAACAATAGGAGGTCCGGGTGATATAGAGATAGACGTAGCCATTAAGTTAAATTTTCCGGTTACCAACAATGATGCAGAATACGAAGCTATATTATATGGTTTAGATCTAGCGTACGAGGCGGGCGCAAGAAGGCTTGTTGCCTACACTGACTCTCAGTTGGTTGCTAACCAATTCGAGGGAACATACGAGGCCAAGGAGGAAGATATGGTTAAGTATTTGGAGCAACTGAAAGTTCAAAGCCGAAATTTTGCTAGTTTCGAATTGAAGCAGATCCCTCGAGACGAAAATCGAAGGGCAGATACTCTAGCAAAATTTGCTAGTTCCATGGTGGGGGTCAAAACCAGGAAGGTGACATTCTTCGAAGCAGTGGAGCCTCGGACCAAGCAAACACAATCTTTGTCAGCAGAAGTAATTTGCATCATGGATGTAGTAGAGGCTGAACCGAGTTGGAAAGATGAGTTGGTGAAGTTCTTAACTACCAATGAGCTTCCAACTGGCACAGAAGAAGCAAGAAGGCTAAAATTACGGGCAGCAAGATATGTTATGGTAGAAGGGGAGCTATATAAGCGATCCTATTATGGGCCCCTCTTGCGATGCTTATCACCAAATCAAGCGGAGTACGTTCTGAAAGAAGTCCATCAAGGAAGCTGTGGAAACCATTCAGCTGGAAGATCCCTAGCGTAGAAGGTCGTTCGCCAAGGTTATTTTTGGCCCACTCTAGCAAAGGACGCGATGGATTTTGCGAAGAAGTGTAAGGAGTGCCAGATGTTCTCAAATATTGTGCATACCCCAGCTGTAGAGCAAATCCCTTTGGAAGTATCTTATCCATTTGATCGCTGGGGGATTGATATATTGGGGCCTCTACCCCAAACTTCGAAACAAAAGAAGTTTATTTTGGTGGCAGTAGAATATTTTTCGAAGTGGGTTGAAGCAGAGTCGGTAGGGAAGATTTCAGAACAAACAATTATGGATTTTATCTGGAAGAATATTATATGCCGTTTCGGGGTGCCTAGAGTGTTGGTGTCTGACAACGGCACTCAATTTTCAGGAAAGAAAATAATAAGCTGGTGTCAGGAGCTTAAGATACAACAAAATTTCACTTCGGTGGGACACCCTCAGTCTAACGGTCAAACAGAGGTTACCAATAGGACATTGTTAAACCATTTGAAGACGCGTTTGGCGTACTTGAAGAACGCTGCAATGGCTTTCGGAACTGACTGGGTTGATGAGTTGCCAGGGGTTTTGTGGGCATATCGTTCGACACCTCGCACTTCCACGGGGGAGTCGCCTTTTAGTCTCGTGTATGGCGCGGAAGCTGTAATCCCAGCCGAAATTGGCATGATGAGCTTTAGGGTGAAGCACTACGATCCCTTCAAGAATGAAGAGATGCGGCGACTGGAGTTAGATATGGCTATGGAGGTAAGAGATCGAGCCCATGCGAATATCTTAAAATGCCAGAATGAAATGAAAAGAAGGTTCAATAAGAAGGTGAAGCTTCGTGGATTTCAGGTGGGTGACCTCGTTTTAAAGAAAGTAGAGGTATCCAAACACGTGGGAAAATTAGATCCAAATTGGGAAGGCCCATTTAAAATTATGAAGGTGGCAAAGGGCGGAGCGTACAAGTTGCAGGATTTGGGTGGTAAGGTTCTACCAAGAACATGGAATGTGCAAAACTTGAGAAAATTTTACGCGTGAAGAAGTCCGAGGCACTGAGATTCCCGGTAGAAGATAGTATATTTCTTTACCCTTTCTGTTAAATTGAAGTTTTTTCAATCAAGGTCATCAGACCAGGAGTATTACTAAATGGTTGATGTATTGAATGATGCCCGTGATGAATGGTGTGTATGTACGATGTTAAGGGAAGAAGCCATGTTTGAATGATGAATTAAGCAAAAGTTTTTGAAGAAGTGGAAGAGTGTTTCAAGCCACATGACTAAGGTTCATTACTAAGGTCATTATTGATTAGAAGACTAAGGTTAAATAACCAAGGTCGAATAATATTAAAAAGACTAAGGTTCAATAACTAAGGTCAAATAATGTCAAGAAGCCTAAGGTTGAGATAACCGAGATTCTTGTAAATAGAAATAACATAAAAGCAAAACATTTTAAAGAGGATAAACTATATATATAATATATAGGCGAGAGAAAAGATGCAGCGACATCAGCATTAATAAAAAGGTAACCATCATACATCAAAAGGCTGCAAATAAACGTTTGGTCAAAAAGATAACAGTAAGTTCTGCAAAAAAAAAAAAAAAAAAATCACAAAGAGCCAACAACATCAGTCGATGTCACAAGAGCATTGGGAGCGTCGTCGGGGGTTGGATCAGCATTAGAGGAAGCCTTAAGAAGTTCTTGTATCACATCGTCAAATTCATCTATGAAGCACTCTATCTCGTCATCTCCAATATCTTCAAGGGTCGATGATTTCGAAGCATCAACCTGGTCGCGATCGAAGCCGGGAACCAAAGCGTTGAGATGTGATAACTGATCCAAGCAACGATCAAAGTATATAACAGCCTCTTCAGAAATCTTACGATCAGCATACTCTTTGAAACTGTTGGACATACAAAATTCCCGAACCACATCCTTACGAAGTTGGGGCAAGTTTTCGTTGAATTTCTTCTCGGTCTGAGCCACGCCATCATTAAATGACTGTTCTACTAATCCTTGTGCTTCCATCTTCAAGTTCTCATGAGTCTGCAATAACTCTTCATATTGCTGGGATAGCAACTCATATTTCTTCTCAACGGCGTCAAGAGCATCGGAGTGGGTTTTCGAAAGTTTTTGAAATTCTTTTAAAATAACCTTCAGGTTCTTACCCAACACATCGTACATTTCAGTCGCCTCATCTTGACACACGGACAGTTTGTCTTCAGGAATGGGTGCACGATTCAGCCAGCGAAGTGCACAGCGAGCCGTCTCATCGGCTACAGCTCGTTGGTTCCGCCAATATAAGTTTTGCAGGTAAGAAGCCCGAAACGCTGTCCCGATCTGCAATAATTCGCACAAATAAAAAACAAATAAGATAGGTGGGGGAACCAGTTAATTCGAAACATGGAAAGGGGTGACAAGAATGGAACCTGGGCAAAACCATTGGCAAAAGTATCAGCTAGAGCACAAGGATCCCGTTCGATATACCTTACTAGATCCTTATCTAAGACGCTATTATTAAGGATCTCAAGAGGGATATTGGGAGTGCTAATGGTGCTATCGCGCATAACTTGCCATGGTGGAATCAGCTTCTTAGATTCTTCAAAAGAAGGAATAGGCTTCCTAGTGACTGTGGGATGACTCAGACGGTGTTCAGCTTCCAAGGTCAACATGTGGACAAGCATCTCACTAGAAACAGGACCGTTAAGAATTCGTTGATATGCCTCATGTGTGGAAGGAAGTGTGATACAAGGGGAAGCGTTCCCAGAACCATCCAAATCTATAAATGTAGCAGGTTGAGGTGCAGAAAGAGGTATAGCGGCGCGGGGAGTGGAAGATCCACTACGAGGTTTTGAAGGCGTCATTGAACGATTCTGTGAAGGGACTTCTTCAGCTTGGTTTGATGATGTTCCCATAGGATTTATTGGAGGAACGATTGTGAGAGGAGAGGCATCAAGAGGCGTGATTGAACCTTCAAGAGAAGTCCCAGAGCTGTTCTGGGCATGTTCAGACTCAAGGGGTTTTGGAGCACACTCAGGAGCTTGATGAACCTTCTTTCGCGCTTTGATATAACCTTTCACAGAAGAGCGTTTCCGAGTGAGAGGTGCTGATGGTTGGACCGGTGGGTCGCCTATCTGGTCGTCTAGCTGTTTCTGCTGTTTCCCTAATCTCCCCTCAGCGATGATCCCTTCTTTGTCTAATTCAGCAGTTTCAACAAGGGTGCCTAGAAGCAACACAAAAAGGCGAGTCAGAAAGCCAGAAAGACAAGTGAATGTTTACAACAGACAATTAAAGATGTAGAAATAAATAAGATTTACCGAGAGTCAGCAAGCCAAGGTTGAAGTGAGAAGCACATAAATTCATTAACTGAAGACTGCTAGAATTTATCAAACGGTCACTGTCGTAGTATTTTGTTAATAGGCTAGATAAGAAGCCTTTAGGCCAAGTAGCAGTAATATTGGCGGGGTTGGTAGCTTGTAGGTTCCAATTAGAGGGGGTTTTCCAAGGATGTTCCGGAGAATTCACAAAGAAGTACTGAGGTTTCCAGATACCATATGAGTTTTTTACATTATGAAGATATTTACGGTCCGTGCGAGGTCGAAGGTAATAAAAACCTGCTTCATTCCGAGATGAGGGCTCAAGCTCGTATAAAGTGAATAAGTTTCCTAGAGAGGCTTCCTGACCAAAATGGCGCATCAATATCATGAAACCTGCCAGGTGACGATGACAGTTGGGGCTGAGTTGTGTAAGGCATAGGTTGAGGCTAGTTAGAAGTTCCTCTAAGAAAGGCGCTAAGGGTAATCTAAGTCCAGCCTTGAAGGCAGCGGTGTGGACCGTTTGAAAACCAGGAGGGGGAAGGTGCATACGATCCTCTTGATCTGGAACGATGATTGTGTAAGATTTGGGAATAAAGTATATACTCCGAAGGTCATCAGCTTTCCTTTGGGTGGATTTGGCCTTTATAGTCTTATATTCGAAAAGCTCAGAAGTTTTAGCGGTTGGTGCACGAGCCCTTCCCTGGATATTAGAAACGGAAGGATCGGAAGGTTCAGGTTCTAGAGGTATAGAATC
Source organism: Lippia alba (assembly GCA_037834125.1). Lineage (NCBI taxonomy): Eukaryota > Viridiplantae > Streptophyta > Magnoliopsida > Lamiales > Verbenaceae > Lippia > Lippia alba. The sequence goes on along the minus strand of JBBMKE010000001.1, from coordinate 4,024,802 downwards.
AGCTTCCGCTGCGGAGGCCTCCTCGTCGTTGATATCAGCGTCTGAGGCATCAGACAAGTCAACGATTAGGGGCATAGATCTAGGAAAAATTACAAGGGGAGCGCTTTGAGGAGGCGAAAACAACACTGTTTTAGGCCGAGAGCTGGGTGACACAGATTGAGGAAAGTATGGGAGTTAAGAGATGGAAGTTACCTGGTTGAGAGGACGGAGGAACAGGAGCGGCGCGACCATCCATCTTGACGGATAGCGGAAGGAATTTTGGTATTGGTGGCAGTGAGCAAGACTAAAAGGAGGAATGAAATTAAAACGGAAAACAGTCAAATGAGGAATGAGGAAGAAGAAAGGTCTTCCGGCATAGTAAGGGTTTCTGATTGGATTAAAAACTGATTCACATTCTCGGAAGTCGGGAAGTAATGATGGTTTTGGAAGCTATAATCGCTATTTGGAATTGGGAATAAGGCATTTAGCCGCCTATTTTTCATCGGATAGGGCGCTTCTCTGATATGAAATAGTAATTTGAAGTATTTGGGAATTATGAAATTATTACTGACATAAAGCCCATTTGCCTTTAAATAAGTAATAATGGGGGACTGTTGATACGGATCCCAAATATAATAAATGTTTGGGCTTCCTTTGGGTTATTTTAGTCAGGCCCAACACACTTGTGGTGGATTATGCTACATTATTTGCCCTGAGCCCGTGATTGTTTAGGGCAAATCTGCAAGAGTAATCTTGGATCGCGACAAGTGTACGCTCAGGAGGAGGTCACTGTTCACTATAAATAGTAACTCGTTTGTGAAGGTAAAGGACTTTTTGGAATTTCAATCTCTAAATAGTAATATTCGATTTCCGTGCCCTGACTTAATTCAGTGGAGGGTCTACGCCGGAAACAATTCCGGCGGGTCCTTCTCACGAAGTGTTTCCCATTTTTCTTGACAGCTTCGAAGCCTAGTATCGCTGCTAGTGGAGTTGTTGCGATATAAGAAGATACTACATTTTGTCGTATCAGATGTGGTTCTGGGAAAGGATCCCTGCTTTCCCCAAAAATGTTTCACATGTCAAGTTTTTGGCTGATTACAAGGCAGCTTATGTTACATCACTTGGCCTTCACCTCGATTCGCATCTCGAGGATTTGGTGTTCGCTCCAGGTCGTTTTACATGATTCTTGACGACGGAAAGGTTGTTCGTTATAAAGACACCGAAAGAATTTGCACTCCACCTTTATCATTCATCGAGAGACCATTAACACCAAACATATCGAGTTGGGCTCCAATTGCAGTGGGCGATATCATCCCTGATGGTACACTGACCTTCGCCAACCAACGGAATCAAATTGAGCCTGCGTCTATGCACTCCATTATAACCGGCAAGAAGGTCATCGTCTTGGGCGTTCGTGGCGCCTTCTTGCCCACTAGCAAGCATTTCCTCCGCTCTTTCATTCAGAAGGCTGATGAGTTTAAGTTGATGGGCGTCCAAGAGATCTTATGTATCAGTGTGAATAATGCATTTGTGATGAAGGGGTGGAAATGGAGATTTTTCAAAAGCGACAAACACATCAACTTTTTGGCGGATTCCACTGCCGCATGTGTTACATCACTTGGATTTAAAACTCACGAATATAATGTATATGGCATTCGGTCGAGGAGGTTTGCCATGTTGCTCGAGGACCGTAGGGCTAAGTTAGTTGAAGTTGTGGCTGATGTCACCGGTAATGATACGCCTGTGGCTGAAAATATGTTTGCGGCCATGGTTGGAGCTGGATTAAGAGATGTGGAGATATAGCTGAAGGATCTTATTAAATATTAATAAAATACATTTTAGTGATGAGTAATTTTGGAAACTGTAGAATGTTTAATGTGTATTTGAAGAGATTTGAACTCTGATGTAGAATGTCTATGCAACAATTTGGAGAATGTGTTGGGATGTGAAATGTTGTTTGAGTTTATAAGCCTAAACTATTTGTCAGCGTTAATCTAGTTTTGTTGTCAGGTTTTTCTATTACTTGATGTTTTGTATGATTTCTATTACTCGGTGGGAAAAAAAAATAAAAATAAATTAAGGTGACTCTAATTGGTTATTAGAGGTTCTAAACATCATAGGACTTTAATGAGTCCAGAGATATGACTCTAAACATAGTGGCAGGTAAAACATGGTAACTAACTGGATAATATCAAATTTAGGAAAAATCAAGAAACAAGATCACAATGTATAAGAAACTAATATTAATAAGGACTTGATTCATTCGAAAGTCATCCTTCATAGTTCATTCACGATAAAAAAATAAATTGAATTGAAGGAGAGAATATTGAGAATAAGAGTACTGTTTTGAGATAGACGGTTAACTCCATAATGTCGACCGATGTCACGGACGACGAGTTCGACGGCGCCGACAGTGAATCAGGAAAAAACCGCCGCAGCCAGAGCCACAACGTCGACGACATTGAATCTGGAAAAACCAGCCACAGTGACAACGCTATCATGGTTTGCAAAATTTTGTTCAATTTGCCTTTGCTTCTCTTTTATATATATTTCGGGGGCCTGTGGTTAAATTTCTTTCTTGTGTTGGTGGTGGACTGGTAGGGCGGCGGATGGGTTGTGTTGCTCCAACTGGCTTTTCAGAGCATTGAAGTGGTGTATGGCGACATAGGAACGTCGCCGTTGTATGTGTTTCCGAGTACTTTAAACGATGGAATCAAGCACCAAGGTCCAAGAAGATATCCTTGGAGTTTTGTCACTCATTTTTTACACCATATCTTTAATACCATTGATTAAGTATGTTTTCATAGCACTACGGGCAAATGATAATGGAGATGGTAAGTTCAAAAGCTAGTTATTATATTTTTTTTCAAGTTCTTGAAATCATCAAAGTACATATCCAATTTCATATTATAATTTATAATTACAATATGCCGGCATGCCAAAGTGGGCTTGACTCCGAGTCAAGAACTAGAAGATCAAAATGTCTCAACTTTCCAATTGGAATTACCAAATAACCGTTTGCAGAGAGCTAACAAACTTAAATCCAAGTTAGAGAACAGTAATTTTGCAAAGTATTTTCTTCTGTTGGTCACTATCCTTGGCACTTCCATGGTCATTGGAGATGGGGTTCTTACTCCATGTATTTCTGGTAAATATTCTACAAATAATTATTTTCTTTACCTAAATTCATTTTTAACTTTTTATATCAATTTTAAGTTTTTATAGCATTATCGGCTATGAGTGGACTCATATAACAGAAGGTATTACTCTTCTTCTTCTTCTTAATGATATTAATGTTTTAATGGTACTAATTAATTTTGTTAACAGATGCAATAGTTTGGGCGTCAGTGGTCGTTTTAGTAATAATTTTTATGGTACAAAGATTTGGAACGGACAAAGTTGGATACACATTTGCTCCCATAATATGCATTTGGTTCTCTTTGATTGCTGCGATTGGCCTTTACAATTTCATTAAATACGACCCGACGGTTGTCAAAGCTATAAATCCTAAATACATGATAGATTACTTCACCCGGACTAAAGATCAAGCTTGGATTTCTCTTGGTGGCGTTGTTCTTGCTAGAACAGGTCTAATTACTCTTAATTATTATCTCCCAATAAACTCAATTTTTTAAATAAATTATTCAAATTTACTCAATTTTTTAACAGGAACGGAAGCTTTATTTGCTGATGTTGGTCATTTCTCGGTGAGATCTATACAAATAAGCATGTGCACAGCGACCTATCCTGCACTTATACTAGCTTATGCGGGACAAGCTTCTTTCCTTGGCAAAAACAATGATTTAGTTTCTGATACATTTTATAAATCCATTCCAGGTTTGGTTTAAACCCTATTATCTAAACATGCACTAAATTTTTGTTAAATGCTATAGTTTATTTGGCAATTCGATTAATTACATAATAAGCAAATGAATTATATATAGGGTCCATGTATTGGCCGATGTTTCTGGTGGCACTATTAGCATCAATCATAGCAAGCCAGGCTATGATCTCAGCTTCATTTTCGATAATTCAACAATCACTTTCCCTGGGATGTTTTCCTCGTGTTAAAATCGTGCATACCTCCACCAAGTATCCCGGCCAAGTTTACGTTCCAGAAGTCAACTACATTTTAATGTTAGCATGTGTTTTTGTCACTCTTGGATTCAGGACAACTTTAAAGATCGGCAATGCTTATGGTGAAAACATATATTATCTATTATTTTTTCTATCTTATTAGGCGCTTAACCGTTTTGTTTTCTCTGAAATTGTTATAGGGATTGCGGTGGTGTACTGTTCGTGATGACTCTAACATCATTTTTCCTAGTCCTAGTCATGGTCTTAATCTGGAAAATCCACTTACTGTTAATAATTGCCTACGTTTTGATCATTGGCTCGGCCGAGCTAGTTTATCTGAGTTCGGTTCTTTACAAGTTCAATGAGGGAGGGTATCTACCCGTCGCATTCGCCATGGTCCTCATGCTAATAATGTTTGTATGGAACGACGTCTATAGAAGGAAATATTACTTGAACAAGATTTCTCTGGAAAAAGTGAAAGATGTCATGGAGGGCTCGAATACGAATCCCCAAAGACTGCCGAGCGTGGCAATATTTTATTCGGAACTAGTTCATGGGATCCCGCCAATTTTCAAACACTATCTGGAAAACGTGCCGGCCCTTCATTCCGTGTTGATTTTTGTGTCATTCAAGTCATTGCCGGTAAGCAAAGTACCGGTGGAAGAAAGGTTCTCATTCCGGAGGGTGGAGCCGAGGGAGCTTCAAGTGTTCCGTTGCGTTGTGCATTACGGATACAAAGATGTAGCTGTACACAACGAGCACGATTCTTTCGAAAGACTCCTCATCCAAAAACTAAAAGAGTACATTGGGGAAGATGGTTCAGAGCGGGGTCGCCATCAACGTGTATAAATTTCGATGAAATTGAGAATTTGGAGAAAGCGTGTGAATATGGGGTGGTGCACCTGGTAGGAGAGCATGAAGTAATGGCGGGAGAAGGAGCCAATATTTTGATTTTGAAGAGGGTATTGATAGATTATGCATATAACTTCTTGAAGAAGAATGTGAGGCAAAGCAATAAAGTATTTACTCTTCCTCAGAAGAGATTACTCAAAGTTGGGATGACATATCAACTTTAGGGACTTTAGAACTTTATATAGTAGTAATTTATTTCATTATTTTGTAATTGATCTTTCAATCAAGATCATGAAAAGTTTTTAATCAAGATCATGAAATGAAAATCTTTACTGCCCAAAGATGATTCTGTCTTTTATGGGAGAATTGTTTGCTGAAAGTTGTCACCTTCAAGGCCTCGGACGATTTGGTGTCTTTTATCGTTTAGTTACCAACTCCCTCATCATTAGAAAAAGGTTGCAGAAAGAAGAAAATATATATGTGATTATCAGCGCTTGATGTAAGAATCAATTTGAGCGTTTATTTTACCAGGGTTATTATCAGCTAGAGGGATAATTATACTGACAAATAGTAAAGTATAACATAATAATGTGAACTTTTGTTACGGATCTTCCCTCGTTCACGACTTCACGGTACATTTGGATATTACACTGAAATTACACTGTACACATTGGTGGCACCAATTTTGGACAAAAAGCATATATCATTAATCACACGGAGCACAACAAATTACACGAAATCACAAGTAAACTAAACATAATCCATCAATACAGAGATAAAAGTATTTAACAGCAGTTCGTCATCTTGATGCCAATGACCAGAAATTCAACAAAAACGAAGGCAATGCAGCGAACCAGCTGAGGAAGGCCATAGCTGTGGCAGTTTCGAATTCTGTACAATGATTCTTGCCACAAGCTCCAAGGTCATTACCGATTAGCACGGTAATGCCTGCAGATGCGCAGGCCGCAGCGAATGTTAGGGTAGACGTTACCTGCAAAACACAACAAAATAGGTACATCTAATAGAAATTTCATATCTCAGTATAAAATAAAGCGAATTAATCAAAGCAAGGAATGCAGAGGTATAGAGGACCAAGGTGATTAAAACTATTGCGCATTGCCAAAGTTAAATAGGAGAGTGCTAAGATATTTAAAAAGTGTGGTCCAAGGGAATTTAACTTTCTTCCAAAGAATGAATATTTTGAATTTTTTCCGTTCTTCTGTAATATAAATGTTAACTAGAATAGGGTCATTTGATGTACATCAACCTTTCGAATCAGCAGATGATTCGGTATTTTCTTAGGTAAAGGGATATCATGGCCAATACCCATGCCAATATCCTTTACCTACCCATCATTATCATTGATATTTTAGAGAAAAAAAAAAAAAAATAAGGAGCGTGTCATTTACTATTATTAATGTGGTCAATTCTGTATAACTCCATCCTTCCATTCCACCTACTTTAGCTTGAGAAATAACATCTTAGGATAATTATAATTTATACCTTGTCACAGCTATCTATATAACTCAATGAAGAATTCCCTTAATGCAGAGATCTCTTCTCCCACCCCTAACATATCGAAAGCAATCTATTTCTAAAGCTAACAATCAAAAGGTCCTAATCCATAAAATGACCTAGTTCTGTGAAATTTGACAACCTAAAAGTTCTAACTTCGAAGCCATCTGGATTTGTCATTAACAATCCAAAGGTACTCATTTCTCCAGTGTTCCATAAAAGGTAGTTTCGTGTATATACCTCAAAATCTAGGCCCTTGCAATAGGCTTATAAAACTAGACGAAGTTACAACACTAGAAAACTTAAATTATTCTGACCCATTTAACCAAAAGCATTCATTACAGTTATTATTTTCTTCAGAATGACTTATCTTGTGCCAAGATGTTAAAAGGTACAAACTCCAGAAATAAATGCTACCTAATTCTAGTATTAAAATCTGATATATAAAGCAGCTCGAAGGACAAGAACATTTTATTAATGCAATCATATTTCCTGATGCCAGTGCTAAAACTAGCCCAGTTCCAGAAAACAAGTTCAACAGTGTGTAAATGAAAATCCGTGCCAAGATCAATCCAAAGTGAAGTGATTCTTGATAAAATGCAGGGATCATAATTTTGTCAGACAAAAACAGGTAATGCATTGGGCATATATGTGTTTGGATGAATAATGACCGGCACATTTGTAATCACTGTGCATTTGACCAGGCGTCAACCTCCCACCCTCTTCGATTGTGTAGAATCACAACCTTGGAAATCAATATATGTAACAAGATCTTAATTCATTTAAAACAACTGAATATGGTATAAAAGCTTATATAATAGCAAAATGAGAACTAACTAACTGATGAATCGGAGAAAGTGTAACTAAGTTAAGTCCTGAGCTACAATTCCTCTCCCATATAAACAGAAAAAGAGGGCATTTTTACATAAAACTGTCCAAAATGAAAGATGTTACCCTCTAGCAAGAAAACGCAAACATTGAGTGTGCAAAAAAGAATGACCACAAGTGTCAATGCCCCTGTGTTATGTCAAAGATGTGACCCTCTAGCAAGAAAACACAAAACATTGAGTGTGCAAAAAAGAATGACCACAAGTATCAATGACCCAGTGTAATGGCAAAGATGTGACCCTCTAGCAAGAACGCAAAAGATTAACTGTGCAAAAAAGAATGACCACAAGTGTCGATATCCCTGTGTGATCGCAAAAGCGATCTCTAACATGAACATAGTGTGAGAAATCATACATTAAATTTTCACTAAACATAACTAGTTTAGCTTGATTAAACTCTTACCCCATCACCAACAGCAAATAAACTAACGGCTCGAGGATTTTGCAGGCGACGTCCCACAAGAAGTGCATAAGCATCAACAATTGCCAATACAAGACTCCACAGGCTCTGCAAACCAGCAGCAGCAACAAGATAGCTAGAAAAGGTGTAAAAGAAAATCCGAATTGAGTTCAGTGCCAGGATATATAAGACCTACAAAATTGACGTACTTTAAATTATGCATTAAAGGAATAATATCTTTGGCAAAAGGACAACCCAAGAAAAGTTTATCACCAACACCTTTGAAGCTTACAAACATGTAAACACTCAACTAACTTTTTGTTATTCGTAAAAGTAAGAAGAACGAAGCTGAAATCATACCGTCCAATTCAATCTAAGTTGGTCCATGTATAATCCAATTATGATATTAGGTGCAAGGACTCAAGCGTTAAGACATAAACAAGTAGAAAGTACGATAAATGCTCGATATATATTAATTTTACTGATCAGTGACCGAAAAATTCATAGTTTCTCAATAAAGAAAAAGAAATAAAAATAAATGTCCCACAGATAGGTGAAATTTCTATATGATTCATTAAGTTAGCTCCATAACAGTTGAGTTTTCAAATTGTTAGTTGAATGCAGATTGTTCTAACTTTAGGGCTTGGAGTTGTATACTTCACTGAGAATCACATGTATATAATCCAGGCATTTCTGCGTAACTTACTGCCACATTAAGGACTTCCACTTCCAGCTTTTTTTCCTTTCAGTCATGGTAACTATGTCCTATCATGCAATTTCAACCTCAAAACTAGTCCGGAACATGCCTTGGCGAAGTGAGATTGATTAACAGATAGATACAATGGAGTGCGCTGCTCTAATTTACTCTTCATCCAACCAGCCAGTTTTAGCACCAACCAAATTTTCTTATGATCATTCATTTATTACAGGAAAGTGTGGTTTTTGGTAACCAAAATTTATGGCAGCTTATTAGTATCAGATCCGATGAAAATCGAAGCAACGGTTTGTATATTCAGACGACAAAGATAAGGAGAAAGAACATTATCTTCTGGATTCACAAATACCCCTCAGCTATCAACTAATATAAGCTCGATTGAGAAAGAGGAATCAGGCATCATCATCATCATCATCATCATCATCATCATCATCAATTTCCCAAACAACAAGATCACTATAGTGGCATCTCATATCAACAACTCACCCAAAACTCCTATCTAATCAATCAATTGAAAAGAACAATGGTTAAATTAGAGCAAGAGATGGTTGATTTTACCAGAAGGCGGTCACTGAGGGGAAATCACTGGTGCTCCCCATAACCGCGAGCGCCACAACCGCGAACAACAACTGCGACACCCGCAACACCAGGCCGCCGACTGTCCCCGGCATGCCTTGCAGATCCTTCATCCTCACGCGCGGCAGCGGCACGTTCCCCGCGCCCTCCGTCTGCAGCGGCGGCGCCTCCACAGGGTGCACCGCCCCCTGACTGGCATTATTCATCTCTCTCCCGGATAATTGGGGACACAATCAGATTCACCAACTCCAAACAACGAAAACAGCATATACGAGGGTAGATTCCGCAAGGACGCCGTTCCGCAGCGGCGGCGGCGATGAGGTGTCGCCGGAGGTGAGCAGTCAGCGGTGGATCGGCGTTGGTTTTGTTAGAGACGGCGGAGGAAGAGTGGTGGTGGTGGAGCATTTTTAAAGGTCCGGTGGGCCACAGCGGAGGATGTGGGTCCCACTTGGGCAGTAGATGTTAGACCCGTAAATTGTTAGTTAGAGCTAACTTCTTTTCATTTCCAAAAATCATCAAACAAGTGAAAGATTTCTTTCTGATGAGTCTCGTAAATAATAATTAATTCTCATCATAAAATAATAATAATCAATTAATTAATTAAGAGAAGCACAAAATTTTTTAACGAAAGATAATTGATTAATTTTAATGGCTGAAGTGCTGAACTAATTTGTTTTAGGAAAAAAGAGGACCATAATGGCTGGACTAACTTGTTTACTCACAATTAGTTAGTACGAAAATCTTAATTTAGACTAAATTACATCTACATTACTGACAGTTAGCTGTATTTATAGTTGGATATTTTTTTAGAAGCTATACTTTCATATCTTATGATTTGTTAATAGACAGGAAATATCCCGTTTGTTGGAAAAAAAACTGTTTTTGTGAATATTAATGTGATGCATTTATTTTAACTATTATCATTGTAAGTCATACTTTTTGTTAGCGTTTTAATATTAATTTTAATAAGATTGAGCATTTTGTATCGTTTAGTATGTCACTGTATGTGTTAATATGAGAAGTCAGGGGTGGTTCTGTTATTTTTTAAGTACCAAGTTGAGGCTCTAATTGTGTTTGACAGCCCAATTTAAAATTTTATTATTATTATATTTAATTTTTAATGAAAAATTAAATCTCTAGTAAAGACTAATCAAGGTGGAATTTGTAATTGTCAACAAATTATGTAAGATCAACAACATGTCATTTACCCCTTAATTAAATATCATGAATTAATCTATTTAATTCGTTCGGTGTGCCCTCTTAAAATATAGTTTGCATCACTAATATACACTTTACTAATTAGTGGTTGTAAACCCAAATACTAATTGGTTAGTGGGAGATGAAAATATTATCCTTGTTTGTTTTTGAACCATAACATAATTATACAAAGCGGACGAGAAGAAAAGGAAAATAGGGACCAAACTGAATGGAACTGTCAAAAGCCCGTCGAACCTTGTAGGATATATAGAACGTTCTAGGCTCCCCTGCTGATTCTTCAAAATCTATAGTAAGAACATTTTGAATAGGAAGAAAGTAGAAGAGATATACAGACAGAGAGAGAGAAGATGATCGAGGTGGTGCTGAATGATCGTCTGGGGAAGAAGGTACGCGTGAAGTGCAACGAGGACGACACCATTGGAGACCTCAAGAAGCTCGTCGCCGCCCAGACAGGACAAGATCAGAATTCAGAAGTGGTACAACATCTACATTAAGGATCACATCACCCTCAAGGACTACGAAATCCATGACCTCGAGCTCTACTACAACTAGCTATTCATGTTGCAGATCCAAGTAATTGCAATTTCCTTGCATGTCCCCGTCTTTCTGTGTTTGTCATTGTTCGTGCGTGGTTTGGATTTGATAATGCTGTTTTAGTTGGGGTTGCTTCTATCCGTGCTTTGGTTGTGGATGATTGTTTTACCTTTTCATCTTTAATTTGGTTTAGGTTTTGCAGAATTTGATTTTTTTCATAATCGGAAAATCATTCCATCAATTTTCCTGAGGTTTCAGCTTTAATCCTTAAGAGAATAGAATCTTATGGTTTTCTCTGTTTGCTTGAATTGCCTGCAGGTCAGCTTTTGCACTTGGGAGATAATTGATGCACACATCAACAAGCTTCTGTCTCGAGTATAATTTCAATTGTTTAAATCATGAAGTGATTTGTGTACTGAGGCACCATGATACTTATGAAACTGTTCATTTGATTATAAATGTGACTGGTTGCCTGTTTAATGATCGATTCAGTTTGATCTGTATGTTACTCTATTTTGTGGAAGTCTAATTGTCAGGTGTATCATTTTATGACTGGTTTATTTAGGTTGGGTGCTAATATTGGGTTCTTGAGTAGGCATGCGATCGAGCTGAGCTTTCGCCTTCTTTTAAAACTCAGCGACTCGAACCAGGACTTATTTTAAAACTCAGCAACTCGAACCAGCACTCGTATTCGGCTCAGTTTGGACATCAAGAACACATGCTTATATCAATTGCCACTCTCTCCTTTCTTTTAAGCTAGAACTTCTCCTGGTGGATCTTCCCAATGCGTTTTGTGAGACCGGAAATTTTTAGTATTAACAATGATAATAATACAAGATAAGATGGACAAGGAGTTGAGTAGCTCTAGAAATCCTACGACAATAAGGTGCTTGAAAATGCAGAAAAAAAAAAAGAAAAGAAAAGAATAATAAGGTGCTTGAATAAGGGTTAATAATCAAGATAATATCATCCATAACCAGAGATGATATTAATCGTAAGCGATTTCCATGCATGCTATTTAATAGCATGATAGATAAAAGCAGCCTAAAATTGTAATTAGCTTGATAAGAAAAAAAAACAAAGAAGTTAAAAGAGAGAAAATAGTTGATTGTTGTGGAAATAGAAAGTTTAACAATAATATTTATTTCAGGGGTATAACTTAAAAAAATATATAATGAGTACTCCAAGAACATAAATAACGCAATGAAGAGGAAAACTATCAGAACAGCAAAAGCGTACACACTGGAGTGATATTAATAGACATCATATGGGGAGGTTTTTTTTGCCACACATCATTCAGTAATCGGCATCAAGTAGCCATGCACTAATCTATTCCATGCCTTGAGCTAGAATCCCAGACAAACCACACAATACTTGATTTGCACATACATTCAAGTCTTAAGGATTACATAAAAGAAGTCTTACTACTTATAGGTCACACAACACAACTTAACACCAAGACATTCCAAGTCAATATAGCTCTCCTTACATTGACTTCAATGCTTCTACTATGCAAATATGCTCAAGGGTCCTGGTCCGGTTCGATGAATCGAGCCCACGTTCATCACTTGGAAGACCAGTAATCCATTTCCTGATACACACAGAGTTCACAAAAGTTCTTTATAAGAAAATTAATTAACTAAAATAGTGATTATATTAATACAGAACACAAACATAGTAAGAATGAGTAATGCACCTTTCAGGGTTGGTACTGCTTGGTTTCATAAGAATAGTTAATCTTTTAGCAGACTTCGCGAACTCACTGCACAAGTACAATTAGATCAAGAATCTAAAAATTAAAAAAAGAAAACTTAAACTAAAAATACAAGCTCGACCTGAATGGTTCTTCTCTAGCTTGTTTAACAGCACCAGAAGCATCATGATAGGATAAATGGCTCAGCATATCCAATCTTTCAATCCCTAACATGTTTTCCAGCTTCTCATACATCTCTTCATATGATCCAAGAGCAGACAGATCAATAGTCCGTCCCACATCTTCTGTCTCCAGGAACACTTGACAGTTAACCGGATCCAGGCCCGTTTCAGGATTTTTCTGGAAGAACTGTTTAGTGGACAAATCTTTGGGAAAATCAGCATCGGAGGATTGCTCACGGGACATTTGCTCTTGGGTCAAAATTGGCTGACCAAAGAGGACGAATCGAGGTGTCCTTGCACCATCATTTTTCTCTGATTTCTGACTACAACTACCCATGCTTAACACACAAGACACATTCTCATTACCATCTATGTTGCTTGTGTCAGGACAATCAAAAATTTTAGCATGAGGATTATCGACCCTCAGAAAAGGGGACTGTAAGGGTCCCATTTGAAGTGTGTTGCTGAGGTGGAGATCCGACAAGGGGATCCCAATTTGAGCATGCCTGGCTCCCTGTATGCCTACAGTGCTACTACTAATGTTGTTGGGTAGACAACATAAGGGACTGTTCGGGACGAGGGGGTTGCCTGAAAAAGACGGCATAGGAAATGATGTGCCGTCAAGAGGGAAATCGGAATTATGAGGTAAGCGTAGCTTTTTTCTTGGAGGCGAGAAGGGTGAGAGATGGAGTATTGGCATATTTGAGACCAATTCAACCAGCCAGGGGCTAACGCACTTCACGTTTTGTAATAAATCCGGTTCATCCCATGTGACCTGAAAGTTGTGTGAGAAGGATGTTTGAAGTTAAAACAGATGGAAGAAATCTAAAGTTCAATGAACTTCTCATGTTTTTCTTACTAGGGGAATGGTGCAAATAGAAGACTAAAGTAAACAAGTGACATGAAATTCAATTCCAATGATCCAACTAAGAATCTGTTATTGCAAGATTGACATTAATAACATGGTCCCAATTCTTTCCCAGCTAAATTGACCCTATGTAAATATAATTGGTCATTAATTAAGCGGAAATGATGACGAATTAAAAGGTAAAAAAATATTAGTTCCAAAACACTTGACTACAAATATGAAGTTTATCACGAACGCTGTGTGTTCCTGCAAGTGCTCAAAAGAAACAAAAGACCAAATTCAAGAAAAATCAACATTGAAAAAACCAGCATAAAAATATATGGAGAACTTCATCTCTACAACAAAGATGCCACATACAATAATGAGCAGCCATATCTTTACCTGAAGTAGTCTCCATGGCGAATTAGGCCACGAAATGGGATCAGCAACCCGAACAGACGCGATAGTTCCCACAAACCAGCTAATCCGGGAAGAGTCCTCTGTTTCAAATGGCATCTTGAACCTCATCCCTGTGCACCACTGGATCCTCAAGGCAGCATTAACAGACGCCGCCTTCACACAGAACTCCGGTGTGCTGGCACGCGGATAATAAACCACCTCAAAAGGCTGCCCATTGGCTGCCGAGAAAGCAGCCTCAACAACCGACTCAGGTCTAACCCTCCCCCTCTCCCTCGTGTTCCCATTACCAATAGTTGTCTGCATCAAATTGTTTTCATTCTCCAAGAAAGATGAAAATCCCCCAAAATTCCCAGCACTTCCAGAATTCCACACAGATGAGGATTCATTCCCAGGAATCCCACCACCACCCCTCTTGGCCCTACGTATGCCCACACAAAGATCCCCATTTTCAGCACGTAAAAAGACAATCGAGTCCCCAGCCACCAGCTTCTTCTGGTTCACAAAAGTACTCCATCCAGTAGTCAACAAATGCCTCCTGGGTGTCCCCCTGAATATATGCCTGAACTTCCAAGTTTCACCATGGACATCTTTTGCAATCACGTTCTGCACAGGTGGATCAACAGTGTAGTCCAAACGAGGGAAAATAGTCTCAGCACAGTACCTGGGGACTGAAAAACCCCCACCATTGTTGGCATCCGATTGGGTCAGTGTCTTTGCAAAAGAAATGGGTTTTTCATTGGGTTCTGAAGATCTATGGCTTCCTAAAACGGCGTTGTCATCAAAACCACCATGCTCGTTCGCAATCGGGATCAGTTGGATTTTGCAATAGACCTCGTCCGTTTCAGGGTCGGCTAAATGTCTCACAGATGCAACCCTGCAGAGAATCATAGGCGGGATCCTCGGGAACCCCCCGAAATCCACACTAGAGAGTGTATGCTCTGCGTGTCCTTGAGGGAAATAGAACACTTTGGTATTCACAGGTGGGATTTGAACCATGCCACCAGCACAGGCCTGCCATAGCTCCGAATCCAAGCTCTTCTCCACAACCTCCTCCATCTTCCTTCTTACTTAACAAGATTCCAATTTCTCTCTCTTATCACTGAACTCCAGTTCAACAGCAGAAAGCTAACCTCTACTTTTTACGGCTCCCTCAATTAAAGCTGTGAGAAAACAAACCGAGGGCGACAATTCAGAGACTCATTCAACTCAAGAGTAGAAATTAAAGAAGCGAAACATATATGACATAAATGCACATAGCCCACACACTTCATCAAACACAGTACACTACACCCACCACCCACAAAAACATCCCAATTCCACAGAAACAAAAAAAAAAAAAAAGAGAGATATTCATTCATATAATTATAACCAACCCGCAAGCAGTGATTCAAAGCATTAACTGCAAAAGCTGAAAATCAAAATCCCAATTTCCACACCACAGTACAATCTCCCCAACACCAAATTAAAACCAAAATCGAACAGGAAAAAAAACAATTACAAAAAACTGTGAGATTACCAGCACAACGCCATGAGGTGCAGGCATCAAATGGAGACGAAAACTGTGTTGCGCGATTCGGGAATCTGAGATTCAACGAGGAAAAGAAGGTGAAAATGTGAAGCCCGGGAGAGAGTACGTTTGTTTCTACGTAGTCCTACACGAGTCCTTCATACCAAACCATCGCCTTATAATTCGTCGTTTCCGTTATCCTTACTTGACGGAAAACGTTACTCGGTGCCGCCACGAAAACGACGGCGTATCGGGGAAATGGAGTCGGTTTTGCACGTCCTCGTGACAATGATTTATGGTGACTTTTGTACTCTTCTATTTGCCTAAGAGAATTTAAGGGAATTGTAATTTAGTTTTATTTTATTTTGCACTTTTGTCCGCACACACGCCCATACATAAAAAGGACAACTTTATCGTGACTAAAATATTATAACAGGACAACTTTTACACACAATTTGATCGCTTTCATCTTTTGATTTAGGGATAATAGTTTTTTGCTCCCCAATCTTTGGGAATTTTTATACTTTCATATCCAATCTTTAAAAAGTTACATTTTCATATCCAATTTTTGAATTTTATTGTACTTTAATGCCTAAGTGCAGACGTCTACCTCAATGGTTGGTACCATGTCGCATTTTCTCATTGGTCGGGGCACTGAAATGACCATAAAATTTAAAGGTTGGGTATGAAAGTACAACTTTTTAAAAGTTGGATATAAAAGTGTAAAAATTTCCAAAAGTTGGGGTGCAAAAAATTATTAACCCATTTGATTTATTTTATCTAATTTTCATTTTATAACATATGGTGGTTTTTTTTCTTTTTTTTTTTAAAGAACCCGCGATACACTTTGTGGCCATTAACGAGTCTCCTTATAATTGGTTCAATTGATAGAAAATAAAAAGTGTCGTACCTCACAAAATATTTATAATTAATACAGTTCCTCTATCTTATAAAAATAGTCTTATTCTAGCTAGCAAAATAATTTGATTCAATGTGATTGTAAAAATGAGTGAACTTTATTATTACATCACCATCATCATCATGATAATATAATATGATATTCAAATATAAAGTAGTTTGGAGAAAAGAGGGTGGGGCGGTTGGGGGGTAATGGCGATAGTTTAGGGACACAGGCTTTTCACTGACGGTCCGAACAGTACGGGTTCTGATAAACTGAAGCGGGGTTCAGTTATTTGACTTGACACATTTTTAACCCTTCTAAATTCTCTTTGTCAGTTCTTGCTTTTTACCATGGTTAAACACTTTAATGTCTTCCTCTTATCTCCACTCATCACCGCGCGTGGGACCCACTCTTCCTTATCAGCCGGCTCCAGCCAAGCCGCCATGGGCTTTTAGATAACAAAAGTATTTAATTAATATATATATATTTTTTATAATACACACTGGAGTATGTAATTAATAGTTGAACAAATACTGTACTAATCGGGATTGGTTCAAATTGTTAATAAATTTATATTTTCAAATAAGATCTTGAGTTTTGTATATTAACAAAAAGAACAAATAATACTGTAATTTAAATGAGGGGCTGAAGTATTTTTAATTGAAACTTCCCTTTTTTTGAGTTTAAAATAATAATATTAAATATCTTAAATCTGTAAAATTGGACTTAAATAAAAGGGATATAGAGAGAGAAAATAAAGGTGAATTCATGTTGGGTGACGCGCCTGAAGCTGGAGAATAATAGGAGGGTGTTGAGGTGTGTGAACTGTGATCCGGCAATTAGGAAGCGTACGTAATCTTGTTGCTTTTGACCCTTCCATTTCGCTGCTTTTATATTATTATTATTCAAATGTCTATTATTACGGGTTTTCTCTAAATTTGTTCCACTTATTTCAACATATTGTGGATATGTTGTACTTTCGAGGAGTTTTTTAGTTTCATGGCTAGGTTGGATTTCTTTTGTCTTTTTTAACGAAGAATCGGTAGGTTGATTTATTTCAAGTGTTTTTACCGTACTCGATTTTGGATATCTATTCTTTTGTTTTCTTTTTATTTGACATATTTTAACAAAATCAACAATTTAGTTTAAGTATTTCTTTTAATTTATATGGGTGATCTAATAACCACTTAAAAATTTTCGACAATGACAAATTAATCATTCGATAAAAATTGGGCAGACATTGCAAACCTTTAAAAATTATGGACCTTAATTACAAATGATATTATGAGTAAAACTAAATTTGTCAAAATTTATTTTGTATTTTTTTGAGTCAACATTTTTTTGAGTCATCATTCTTCTTGATTCATGCTGCTCAAATGGCTGCCATATAAATATTTCCAATGATAAATTAATTTTCAGACAAAAATTAGACCAATATTACAAATATTTATAAGTTATAGAACTTAATTGTAAAATAAGATTTCGACAAGATTAAATTATCAAAATAAAAAATTTACAAGACTAATTTTATATTTTCCCCTGATTTTATATGTGCATATTAACTTTAAGTCAATATATACGTCAAAAGAGTGAAGTTGTGGACTTTTATGAACTAAGCATTGTAATGTTAACCTTTTATGTGATGACCAGTAACACTTTTCTCGTGGCTACCGGAAATGCTTTAGGAATGCCAATTTGCTATTGAAAACCTTTTTGTGGGCAGAAATAGCAACACCACTCGTGAGTCGTGACACTAGATAATAGCTTTGGCCTTGGTTCTTAGGTTTTGCTACAAAGGATTTCTCTTTTTCTTTTTTTTTCTCCCCATATATACCTAGAATATTAATTTATTCTTAATCTAAACTTGGGTAATTCTAGCGTGAGTCTGTCTCGACCAAACCGATGTAACGAGAGAGTGAGTATTTTTGCACTTGTCGTGTGGTTGTTGGAAATTTAAGGGAGAGTGTCCAATCAAATGGTAAATGTAATACACTTGCCTTTTTAATTAGTTGAGTCCGATCAAGCCGGGTTTGAGCTAGAATTTTCCCCTAAACTTTATCATCCTAAGCGCAAAAACATCAACTTATGTATTTTATGAGGATAATTTTATTTTCGTATGACAGACTAAGTAAAGTCTTACCGAATAAGATGGTATTTCCAACATAATGATCACTTAATTCTGAGCTCCTAATCCGAGACATCCGATAAAATTTTAATAATAACATCTCACACCCACACACTGCAAGAAAATGAAACAAAAAAAATCCCTTTTCATGAACTTACATTTTACCCCAAAATAGGAATGGGCCATTGGAGAGAAATTGAAAGTGTTAGGTGAGACGGGGAAACAGACATACCACAAATTAAGAACCGATGCGCAACAACATACATGTATGTCCTTTCCACCGCAATAAATGTCGACACTATTACTGATACCTTTCTTACACTCAAACCTAATCGTCTTCTTAAATGTGTGCAGATTTTGCACATATAAATAATGGATATATACATATATACAAACAACTATTACTGTCTTCTGTCATGTTTTTATTTGCTGACCACACCAAACTATGCATGGCCCCAATACCCAGTTTCAAGACTTTATTCCATGTGGTCCTTCAAAATAATAATAGTAATTTTAAAAAAAGATTCAAGTTGTGACAGAATATTTTATCATACTTTTTTCTACATATGTAAAATATCAATAATTCATGAAGATTTCCCATAATAGGTGACAATGCGTGTGTAGGGATGGAAGAATGTTCAATTCGCCTATATGAAGCTTACATTCTTTCAAGATAATATGTTTGGTTTCTGGCCGGTCTCAATTTTTTGTTGTTTTTTTGAGTTTGAGTACTGTAGAGACCCAATATGAAGACGATCCTTCTAACTCAATTGTTTCATTCATTTTGGTATTTGGATTCTGAATCTTGTTGCTTAAAGAGTCTAATGTCTCATTTTACTGAGTCAATTGAATGTAAATGTGTGTGTCTATACAGTATAACCTCGATAAATTAATACTCGATAAATTAGTAGCCTCGCTAAAATAATAATTTTCTTCGGTCCCGAGTCGGGATCAATGTGGTAAGTTAATAATTCGCTAAATTTATAAGATAATAAAACAAAAATTCATATAGGTCTCATTTGATATATAAATTAATAATTCATCTGTATCAAAATATTTCATACATAATACATAA
>JBBMKE010000001.1:3982161-3997690 GCA_037834125.1 Lippia alba | reverse complement strand
CGGATTCGACGACCAATGAGGAAAGAGAATCACATTCGAACTAATCAAAACAACTCGCAACGAGTCCAACTCGCCACAAAAGTAAAAACCAGTAAAATTACACCATTCTACATCAGCATTTACACATACACAACAACAACACACCGAAAAGGATTTCACAGAACAAAGCAAACCTCGTCCGGCGAATTCGGTACAGATTTGAAGCTCTTGAGCAAGTGATCCTGCAGAACAAAGTACCGTTTCCTGGAATACTGAAGCCCAAACCGATTAGACCGTATCAAATACAACCATCCTTCCATCCTCCCACCATCCGTCTGCGAAACACTCATGTTCACCACCTAATCCGCACCAATTCTCAACCGTCCAACTCCAAACTTCCTCCAAAATCACAAAACCGATTAGGAAAATTCAAGTCAGCTCCAAGTCACAGAAGAATGCTTCCACACAACACGCACTGATACACATACACTCTCACTGTACGCGTAGGTATGCGGATGTGTAAAGGAATATATGTTAAAGGGAGAAACAGTTCCTTATTTTAATGGCGATGCAGGTTAGAAAGAAGAGAGAGGAGAGAGAGGGTGTCTCTCTTCTTTTGCTTTTGAGTTTCTCTCTCTTCTTTTTGTTGGTTGGATTTGGATGTTTGTTTTTACTCTCTGTTAAAGCAACAGAAAATTTTGAGACAAAAGCTTTGGCATGTCACAGAAGGCCTAATGATTTGATGGGTCAATTGACTGGAATGCCCTTCGCGCTTTGTGAAATTCACGATGTACCTCGCTTTTTCCCTCTCCTTCTTGAATATGCCCTGGAAATTACCACGCTTGCCCCTGAGTGGTGAGTGGATTCTCCATTCGTTTTATTATTTTAAGAATAATTTAAATTTTAGTAACTTTTGACGTGCGTAAATAAAATTATTATTGTTATTAAAAATATATTAATCAAATATAAAAACTTAGATCTTTTGAAATTCTAATTTTTAAACAAGTACATTAAAATAAAATTAGAAAGAAAAAAAAGAACTTGAAATTGATTAAAAGGTTCGAATCAGACGATAAATAAAATTATTTTAAAAAAACTGATTAGGAGATTGAAATTGAACAACAAATAAAGTTATTCTAACTTTTTTCCTTATATTGTGATTTAACCGATCATTACTAGAACAAGGCTTTCTGAATGGATGTCACTTATATAGTAGCATATAGATGCTACAAACTTTTCAAATAGACAAATTATAGAAAGTATCCTTAAATTTTAACATATTGAAAAAAAAACACCTTAATAAATAACAAGTAACATAATATTTGTGACACATGCATTCATTCTTCTTTTTTTTTTTCAAATGCATATACCTAATGAAATTCAAACTCATGATTTTTCTTTATTTAGTTGATAGGTATGACCTATTATGCACAAATATTTCTAAAAAATTTATTTTTTTATGTTGTATCGTGTCCGATACTCTGTCTTACACTTCTTATGTAAGAAATTTTAAAAAAAGGGTTAATCTTTTTTTACACCACAACATTTGAGATATTTTGCACTTTAATACACAACTTTTGAATTTTGTTGCACTTAAATATCCCCGACCAATAAGAACAAAATTTAAAAATTAGGTACTAAATAGTAAAAGTTCAAAATTTAAGTACTAAAATACAAAACATCCCAAACATTAACGTGCAAAAAAAGATTCACTCTTAAAAAAAAATTGTATTGTCGTCCGTGTATATATATATATATATGTATCACAGGTATGACCCTTGTTTTACACATACAAATTTAATAAATAAAAGTTTATTGACTTCATTTAGAAAACCAAGAAAAAGATAGCTTCAATTATTTAAAAAAGCTAAGTAATGAAATGGAAAAATAAAATAGATTTTTGTCAAGATGTATTCTGTATAGTTTTAACTCTTTTTCTTTTTTTAATAGGCTGGTTAGACAATGTCGGGCTGGTTAGACAATGTCGAGATAAGATTGTGTGGATATTAGGCTGATACAAGTAATGACTAATGATTAATGAATATTTGTAATTAAGTATTGAAAAGCAACAATGACCTTTGTGCTGAGAGAGAGGGAGGGAGCAACTACTTCCCCTTTAGATTTTTTTAAATCAGTCTATTTATAATTAATCCTTTTTAATTTGTGGAGATTAGGCCCCTTCATCACGGAACCATTTAAACCGCAAAGCACGCAATCTTGAGTTTTATCCTATTCCAATTTATGTATATTTTGTTGTATAAAGTTGGTGATTAATGAAGCTTCTATCCGGCGGTGGAGCATAGGAGAATATTATGCTCCATCGTCGGATTGATTCAGTTCTACTCAGATTCTCAGATTTGATAGGGTTTGTGTTTTTTCTTTAGGTTATATTATATTTCAATTTCTTTATCTCTTCCGTATGGAAGTTTAGTTAGTTTCTTTATGTTTTTTGTTATTATTTTTTGTGATTCTCTAATGGAATTTTTTGGCCGAGTTATCTCTGTAGGCCAAAGTGTTCTTTTCAATCCGGAGAAAAAACGGTTGCGGCACTTCACTCAGATCGAATCTTCAACTTCAAGGAGTCCGTTTCTTTTATTAAATGTGATGCTAATATAATAGCTTACAAATCTGTTGCAATTGCGGCTTCGGTCTGCGTTAATTTTCCTGTTATTTCTTGTATTTTTATTATTGTTATTATTCCTCTTGAGTCTTGATATTCAATAATATGCCCTTTGAGGGCTTGAGTTTAAAAAAAAAAGTTCGTGATTAATTATCTGAACTCAACAAACTATTTAGTTAGTGTTATATTTTTCTCAAAATTCTGGGATGAATTGTGTAATACTTCATCTAAATTAATTTTAGGAAGTAATTAAGAAATATATAAGTAATGGTCGGTTGTGTCAAAATTTGGTTGGGGTTAAAGTTCGACTACACTCAATTCATCCCTCAAGTATTTACGAATATAGAGTTGCTCGTTATCGAGATTTGGTTGGGGGTGAAATACCGACTACACTCAATTCGTCTCTCAATTATTTATACGTATAGAGTTTACTCGATTTGCAATAATAAGGAACACGCATAAATTGATGGAAAAGTCTTTGACGTAAATTTTCAGATACTTAAATAAATAATTCGATATATATAGAACTAACTAAGAGAGTTGATTGTCTATTAAGTGATGTGTCAACCGTATTAAATGTTAAGTGTATTTGTAGTAGAGCCGTAACTACGATCCATCAGTATATTGAGAAAATTTTAAATGAAAAATCATTATAAAAGGTGTATTTAACAACATGATAATATATCCTCAACTCACATTACTAAGAATCTAAGATATTAAAAATTATTCAACAAATAGTTGACTAAACATATAGAACTCAAAATTATTCAATTCAACACGACTATTGATGGGGCAAACACAATTTCTTGCCGGTCACCTAATAACACAACCTCCATCGAGCTAGCCACGCAATCATCTTCAGAACATCACAAAAATTGAACCATTTATACTAATTGCCACCTTTGAAATTATGCCAAATTAATAAGCTAATAATAGTCATTTTTGTGGCATTTAATGCTTCTTCAATCACATTTTGTACTGTTTTGCAGGATTCCTCGAGTACAATAACTCTTGTATGAAAGGGACATCTCTTTTCTGCTAAACTGCTTAAATTGATCGTTCCAGAGCAGATTTATTATTTCAAAAGTAACTAAATGCTTTACACTCTTGAAACCTATCAATGAGAATGAATTAAATTTAAAAACAAAAAAATTGAAAAAAGAAAAAGAGAAAGAAAAATGCTTTGTTAATCAAACATGGCCCTCCTTGGAATCTTTTTCTTGATAGCTCACCAGCAGAGGTGTGGTATCTTTAACCTGAAATTAAAACACCACAAAATTCACATATTCAGCACAATATTAAGAACAGGAACGGAGCCAGGATTTTCGGACAAACGACAAAATAAAAATTTACCTGGGATAAAGCTGCCGGCACTTCTCCGTCTTGTTTTTGTTTAGTTTCGGTTGTGCAGAAGTAAGAATACAGTCCCATTCCGACAATGGCGATAAGGATTCCGAGGATGTTCCTAGCAGTGAAGGGATCGTGCAAGAGAGTGTAGCCGAATCCGAGGACTAGACACGTCTTAAGATGTCCCAACACTTGATAAGTAACCGGAGATGTCTTTCCGATCACCAAAAATGTGCTGAAGTTCACCACTACAGCTATCAAGCATGAAAGCAGAATGAATCCCTGCATTTGAGTGAAAATTGTTTTTCACTATCGGTCTTTTGATGCCAATATCGAAAGTGTAGAAGAATTACACTTGCACCCCCTGAAGTTTTGATGTAATTACAGAACAGTCCATCTTGTTTTGGATTAGTTAGTTTTGTTACAGATGTGGTGCATCTTGTGAATTAAGTTGAAAGAAAGCATAAATACTGGCATTGCCATTTGCCTATCTACTTGTATCGACCTCTAATATGCGAATTGACAGTTACAACTCTAAGGTTTGATCTAATTAGGAATAGTTCGTCTTGTTCTGAAATTCACCATTTACTCCTAAAATCCAAATCAGGTCTTGGGCTTAGTTCCAAGTTAGTCTCTCGTCACAGAAATGAAATTCATCACTCTTTATTCTTTACTTAGTATAACAGGTAAATTACAGCTAACTCCACCCGCCAATCTAGCCACCCTCAAACTAAAAAAAATAATAACTATACTAACAATATTTTTTTGATGTTATTACAAAATAAGTCCATCTGGTTTTGAAAATTACCATTAAAATATTAGGGATTTAGATTAGGTATAATTACACAAACATACCCTGGAGGTTTAGATAATTACACAAACTTCCCTGTCAAAGAATTTAAAATACATCTAGAATTTTGATGACTTCGTTTATAAATTTTTTAGAATACCCCTAATTTCCTTGGCACTTATCAATCATTATTTGAATCTAAATTCATTAGTATAATAACATGTGTAAACCATATCTCAGAGCATGTCATCGAAAGTTTTTGTAATTTTGGAACCTCATGGGAAGTTTGTGTAATTGTGACATACCGCATGATATGAATGTGTAGTCAAGTATTGCAGTTAGTCATCCCAATGATATCAATTGAAATGATTTTATCTATCTTAAATCACAACTGAAAAAGAAAAAGGAAAAACATACCAAAACTATTGGAGAATATTTGTATGCGAAGACATTCTGTTTAGTCAGGCATTGATCCAAGAAAGGTCCGATCACGAATAGAACAGCTGCCTGAAACGGGGCTGACTGATACAATAGCTGAGTTGATGACACGTTCAACCTCTTCTGTATTGTGTTTGTCAGCTGAAAATAACAATGATCCCATAAATTTAATAAGGAAGTTCATAATATTAACACAAAATAATGAGTTGTTGAGTTTAATAATCCATAAAACCGGAGAAATGAGAAAACATACAATTTGACCGACACATGTTGTTATGATGGCTATAATTGAAAGAACCGATCCAACGAAGTTGAGCTGAAGGTCGGTTACAGACGCAATGCCAACTCCAAGCAGCAGGATCAAAAGAGAAAATTTAATCTTCTGACTGCATATGTATAATTCATAAATTTGGAAGTATTTCTGTGATAATTTATTTTTCAAAAATTTTCAAGAAAATATTTAATTTGTAGGCATTGATTTCTACTAGCCTGAATTGCTTTTTAAGGAAGAGAGTTTCCAGCAGGACAGTGAAAGGTATAATTGCAAGTTTTGTCATCTGCACAACATGAAAACAAGTCGATTAAATACAGATAATAACATAATATCTTTGTTTTAATTTCAAAATATTACACATACCTTCCTTATAACTTGTTTTTATCTTATCTTATTTTGATTTCAAAATTACACATACCTCCCTTATAACTTAGTTCTACCTTGTAGTTATTCTTATGACAGAATCCAAATGATGTTATAATTCAAAACTTACCTGATAGAAGCCGATGGAGTTGAATCCCAAGCTCAGGTTGAGGAATCCAATAGAGACACCATTTAAAATCCCAAACAAGATGACCGTTTTCATGTCGATCGGTTTATTTTCAAAGAAATTCAAGCGCAACGCCACATGAAGACTACAGTACGTTACCATCAGGTGCCAACTAGTAAGCGTCGTCGCTGGAATACGTAAAAGTAAAAAAAAAAAATATCATTAATTAATCACACATTGTTATAATAATCTTATCATAAAAATGATTTTCTTGATATATATACCATGCAATTTGTATGATTCTTTTTTTAAAGCTTGAAAGTGACTTCTCCCCTAATGAAGTTTAAAATTAATTATAGTAATATAATCTTACTTCTGGAAAACAAGAAAAGATTTATATATTCAATAATTCAAATATTCTTACCAAATGGGAAGCCAAGATTACTCATCAAAGCTTTGTTGCAGATGACTATGGACACCGATGATGCCACAGAAAGAAACAATGCACCAATCACACCCATTTGGAATCTTGACATCTCTCCCATTTCCTCTAGAATTCATATAACAAGAATCAGAATATGTATTTTCACTTATATATAATGATGTAAGGACACGAGACACAATATGAATATGAAGATACATATGTTTTCGTAACTTTTCTACCTGAGATCGTGTATACGACACAACAAGATGCGGTAAAATAATATTCTTAAAAGTATCTCTGAAATTCGCGCCTACGTATATATAGAAACACACTCACACACATATATTGTTTACTTGATGCAGAAAACAAATGGCAAACCTTCAGAAGTGAAGTATCCCCGTGCTAAATGTCACGGCAGTGGCCGCCAGAGAATTTGGAGTAGGCGGCGCCGGCGGCGCAGCGGCGGTGCTAGTGGTGGTGGAAGAGTGAGAGAGAGAGAGAGGGGCCGTACGTGTATAGCTTGAGTGAGTATGAGAGAAATTGGAGTGTTATTAATGAGTATTAGCACGCATGTGGTTGGTGCTAGCATTAGTTTGTTTTTGGGATTTTGTTGGCTTTGTCCTTAACGGACATTATAAGCAATGCCAGCCCCTACGTTGGTTATTTCAAATCATTTTTAGGCCATCATTAATTTAAATTCTCAAATAATTAAAGTGTAGGACTAGCATACATATATAGAAACAAATTTATAATACAATTACGAATTGATACAAATGGTTATAGAATTCTTTTTCTAGAATAATGACCTAATTTAAATTCATTGATTATATAAGAATGTGTTTTAAAAAAGAACAGAAAATCTATAATATGATTATAGACTTCATCTTTTTTGAAAATTGCTCATATATTACAGTATATTTGGGCTAATTTTGCTGAATTCATCCAAATTATTGTCATTAAAATTATTTATTCCATTTATTAATAAGGGGTGAAATCTTGTCACGACAAGTGCCCATCAACATTTATGGATTTCCACTTTATTTTGGCTAGCGATATCTCGAATAATTTCAAGAGTTTAGAGATATTTGCCCTTGACGTATCTTATTAGTTATTTTTGTGGCACTCTGAGTATGAACAATATTGTTTGATTCTTAGATTATGAATAATTGTACTGTCACTTAGTTATTTTGAATTAATTTTGGTAGCCAACATTATTTTTAATAAAAAATGATTAGTTTGTCGCACACGAAAGTCTTGGTAAAGAAGGTATATTGGAAGGTGAAATGATCACTTCTTTTAGCGTAAGCAAAATGTTGACAGAAGAAGTCGATCAATTCGTTTGGTAAGAGGTAAGAGCTTAAACCTTACCCCACCAAATGCTTTTCATGAAAATTATATTACTTACACTAATGTTTTTCATATTGCAAACTTGTCATAACTGGTGAAACCAAAATTTTTAATAGAGGAGGCCAGATTTAAATATATGAACAATTTTAAATTTTAGGGAGCCACTAAAAACAAAATTCAAACAATCAATTAAGAATTTTTTTGAAAAAATTAATTTTAAACTTTTACATAAAATTCCTAGTGAGGGGCCAAAATTGAGGTGGCCGGTAAACTATATCACCACCACCACGACGTCTATAATTATGAGGATAATTACAATTGCAAAGAAACATTTGAAATTAAAATTTTCACGATTCTTTTGATTGTCTTTTTTTTAAAGAAATCATTTGAAATTTAATCTAATTAAAAAGTGTTATATGCAGTGGAGTAAACTTTTTATTTGATTTAATTTTGCTTCATCTTGCGTTAGTTAGGTAATTTCGGGTGATATTAGGTTATTTAAATTTGGATTGTTTAATCACCTATTTGCGTCAAACTCGACATAACCTTTATTACAAAATTATAAAAAGTGAATTTAATTAGGTGAAATTAATATTGATCAATTGAAGTTAAATGTAATTTAATATATTTAATAATATATTAATCATAATTCATTAAAATTTAACATATTTTATATAATATTAACTATAATTTATTAAAGCATTTTTCACAAACTCAAGTATTAAATATAAGATTGTTTGTCGCATATTTATGTATAAACACAATTTAATTTTAATTAACAAATACGATGTAGATTAATCCAAAAAAAACAATACGGCATTACGGACGCTTTCTTAAAAAAAAACACTTCTATGATTGAATATGCAATTACCGAAAACACCTTGAATTTTGAAAAACGCACTCAAATTTTATTAATAACACTTCTATTGGGAATATATTTTACGAATTGTTAACTATAATTTTTCTTTTATAATTTGATTAAACTAAGAAAACATTCGTAAATCTTAATTATTCTAATTGCTGTATAACATTCCATCTTGTCTCCTGGTTAAGGTCCAAAGAGATGAATTGTAATTATCCAAAATGATCGGTAACTTAAAGTTTTTTATAAAATACATATAATAATTTAAAAAATCGGATAAAAAATTAGAAAAACGATTATGATACTTTGATAGAAAAACTATTATGATACTGAGTTTGTTAACATACAAAACGTGGTCCCGTCGTCTATTCTTGCAACAAAATCCGTGTGCTATGAATAAGGAACAGATTGGTGACAGAGGATAACATGAGCCCATCTCCATGTTGCATAATTGTTGGGGTACATAATAATTAACTTAGATGGAGATATAGTATACGAAAACGATAATATAAATATTTTTAGAATTTGAAACACGATACGGATATATTATATGTAAATAATTATATTTTTTAAAGCATTAATTTATGTGACATAAGATATCATAAGAATATTTAATTTATAAATTAAAATAAATTTGCATAATTACACAAATGTGACATAAGATATCATAAGAATATTTAATTTATTAAAACAAATTTGCATAATTACACAAATTGTAAGCAAAAAAATATTAAATTGTTGAGTGTGGGATTCGAACCCACGCCCTTTCGGACCAGAACCTTAATCTGGCGCCTTAGACCGCTCGGCCAACTCAACTGTTATGTCAATTATAAGTCTAATTAATAAAAAACCCAAAAACATTTAAAGAACAGAATCGATATCCTAGTCTCCTCCAATATTTGATATTACGTGCATGACTACAATAATATTTAGAGAAAATTACATTCAGGTATCTTGAGATTTGTCCTAATTACAAATCAATCCCTCTTATTTTGATAATTACATATTAATCACTAAAAATACTATTTCAATTACAAATCAGTCCTTCTGTAGGGGTTAATATGTAATTGAAACAGTATTTTTAAGGATTAATATGTAATTATCGAAAGAAGAGGGACTGATTTGTAATTAAAGCAAATCTCAGGGTACCTGAATATAATTTGCCTATTTATTATGTCAAGCCTATTAAGAAAAAAAATTGAATTTAGTTGGACCGATTTTGTGCTACCACATGATAGATGAATTACACAAACCACGCAAGTGATAGGAATTCCTTTGTACTTATAAACTATCATATAGTTAGTTGAGTAAAACCAAACCAGATAGAAAAAATGATTGGCTTTTCTGAATCAGGTTTTATAGTAGGCATTCTCCTTTCAAATTTCCAGGATAGGCAGGCATCCATAGCAAGGCTAATACAGTTTCTCAAATTCAATATGCCTAAAACCCTTAAATAACCATCCAAGGCCATGGATACCATAAATCTGGCTATTGCATATCTTGTTCAAATATAAACTAAACTGGAACTGGAAATTTATGCAATTTAGCAGACAACACATCAGAGGCAAAT
Organism: Lippia alba; assembly: GCA_037834125.1. Taxonomy (NCBI): domain Eukaryota; kingdom Viridiplantae; phylum Streptophyta; class Magnoliopsida; order Lamiales; family Verbenaceae; genus Lippia; species Lippia alba. Next base: position 3,987,549 of record JBBMKE010000001.1, on the reverse strand, counting down.
AACCGAAACAAGCTTCATAATCACAAACTAACATATTATTAAGTCTCGGGGGAAAATATTACTACTGCCGTCGAAAAGAGCTCACTGAACCTATATATATATATATACTGTTTCTGCACAAAGAAGTGATTCTCTTTCAGCATCCAATGGTGTTTTTTGCGCTAACCATAACGTGGCTACACTACAGCTGAAGAAGATGACAACTCTCAGAAAAGAATTGGGCTATGAAACAATGCTTCAGGTAATAGGAGGGAAAAGGGGTAATGAAAAAGAAAGACAAAGATACAACACAATGTACAGAATATATCGACACCATATCATAGTTAAATGTTCTAATGCTGTGAGAAATATGCCTTGTCCGCAGTAGCAAGGCGATCCTGGAAGAGTGCCCACTCTTTTCTGCATCTCTCTCGTACCTATGACAAAGACAAAAATGTTATGATCCCAAAAGAGGATTTAATTTTAGTTTTGATTTCTGCAGTATTTCAAAGTTCCCATTTTAATTAGAAATGACTCCAAAACAAAGTCAGAAGATCAGTCATGGCAGAAAATAGAGAGATATACATACCCCTTGCCATGGAGCTTTTCCATTCTCAGCTTCTCCCTGGGAATTCATAAAAAATTCGGATTTAATAGAGACTTTCAGTAGATATCAATGCAGTAACGTAATAAGCACGAGTCAAAAACTCCTCAAAAATAGAGATGTCCAGTAGGAAAAGAAAGAATGTATATGATTTTCCCCAAGTTAAGGTTAAGTACTGTAAGTAAGAAATTACCAAATATTCAGTAATCACATCCTTTCATACCCAAGGTATGTTCTTAATAACCAATCTTATCTCTACTGATTAAAAAGTGCATTTCTAAGAAATGATCAGTGGAAACAATTTTCAGGACTACACAGAATTCATCAGGGGGAGCAGTTCCATTTAACATACAAAACGTCGAGTTCAGACCTACTAAAAGTGGACTGTATATTTCTGACATGCATCTGAAGTTAGAAAAGGTTTGGTAATACCCAAGCAGTAAGCACTAAAAATTAACATAGATTTTCTTCAGTTTTAACAATTAAAGATATTATTGAAAAAAAATGAAAGAATAATTAGAAAAATGTAAGAAAGCAGATTATACAGAAAATAACCAAGCTACTGACGACTGACCTGACTGCCAAGTGAAGGAATCACTTGATGCACAATCCACTGTGAGTCAACAACCCCAATTTTTTCATGAGCAGGCTGCAAGTCCAAACTTGGTGTGATCAGAAGAAATTTTTTAACCAAAGCATGCCATTTTATTTTAATCAATGAACATGATGTCATGTGCAGCATAATATGAACGGTTGATAGAAAATCATTTATATGGTTTCTTCCGCTATGAATGCCTGATATTTCTCAGCTAAAAGCATATCCACACACACACACACACAGTGGGAGAGAGACTAACATCCACACATCTTCTTAATGCAAAATCCAATCCCCATCCATGTACCAAATCATTCTGCAAGAACAAGATCAAAAGGAGTTATCGTGCAGTAAAGGCTGAAGCAGTATCAAATTGAGGCAAAATGAGTGGTCGATTGTCGAAAGCTCAAAAAAAGAACAGATTAAATTCATGGGAAGAAGAAAACTGGGTGACAACGCCATATGCCCATAAATACCTGAATCATATGCCAAACACATCTCCAAGCTTCCCGAGAAAACACAGGAGCCATAATTTCTACAAAGCTGAATACAGCAAGAAATATAGAGATGAGACTCTACTAGATTAGAGAAGTATAAATCTTCAGATCCATTAATGTAATCTTAAACCTCGTAAAAATAAAACTCCAAACAAAATGCCCCACACAAAGGGGTAAAAATTGCTAATTTTCTTAACAAAATTCTATTTGGTAACATAATCAATGAGCTAGACACACCGTCTTCCCTAATTGGAGATGAAGTCAATCTTTCTTCTATACTAGCCTTATTTACTAGCCCAACATCACCATTCCATCAACTTTGACTTTGCTTTAAAACGCTCCTCACTATTTAAGATTCTTAATGGTTTATATTCAAGACATATTACTATATTCAAACTTCTGTGCTTAATATTGTTGTCTGTAATTGCATGCCATTGAATACGATTCATGTATCAAAATATATGCAGGCATAGACGTGATTTTACCCATATATCTATTTAATTTATCTGGCGCCAAGAGAAAATAGAGCAAGAACCAACTGTGCTCAAGAATAAGCAAAAGATGCACAGAAACACCACACACACACACACACACGTATATACACGTACAGGGGGAGGGGGGTTGTAAAAACTGTCAAATATATGGAACAGAGAAAATATTACGCTGCACATGGAGGCAAATGTGGATCACTGCACCAGCCTGGTTTCTCTTCTGTATCCCTGTTATCAATATTCAACAAGGTCAGAAATGCGCACAAAAAACATCATATTTTTCCTTTTTTAGCTTTGGGTGAGGGGGGTGGTAGTTATTTGGAGTGTTAATCATAAACCTACTTGTGAACTTCTCTGTCACCTCTCCTCTTGGTCATTTGCCATGTCAGGCCATTGTTAGGTTCAAGACCAGGTTGAGAGATCTCTAAACCATGTTTCTTGACCAATTGAATATATCTAGAACACCCAAAATTAAAGATCAGTTGACGAGCATAAATCATTGTATGATATAATATATAACTACAAGCTATAAGTGTCAGGAACTACAGAAAATGATAATTACTTCTCAGCATTGAAGTGTTCAACCCCAAGATCTTCATCCCAAATGAAAATATAATCATAAGCCGCGACAACGTCGGGATGCAGAAATCGCTTTGCATACCACCTATAAGAGCAGACAAATATGGAGAGGTCATCCACAGTGGGAAAAAAGAAAATATCTTTACACTCCAAAATTAACTTAAAGTAAGGGAATCATAGTTCTATCTGAAATTTGAATAACTGAAGTAGACTGTGCAGTAATCACCTTGATATTTAGCACATCATGTATACTTTTTGGTTTCATTATCAGGTTAATATTTGTGATTGGATTGAAGGTATTTGTGACTGATTTATTTAATTCAATTGATCACCAGCACACCTGTATCAGCTCTAGACCTCTAGTCTACAGCAGAAGAATAGAAAAATCAAAGAAGGCCAGAACCAAGAAAACACCCGTAGAATATTACCACTTTGTTTGTTTTCTAGCACTGATGTGTATGGCACGACGTGACCAATCAAATTGCTCCCATTCACTTGTTCGGCCATCATAATGGAAAAGCAGGATTTGAAAATCATCAGAAAACTACAATGGTATACCAAAATTAGTCCTAGTTATCAAGATAAGGAAGTCAATTTGTAGCATTATGAAGTGTTAAAACTCGCTCTCTCCACCTTCTTCACAACTGCATTGATATGATCCTTTTGATCCAGACCAACAGTAAAAGTTACTAAGTACTTTGGCTTAATCTTCAGATCCTGAAAGTTCCAGCATGCAGTTGTAAGCTACGACACTTCCATTAAATATCAAGAAGAATATATAAGGGAAAAAACAGTGAAATGATAATAATTGCAACCGAGCATTTCTAACATACAAAATTTAATCCATTCCAGAAGGAACAACAACAATGAGCAAGTAATTCAAAGACAACCCAGAAATGACCTAAACCTAGTCAAAGTAAAGTGATAGGTATAAATAACAAACATGCATTGAGGATGGACTGGTATATTATCACATATTACTGGATAAAGAGATCCCATAATTAACAACAAACGATCACATAAAAGCAGACATTAGTTCTTGACTCCAAACTACCACCACCACTTTGTTCGAGCTTTACCTCACTAGGCTCACCCCATAATCTCCGCAGATAAAAATCTGACTCTGAAACAACAATTCCAGGTGGTAAAGACTCTGCACCACGGGGGTTTGTAGGGACATGGACCTAAAATGAGAAAAAAAAACCCATGTATTATGAAACAAATTAATTTGTATCATAAACGGTCATCAGTAGAAAGTGCACAGCAGGGTGCACTAAGACATAGGTTCGCGCCATAACAATCAGGAATACTGGGTTGAAGTACATTGGCAAAAACAAGGATGAAAGCAGAATATCTGGTACAGGAACCTACTCAGTAGAAGGATACAAATTAGCAGAAATTTACTTCAGATGGTATTGTCTTCTCTAGAAACAGAATGCATTTCCAATGAAGAAAGATTATAGAAGTTCAAAGACTTGGAAAGAGCAGGGAACAAACAAAAAGGCATTATTCATTATTTTATGATGCCAGTGAAAATCATTGGGAATCAGAGTGCAACAGTCATCTTTCCAATTTAAAATTGTACTCATGACATTTTGCAACCCAATTAACAAGCATAGCCATTAGCCATAAATCCTTTTATGTGAACCAAATCTCTTTTCCAGGTTTTGACTGGTGTATCCTATTTGTCATGGCACAGGAGGCCATAATGCAGGATGCCGACATGATTTTCCACCTAAAGAAAAGAGCTAAGTGTAGAAGAGCAAAAGAAGAACCTTAGGTGTCGAAGGAATACCACCAGAACCAAGATTTTCAGGAAAACTACGTCTATCAGAACTATGCTGATCAAATGCTGCATCGAGAGATGTCACTAAACTTGAAGGTAGATTAAGCTGCCATCACCAAAGAAAAAAAGAATAGTATTATAAGGTACCATGAGTAATAAAACATCCTCCGATGAGCAAGTTCAATCACAAAATGTATCTTACCTTGCTTAACGAAACAGATGGAAATGAAACACCAATAAAATAGCCCAACACCATTCCCATAATGGTTGTTATAAAGAGTCGAGCAGTGTCATTTGACTTCTTAGAAACCCCACTGCATAAAGAAACAAAAAGTAATGTAAGTACACCATGCCATCTTTAAGATAGAATTTCACTTAACTTTGTGAATAATCACCATCAGTTCTACCAACCTGCGAAATGATGTTCCCATTGTGATGAAAATAGTTGCTCAACTGCAATCAGAAAACACTTTCTTGAGCAACCTGATGGCAGTACCTTGCATCTGCCGCCTCAACAAATCTAAACTGACAATCCCACAAAATGAAATCCTACTGAAGACATATAAAACCCATTATCTATGCAGTACGCAGAATAAAATTCCAATTTTTTAAATAACTCAAAGTAAGCAATTTTATAACTCATATATGCGAAATTAACTTGGAGGACAAAAATAAAGGAAGCCAATCACCCAAAAATTGTATTACCAAGCAAATTCAAGCTAAACACTGCACCAAAACAAAACCAAGATACCATTTTTATAATCTTGATCCGTGATATATACATGTGCCGATGTGCGAAGCTAATCAAACTAGCATTCCCAGCTCATCTCAGGTGAAAAAGTGAATACATAAAGTTT
>JBBMKE010000001.1:3960292-3975359 GCA_037834125.1 Lippia alba | reverse complement strand
TACCTTCACCTTGCTACAACTACGCTTTACATACCTCTCCGTGTCAAATCCATATCAAATCCCAAAGCATGTATCATCCGGCTCATAAGAGGCACACGGTTCGAAGCGTAGTTGAGCGATACCAAACAAAACATATCAAATCAAATCATATCACACACACAAGATAGGCTATAGTTCGCATACAAGGCATACGGGCACAAATCATAGTGTTTAACTATAACCTAACCTCACCTTATACCGACGGAGTCAAAACTGAAAGGAATGATTCGCCCCGGAATCACAAAGGACCTCGAAACACCACCCCAGGTGCACCTGAGCAAACTGAGATCAAGAACCAAAACATAGACTCTCAAACGAACCACATAGACGCACGGCTTATGCTTTAGACACGTAAGAGATGCAATCATTCACATAAGATTCACAAACAATTCACATTCATGCAAGCTCATACATACGAATGGCATACACATGCATACGGAATGCAAAACCCATATTTAACATGCATATAATGCACACAAGAACAAACGAGAAGCACATGAATCACGTAGCAAACGAACGAAAACACAAAACACACAGGCAGCTGCAAACGGCCATTTCGGATCCAAGAAGAAAATCTAAACGGCCGTTCCGGCCTCACAAAATGTGTAGAACAACAAAGCCAAACAGTCGTTTCGCACCCAAGAACAAAATGCAAACGGACGTTTGGAACCAATCTGCCACAACAGAGAGTTCCTGAACGGTCGTTTCGCCAAACAGACCAAAACGCAAACGGCCGTTCAGAAACTCACTGCCTCCCAAACCACTTTCGAAATGGCCGTTACAACCTTCCACGCGCGGCGCGTCCAGTAAGCCAAACGGCCGTTTGGAGAAACCAACTAAATCCCAAACGACCGTTTCAGCCTGCCCTGCTCGAAATCCATGGCGGAAATGGCTACGGGAACACCACCAAAAACACACACACACGCACACACGAAGCCCCAACACACGAAAATCATACTGGAGGTCAAACATATCATATTGATCACATATTTGCAAGTAATGGCTGTCAAAATGAGCCCAAACACCCAAATCTCGATCCTATACACTATTCATTATCTTCCCCAAATAGCATGTAGGCAACGAAGCATAAAACGAGAGGGGCGTAAAATCAAAGCACGTAATGAGTAGTGTACAAATCTTACCTTGGATCGTTGATTGATCGATCGAGTTGTCGGGAAGCTCGAGCTCAAAGCTTGGGGGCCAAAATGGGGGGGAAGGGGGTTTTCTCCCTTCTCTTCCCCTCTCTATCTTGCTTGAGACAAAAAAATGAAAAGTGAAATGGGTTTCTTGGCTAATAAAGCCGGTTCGGGTTGTGTAAACGGGTAGGGTAAAAAACTCCGGTCCAACGGATCGGATTCTAAAATGGTAGGGCTATCAAACGGCTTTAGAAATTAATAGGTTAATTCCATTCAACCCAAATCATTGAAACGAATTAAATGAAGGGGTATGAATTCGAATTTGAATCCCGAGCTCAAATAGCCACAAGGGCTAAAACACCCTAATTAAATTAGGTACCCTAATTCGGAAAATATTGAGCAATTGAGCTCAAGAGTAATTAATTAATTCTATGCGCACTTAATAGAATTAAATCCACGTTGACACGTAGCATGCGATTCACATAATTCACATAATTAAACTCTCTCGTGACGCCGTACCTGATTATCCGAAAAGTCGGGGCGTCACACAATTACTCATTACAAATCAGTTGATAATTATACTTCATGAAAATTGTATTAGAAAATGAAACTGGCACTTGAATATTGTATGGTTGGTTATTGAGATTCAAATTTCGCCGACTAAATGTAATTAATAAAAATGCAAATGGAGGAGCATTTAAATTGCAGCGAAGGTGGTAGTATTGCAATAATACAAATTTTCACATTAATTGAACTCACGGTAAGGGTTCGGTTCAAAGTTGGGAGTTCGATAACAGAGAGAAAAAAGAACACAAAAAATACACGGTTGATGAGTACTTAAATTAAAAAATACAAGAGGTCATGCAACCAACACACATGCTACCATTGATCACCAAATCAAGATCTATTTGGTAGGCAAAAACTAAAGCACGACAATTTTACAACTGCTTCCTCAAATTACTGGCACTTCTTCTCACATAAAAGTCATCCTTGAATTAAGTCAATAGGGATGTTGACAACAATGCCAATCCATGGCCATACAAACAACTCACTCCGATCAAGGTCTGCAAGGACATTTATCTTTGCAGAAGGCTTTGATGGACCAACATCAGCAACTATCTCATTTTTTAGGTACTTTGACAAAATGAGGTGATTTGTCTCGCCTCTTCAGTTCTCTTGTTAGGATAGTAGGAGCAAAGGGAAAACTTGATTAGATTTTAACTGGTGCTCCATTGAACCTAGCATGAACTTCAAACTCAGTGCAATTGAAACAACATGTCTCACAAATAGAAATTATAAAACTATGACCCATGTCCCCAGATTCATACATCTACACATAATACATGTGTAAGCTCAAATTGAAATGGAAAAATTGGAAATCGCCGCAGACAAATTTCTAAATTCAAGGTCTGTGATACATAAAATAAGTATTTCACTTAAGATTGCTACCAATAATTGCTCAAGGTCTGCGATAAATTGGACATGTACAATCGCTACATTAAATAACAAAGAAAATTTTCAGGTTTTGAAAAGTTTCTTATAAAATTGAAAAACAAAACCTGAAGCAAAATTCGTGAATAAACAAGTAAAGAAGACAGAACACATAGAAACAAGCATCCAACCAGACTCATATCTCGCTCTAAAAATATTAACAATCAACACAATGACCTGTGAGTTTGACAGTTATTGACTCAATTGAGTTGAGAAAAATGGATATTGCCGGACATCACAACAGGATATCCGTCCGAGCTCCACCTTCTATCTTTTTCCTCATTACTTAGAAACTAAAGAACACCATTGCTTCACCAATTCCACTGATTTAGTTCGGCAATAGATTAAGCAAAACCTGACAAATTGCAACTTGAATTAAATAAATTGAAAAGGTATGAATTCATCCAAGCACTGGATGCATCGATCGTGGTCATAATTGTGGCTTTGTGAGATGAATTGTGCTTGCATAAGGCACCTATTGCTCAATGCTAAATGTAACATGCACATCAAATTACTGAAGGAGCAACTGTAAAGAATCCATTGGAAGATCAATTTCGTATGAAAACACTAATTTTTTAGCACTTATGACAAATTTATTTATTTCCCAAAGTGAACGAAAGTAAAAGAAATCTCATGATTCGGTCAGCTTCTAAACAAATTAAATCCAAAAATCTCAAAATCCTGAAAATTATCATTTGCTTGGAATCTCAACAACCTAAAAAACAAGAAAAAACAATAGTAAGAGCATAAATTCAAGAAAAAATGAAAAGGAAAAAAAGAAAAGAAAAGAAAACAACAAATCTTATTGGTAAAAGTTATAAGGCTTCGATAGAATTTCAGAACCTTTTATAAGAACCGTAAGCCATATCAAATTCTCAACTTTTCATATTTTTCAAATTCTTTACATTCTACCATGTGTCCTTAAATTTAATTTAATTAATTATGTTAATTCAATTTGTTACTTTAAGTAATTATGTGAAATGAATTAATTAAACTTTATATGAAATAAGTTTGGACCCTTATATGTAAACTTAACTATTAATTAAATAGTTAAATTAAATATGCGGAGTGAGAAAAATGGAACAGATGTACTAATTAAAATGTGATCAAATCAAGGACAAAATATCACACCATAGGAATCATAAAATAACATCACATCAAAAAATAAGAAGAAACTCATATGATTGTTAGGATCAATTTCACTTAGTTTTTATTTAATTTTTTTTAGATAATATCTATTAATTAGATGTTACCATTTAGTTATTAGATTAAAATTTTGCTCCTATTACAAGGGATAGATTCTGCTCAAGTATGTCCTTGTTTTACGCAACATTGGACTACCCAAAAAATAATGGTCCGTTATTTCTTGAAGTTTAATAATTAATTCCAAACTTTTCACATTTTCTGACTCTTCACATTCTGTTTTAATGTGTTCTTAAATTTAGTTTAATTAATTATGTTAATTCAATTTATTACTTTAAGTAATTATGTGAAATAAATTAATTTAAGTTTTAGGAGAAATAAGTTTATATATATATATATATAAACTATTAACTATTAATTAAATGGTTAAATTAAATATGCGTAGTGAGAAAAATGAAACAGTTTGATTAATTAAAATGTAATCAATTTGATTAAATAATTTTTGCCCTGTATAAACTTTAATTTAAATAGTTTAATAAAATTATGAGGGATATCAAATTATGAAATGGGAATTTGGCCAACTTATCCAAAAGTAACATATGCATGGATGAAATTATGTTAAATGATTCGGTAATCATAGCTCCCAAAAAATAATTAATTATATTGACATAAAAATTTAGTTTAACATAATTAATTAATTAGGTTGAATTATTAATGTTTGCCCCTCATAACCTACAAATTAAATAGTTAAACAAATAAAATGGTATAAGGATAATTAAATTGTGTAAGGGTAATTCAGTCAATTAACATACAAAATCATGCTATCCATACTTTTATATAGTTATTATTATTATAGATAGATTAGTAAAAAATTAAGAAAATAACAATTATATGACTATCCATACTTCCCTAATAGCAGCCATAAAGTGTTGCTATTTTTTTCAACATCTCTACAAGAACCTTGAGCTTCAATCTAAGTAACTACCAAAATTATGATAGAAAGCATCTAATAACTCTTAACACATTCTTCATCCAAGATTCCAACCAAAATTTAGGACTAGGATACTTCTCAAAATAGTGCTTCCAAAAGATGTTATTTTTACAGCCGCTTTCCCTAAAAATGATCTAATCTAAGATTAGCATACTGTTCAGAAAGTGCTTCCAAAGGTTAATCATCATCAGACAAGCAAACTACACCTTTTTCTACGGGAGACGATGTCCGATTATCCTGTACATCACCCAGGATTTCAAAGTCGGACAGCTCTAAATTATGAAAAGTCGAACAAATATCCGGCAAAGGAGAGGAGGTCCGATTCTCAACTATAGTCGGCCTATAATCTGTATCCACCGGCAAACCCGATGTAGTTGGAGCTGGATTGGGCCTATCGGGTCTGTTCGTAGATAGAGCTGAATTGCGCAGGCCCAATGGGCCCAGTGCCCGCGGTGGGGGCGGTGGAATTTGTTGAGGCTGGGTTTGTGAAACGGGCAGCGACGTGGTGGCTGGGGCTCTGGAGGGTTGAAGATGTGGAGCCCGAGCCCGAAACTCGCCAGCAGGACGGGGACTAGCTGCTGATGGAGTGATGGCACTGATGAGTGGGGGCCGCGAGGGGGTGGGGGTGGGGATGGGGGCAGGGGAGGGGGTGCCTGAGAAAAGAGCCGCCGTGTGCTGCACAGCTTGCACGGGTGGAGTTGATGCCACGCTTTGGGAAGGAAGGGGAGGAGATCTCAGAGCTGCTGCTATGTGCTGTACGTCGTGCACTGGTGGAGTTGATGCCACACTTTGGGAAGGAAGAGACGAGGATCTCAGAGCTGCAGCTGTGTGGTGTACACCTTGAATGGGAGACGATGATCTCTGAGAATGTGGCCTGAATAGCTGAGGCATGGTTGATGGTGCTGGTGTGGGACCCGGTAGGCTAGACGGACGGACGGTGGAAGGTCGTATTTGTGGTGGCTGTGAAGGAGTCGCGGAGGGTCTTATTGATGGTGCCGCCTGATGCAGGTGTTGCATGAAACTGGAGGGAGCAACTGAAACAAAGACAAATATTAGTCTCTGCACAATGACAATAAAATCAGTGGAATATGAATAGTTTTATGACAATTCAAAGGGGATGTGTTTGCAAAACTGATCTGGAGTATTTATGCTATAATGTCTAAGACTCTAAGCTTGGAACCAAACACTTACAAAAGAGAAAAAAAAAATCATCAAAGAGCAAATTTGGTTGTTTATATGCTTAAAGAAGACAGTATTGTTATTCAATTATGTCCATTCTGTTAACACAGTCTTAACTTGAGTAGCCATGAGGATCTAAGAAGAGCTGCCATGTGCCATGTTTGAGTTTATTGCATATATCTTTGGTGCAGTTTATGCCCATAATTTTCTGTAACCCCATGAGGAAGAACCGAACATATGGAATTGAGAAAGAGCGAACGTTCCCAGTTCAAGATCTAGTCTATTTGAGAGTCACAATTCGGCAAATATTATTAAGAACCTCAATAGTTTTTATTATGGACAAGCTTAAAACAACAACAGGAAAAGGAAAAAAAAAAAGGAGAGAGAGGTTAATGACATTTATTCTAATAAAGATCAAATGGTCTTGCTGATGGGAGAGAGAGACAGATAACCTTGCGGCATGCTTGGGAGCCCGGACGTCCTGAGATCCATGCACTTAGACCTAAAAGCTTCGGCCAATATTTTATTCATGAGAAGTTTATTATGACCTTTATCAATTTCATTTTTTCTCAATCTAAATTCATCTTCAGATTGCTGGCGTTTCGTCTCATACTTGAGACGTATTTGAGTAATCATCTCCTGTATTTCCTTCTCGCAATCAGATTTCAGCTGCGACACCTGTGGGAAGAGAGCAAGTACATTACGAGATAATGGAAAAATTAAGTCCGAATATAATTAAGAAAAAACTTGACACTAACCATATCATCATGGCCTTTCTTCAAATCTGCAGTTTCTTTTCGTAACCTCTCCAATTCATTTTGAAGTGGGTCGGGTAATAAAGATGGATTTAAACTCCGAGGAGTGGGAAGCTGGTTAGGATGAATGAAGAGGTAGCTCTGTGCATTAAGATGCTCTGCACCTATCCCCAATGGCAGAAAACCTTGATTTGGCTGTTCAGCTCTATGCAACAGATCACTCTGGGAAATGGGAGGTGCTTCAGCACTTTGAGCACCACTATGCACGGTTCCCGCACCATGGTCACTGGCATGTACTTCCAAATTTTCCTGACGTTCAGAAATGGATTCAGTTGCCAGAGCTTCATGGTTGGACGGTACAGGAGTTGTTACAGTTTCATCAGTTACTGGTCCTTCGAGATTCGAAGGCATGGGGGATACAGTGTCAAGTGCTGCTGCTGCTTCAACCTGTGTAGTAGATTGATTTTGATTTTCAAGTGCTGCTGCTGCTTCAATCTGTGTAGTAGATTGATTTTGATTTTCAACAGCTGGTGCATCTGGGGCTTGTGGTTCAGAAGATACCAAACTTTGCTCAACTCTATCCTCTTGTACCTATCACAATTTTCCTTGTTATTTCTAAAATTTTATGCACATATCCCAAAAACATTCAGAGAGAAATAGTTTGTGCTGAAAACAAGAAAGGAGGGAACCAGACATGTTGTCAGTCTCTTCCACAAGGATTTGACATCAAGGTTTGGAAGTAAGATATCTTTAGTACATTATAACATTACTGACTTTTAGTAGAGCATCAAATTGATAAGCAATGATCGTAGAGACCTCCCCTAAGCTTTAACAAAATGGTATTTAGTATGAACCCCTAACATTATTGACATTCATGGATAAATTCTCTGGGTTTATTGCGTTTAACAAGAACCAATGATCAGAACCACTAGGGGTGGAAGTCCAGGATCAGGTTTCAGGTACCTGATCCAAGCTTGGTCAGGTTGGATTCTTTTGAGGATATCGGGCTGGGTACCAACATCCATCGTAAATTTCAGATTGGATTGAGTAGTAAGCTCCTACCCAAAGAAAACCTAATGTGGTTACTCGACTTCTTAAGAATCTCTCTAAAGATTTCATCACTAGTTACTGCCCACCCCTACATCTCACCTGAGCATCTGATGACAATGCCCACACCCCCTCATAAATCTCTCACCTGTAATCTCTCTCCCTATTGGCTGTCAATAAATCATCTCTTCTCAGATATGTGTTCTGTTTCAAGCCACACCACCACCAGAATGAACCGCAAAGAAAGAAGCTGTGATTCTGAAAGGATGAAACTATTTTGTTTCTAAAGTTTGTTGCCATCCTTTTCTTCTACAGTGTTCCATGCCCTCGAAATTGCTTAAGACTCTTTTTCCCTAAAGTCTTTATCTTAATCCTATCTATATAACTAGGACAAACCCAATCGTATCGGGTATCCAACAATTTTGGATACCAGACTGTCGAGTACCCGATAGTTTCCAATCAAATTCGGGTGGCAAAAAAAGATACCCAAAAGCTGACTACCAGACCCGTGCGAACCCCTAATCATAAACCCCCTCCCTGAAATTTGAGGTGATGTAAGTAGCCACTCAAGCTTAAAATATTATGTTTAATACCTTGGCCACTAATAAGCATTTTATTATTTCAAAATTTTCCGTATATGTTTGATATTATTAATGAAATTTGATATTTAATGAATGATATGAACTAGAGCTGTTAACTTTCAGCCAGCTGAAAGGATGACTAAAGGACAACTGAAGGGGGGAACCAAAAAAAAAAAAAAAAAAACCATAAGACAATATTTAGTAAGTAAATGGCACATACTTGCTGCATCACCAAGTTAGGAGAATCCAAAGCTTCGGTTTGCTGTGAATGTGCCAACTGCTGTTCTGGGCTTTGTAAACCTCCACAGGCAGCTTCACCAGGTCTATCCTTCTGGATCACCAACGCATCTGGTGAAGCAGCTTTACTTCCTTTATCAGACTCATTAGATGCATTACTTCGTTCTTCAGATTGAACACGGTCCACATTTTCATTAGATAAGGTTGTGGGCGCCTCTGCTCGAGCCTCTTCACTCTGGTCAACCAGTTGACTTTCTCCATGTTCCACAGAAACAGGTGGGTCTGCAGAAACAGTATCTGCATCAAGATTCTCAGCCATCGCCTCTGATGATCTTGCCGGTTGACTTTCTGAATTAACAGTCGCCAAATTTTTGACAGGAGATTCAAGTCTTATTGCCTCAGACGGTGTACTTAAGGATGCAATAGAAGGTGCAGTATCATTCCCTTGTGTACAAATATCGTTACATGGATTTTGATCTTCTAGAAGCTCCCCAGACATGGGCCCTACAACTTCAGGGCCTAAAACACCATCCTCAGGTTGAGAAACAAGTGACCCGTGCCCATTGACAGCTCTCAGTTTACTAGAATAGGATTTTACTTCAGTGAGCCAGTTAGCTGCCATTTGTTTCTCCTCATTGATCTCAGCTAGCTGCTGTTTCTGAAGATCACTAAGCTCTTGATCCTTTAGGAGGTTGAGCTCTTCCATTTTCTTAGCAAAGTTATCATTGAAAAGCTTTATTTTATTCTTTCCTACTGGACCTTCACCATGTATCGATTTAACAAGGGCAATCTCCAGTTTGAGATCTTTCTCCAACTGTGTACTTTTCTCCTCCCAACGGCGCTGGACTTCCTTAATTTCTTCTTGGTGCTTAAATATAAGTTTCTTCATCCGCTTTTTGCATTTTTTCTCTATTTTCTTTATCCTATGATCTATTTCACTCACAGAAGCTTCATCCCTTTTCTGCTGTAAAAGGGTCTGTCCTTCAGCATGCTCTTCATTAGCAGATTCACCTCCAATATCCATTTTTGTAGATCTCGAGTTAGATAATTGTGGGTACCCTTCGTTATCATTTGATGGTTCTTTACTGATGTTTTCTTCAGCTACTGAACAATTTTTCCCCAACTCAATAGTTTTCTCTGAAGACAGCAAAAACATCTTCTTGAGCGAACGCATCTTTAAATAATATACTGAGTTCACCTGCTCTTCAGTGCATTGATAATTAAGAAGCTGTTTGGCTAACATGAGTGAATCCTCCTTGTCAATTTTTTGTTTTTTAAGTGAGGCTGCAGTCCAGCACTGTCAAAACAAAAGTATAACTAAATCTGTCAGGAAATATCCAGTTGAAAATGTGCATCTAAGGTTGAAAGAAATAAACATAAGTGATCAAACTGGTACTAAAATATCCAGTTGAAAATGTGCATCTAAAGTTGATAAGAAAAAACAGAAAGATGGTGAGGTACACTTATGTTCTGACTCTAACCCACTAGAAACAACTGTCAAGTTAATTTATGGCCAATGCAGCAGTCCAACGACTTGTGATTCATCCAATGATAAATTAAAAAGATACATGAACCCTAATAATACATGTGAAAATAAGTTTTGAACAAATTAAGTTGATTTTATCCACATATAACACTGTTTTCTTCGGAAAGAGGAGAGAAGAGCTAATTCTCTAAAAATGTAGTTTATGTTTATTCTAGTATATGTTATTCGATACTTTATTGTCAGGGTTTTTATTTATCTAAGGATAATAACGAGATCTAATTGACTGTTACATCTCCTTACATATTTTCATTTAATCATTTTTTTACATAAAAATAATAATTTATGTGTGGCTCTTCTTTATAAATACATTAGCTTATTCAGGTTAAGTATTACATAGTTTTTAAATTTCTACAGATACAAAAATTATGAAAAGTCATGAGGCCTGTCCCAACCTAAGAGAGGTAAATGGCAGGGAGAGCACCTAAGCCTTTTGAACTACTAGTCTGAAATAGGCACTACATGCAACATGTCAACTATTTCTCTCACACATCGTCCATTAATGTTTGGGTTGATAATATAAATCAGGAAAAAAAAAGGAATGAAAAGGGAAGAAATGAACCAGAGATATCTGGAAAGCCTGCAGAATTGATGGAGAATCGCTGTTGACATGGTGGTTCTTTGTGATATATTCCAAAAAAATTCCCGCCATTAGAGTGACATCATCCTGTATTTGAGACCATGCGAACAAATCAGGGAAACTGATAAATAGGGTGATCTCAACTAAAAATACAGCATAATGTTTATAAATCTATTTAGAATAGAAGTACCACTCCAATATCCCAAAAATTGGTTTATTCCTTTCATTCCAATAATCTCCCAAATATGAGGGTGTTTTTTGGCAAAGGAAAACATCAAGGGGGTTGGGGGGGGGGGGGAGGGTGGGGTGTGTAATTCATAATTAGCCCTTAGATTAAAACCGGATGAAGTATGGCTCGTGTTATTGATCCCATTGCATCCCTAAAAGAGACATAGACCATTTCTATCACTCATTACTCTTCTGCTCCTACCACCTTCGCTAGTATCACATACTCTATTAGGTGGAATGCATGAATTTTGGCTCATATTAACCACATATTAAACTCCCAAAATTGATACAGGCAGCAGTTGACCATTTATATCACTTGTTCTTTTCTGTATCTGACAACCTTTGCTCTCCCCATCTGCCCCCCACACACTCACATCTCATTGGGCCAGTTAATACCTTAAATATAAAATAAATATTAGAAAAAAAGAAAACAGGAAAGTATTTGGTGTGGGACTTATATTTTCTCTAACTGGGCTAGTATGTGAATATGAGAATAGGATCCTGCCAGAGAGAAGGATGCTTGTCTCTGGTTGTTTCCAAGTGTCAAAATTTAGAAATGTATGCTGATGTTAGCATTCATGCTATAACGCAATCTTGCTACACAACTGACTGGTCTGTCTAGAAAATACCACACAGGAATAATGAACTGTAAGGAAAGAAATATAGGAGCTTGGTGGCTACCGAAAGTTTAAGAATTTGGCATAGTCTCGTCATTTCCTCTCGCAGAAAACTGCAGAGGCTTTTCTGTTCATTGGATGACGCAATTCTTTCCTCAGACACCATAGAAGAATCCTCAGCAGGGAAAGAGCTCTGAGAAGGCAAGCAATTTGGATTATCGTTGGAAGTGATGTCTCTCAGCAAATTTTCAGATTGGTTACAGGCTTTGATTGTTGAAGGCCCTGCATCATAAGAAGATTTTCAGCATGATGGTCTACAGGAATCTGAATCACAAAATGCTTCTTTAAGGGACAAAATTGCAGTGCAACGACGAGAATAATGAAAAATGCACAAACATATACTTTTCAGATGAAGTGAGAGTCCATCAGGACATATATACCTCCCTCAGAAACAGCAACCTGAGGTATTTGGTGTGCTCCTGATTCAACTCGAACTAAGGCTGGATCTGAACTTTCATTCACCACCTTTCTACGTTTCTTTCCTGCATCATCTTTCTCAGTTTCTGCATTGCCAACAGATCCATCAAAATGATGAGTTCTCTTCCGAGTTCGTGGAGAAGGCTCCTTTATATTTCTCCAGCGTGGATGTTTTCCCTCCAACAAGTTTTTCCAAAAAACATGGGGCTCTTCTCCATCTTTAACCTGTACTTTTGCCTCACCAAACATTGGCATATTCGTTCTATAGCTCCCGGTACCCAACTTGACTTTTGAAATTACAGAAGTTGAACTATTGTCATGATTTCCAGAAAGTATGGCCTGGAAATCTTTGGTAACTTCATTCAAAAGCAATTGCCCAGATGAAGATTTTAAGGCCAACGTAGAGTCGCTCTCAGTTGCATGATATTCATCTAATTTGCTGAACAGATATATGGCACCCCAGGAGAGCAGATTATGATATATCGTTCGACTAAAATTTTGCAAATTAATAAGAGTTAAAGTTTTCTTTGCAAGAACTAGGGCTTTTTCTTCAACAGTAAAGGATGAATACAGCCTGAAAACTTTGATCTGCTCAGATTTTGAATCAATAGAGATCTTTTGCAGTGCCCTCAAATCATTTGAAGGATTCCAATCACTATCATATATGACAACAACATCCAGTGAAGAAAGCTTGATCACTGAAGAACAAGCACGATTTTCCAACAGAAAAGCAAACTGTCCGGTTTCCTTCTTGTTAAATCGATTCACAGCAGCTTGTTTCTTAGAAGGGACAACCCCAGCATCGACACGATCATAAGAATATTCACCGAACCTCTGGCGCAGAAAGTCATCCAAGATGTCTCCTGTAGATGCCCCTCCTGGGCCAGTACTCAATTGCTGTAAAATAGTAATACAATCAATGCTATAATACAAATACATGTTAAAAAATTGCAACTCGATATAACTGGCAGGTGCACTAGTACGAATTACTGAATAGGTGCTGCTTTCAACAACTCATGTATGCCAGGAAAAAGTATTCATACTTAATATACCTGAAAAAGTATAAGTACTTGTAACCCTTGAGCCCTAATATCTTTTAGCATCAAGTCAAGAAGTTGTAATTTGCCACTTGCTTCTATTCCAATCTCCAACAGCTCAGCAGCTGTACGCTTCTCAGCAACCAAACGTGCTTGTAGAGACGAATCCACAAGATAAGGGTGATCACAACACTGTAAACAGAGGGCATGTGATCAGAATTTTGAACTTACTATAGCACAAAAGCATCGTCAGTGCAATACGACACACCTTTTCCTGACTCTAATATTAGGAATTTGCACGCACAAGAGATGAGTACAGTTTCAAAGTGATATGAAAAGCTACTCTTTGTCCATGATATATCAGTGATTTTTCCGATTCAAGACTCATGCAAAATGTGCTTGCAAACATTACATACATAAAAGATGCACATGTTAGAGATATAACAGATTTTCTTGTCAAAAGAATTAAAGGATATTCATATGGTAATGTAACTGATGAGACTTCAGTCACTAGACTGAACAAAGTACAAACCTTGCGAACAGTAAGAAGAAGATCAGGGAGTGCACCAACAAGATCCTTTGCAGAGCCCTTTGCAGAGCCAGAGCGAAGTGCAATGGATTTAGAAAGAAGTGTATCACAATATTGCTCAAGCTGATAATTTGATAGCTGAACAGGGACCCAATACTCAAGGAACTTTGAAGATTGAGAAATGCTTCCATATGCGACGAAATGTGATAGCCTATCTTTCAATTTACTACGATTGTCATTCGTCGGAGATGACATGCCCCTTAGTTTGTCATAATCGCCTTGAGATTCAAGCAACGATAATATTTGAAGGTACGCAGAGGTTGTATCCTGAGAAGTTCAAGCAGGAACTTTAACAAATAGAGTTACGATAAACAAAATGACCAATCCCAAGATGGGAATAATATACCTTCATTTGACCATTGACCAGAAGTATCCTCGAGCCTGCATGGAGCAACTTTATTTGTTCAAGATCATGTGATATCCCAGCACGCTGGTACTCATCAATCACAATTGCTTCCCATCTTATGAATTTCAATATGTCTATATCCTGCATCATTGATTATAAAACATTAGGGCAGAACAACACAGCCACTAGTAACCAAATCGTCAAGTGCCTGATTGATAATTTCTAATCTTTGCCAAAAAGAAAACTATATCCTACACAATATAAACCAGATTGGCATTTGTAAACAACATAGACGTGTCAGCTTCAACTAATTAGACAGCCACAGTAGATAATTAAGGATAAGAAGACATAAATGAAGTGGTAAAACACGTCCATTTAACGACACATTACAACAACGACTTAACAGTCGGTGATCTCCATACCTCAAAAAACACTTCTGTGGAAGACAGGAGTATTTGGAGCATCACTTTGCCTTCATCATCATAGAATTCTGATGATATAATCCCCTTCCTCGTTTCCCTTTCCCCACTATATACAACTACATCAACTGATGGCATCAGTTGTGCAAACTCAGCCTCCCATTGAGACAATGAGGTTGATGCCGTAACAACAAGGAAAGGCCAACAAATTTCACTCATAGATCCAATAGAAAGTATAACAGTCATTGCTTGCTCCTGCACAGTTAATAAAATCGATTTATTTTTTTTTTTTGGTCAGAATAAAATTGATTTTGGAGCTTACAGATATATCAATCCGTCACCTCAGCTATCACGAACCAAGATAGATCCAAATCAACGTCTACCACAAGACATCAAGAAACAACGATATACATGCACAATTTAAAACAAACCCAATACATGTGTGATAGAAGTCAGGGCATACGTGACATATTCGTGTTATATGGAGACATAGCATGTCAACTGTTATCATGCCATACAGATTCATTATGGCAATATAAAATAGTATGTAAAACTACATACAGTATAACCTCGATAAATTAATACTGTTGGGACCGTCAAATTTTATTAATTTAGCGAGTTATTAATTAATC
>JBBMKE010000001.1:3947768-3960192 GCA_037834125.1 Lippia alba | reverse complement strand
GTATTATGTATGAAATATTTTGATACAGATGAATTATTAATTTATATATCAAATGGGACCTATATGAATTTTTTTTTTGTATTATCTTATAAATTTAGCGAATTATTAATTTACCACGTTGATCCCGACTCGGGACCGAAGAAAATTATTATTTTAGCGAGGTTATATTAATTTATCGAGTATTAATTTATCGAGGTTATACTGTATATGCTTGTAAATCGCAGACACAAGCTCCAATCTAGATGTTTCTTTCAAGGTTGAACCATATCATGGAAAACATGCCAGTGGAAGATGAACAAGACTTGTTTAGCAGATGTAAACGAGTCGTGCTGGTTTCCACAATTAGAAGCTCTTAACTAATTCATAGAGTGAGGTTAACAAACAATCCGAGCATTAATAGTGTTATTTAACTTGCTTAATAAATGTAAAAGATAATAAACAAAAATTGAGTTCAAAGTAAAGTTTCTCTCTCTTTTCTTTTTCCTTCTCTTTTATGAGTGGTATGGGATTAATTTTAACGGCTAGGACTTACAAAGTGGATTTCTTGTTAGGAATCAGATTTTGATTCCCTATTCAGAATCTGGTGCCCTAGCTCACTAGTGACTAAGAAAATGGAAAAGAATACTCAGATGAAGTAATACATAGTGCAAAGTAATAACGTAAATTGATTATACCTCCGCCATATCTTATACAACGGGTATTGGGTATTAAAACATGTTCATTTTTAAAGCCACCAAGTTATCATCACATATCTAGGGCTAAACATGTATCAAACTATCAAAGACAAAGACCAAACTATCAAAGACAAAGACATGCATGGAAGATTCAGAGTATGATTAGAATACATTCATAATCAAGGTGAGGTAGCTCCCATAGCAAAAGAGGCAAATAGAATGACGTCACATATAATTATGTAACTGAACAACATGAAGTAGTAAATTAAATGGAGTATTAATTAAAAGAAATGCTCAATTTTCAGACAACTTACCAGATCATCAAAAATAACAACATTCTTGCACTTGGACATGCACTCACGCAGTTTATTTACATTCTGCAACATATAATTATCATTTATATCTGATCGACTGGCTGGAAGCTCAGAAAGTTTTCCAACAGATTCCTTTTGAGGCTGCAGTATGGACAAAGAACACCTGATTAAATGCGGCTTATGTTGGCAAATGCTAGTAAAAAACTGTTAACTACCAGCAAGGCATGAACTTGAATTGGGTCATCACGTAGTGAAATATACATATGTATCAAATCAACCTCAAGCAAGAATGAGTAGATCCATGGATTATCTTCAGCAACAAAAAGGCGGTGTTTTTATTTGCAATGAAATCACATATTCAACTTTCAAGTAGCATAAATAAGCCGAAAAGGCAAATCACTTTAAACTTCAAGATGGATACAGATTCATCTAGTTGCGGAAGCTATGGCCTTGAAGCACCGGCATATACAATTGGTATTTGGATCCGAATATGTCCACTGTTTATCTAATTAACCCCAATTCAAGTCCATTCTGAGCAAAAAAAGTCCATCCTGAACAACAACATTAATTGCTCCCAGCATACACAAAAATTTTGGCAACATTTAATTATCTATCAGAAAGAAGAAGAAGCACAAAAAGAGACACAACTGAGAAGGTCCTTGCCTTTGACTCAGCCACCACAAAAGCATATACAAATATTTAACAGTTTCATTCAAGTCCATTGGGAAGAATTGTGCATGGAGATCTAGTTGATCAGATCCTGTAACCTAAGCTGTCTCTAGGGAACAAAAGAAATTCATTTTTCAGGCTTAAGCATCTCTCGTAATACCCCATAAAGAAAACAGAAGTTTATTTGTGTACCCCTAGCAATTATACCAGGAATTAAGCACTTCTCATCATTAGAGGTACCAACAAATATATTTCTTTCTGGCAAACATGATCACCAAATTCTTTTCCCCATCCTCTTCCTCTATAGGGTCTACACTTCACATATTCAGAATTCTAATTCAAGCTCAAAGACTCGTCCCAAATACGTTCTATCTATTAATACTCATGTATACTTCATCCTCATAACTGTGGGACCACCTTTTCCACAATCTCAAAGCAGGTCCTAATATGGTTTAGAAAATTTCACTTTCTAAGAGAAAAATGACAACACTGATAATGGACAAATGGTATATGTGTTTATTGTTCGTTGAAAAATGCTTTTATTCTAACCAAAGAAACCATACATAATCAACTTTCCAGTTTCCACACTCTTAACCTCCAATTAGTTCATATTTCAGTACCTAGACAATGAAATTTTCAGTTGGCTGAATATTTCACCACTGATACCACCTATTTTGGCACATAGTCTTACTTCTTTAAACGAGGATGTAAGCATTTATTGAGGAAGCGAAAGCTTATTCATTCTGCCCAATTAATTAGAAAACAAACATTAATTTATCATGTCACACGACCTGATCTAACACCAAAATAGTTAAGCTGCTCACTGAAAGTAGAGCAGTTAGCATATGTCTTTCCCCTGAGTTCCATATTCCTGAATAATTAAGACACTGACTCCCTCTGTTGATTGGAAAAGATGATAAAAAATTAAATAAAGATCAAACACCAAAATCACTGTTAACTCTGAATCACTTGACGGTTCCATGCGATAAACTCTTCATACATTTAGGAAACAATTAAATGGTTAATATGACAGCCAAAATCCAGATCAAGTAGTACATTTAAAAACTAAAACAAGAAGTAAATATTAATTAAATAATTGAATACAAATACGCACCTTGTCAATTTCTCTCTTAGCCCTTTGCTGACGAGCTTCATAGTCTTTCATAAGGTTCTGGCCTAGAGATGAGCTAAGGAAGTGGGCATTCTCCAACTCCCATGTGGCATGGTCATAACTAAGGCCACGCCATTTTACAAGCCATTCATTATTGCAGACTGAAATAACATCCGAAGAAGCTATAAAAACTTTATCCTGAATGGATCTTTTCCTCAACAAACGATGTGGCACCGTCCACACTTTATTCCACCTCATGTTCTGCAACTCAGAGGAACAAAAATTAAGTTAAGATACTGTTTTCCAATTTGTATTTGACTATAAGCAAATTAGCCTCTATTCAAAGAGTACCTTATCCTGATCATTTTTAATATAGTTATAGACAAGGCTAGGATTTTCAAGAAGCAGTTGTTCCTCCGCAACCCAATGGTTGTGAACATGTGCAAGCCCATGGTATTTCACAAGATATTGCCTCTGTCGAACTCCTATAATCAACATATAGAGTTAATAGAAAAACCAGGACAACACAATATGCTGAACGGTTGGTAGATGGCTGGTAAAACAATTTATTTAATATCATAGCCACGTTATCATGGGTTGGTCTTCAATAATTTGAATTTGCATATATCACAAGTCATACCTTTAGCATTTGATACCTCTACTTCTCTAACATCCCAAACTGATTCAACTCCCTTTGACACGGAGTGTGTGCCAAATAAAAGTTTCTTCTTCACACACTGGGGGCAGTGCCAAACACCTGGTAGTGGCTGGAGGAGAGGAGGATCTAGGCAATCGGGATGATAGCACCAATTGCAATCTTTCCCCAAACACAACCTGCAAATGCATGTGAAGTATGCGGTCTAAGAACCCCAAGGGTAAATAAAAGGAAGAACTAACCATCAAAAGAGAAAGGCCGCAAAAATGCGCATGACTTTTCATCCATTAACATATTGATGCAGATAGAAGGAATCCAATCAAGCAAGCAACTAAAATCAACTAGAAATCAACTAATTTGCCCCTTATCACAAGCCACAGAGGATCAAAGACAGGTATCAAATCAGATGCATATTTGCATCTATATTTCTGCAATGAATAATCAATCAGTAAAAGAGCCTATTTTTACCCACACGAGCTCGCCAACTTTGTTGCACAGGTCACACACATTTTCAGGACTGTCCATTTGAGAATCTGCAAGCGGCTTCGTAGATAGATGTCTGCAGTCAAATTTTTCGGCAGATTCGGTGGTTACAGCAGCTCCATGATCACTTGTACCCTAATGCACAAACCATTGCCAGAACAGCATTATCACGATTATCCAAGGAAGCTTCTCTATTAAACAAGAAGTTAAGTTCTTTATTTCTCAAGTTTCCAACAAACAAAGACATGCAAACTAATAATTACTATCATAAAAATCACAAATGCAGCCGCAAGTAGAATGAGAAGGAGATTGCAGGATGATCCAAGCCGACTAGATTCAGTGCCCCAAGCCACCAAGGTTATGAAGTCACATAAAATTCCATTGCATCCTAAAACCACATTACTGTCTATAAGCTGACACATATTAGCAATTTCATTTAATATTTTAGCAGTCTTTATTTTTCCAAAAGTCTTACTCCGAGAAAATCTATATTTTGCAACCCAAAATCAAATTACAAATACCTGAAACAAATTAGAAGCCTAGCCATACTCTTAGTCTTAATAGGCAAAAAGTTCCTAGAAGACTGGACCCGATGAAGTTCACCAAATTTCACACCATACGGTTAAAATTAAATAATCCCTCACTCTTGGCAGTCCAGACCCGGTCAAATATGCAAGGAAAAATATTCAATCTCTATCAATGTGCACTAGACCTTTCTCACTACCTAATTCAGTTAAAGCGTTTAGACAACTTAATAGGAAATCCTAAAAGTTAAAGCGCTGAATGAGTAAACCAGAAAGCACCCATTTGAGAGCGCACACAACACAATAAAAATCATTGACTGAGTATTGCCCTGTGTATTTCCCATTCAGGAAAAAGTATGTTCAGGCTTAAGCCACTATTCAGCTTACACACAGTCCTTCTTTGGATTACACTCTAAGACTGATTTTTTTCATGTCAACAAACTACAACAGAAAAACCATAATTGAAAACTACTAGGAAAGGTTCTTGTTTAGTTTGATTGATGGATAAATGTGCTATTAAGTTTGAGTAAGACCAACCTTGCAATAGGAGAAGCTTTCTAGATCCTCACTCGCTATGAGACTGCAAGAGCAAAGCTCCTGTTCTGGTGAATCATGAGCCGCCCTGCATAATAAGAAGAACGCCAGCTTAGTTTTCTCAAATATGTTATTTTTTTCTTAGGGAGGACAAATGTTTGCAAGAACAAAATCCATCTCTGATGTCTAATATGAAAACTAATATCCAATCATGCTAAAAGCACCAATGCAAAGTTGTAAAGCAAGCTAACAGGTAATATAACAGTCTTAAAATTCAAATCTTGGTGAAAACACAACAACCAAGATTTTGAAACTATTACCAAACCCCAACTGCTAGACAACATATTGCACATAAAGAGTATAGAACTTACTATTACAATAAATAGCAATAACAGTAACAGGTAAGGTTAATCTTTTTAACAAACTAGACGGCATCATTTCCTGTTTCAGATTAAAAACAAAAAAGGCTTTGCTACAGTGCATGTTTTAGTTCTTGTTCACTTGAGGAGGTGTTACATACGCGCTGATGCCTTCCAAAGATACCCCATATAAAATTACCAATTGAACTTATACTATCAGTAAATCAAGATAACACAAAAACCCAAACCCAGATGAACCTTGGGCAAGTAACTAACTGTGGCTGTATGAAAAAGGCAACAGAAAAGGTAGTTTCCAGAAGAGAATGCATTTCAAGTGAGAAGTCTGAGGGCCCTCAATCGTATACACATAAGCAACTAAAATTGACCAGACATAGAAAATACATGAATTTCCTTCGACATTGAGGATTCCAGCAAGGAGTTTAATAATATGCAAAATGCGATGAGACAGAAAGGTTAAAAGCATACCTTTTGTTTTTGGAGCATAGAGCACAAATCCCTAAAAAATTGTAATTTCCACACTTAGTTGATGGCGAACAAATACCCTCTGCAACAGACGGGGCACATCTTTATCACACTTATTACATTAAGATCTGTATTTTATCAATTTGTACAACATACCCAAAAGGGTGCATATAATTGTCCTTACCTTCTACATTAACAGATTTATCTCCTGATCTTGCTGAAGAAGCAGAACTCTCCAACTCGGCAGCATCCATAACCTCATTGGTGTCATTTTCAATTTCTTCATGAATGCGGTTTAAACTACAGGTTGACTTTGGAAGAGCCCCATCAGAAGCTTTATCAACACTTGCATTGCTTAATTTCTGAATAGTCCTTTCAATGAATTCATCACTAACATCCTCACCGTTTCCCATTGCCTCACCTCTGCTATTATCACTGCCAACTTGAGATAATTTATCTGGTCCTTTGAGCTCCTCATCACCCTCTGAGGAGAGAATCGAAGAAATATGTCAATATATGATTCAGGGTATTAACAAACAGCATACGTTCCTCCGCATGCTCCATGCAACTCTTAGGCCATTTATTGTAATTAGAAACCACAAGAAGTTCATTAACCAAAAGAACAGAAACGTTTTGACAACTGATGTTTAAGTAATATATCAATTGCTAAAGTAAGCACAAAATTGAAGCTTTATCAGGTTAGAATAATATAAGATTATAACCAAGATCAATTTCCTATTGAGCCTTCCGGGTGGAAGGAGAGAGTGATCAAAATACCTGTCCCAACTTCCTTAATCCGTTGCATCTTAAACAGCCCCCTGAAAGTCCGAGCAGTGACTTTCTTTCTCTTCATGCCAACTTCTTCCGAATCAAGTTCAGCCTTTTCAGATTCCATTGTAACTTGAGTCACAGTTTTCTCTTTCTTCCTCTTCGAGCTTAACGGACTAACTTCTTTTGAAGCTTGCTTTGCACCAGAAGAACTAGAAGACAAGTTTTTCTTACCCCGCTCAGATGCCCTGAGAGGACTGTGTGTATTGTGTTTCTCTAACCTTTCAGATTTCCTCGTCGCTGGAGGCGGTGTCCCCTGCTCAAGGCGCTTCGACTTCCGTGTAATTTGAGGGCTTGATGTTTCTCCAGCAGACTTAACATTACTTTCTCCTGGGCTACGCAGTGATGAATCTTTCCTAACATTTACTTTTTTCTTTGAATTTTGATCCTCTGCTTCGTCCTTGGCTTTTCGGGAAGCTCGAGTGTCGCTCACCATCCTTTAGCTGCACAGATGAACGCAAATTAACCGTGTCACCACCCCCAACAACATCGACACATGCCAAATTGAAAGAAAGAGGGGAGGGAAACTGAAATTCACAACAACAATGACCAAGTGCTGGACGCGAAATTGTCGATTTTTGCAGAACCCTACTGAAACTTGGGCCAATTTTAGCTGCTTTCGCAAGTTTTTCCCACCAATCTACAGGCGATCCCTAGTTGAAATAGGCATTTTATAAACAACAGAAATTGAATCGAGCTTAAAGTTCAAAACCTTTTCTCTCTTCCAGACACGCTGCAATGCAACACCCCTGGTAAACCAGAATGTCATGCATATCTTAAGGTAGGGAGAAGAAAAGGGCCCAAAACCCACATTCCCAAAATTAAGAAAAAGAATACCTTCAACTTAATTTAAAATTAAATAAATAAATAGAGAATTCCGAAGTTTCCAAAAAAAAAAAAAGCTTTAGTATCGAGAATTCTGAAGTTTCAAGTGCTTTAGTATGGGTCTTTAAAGGATTATTAGATTTAAATTTGGTTTCAACTTCACCACGAAAATAAACTCTTTGGAAAATTATAAATATTATTAATTACTTCACAAAAAGATGCATTAAACGGAAAAAGAGTCAAAATCTTGGCCGGTTCGTTTATTTTCTTTTTCAAAATAGCCCCATGAAAATCCACTTCCCAATAATACAATTTGAATCACTTTGTCAGAATAGGTGAAATAATCTAAAGTCCTATGTTCAAGTTCATAAGTGGAATGACTCTTAAAAATATTTTTTTTACAGTGATAAAATTAAAAATATTAATTACTTCACAAGAAGGCGAATCTAATAGAAAAGTTAAAATTTTGATCTGCACATTTATTTACCTTTTCAAAAAAAGCTGATGAAATCCACTTCCC
The DNA here is from genome assembly GCA_037834125.1 of Lippia alba. NCBI lineage: Eukaryota > Viridiplantae > Streptophyta > Magnoliopsida > Lamiales > Verbenaceae > Lippia > Lippia alba. The sequence continues at coordinate 3,952,213 of JBBMKE010000001.1, read as the reverse complement.
AATAATATTATTTAAATTAGTTTGTCAGAACAGCTGACGTAGCTAATTTAAAATCCTATATTTAATCCTACATTTGAGTGGAATTCATACGTGGAATGACTCTTAACTCTTAAATCCTACATCTAAATGGAATTCATATGTGGAACGACTCTTACTCTTAAGCATGACTGAACTAATTTAAAATCCTACATCTTAGTAGAATTCATACGTGGAAGGACTCTTAACTCTTAAATCCTACATCTAAGTGGAATTCGTACGTGGAATGACTCTTAACTCTTAAGCAGTAAGCACGATCTAATTTAAAGTCCCACCTAGTGAAATTCATATGTGAAAGGGCTCATAGAGCTAATTTAAAATTCTACATCTGAGTGGAATTCATACGTGGAAGGACTTTTAACTTTTAAATCCTACATCTAACTGAAATTAATTCGTGGAAGGACTATTAACTTTTAAGCACGATCTAATTTAAAGTCCCACCTAGTGAAATTCATATGTGGAAGGGTTCTTAATAACTATAAAAATTGAGATAACTAAAAAACTCTTAAAAAGGATAATATCAAATCTCCAATAAAATCAATATGGCAATTGTGTGATTATAAATACAATTAAAGTCACATGATGGTATTTATTCCCCGTTCACGATTAAAAATAAGCAGAGATTGTAAGAGAATTTTGAAGTACACTCTTTGTTCACCTTTTTCATGAAGTATATTAAAAGGGTGAATATATTATGAAATGGTTTTACTAGAGTCTAAAATTATATAACTCTTGTGCAGAATTATTCATTTCTTAAAATTGTATAAATTTATTTATTTAAAACGGTAAAATTATTATTATTATTATTATTATTATTTCAAGATAAGTGTTGAACACTCATTCTTCAACACCATTAGTTATTACATTAGTTTTTTTATTTTTTACATTAACCCTGCTAAAATTACAGTCAAATTATTGAATTACAACCAAATTGTGGTTTGTGAGGTTTAGCTACTTTAGCAAGTATTTCCCACCGATCTACAAACGATGCCTAAGCCTAATTGAAATAGACAATTTCGGACTTCTCAAATTTTCAAAAAAATAAAAAATTGAATTAAGCTTAAAGTTTATTTTTACTTTTTCTTTCAGGCACGTTGCAACTTGCAATGCAACATTATGCACATCTTAAAGTAGGTAGACGAAATGTGAGAAAAACCCGCATTCCCAAATTAGAAAAAGAATATTTTCATGTGAATAAAAAAAGACTAAATTGTGTTACCAAGGACTTATGGTCGAGAATTCTGAAATCTTAAGTGTTTTAATATTGGTTTCTGTAGTGAGTCCTATGCAAAGTTGTAGCCAATAAGGATAAAGTCGTTTTGTTTGAGAAAGAAGAAGAGGGATGAGGGTAGTTTGTAGATTGGTCTTCTTTAACACACTATCGAACTATTTAGGTTAATTTAGTATTCAATAAGCCCCATGTTGAAAGTTCCTTACAATATATAACGTTTCTAGAAAGTGGTAAGAGAGCCATTTACATTACATCAATCTTGGCCCCATTATCAGTCTTGCTCCTAGGCTCCGGTGGTAACTGTTCTCTAGTTTTTCATGTCGATTTTTAGAAAATTCTTAAATTCCAAAATTGAACCTAACGTGTTATTCCTAACTTTTTCGTAATAAGAAAGTTACTAAAAAAATGTGAGTTGAATAAAAGAGAATTAAAACCTTGCACGACCTATTTTTTATCTTTTATTTTCTACTTCACTTTTCCATCAATCTTCTTAATATTGTTATATAGATATTCCAATTTATTTATGGTGATGGTTTGTTTAGAAGGTTAATTGATTGGGTTCCCCCATCGACCCAATATAAGATAGCTTAGTACAGACGAAGTGAAGAAATAAGGTCAAATCAATTTGTCAAAGTCAACTTATTGGTCTAAATTTCTAAATTTAAACAGAACTCATGTGTGGGAAGACTTTTATAGGTTGTCAAATCAACTTGTGATCTACCTTCTTAAGTTTAAATATAACTAATATGTGGAAGGACTCTTATGGAGCGTTTACTTTGTTGGTTGGGATGAGATGTGATTGATGAGTGGTGGGATGAAATGGTGGATTGTTCATCCCATGGGGACTATGGGATGGATAATCAACCTTTTATCCAATATTATCCCAGACAGCCTCATCAATTCCGGACTCGCAAAAATACTAGTAAACATGAGTTTAAGTAGGATTATTCATCTAATTCCCCCTCATCCTACAAAGTAAAAATGGCATAGGGTCTGAAGTCCTAGGTTTAAATAGAACTCATATTGAAGGACTCTTAAAGTGTCATTTTGATTTAACTTCCTAAGCTTAAATATAACTCATATGTAGAAGGACTCTTAGGATCTAAATTGCTAGGTTTAAATAGAAGTCATATTCAAAGACTCTTAAAGTGTCACTTAGAAGATGATAAGGAAAAATGATAATATCATATTACTTGAAGATGGTCATGAGAAATGATAATAACATATTTAAGATAAATCATGGATTACAGTATCAAAACTTTGTTAGTTAATTTAAACTTCTAGATCTAAGTAAAACTCATACATCAAAGAACTCTTAAAAGAGTTTCACTTGAAGGATGATAACTAGAAAAGATAACACCATATAGGATAAATGTGAGAGATCACATTACAATATAGGAACTTAACAAATAAAGACTCAGGGCTTATAAATAGAACTAAAGTGAGACGGTAATATTCACTCTACGTTCAATTTTAAAATAAACGAGAGAATAAGAGCAGATGATTAAAATAATTTTGGTCACTTTTTTATGAATTATAGTGAAAGAAAAAAATATTTTATGAAATGGTTTTACTAGAGTCTAAAATCGTATAATTTTGTTTAGAATAGGCCCTTTTTGTGTGTGTTTATTTTGTTGTTTTAATGATATGGACGAAAATATGGTGTATCAAGAGAAAGGAATTGAATAGATCAATATTTAAGATATGCATTAGAAATATGGTGTATCAAGAAGAGTAGAAATTAAATAAATGGATATAATTTAAGATATATAGATTTATTATTTACGTTTCATTTGAGAGATTTCAGGGTATCTTTTAATTATATATATATATATATATATATAATTGGCATTACGTGGTATCTTTTAATTATATATAATTAACATTACTGATAACATAACAATACAATTTTCTCAATATCTCTAATTATCTCGAACTCTCTTATCTCTTCAATTTTTTCTATTCATATGCTTAAAAATCGTTGTATGTTCGAAACTCAAGCCCATATAAATTAAGTAGCCCAACAAAACCCCCAAACTATTCATTTAATTAGGCCTAACCCAAAAAACTTGTTAGCTTAGATTAATAAGTGATATGATTAGATTACAATAAATATATCAACCCGGCCAAGGCCCGTCAAAAGTCAAAACCCGTTATTGTAGTTGGCTGGGTTGGCCGGACAAATTTAAAGTGGGTTGATCCTGGATTGGGTTTGAATAGTAGTGGCCCCTTGCAACCAACGAACCCACTGAAAATGTGTTGACTGAACTTGGGTTGATTTCTGATTAGTTGGGTTTAATGGGCTATGGAGTTTGGCTTATTGAGTTTGACGGGTTTGACTAGTGGGTTTAATTTTTTTTTAATTTATTTCTTATAATAAAATTTAATATTCTTGTTATTTTATTAATATATTTTATTATAGCATTTTTTTTATAAATTTTAAAATTCTTTCTATTTTATTGTTATGTTATTAATTCTTTGAAAGTTAATATCAATATTTATTCTATTAATATACACGAATAGTGTTATTTGACTATCTCATGTCAATTTTAACTAAATCCTAATTTTTAGTAATTTTAAATTCTTCGAATTGATAAAAATATTTTAATGACGGGCAGTTTGGTATTAACTGCAATTCAAAAATTATATCAATTATCTCCTTAGATCTTTATTTATTTTTTGGAGTTTTTTCACTATAAAAATTATAGGTTTTCTTTTAATTTTTCAAAAGAACTTTAAAGAGCGGCTCAATAAATCTTTAATTTTGAAAATTCGTTAAACCCTTTATTGGTAGTTTGAAAATAAACATTGCTCGTAAATGATCCTTATTGCGAAAAATTTTAAAATTCCTTTCCGTTTCAACTCGATTTTCCTAAATACCAAAGTAGGGCAGCATAGCCTTTAAGCTTACGTTTGCTCTTTTTTTAAATTTATTTTCTCTTTTCTAGCTATTTTTTAGGTCAATATTTATCCCAAATACAAATTCTTAAGTGTTAATAACAAAGTCAGCTTGCAGTTCATCATTAGTATTGATATTTTTTTTGGTACTCCCATTAGTATTGATATTGATATATATTTCATTGGTACAAGGGGTAATTTCAAATCCCTCCCCTCTACTGTTCACATTTTTATTTTACTCCCCAAAAAATTATACTACATTAGAGGATATAGATACTAC
>JBBMKE010000001.1:3894482-3910540 GCA_037834125.1 Lippia alba | reverse complement strand
GTAATACAATACATTTATTAGACTCGGAAGTAATCATCTGAAAATCGAAAAGATCTCACAGTTTATTATTATTATTAATTTTATATTTATTTTTAAAACACGTCCCTTAAATAATAAGAGGAATTTGGACTTGAATTATAACAATTCTTATTGGCTCCCTAAAAAAATTACTTTTTTTTTATATTTCATTATAAATTTGATTGGGGTCGGATTAATAAGATGTAACATCCTTTTTCCCAAAAGATTCCACAAGTTGTTAGGTAGATACGGGTACACATAATATATACTAAAATCTTCTTAAAATTAACCAACAATTTAAAACCATGCCCTAGTAAATCGAGAATTTATTATTATTGTTATTTTTATTTGCTAAGTATAATTAAACATACTTACATAGGTTATAAGCCCTAATTAATTAAAATTTAATACTTGAGTTTTCAACTAAAACATAAAAAGAAGATTTCCCCACATTGTATATTACAAAAGCAAGCCCCTCAAGATCCTCCATATTACTCACCGGTCCTTTTCAACGATTCAAATACTCACAAAAGCCCGAACAGAAACAGCGGGGTAACTCTTTCCAACCGCCCCTGAATGTTTTGCGAAATTACAATCTCTGCCACTTTCTCCCTGATGCGCCGCTATAAATAACCAATTGCGAGGGCCCCTGTAAAATCAAGTGCACATGAGACCTAAATCTGTCATTGAATTTCTGCAGGCACCGATGATGATATAATAAGAATCGCTACTCTCGTGGAGGCCCTGGAGCTGTGATGCGTGGAAGCTGGTGGCGGTGCAAATGGCTGGATCGCCTCGGAAACGGCGCTTTTCTACTTCTCCTCCTCACGTGATCCTCCATTTTCATGGTTTTCTGATCGATTTTCGCTGCATCTACTCCTAGAACCCTAAGGGAAGTGCGGAGTTCGGTCAATCGATTTTGAGTTCTCAGGTTTGATATTGTGAACCTGCATTGTGATGGTGATTGTTGATTTTTTTTGGATTGTTGATGGTGGATGTTTTGTTTGTTTGTCGGATTTTTAGTATTGATTGGGGGTGGATTATTGTGCATGTGGGTGATTTAGGTTGGAGGAATGGCGGCGGCGGCGGAGGGGGTGGGGAAGTACATCATGGTGGTTGATGATGACTCGGCGGCGGCGGCGGAGAGTAAGGGATCATCGTCGTTCCGGTACACGCGTTCCGTTCTCCAGAGTACTCTGCAGCTCATGGGTTGCAAGGCGCGTCATGCCTTTAAGGTTTGTCCCGTTCTTCTCCTTCTTCTCTCCGACTAAGGATCTGTTAGGATTTCTTCTCTAACGTTATAGTATTCCTTTCCCTCGTATATGGGGGTGTCCATCTCTTGTTTGCTTACATGCATGTCGTTAAAGATCTGCAAGGTGTCCTGTATCCTCGCATGCGCTGGTAGAATGTTGGGGTTCCTTTGTTGTGGTGTTATCAGATGGAAATTATGGATCTTCGAACATTGCATTTGCAATTCGGTTGCCTGTTTGCTGATTTTTATGTCCTTCACACTCGTGATTTGCTGCGTTTTTGCGTTTCTGTACTATTGGGTCAGAAACTTAGGAGGGTGGCCTTACGTTTCACCAATTCCTGTCTTAAGTCAGAATATACCTTATGTTTCACCAATTCCTGTATTAAGTTAGAATATAAGTATTATGGTTCTTCTCTCTGTTTTTTTCTTCCCAATTTTTGTGATATTTGAGTTGACCGGAATACAAAGAACTTGTTCGTTCTTTTTTCCCCTAGCCTTTTTGTGAAACTTGTGAATGATCTTAAATCTATGTGTGCTCTTAATTGTACTTTAGTAATGGGGCTATGTTCATGATGACTTTGCATTCTTTTCCAAACAGTAATCCGTTCTGGCTCTGAATCCTTTAGTCCCATGTGCATTCATTAGTGCTGAATTTCATTCTATCAATTGGCAGTCTTTGTAGAACAAATTGTATAGGGTTTTGACCAAAAAAACAAACAAACAAATTGTATAGGGCAATTGCTGTTTCTTAAGCAATTTATGCATCATCAGCTAATATGTTCTTTATCTGGCTAAACTAACTTATAGAATTCATTATTATATTGTTGTACAGCACATACTCTTAGAACTCCTTGTAGTCTTAAATACGCTATGATCTTATGCATCTCTTTGTACATATTTTAACTCCTGTTATTGTAATTTTGTACAGATTAGCCAAAGGGTATTTGAAACGATAAGAATTGAATTCTTTGCTGAGAAGGTGGCAAAGGAAGTTAAGGTACATCCTCAAAGTGAGACCGAGTGCCGTATTTCTGCTTGCTTGGACAAAGATATCGACAGCTTATCCTTGGAGGAAGATAAGAGCAAAAGCAAACCATTTGAATTGTACAAAAGGCGTACCACTCTGGTTGTTAGAAGGGAACATTTTCTCGATGTTGTTTGTGATGCTCTTGCAGAATACAAGTATGTCGGGCCAAATCAGAGGGCTGATCTTGTCCTAGCTTGCAGGTAGTGCTGGCATTGCTTGCTAGATGCTTTATTTGTTTTGTCTAGGTTGAACGTGCAGATAAAATGATTTCATTCAAGGTTGCTTGTCATATTATCATAACATGACTAATGGTTGATGCAGTTATGTTCTTCTTATTCTATTAACTTGTTTGGTTAAATTGCTTTTTTTCAGTCTTATCCTTGAAATTTTCAATTGTTTGTTTTGGATACTCAAGTTTGATAGGCACTGATTGACTTTAAGTATATGGTCCCTTGGGCATGTGTTGACTAAACAAGTGAGGAGCGGTTTTATTTTGCATCTGCACTAGTAATGGGGTGTTACAACTGTTTATTGTTGTACATTCCTTCTTGGCTAATGGTAGATTACAAACCACGATAAAGGGGGTTTCGATTAAGTAATGTGTGAATTAAGTTGGAAAACAGTTTATTCAATCAGGTTACCACTAAAGTAACTTGATCTTATTTAGGAACCTTCCTATTCCAGAAATAGTGACTTTTCCTATTTAGCAGTCATGGCTTCTAGCATACTCTGTAGAGCTAGTCAGCAGTTTGCAGTTTTTGCTGAAGCTGCATAAGAGAAGGGAAATCATTTCAATTTATGGAGTGAGGTTGATAAAACATCGTTCTCATGGTAACCCTGAGCAAACTAAAGCGGATGTCTTCACATATCATGCCCTTCACTTGCCAATAGTCTCACAAGTACCCGCTCTTATTTCACCTGAGAAAGCGGACATGACTTCCAAAAGTTCAATTCCTGTAGGAAATCCATCATTTGCTTGTAATGCTTTTATGTTATGTAATATATCCTATGTTTGACTCTCTGAATTGTTATGCTTGTAAAATTTTTTTTTTTTGGAAGCCTCTTGCTGTTATAGGTGAATGATTTTTCGGCCATATGTCCTGGTGAAGGTATTGTGTTGATTGTATTCGCATACCTACTCAATTTTGTAAAATACGTGCCCGACACTTACTTACATGTGGCTAAACACTGTTGGTGAGTTTGAGCAAATAGTTTTGATCCCATTGCCACGGTTGCATTGACTTCTGAACTGAGTGCAAACGTCATGATAGTGATTAAAATTATTTACCCATTTCATTGGTTCGCCTTGTGAGATCATGTATTTATTAATTGCGTCATCAAAATATTCAATCGAATAACTTGTTTCCTTTTGTTCTCAAAGTCATGTGTTGTTATTTCAGAATCCGAGAAAGAAAAGAATCTGTGACTGTCTTGCTCTGTGGCACGAGTGGTTGTGGCAAATCTACTTTATCTGCCTTGCTGGTAGGTTTACTCTTCGGTAGTTCCATGTTTGGATTTGCTTCAATGCATCTCTTAATTCTGTTTTCTTTTAATTGTATCTGGAAGTCTATGCAAAACTTTTGAAACATTTGTTGTGTTCCAGGGATCTATAAATAACATGTTAATGATGATATATCTGGTTTCTGTTTCCGAGCTTTAATTTGCTCTTTCATACTATCAACTTGAATGGTTCATTACCAGATGAGTGAAATATTGACTTGTAGAGTCTGCTATTCCTCAATATGAAACATCTAACATCTCACTCTGTATTATTCTTTTAGGTTTAGTTTCTATGGTTACCTTATCATGTTGCTTGGCAGTAATTCTCAAATTATATTTGAAGTTTAATCAAGTGATGATTGCTTGTTCAGACTGATATTACCAATTTCTTGCTACATTTTATTTTTTTACCCTTGTTTTAATTAATTTTTTGTATAGGATTTCTTGCCATATCAGCTGATGAATTATTGACTATGATAATACTCGTCTATTACAGGGTAGCAGGTTGGGTATTACAACTGTTGTATCCACAGACTCAATTCGCCATATGATGAGGAGTTTTTTTGACGAAGAACAGAATCCACTACTATGGGCTTCAACCTATCATGCTGGTGAACATTTAGATCCTGTTGCAGTTGCAGAAGCAAAGGCCAAAAAGAAGGCTAAGAAATTGGATGGTGTTTCTGCCACTTCACTAGCTAAGGATGAAGTTACCAGTAATTCCACATTAGGAAAACCTGAGGGCAGTACTACTACTTCTGAATTGATTAGTGCAAAGCAGATGGCAGTAGAAGGATTCAAAGCACAAAGTGAGATGGTGATTGAAAGCCTTGACCGATTAATAACTGCCTGGGAAGAACGGAAAGAATCAGTTGTGGTGGAGGGGGTCCATTTAAGTCTCAATTTTGTGGTAATGATTCATACTATTGATTCTGAGAAATTTATGAAATTGTTATAAGCCTTTCACTTTTAGCATTGGCTTTGTGATTTGATCATTATTTGATTGTCATGCAGATGGGACTCATGAAGAAACATCCTTCAATCATACCCTTCATGATTTACATTTCAAATGAGGAGAAACACTTGGAAAGATTTGCTGTTCGAGCCAAGTACATGACCCTAGACCCTGCTAGAAACAAGTACGTGAAATACATACGGAATATAAGAACAATCCAGGAATATCTCTGCAATCGAGCTGATAAACATTTGGTGCCAAAAATAAACAACACTAATGTTGATAGAAGTGTGGCAGCGATCCATGCAACAGTCTTCAGCTGCCTGAGGCGGCGTGAGTTGGGAGAAAGTCTCTATGATCCAACCACTAACACTGTTTCAGTTGTTGATGAGGAGTATAGGAATCAGTGTACTGCCAATTCATTGAGTTCCAAAGGAATGTTTCAGTTGATCCAAAGGCAAGGGTCTACTAGACATTTGATGGCACTTTTGAACAATGATGGTTCTGTGGCTAAGGCCTGGCCAGTTGACATTATGGGGCAACATACAGGGAATGGAATTGGCACACCTATGTATGGGCCGTTGCAGATAGGTAAAGCAGAGCCTGTTAATCTGCAATTTGGTCACTTTGGCATTAGTGCTTGGCCTAGTGATACTGGAGGTACAAGTCATGCTAGTAGTGTGGATGAGTCGAGAGGTGAGCTGACCGACACTGGTAGTAGATACTTGTCTTCCTGCTGCAGCTCGCCAAGAAACTCTGATGGGCCCTCGAAAGAGGTATGTTTGCTCGCTGAAATTAATGGGAATTCATTATCCGTTGAATGGTCAAAAGTGAAAACTGTATTTAGAAATTTTTTTCCCCTTAAGTGATGATTATACTGCCATGCTCTGAGTGTACACCTAATCGAGCAAAATGATTGGCCTGAGCCAATTACACAAAATTCCTCTCTGGTTCGAGATAATATAAATAGTTGCCATGACATACCCTAAGTTTGGCGTGACGCATGGTATTACCGTTATGTATTTAATGTCAAACATGACCGGTATGTGTTAGGGCAAAATAGGATATTCATGGAGAAGTAATGTGTCGGGAGGTAAATAGGATATTCATAACAAATTAGAGAATCTCATCAAAATTCCTGAAATCAGATGTAATGTAAATTATTTGACAGGGGAAGTTCTTGTAATTTCTCTGGTCAGACCTCAAGATGTGATGCCTATTTTCTAGTTATGCTCCTGTTTACATTTAGTTTTGCATCTTCGTGCTCCTTTGCAGCTCAAAGAAGAGCAGTCTGTCCATGGTAGTGATGAAGAGGTGGATGAGCCATTGGAGGTAGATACAGATGAGGATCTTAGTGATGGAGAGAAGCAACAACTCGAAGAAGAGGTAAAGATTTGTTTATTTGTATGAGTATTGGTAGTATATATGTAATATGAAAGAAAAGATAATTATAAGGTCCTTAATGCTAGTCAGTATATAGTTAGGCCTGTCATTTTCCATCATAATGGTGGTTGTATTTCATCCATTGTTCCCGTTTTCTCAGTTGGAAGGCTCTGTGGACGAAGGATCCACGAAATCAGATGAAGAATACGACGATCTTGCGATGCAGGATATCCCCAACAATGGTTACATGTCCGATGATGATGAAGAGTTGAACGACGACATGAACTCCAGTGATCTCCTGTCTGTTTCTAAGGACCAATCAAATCAAATCGATCCGAGTAGAGATAATTACCATCAAAATCTTGAACTCTTCCAGAGAACAAGGAGCGAACCTTTCTCAAATTCACCTTACCTTAAAGATAAACCCGAGAAGAAAGCGCATAGGACAAGGAAACGTTCTCAGAGCATTCCAGCTTTTAAGGGTCACGAATCTCTGTTATATGGTGCTGTTAAAGAGGCAGCTCACTGAGAGGCCGTCTGTCTTTCTTTCTGTTCATAGAAGATGAGAATGTTAACTCTTTTTTAGCAATGACTGTCTGAAATTTATTCCTTTGTTTTGTATAAAAGGTCTTTCAACGAGTTTCTGTTAAATTTTCTTTTCTTACAGTGTATTTATTTGCTGACAGGGGATGGGCAAGAAAATCTAATGAAATACAAATGCCACTAAACATATTTTGAAACTTTAGAATTGGACTAGAGGGGGCAAAAATAGCATTGACATCCTTTTTCCTTTTTTCTTTATTTGGATGGATGACTGCTCCTAAATTCATAACTAGAATCTCCCCAAAGAGTTTCTCTTCAGGCAATTTGTACAGTTACGCAGTTTAGATTTGTTCAGTTTACGAATTCAGTTTTTATTGTTACGATATATTACACATTTATTGTTCTTAGATGTGACATTTCTTTTTGGGAAATTAAAGTTGAGTCGCCCAGTCTCGAATAAAATAGAGGGGGATCCAAACTCCAATTCTCACTGGGAACGGAAAACAAATTGACATCTCCATAACCTATCATTTCTTAGTCCGGAAAGAACGAAGAACTATCTAATGAAGAATAAGAGGAGACAGGAGGTAAAGCGATAGTAGCATCTGAAGCAACCACAGATACTATAGGTATCACCGATTAAGTTATTGAAAACAGTCGCAATTATTGTAAAATATAGGAGAAATAAATATGATCTACTAACATTACACAACAACGTATCATATTATATATATAAATTTTTTGGTAAGGTCGCATCATTATATAATACTAATAACATACTAACATAGTACTATGATAATATATAATAGAGTAAATGTCATATTTGGTCCCTCATATTTCAGTTTTGTATCACTTTGGTCCTTAATGTTCTAAAAGCGACATTTAAGTCCCTGAAGTTAATAATTCATCTCATTTAAGTCCTTCAAATTAAATTTTAGTGAATTATAGTCCCTAAAGTTTCAAATTTATATCACTTTGGTCCTTAATATTTTAAAAGTGACACTTAAATCCCTAAAGTTAATAATTTGTATCGTTTAAATCCTTCAAACCCACATTAATACCAATATGACACGATTTCAGGCTTATTGTCATATTGTATAAACGATGCAAGCCTTGTGGTGGGCTTTGAGAGACAACACTCGAAATCTTTTCGACCAAAATGGTGAGGACAATTTTGCATATAAATCTGTCATTCGGATAGATCGGTCTACCCAACCATCTAGGTCAGGTGGTAGGTCAAAAACTCGCATTAAATGCATAAAATATCTTAGCATAATATACTCAATCAAATCATGCATACAACTTAATTATTTCACCTGAGAAATATATTAAATTCTCCCGAACTCTTTCACTTACTCTATGTTGAGTTTTGAGTATTATTAGCTACTATAGAAATCAGAAGGTGTACGTCGAGGCTACCTAACCTAATTCATAGTTTGTTCTCTTTGTCCACTTCACTATCTTACTAAAAACAATTGATAGTTGTAGGCATGATGCAGTTGAGTATATAATGTTATGATATTTTTATCCATTTAATGTAAGTCTTACGACCTACATCCTGACCTAGATGGTTAGGCAAACCGATCTATCCGAATGACAAATTTATATGCAAATTGTCCTCTTTATTTTGATCGGAAAGATTTCAAGTGTTGTCTCTCAAAGCCCACCACATGACTTGTGTCGGTTGTATAATATGAAGATCAATTTGGTATCGTGTTATATGTTGGTATTGATGTGGGTTTGAAAGATTTAAACGATACGGAATATTAACTTTAAGGACTTCAGTGTCACTTTTAGAATATTGAGGACCAAAGTGAAACAAATTTGGAACATTAGGGATTATAATTCACTAAAATTTAATTTGAAGGGCTTAAATGGGACGGATTATTAATTTTAGGGACTCAAATGCCACTTTTAGAACATTAAGGACCAAAGTGATACAAAACTGAAACTTTAGGGATCAAATATGACATTTGCTCTATTTTTAAACTTTAGGAATAATTTTATAATTTTGGTAATATGTTCAATATAATACTCATGAAATCGTTAAGGGACCTTGGACCATACAAGATTTATAGGGATTAAAATGTAATTTTTCGATAATGATGGGTTGCATTGTAATTAGGCCAAAATATAGAGTAGTTAAATGTAAATCACTCAATATTATTTTGTCATATCGTGTTCTGTTGAATACTCATATAGAACATCATATCCGACAACTTGAGAAACTTAAAAAATAAAATGTATTGATACATTCATATTATATCCTATTATATTTGTATTTTGGTATTAATATCGACATCTATACATCATAACATTTTGAGAATTTAAAAATATAGTAATTGTTCTGTTTGGTGCGCGTTCATTTCAAAGAACGCGCATCTCCGCCGCAGAATATTAAAAATTTTGAATCAATGAATTCTACTGAAGTTTCGCAAATATTAAAAACTCACATAAAGTCATAAAGCTATGTCAGATGTTACAAGAAAATAACGGCAGTTTACGGAAATTTTATTTAAAAAAATAACGGCTTTCAAATTTCGCTCAAAGTGTGCGTAGACTTTGGAAAAAAATCGTTTTTATTCTTGTGTTTACAAATTCAAAATAATCCTTATATTTTTAATTTTATTTAAATTTATCCTTTAAATTATTTTATATTTATTATTTTCAGTAAAAATATATAAACAAACTAAAATATTCTTGATCTATTTAAGTATAAATACAAATAAAATCACCCCTAATATGTCCAATACCATATTCACATATTTCTCAAATTATAGAAAAAAAAATTAGAAATTTTAACTTTAATTAAATTGAAATTGAGTTCAGTTAAGTTTCAATTTTTTTAGAAAAGAGTTTCAAGTTTATGAAAATACTAATATATGAATCTTGAAGGGGACACACAACCAATTTCTATAAGTTTAAAAATATGTTATGAAATTGGTCACAAATATGACATACAACAGAAGGATTTATGAATTGTGTTTGGCTAATAGAAATCGATATTAATTTCTAACTTATCTTTTATTTGCTTGATTTTGTTTTGATTCATTAATTTCTTTGAATTTGTAGAATATTAAGTTTCATACTCTAACTCTCAAGCTCTAATGCATCGACATTTCTAAAAATATCATTTTGCCGTGTCGTGTCGTGTCGGACACCGTATCCGACACTTCTCACGTGGAAAATTCAAAAAAAAATACGTGTCGCCGTATCCGTGTAGTGTCGTGTCCGTGTCGTCGTGTCCGTGTCCGTGCATCATAGCTCTCAAGTTATATAAATTAGCAATTTTGCACATTATACGCATGTTTAAATAAAAAATAATTATTATATAAATATATTAAAATTAAAAAGTTTTTATAAAATATATACTCTATAGCTTTTTTAATGTAATCATTAATATATGATTAATAAATAAATAAATAAGTAAGATAAGATAATATCATATTAATAATTATAAAGATTTAAAATGTAAGTGAAAAGTGATAAAAATTATAATTAAGAAAAAAAGAAAGAAAAATGCAAGGGATAAGAAAGAAAAGAGAAATTAAGAAAAAAAAGTGATGAAACAGAAAAGAGAAATCAACCGAACGTTGAAGACATAAGATCGGAAAAAATCAATCAATGAATAAATAGAAAATAAAGAGTTTGAGTATCTCACTAGTATAGACTAGTAATTTCACAATGCGTGTGCAAATAAATAATTTTAATTATTTAAATATACTAAGTTAAATTATCCATCTTAACATAAATTTAATAATTATATATGAACATGAAATAATTACAATATAATTAAATTAAAAAATATGAGGAAAAAATAAAAAAAGAATATAGAAGAAGAGAATAAAAGTAAGGTGAGAGAAAAGTGGAACTAATAAGTAAATAACTTATTAAAACAAATATGTGATAGAGAAATATAATTAGATCAAATAAAAAAAAAAATAGAGACCAATCCAAGAGACCATTTGTTTCTCTCGCTTAATAAATAGTATAGATGATAGAAATTCAAATTTTTGAGCTATATAATTTTTTTATTCTTTCTCTCTTTTTACTTTTTTTTTTCAATTCCTTTTCTTTTTTACAAGTTATTCATTTGTTATGATTTTTAATACATTAATTTACTTTTTGCTGTTAATTTTAAATATAACTAATAGTATTATTTAACCTGCATAATTTAAATATGCAAAACTTTATCAATTAATATGTCATGTCTGATTGTAAATAACTTTAATTTAAAAATTAATATTTTTATTAATTTAAAATATAATTGAACACAATATTAATTTACCTAAAAAATATAATTTCTAATTCTTTTTTATAATTTAAAAAATATTTGAAGAAATTGAGGGAACATCTTTATTTATTTAAACAGATTAGAGATGATTTTAATATATTTTTATATTTAAAGAGATAGAGAGTAGTTTAGTCTACTTATATATTTTTGTTGGTTCACCAAATATATATATTGGAAATTATTAATAAAAAATGACTCAAATGATGATTTTGAATAAAATTGAAAATATAAAGACTATTTTAATTTTATAATGAAAACACAAGGATGAATTTGAAGTTTTCCCCATAGACTTCGAAATTATATATGAAACTCCCTTTCATATTACAATTTTTATTTTCAAATTTTATAATTTGCTAATGACTTATGAATATTCCATTCTTAGACTTTATTTTTGATTGAAACATTTTCGTTAAGATTTTGATGTACATGAAGAGGTTCATTTGCATTATCATTTATGACGCACATATACTAATATAGTGATCGACACTATATAATACTGATGCAATAATATATATTTTTTAAAAAAGAATTATATGAGAATTATCAAACATGACAAAATGACGTTAAAAATCTCGATGTATGACAAAATAACTAGAGATTTTAATTTACTCTTTATATTACAAGACTTGTATATATATGTCTATCTATCATGTTTGAATAGGAACTTCGAAATATTTTTAAGGGATAATTACATGTAATTATCTTCAGGTTTGATCTAATTACTATCCACTCCTTATTCTTTGCATATTTACAATATTGTTCTTAAACTTTACATTCCGTTTGAAGTTTCTGACGTCTATTAGAGTTCCATTAAGCTAGTCAGTTGTCCTTCGCAAATTACAAAAAGTACGAGGATCGTTTTGTTATTAAAAAAAACTTTGGGGATGTATTTGTGATAAATTCAAGGGCAATTTGAGAAGGATAACTGATCAATCCAACTGAACCCTGACGGACGTCAGAGACCTCAAACGGAATGTAAAGTTTAAGGACTACATTGTAAACATGCAAAAAATAGGGACTGACTTAAGGATAATTGGGTGTAATTTTCCTATTTTTACAGAACCTAAGAATTTTGTCGGGTTATCATCAGTTATGAATAAATGATCTCTTTTTTAAGTATAGTGTTATAATAGTCATATCTAATTTTAAATTCAAACTGTAATTATACAAATTTTACTTGCTAAGTATATATTGAAATAATTTTTTTTTTCTATAGCCATCTTTGTGGGTCAAGTCGGGACTCGAACTCGAGAGCACTAAAATAATATTAGTAAACAATTTATACCAAATTTTCGAATAGCTTGTCTTTTGCCCTACAATAAAGCTTGAACAATTTTGAACTTCAGCTTGAAAATAAAAGTACTTAATCAATAAGCACAGTTAAGGTTCTTTTCATCCGAATTAAGTTTTGTTGTAAATCGTCATTTATACTTTGTATTTTTCTACAAACCACCATCCTTACTTTGCATTTTTTTGTACAAAAACACTATATTTGAGTGATTTTTAGTGATTTTAATAGCCTAAATACTTACCAACCGTCATTTTTAATTTGCGTTTTTTAAAAGAAACAATTTTCGAGTGATTTTGATAGCTTAACTACTATACATAGGAGGTGCCCATAATTTCGCTAAGAACAAACTTGTCATTTAGGCAATTTATTATTAGAAAATAATCATGCATTGATTGTTGCAAACCTGTTGCACTAAGTGTTGAAAATAATCTTCCTAATGTGGTCAACTGGTCCAAACATGTTGCATTTTAAAAATATTTTTAAGAAAATAATCATGTTTGACGACAAATTTCTCTGTCCTGGTATTCACTTTGTATAAGTGCAATTAAGGAAAAAAATTGAAATTTTAATTTTCAATGAATGAAACTATCATAGAGCATTGAATATAATAAGAAATAGATTATGTTGGCAGTGAATTTTTTTTGGCGAGATTTCTAATGACAACTCCGTACGAATCAGATGTTAAATGTGTTGATATTATACACTAAATCGAAGATATTGATGTCTGGAACACAATGATTGTTTCAAAATCAAAATTTGACAACTAACAAAGGATGAATAGCTGGTCAAAAATGATGCATGACTGGCGAAGCTTTCAAGGTAAATTTTGACGCTTTCGACGACCAATAGAGACGAAAGGGGTATGTGTTTTGTTCACCATGTAAAGAGAAACACGATGATAGTGATTTTGACTCTTAGGTCACCGTAACGGATGAGAAGTCGAATGTCAAAGTTAATTTTAAACGAAAAATGCACTAATTTAAAAGAAAGGAAGCAAAGTGGCACAACCCCTAAAGAGGGGGGGTAACTTGAATTTGCACTTAATATATGACCAAAATTAAAATATCATCCCTAAATTAGTTTACAAATATAAACAAAACGATCCTTAAAAATTATGAATTTAACAATATAGTCTTTGAAATTACAAATCAAATTAAAAAAATTCGGTATATTTTTGAAGGATATAACGGAACCCTAACGAATGTCAGGGACTACAAACGGTTATCAAAATTTAAATATAATTTTTCGATTTAGATGAACAACATTATAAGTAAGCCTAAATGTAATTTAGTCGGATATAATTATTTCATTTAACCTAATATCCAAACACTAAATTAAATAACAAATAGTTGCCTTATATTTTATTTTTTTTGTTCTAAACTAAATGACAAATATTTGCCGAACATATTATAGTTGTAACTTGTAAGACAACTACAACCTACCCATAGGAAATATATTGTTGGAAATGAAAGTAATTTGTCACCTAATTTCGACGTAACAACTGTCTCCTTCGTCATTGTAATAAGATATTTAAAGTTGAGTCAGTTAATATTTGTGCATCCATCAACAAAGACTTTCCGTCACCGTGATCTTAAAAATCTGAAATAGTTTACATTGACATAAAAGGATTGGTTAGATAAATAATAAGTCATTTTCCTTTGTTTACTTCTATGTGGTCCAAGCCAAGTGGTGGTCCTGAGGCCCAAGAGTAATCATAGGATCAGACATGCAAATTAGCAAAACTCAATTTTATTTAATTATTTTTTTTTGGTCAAAAAAATTGAGTTGTTATTTTGCCTAGTTGCTAATTGCTATGGGTTAACAAGAATGACTATTCTGCCTCTTTTTGGTGGAGACTGCTCCAAACCACGTCTAGAAAATGGGAGAATAATAGTAGGCTAATTTGAAAATTTTAATGCTAATCTATGGACTCAATTATAAGAAGTAAACAGCTTAAAAAAAAAAGAAGATAATTTATCTGTTAATTTAAAAGTTCAATAAACAATAAGCTATTTAAATAATTCAAAAATAATATGTTCATAACCATATCCAATTGGACTAGAGCCGAACAATCTAAACTATATCCAAGTATTTGTCCCCTTTCGTGCATTTCAAAGACCTCGCAGCCCGCCGGCTGAATTTTATAAATTAAAAAACATTGTTTCAAGAAGATGAGGGTAGTTTACAAAAAAGCAGGTTACTCAAAAATCAAAGTTTTCGTTCTATAATTCATAATATATTAAAATATTGGGTAAATTACGGCAGTCCCCTGTTCTTTGACACGTTTTACAGTTTCCCCCTTAACCTTTGATTTTGCGCGATTTCTCCCCTCATTTTTCAAAATTTTTGCACATTACTCCTTTTGCACGATTCCGGCGGAATATTCGCGAAATATTCCGTTCGAACCAATACTAGATGAACTTTGACCGTCGATTTCTCCTACATCACGATTATTCTAGAGTCAGGACCATCACCATCGTATTTCTCTCTCCAAGACGAACAAAACCCATACCCCATTCGTTCCTATTGATCGTTGAAAGTCGCTGGAATTCGCTTACAAAGCTTTGTTATTTGTGCACCATCTTTGACCGTTAATTCCTCTTTCTCCGGTTGTCGGATTTTAGTTTCAAAGCCACCATTGTGTTTCTTGTGTCGAGATATTTGATTTGATGTATAATATTAACACATTTAACATCTGATTTGAATAGATTTACCCTTAGAAATCACGCCAAAATTTTGTTGAAAAAGTTTAACGGAATATTCCTCAAGATTCCGTCTAAAAGGGGGACAATGATACGTTTTACAAAGGTGAAGGGGGAAGTCGTGCAAAATCAAAGGTTAAGGGGGAAAGTGCAAAACGTGCCAAAGGACAGGGGGGTTGCCGTAATTTGTCCATTTTTTTATTTCTTTATTTATTTCTCAACAGTTTTTTTTAAATGAAAGAGACGAGCAAAAACTCATTGGGGTTTTTACCGAGATCCACTCCCTCATAAATAAACCGAACCACGTCTACACAGGAAAATTAACAAAATACATCTAAATGTTAAATCCCACACCGTAATATAACTAGTGTTTGAAAGTGCAACGTGTTGGAAAAATGGAAATGAAAATGCAGCGGAATTTAAAAAATTTCCAACTAAGAGGACCTAACTCGCAATCTTGAATCCAAATTCGTAATGTTAGAAACTTACTTTTTTTTGTTTCTTTCATGAAACATTCAAGCCGCCCAAGAACGCTCTTCTCGCAGGTTGATCCCCACTCCTTGGCTCTTCACGAATCTTTCAAGACTCCTCACTTAAAGCACTCTAGAGATAGTGTTAGGAATAGTGCCTTGGAAAGTCGATGTAATAGTCTGCTTAGGACATTCCTTTTGTAAAGTCATAGACAATCTTTAAATAATACAAATAAAGGCAACGCTTCTTATCTGCTCTTGTTTGATTGTGTATTTATATTAACTGCACATATTTAAGAACTCCCCTAATCATGAAGACTTTAGGACTCTACCATTTAGGTGAAATGGTTCATGAGACGAGCCTTAACTCACATTAGTCTTGATTAGTAAAATACTCCAAGCCAATGAGTCCAATAGGCAGTGGGAGTGTCAACTAGGCTCGCTTGAGGCTTGCTCGTGTGATCGCGCCCTTAAGAAAGACCACCTTGTTTCATGGGGTGCAAAGTGTATGGCTGATACGTGCATGATACATGGGGGTGCTTGCTTATTCTAAGTAGGTACACTGAGGTGCCCCGCGTGAGAACATTCCTAAATGGGAAAGGAAGATTCCATTTCAAGAAATG
>JBBMKE010000001.1:3883342-3894382 GCA_037834125.1 Lippia alba | reverse complement strand
GAACTCTGCTGCACTCCTCACGGCTTCTGCATCACATAATCACGTTGCCAAGCTGGTGCACGTTTACTTCTTCTTCCCCCGCGAACCTTGGCCTTATCATCTACCTCCACTTCCAGTATAGCATCTCCATTCTTCGGCAAGGATGACTCCAACTCCTCCTCTCCAACCCTATCATATTATTTGATATTCAATTTCTTGTTTTGATATGTGTTTTATTTCATATTTCACTTACTCACACATGATAAGTATATTAATAGACGGTTAAATATAAAGTATATATATACGTCTTTAAGTGAGTACATGCAATTTACATAAAGTAATACACAGTATTTAATCTCAAGTACATGGTGTCTATCGTTTCCCTTATCTAAAATGTATTATGTCTATTTAATTTCTTATCATACAAAAGAACATTGTATTTTGAACACCAGAATGTTTTACTTTCCACAAATACCTTTCTAAATATTATATTTAAAGAACGTGGTGTATAGTTATACAAAACCTAAGAATTTTCTTAAACGTTGGCCTAATAGTCTGTAGTCTGTACGCAATCAGATTGGGCCAGAAAATGTATCGCGTTGAATATGTTTACAAGTCTAAAAATATATCACAGTTCATTTCTTTTTCTGGAAATATATCAAAATGCAATTTCCATTTGGCCCTTTCCATTATCGGTTTTTTTTCCCCTTTTATATCCTATTATGGATCTAGACGGTCAAACTTTGGCGATATGAGTTGTATAATAGAATGAAATGAGAATGGAATAGACATTACTGCATTTAATTCCCATTCCAACAAATATAAAATTATGAGATTATACATTCCTTCCTTGGTATTAGTCATTTTCAAAATCTAATTTTCTTTTATATTGTCCTACATATTTATTAAATGCATATTATATTTTATAAATAAATTACGTTGAATATTTAATAAATTAAATTAAATATATGTAGATATAAATATACTATAAATTATATATTTAAAAAACATGTTCATATATTATTTATCTATAAATTTTTATAAATTCAAGTACTCAAATATTCTAAAAAGAACGAATTTTGTCATTAATATTTATTTTTAAATGTCAAGTATTATATTAAATGCAATAAATAATTAATGCATAATCTATGCATGAATACGAAAATATTAATACATTTTATAGTGTTTATATAGATGTGTAAATCACAAAATTGCGCAAGTGTGCAATATATATATATATATATATTTATTTATTTATTTGAATAATACATAAAATAAGTGGCATAGCACATTTAATAAAAAATAATAATAAGATATTTACATATGAAATTAAATATACTATTGTTCAAATAAAGATTTTAAATATTTATTTAATAAAAAAAATTATCATATACTTAATCATCATCATCATCATCATCATCGTCGTCGTCGTCGTCATCATCATTATAAATAAAATAAATTTAAGATTTTTATTTTATTCTTTTAACTTTATTACTTCGTGTATCAATGATAAACGTAGTCTAGTCGAGTAATAAATAATAAACTGTCGAAAAATAATGAGATAATCTATACTATTATATTAATGGGAGAGAGGCAAGTAGAAACCATTTTGGTCTCTTGGACTCACAATTTTTTTTCTTTTTTATTTATTTTTTAAACAGTTCCCACAACGTGTTAATATTTATCTTTTGACTCTTTTTTTTTCTCTCACTTTATTCCAAATTTCCAACTTCTCTATTGTATTTTTTTTCATTTTTTTATATTTTTAAATTTCTACATTAATTATTACTTCTTACTAATTAGATAATATCTTATTTTATTTATTCATTTTTATTAGAAATTTATAATGTAAAAAAATAATTTTAAATTAAAATATAAATTTTAATTCAATATCTATTTAAACAAAAATATTTTTTTTGTTTGGTGTGCAAAGTTACTAATAACAATTATGACAAGCGTGGCTTTTTCCAATTAGTTGTCTTCATAACAAACATCATTTAATACATACCAATTCAGCCCAACATACTTGTCGGTTGAAAACCCAAACATCACTTGCATAGGCCCAAGAAAACTGAAGTTCGGACTTAAGTCATGGTTTATGATGGAGAGCCAGCCATTCAAAAATAGATAAAGAAAGAAAAATGAAACTATTATTTCAAGAGAAACAAAAGAGAAATCTAGAAATTAGAAGACAAAGCAAAAGTTCAGGAAAATGCTACTATGAATACTATTAAATAGTAATCATAAATAAGGAAGGTAAACAGATATTAAATGAATTGTATATATGATTACAATATCTTTATTTAAATGAATGCGGAATTGCGGACAATATCTTTTTCAAGCAGATTTCGATAATATTCTTTTTAAATAAATATACAAAAGATTTGATGGATATCAAATTTTAATCAAATTCTGAACTATTCTTTGGCTTTTTTACTTTGGTTGTGCCCCCAATGGGCAAAATTTTCTATTTTTGAATTGACAATTAGTAATTTAGTATGATTAAAACCCATTAAAAGTCCGTTTCAAAAAAAAAAAAAACCCATGAAAAGTGAAAGGCGGCGTTGAATTTAAAGTGCCATCGCTACCACGAATTTTGCACTCACCTCACATAATAACAAAAAAAAATGAAGAATAGATAAGGACCATCTCATGTCCATTTATAAACTTCAGCCACATTAAGTCATTAACATATTGTCACGAAACTTCTACACTACCCCGGATGCAAAATTGGTTAAGTTTCTTAAAATACTGCATGCCTTTTTTTTTTAATCTCTCAGATTTCTCTCACTCAATTGATTGAAGAACTAATCTTCCGAAATAACTGAAAGTGCTTATTGCTGCGTACATTATTTTTTCTTTTATGTAGTTAATTACTATTTTTGCTAACTTCCTTTGTGATGAATATAAATGTTGTTACATTCACATTTCAATTTATTCTCCTTGAATATACCTTATTCAAAGAATGGGAATAAATCATAATTAGTTTTTACTATATGATCTTATTTTACCTAAATTTCGAATTTTCTTTTATAAAAATTGGAGTCTGATATTTTATATATCAACCATAAAATTAAAAATATATTAGAAAGTATTAAAATTTATATTAGATGTCTGAATATTTTTACGTATATTATTTTATGAAGTGAATTGAGTTGATCAAATACCTAAATATTATGCCAAACAACATTTAAATAATAAATTTAAAAACATATTTGTGACTATGTACGTATCCACCTCCATACAGTTCCAGCTCAGCGCTCACAAAATGATTTAAATGGAAGTTGAAGATTCGAAGACCGTTCCCCGATTCCCTCAATTAAAAGAATATTATGATTTAAGTAGATTTAATATTGGACGAACAAAAAAATAAAATAAAAATAGTATTATTCTAAAATAGATTCTTTTTTGTTCCCAATCAAATCTCTTTCAAAGTATTGAAACCCCACATGGGTTCAATCTCATGCAATCATCACGGCTGAGTGAACCCAACCCCACCTATCACATGGTTCTGGAATCCAACCATATTATATAATGCCTTCTCAACTACTATTATAAAAAAAAAGAGAGAATAGAAAAATGAGAAAATTATGAAGAAATATATGGAAACTACAAATCGGAAAGTGGAAGAAAAGTTTTAGATTATTGAATAAGGAGACAATTTAATGGAATATTCTTAGATGTTGTCCTCCCAAACAGTCGTCTCTTTCCTATAGTTGTTTTCGGACTTAATTTGTAGTTTATTAGCTACTTAGTAAACTACATGGCAAGTGAGGCTTTTGGGTTTACTTATTTCTTTCAATTTCTTAATAAGATCTTGTTATCGAACATTAATTTAGAAAGATATTTGAATTCTTGTAAATTGGGTCCTTTCATAATCATCTTGTAACCACTAATTGTCGGGATTAGAGATTCGGGTCTTTTTTGGTTTAATCAAATGTATTATATACGAGTCTCTGCGAATGAGGCTACTATTGATAGTTTTAAAAAAATTATACCAATGAAATCGAAAAATCATATAAAGTTGTACTAAATAAAAAAAAAATTCCTTATTTCATTATGTATATTGATGTTACTTCAAAAATTGAAAAGAGTACGAAGAAATTAAAAATATTTTTTTTATTTTGTTAGTAGTTCTGCCGGACTAATTGCTCAAAATTTTTGGTACGTACCCCCAACCGAAGAAAATAAAAATGACATTCATAAGAAAATAGTTATATTATTGCACGCATGAATGCGCGTAAGACATGATAATATAAACACAAATTTAGTAACTAATTGATGACATGATATAGGCAAATCACATCCTTGTTTGAGCTGAGTGCACAAATTTCTAAGATGGGGCTCATGAAGATTGAATTGGTGCCAAGTGCCATCATCGTCATGGCAACAACATGTCAGAATTGGTCCCATTGCAATTTGGATTCATGCAAACAAGGGAAATTTGAAAAAACAATTAATATATATTGAACTACGGACAACAATTAAATTCTACTCAGGATCACACCATTGAGTTGGATAAGAGTATCAACACTATTTTTTGAATTTTTGAAACTTCGGTTAAATAAAGTGGAAAAAGAAATAGCATGATTTGTCGCTATGGGGAGATATCAATATACATAACGCAAAAATCTATCACAAATAAATTTTAAAAGAATATTATATTGTTTTATTTTATTATGTGATTTCTAATTTGAATTGGATTCAGCCAACTAATGTAACAACGAGAAATATATTCTATATTAATTTGTCATGCAATTAATATAAAATTTAAAAATTAACTAAATAAATAATAAATATAATACACTTAAAATATATTATAATTTGGTTAGTTGCAACTTGCACACATAGTGTTTGTATTTTCATATTCCTATTTTATGGGCTGACTAGTAATTATACGGTATTAATCTCAACTATTTTGAGATAATGAAGATATGTCTTGGCTATTAAGAGAGATAATCATTATTAAGATTAATACGTGTATTATAACTCATAATTATTGAGTTCCCATAAACGACCAAACAAGCTACACTTGAAAGAAAAGAAAAGCTATAAAAGAAAAAATTGAAGAAAATGATGTGAAGTTTCCCATCAACGGAAAGGCACATAACCAGACAACAGAAAAATGTGCAGTGACTTAATTTGCATGCAAATTGCAAAAGTTCAAACAAGAAAATTAATTCAAGGTTGTACACTATATATTATTAATATTTACGAATAAAGTCAGTGTTGTATACTGTTGTACAGCAAAGTACATGGTGCGTTACAACTCCCACTAAAAACCTATAAGTTAACTGAAGAAAGAGGGGTAAGATGTGCCCAACAATAAGACAAACAATTTACCAATGTAGTGTACATATTTATACTAACTTAATAAGCAATTTCATACTAAAATTCTATACTCTATATTATTGATTGACAAATTTTGATGTCTTAATAGTTTGACCCAACCGAACCTATATATGATATAGAATATAAAGAATATAATAAAACAACAATTTTGTATATCCTTTTTGTCATGGTATTCTTAAATTAACCATGACTGATTAACGAGCGCTCAGTTTTGTTGCACTTAAGTGCCTAAGATCGATGTGTCATTTTCTTATTGGTTGGCTAGA
The DNA here is from genome assembly GCA_037834125.1 of Lippia alba. Classification (NCBI taxonomy): domain Eukaryota; kingdom Viridiplantae; phylum Streptophyta; class Magnoliopsida; order Lamiales; family Verbenaceae; genus Lippia; species Lippia alba. Next base: position 3,888,785 of record JBBMKE010000001.1, on the reverse strand, counting down.
TACACTTGTCATTTTCTTATTGGTTTTAGCCATTTAAGTACAACAAAATTCAAAAGTTGGGTACTAAAGTGCAACACATCCCAAAAGTTGGGGTGCAAAAAATAATTAACCCTTTCTATTAATATAAAATTATTAAATTTATATTAAGATAAATAATTTAATTTAATATAATAAATCTAAAAATAATTTTTAGTTTCACACGCATCAAATGTGTAGAATTATTAGTTATTTATTAATTTTCTTCTGCTATTTGATCAAAAAAATAGTTTAATTATTAAAAATTAAACTAAATGAAGTAATGAACTTAATGATTTTACGAGTATTGAAATGATTTCATGAAATAAAAAAACTAGTATATTTTTTAATAAAAATCTAGCCAATTGCGGTAAAGGCTAAACCTTTTATAAATAGCTATGGCTTTGTTGAGATAATTGATTTTCTATGATAAAGGAACGGACCAAAGTCACCAGAGTTTAAAGTCTCAGGAACAAGGCAGGGCCTACTGCACAATCAGATTTCCACAAAACAAAGTAATTGATTTTTCCCTCTCGCTCTCTCTGTTTTTTTTTTTTTTCCCTATTTTGTATCATATGTTGTATTAACCTAAACTCCTAATTTTTTCTTTTCTTATCATTTTATATTATATCTTGTATTGATTTCATTTCCTTATTTTTTCTTTCTCTTTTTCTTCTATCTTATGTTGTATTTTATATGAGGTTAAACTCCTTATTATATAGATTTGGAGTTCTTATATGTAAACTTTATTTATTGAATATGTCCATCATCATAATTCATAAGTGCCATATATGTGAATCTTTAGGGTAACATCTTTTCTTTCCTTATTCCTTCAATTCTAAAATGAACATATGCATCCCGGTCTTCTTCTCCTCACTAAAATTCTATTTAATTTCTTTTCAGCTTCCTTTCATTTTGTTTCGGATTTGATCCTTGTTTAGCGATCCAACACCGAGCTCACAAGCACAAGCCTAGGGAGTGCTAGAGGGGGTTATTGTTAAACATCCAACCAGCTACCATTTCTTTTGGTCTGAGTAAAGAACTAAAGGTAATTAAGGAGCAGGTGGTCTTGCCTCTTTCTCACAAGTTCTTGGTATTCTACTATTCTTAACCGTCTCAGTATCCTTTTACATGTCCATGGAGTCTTACAGAGCGAGCTCTCGAACACATCTTGTCACACACGAGCTTACCTCCTATCTCATGTGTGGCTGACCACGTATCTTAGTTGGGTAGTACTCCATGACATATATAAATGCCGATAATAAAAAAATAGAAAATTTTATACTGTACTCAAAAATATTAATTATATGATCATTGATAATTCTTTAAAAGCTTATACGTTATTTATGTAAATCCAATATACTTAAACTAAATGAGACATTTAAAACAATGTTGAAATAATTAAGATGGAGTATTTAATTCCAGCTATAAGCTTAAGAAAGATACATCCATCAAAAAATTAAGAAGCTTTTGGTGTAAAATAATAGTTTACTTTATATTGTTGGATCCTTGTGCTTTTGTTACAGTTACTTTTACAAAGGACCACCATAAAAATATGTTAAAGCCACATGTGCCCTCCAGCCTTCAATAATGAATTCATTCATATATTTGATAACGACTGCTTCTTTCCTCGTCCTTTTCTATGATTTAAATCCCACCAATAATCATCGATGTTTAAAAAAAAAACAGAGAAAAAGAAATCCCATCATCGAAATTTCAGAAAGTGAATATCAATGTTATTTATTTATTTTTTATTTTACTGACATAAAGTTAAAGTGATAAATCACATATTATAATTGTAGCATTGTTAACTATTTCTTTACATTTTGACCCATTTTAAAAACTATAATTTATATTAAATTATGTTTCAGTTAAATTTAAATTTAAGGTGATGTTATATATTTTTGCAATTTGAATTTTTTATTTTATCCCTACCTTAAATTAGGGTGAACTTGGTAAAAGAAATTACCTATTATATTGGAGATAAAAATAAAAAATTCAATCCTCAAAATATATAAAGTCATCCTAAATTTATCGAAATATTAATATGATTTAATTTATAATTTATAGAAGATGTCAAAATATAATGAAAGGAGTAATCATAGGTTCAATTGTAGTATTCGATACATCGAAAGTGATAAATGCAGAAGATGTTAAAATATAATAAAATGAGTATCATAGGTTCAATTATAGCTAGTATTCAAACTTCAAAAGTGATAAATGTTTCTTTAATAATTTATTTATTTGAGTTCAAACAAAATTAAATATTTTTTATGTTAACGATAATTGCATTTCATACCCTCAAATACAAAATCTTAGCTAAACTATCATATTGTCGAACTATTAAATTACACCAGTAGGTTATGTAAGTTATTCCTAGAATAGTTTGATTTATTTTGTTGAAAATCTCATTTATTTTAAATTCAAATTGAGTTAAATTATTACTGATACACACCGACATTAATTAAAATTGATAAACTTAGATACAAGATATGTGTTTATGTTGTAGACACATCTAGAAAATTCTTCCGATCATCTTTTCACCAAACTTCTCCATAAACGATGAGAAACCATAAATATTTTAATTTGACTCATATGGGTCATTTGTTGACCATTCAACCTTAATGCAATCTAAAAACCTGCTCGCTATACCCACCAGAGCCACAATAAATCATTAATTAAACAAATAATATGTGAATTAATCATTATCAAAATTGACGTCCAAAAAGGAGAAAGAAACTATAGTCTATAGAGAAACACCTATTTAAATCTTAAACCTTAAAACCAACTAGATATTGGTAAACTTTTTAACTACCAAAATATTAAACAAACAAATAAAAGAAACGCATCCATGCTTAAATGACCTAGTTGCCCCTGCAACATTGTCTTATTTACATCCCGCCACTATCACATAACACTGCAAGCATTCGGGTTTTCGTCGCTGAACATTTGTGGAGCGTGGTACTGGTAACTCGGGTACGGGCTGTACTGGAACTGATCCGGAACAAAACCCGGCCCGTGCATATACGGGTACGGGTATCCGACCGGCTGCAACTGCATTCTGTTTCCTTCCATTCTCCCATCGCCGAAATCACCACCGCCACCATCTCCGCCGCCGCTCTTGGCTTTGTCGCCGCCACCGCCGTCTTTCTCCTTTTTGTCTCCTTCCTTCTTAAGCGGCACGATTTCGACGTCCTTCTTGAGCTGCTTCTGGAGCGCCTCCGCCACAGCTTTCATGTCCATGGCGCCGGTAACGATCACCAGATCCTTTTGCTGGTCGAACTTAATGTCCTCGAAACCTGCAGATTAACGCCGTCGTCAAAACCCGCCGCCGTCGGAGAAACGTTGAAATAAGAGTATTAATTAATTGGTGTTTAGTACCTTTGGTTTTGGTGACGGTTTTGTAAATCTTCTGAACGCAGCCTTCGCAGTGTAAATGCACCTTCATCACCGCCGTCGTGACGGGTGGCTGTTACGTAAGATCAGTACGGATGATAAGCATTAATTGAAAATAGCGACGGCGAGAGGCTAAAATGCGCCGTGCACCGTGTTGAGACAATTGGTAGGGGCTAAAAATGGAGGAATTGTGGCAGTTGGGACAATTAAATGTGTATCGGAAAGAAAATCTAATAAAACTTGACATGAAATGTCGGAAGAAATTACGAGCACTAAAACACCAACTAATGGATGCTAACGTGCGCCTGCTCCCACATGAATTTCCGCTTTCATCGGAATAAAGAAGTCACAAACAAAGAATTTAAAATCCGAAATGGAACCAATGCATCGAACCAAGAGTCGAGGGGAAGAAGAGACACAGGAACAGGACTAACGTGCGCCGGAAGCGACAAGAGCAGATACCCATAAATGCAGGGGTGAGGGGACACAACAATGGAAACGAACATACACGCAGGCGCACGATAGCTAACAGCAGTAAAATTGAACTTGGCAATGGAGTATGTTACGTGTTATTACCTCTTTCTCCTTGGATTTCTTCTCTTGGGATTTTTCCTTGGCCGAGCTGTCCTTGGATTCCTTTTTCTTGTCCTGTTTCCCTTTCGCAGCGTTTCCGCCGCTGTTCTCTTTGCCTTTGGCGTTCTTCTCTTTGTTGTCGGCATCTTTTTTTGGCTGTGGCGAAATGAGTTCCACTTTTTTGTGGGTTTTCTGCTCAACTTTCTCCCGGAGCTTCGCCGGATCGACTTGCCCCACAACCACGATCTTCTGACCCTCGTCGATCGTCACTGAATCCACGCCTATTTCACAAACCAAAACGATTTTAGTAATCCTTTTACAATTTTATAAGCAGCTATAGTCCAAATCCAATGTAGTGGGGAAGGAAAGAGCTCGTTTTGGGAAATAAACAGCAATTTTTGGAAGTATTAGGCTGATTCAGAAACCAGCAAACAATATTCAGGAAACAAATTTCTGGGCTCATGGTCAGATTTTAGGCAGTATAAGGATAAGAATGAATTTTCATATAACTACAAGACAAAAGATTTGTTAAAATGACTACCATCGAAGCCGCGAATGCTTTTAATGACTTTAGAAACGCAGCCTTCGCAGTGGAAATCGGCCTTCAAGACGATGGTGACATCGTCCGAGCTGCCGCCACTCTCCTTCTTCTTGTTATCTCCTCCGTCGTCACTGTTCTTCTTGTTCTTCTGCAACATCCCGACAAAAGAGAGGATAAGAAAATAAAAAATTAGTACAAGAACAGAAAGCAAGTATGAAATGGAGAATGACGGAGATATAATGCGGACCTCGCCCATTGTGAGCAGTTAGTCGTAGCTCTGTGTTGAGTGTGGAAATGAAAGTGGAAAAGTGAATGGTGAAGCAACGAAGCCGCATTTATATAAACTGAGAGGAAAAAGGGGCAGTGCTTGTGTGTGTGCGTGGACCGTGTGGTGTGGTTGTCATTGCACATTGGCACGACAAATTGTGCGTGCCAAGATGACTAGATGAGGAGGGGCTTTTAATTTGAAATAATCAAATTTAACTATATTGTATTTAAGTCTAATTATACCCAATAGGGTTGTCCAAGCTAGGGGCGGATCCAGGATTATTCTTAAGTCGGGATTGAAAATTTCTTCACCTCAATATATTAAAAAAATAATGATAACTTAGATTGACTAAAGACACTAAAACTCATAAATAAAACTATTTTTGACGATTGTGTTCCCTTTAATTTGCTCTCACTATTTTTTTTTTTCAAACTAAAGTCTTTAGGTACAGGTACTAATATGATCGCTTATTAAAAAAAAAATTTGTTTCGGAGTTATAATATTCACTATCGAATGTAGTAATTAATTCTTTCGGTAAATTATATATAAGCTAAAATATATGTAATTGAATAGAAAATAGTTAAGTGTTTTATATTTGAAATTAAAATTCAAATTCACCACATTTTATTAAAATAATATGTATTGAAAAT
>JBBMKE010000001.1:3867661-3882978 GCA_037834125.1 Lippia alba | reverse complement strand
AAATTCAAATTCACCACATTTTATTAAAATAATATGTATTGAAAATTAGAATTTTTGTGATATTAATTTGACAGAGTTATGTTTTGACTAGAATTAGCTACGTGATATGATATCTTTTATCTCTCTAATGTTATATGATATATTATTTATACAATAAGATACATTACACCATTTTTTCTTTGTATAAATATACAATACATTGATTTTTTTTACTAATTTTTTGTTATACAAATAGACAATATATTGATTTTTTTGTAAAGTGTTCGTTGCATCATAACAAAAATTCACACTTATAATTATTTTTATATTCGATCAAAACTTGAATAGGATCGTTTTGTTTATATTTGCAATGTATAGGACTATAGGTATGATTTTGTAATTTTGGTCATATATTCAATGTAATCTCATAAAATCATTAGGGATATAAGCATGCTTTTACAAATTCCGTAAAGGGATCTCAAACCAAACAAAATTTATAGAGACTAAAATGTAATTTTCTGATAATGATAAATTATGTTGTAATTATACCTAAACACAGGATAATCAGATATAACTCACTCTTTTTATTTTATGCATGCACATATTCATTTTATCATTTATACATACACTATGTAATTCCACATACTTAATCCTGTGCTAAAAATTATTATTATTATTATTATTATTATTACTATTATTATTATTATTATATGTTGAAATTAATTTCTACAAGTTATTTTTCTTTTATAATTAATTTTAATGTAGTTATGAATTTATTATAAATAAGTATAATAAGAATTATTATATAAAAATAAGTATAATATGAAAATTAATTTTAATATGAATCGTTTAAGTTCATTGTGCATCAAAGCTTATTTTGTACTGCTTGATACTTGGAGGTTCAGCGATAAGTCATGTATATTCTAGAGTATCATTGCATATTGATAAAATTTTAGATTATTGGAACAATGTAGAAGGTTAATCTCCATGTTTATATTAAATAGATATTAATAATCAATTTTCAAGTTCAACCCTATAAAATAAAGGAGTTTCTCATTTGTAAACCATCAATTAATAATCAAACATTCAAGCGTGGTAAATATTTTAAAACAAAGTTTTTTCCTCACGCACTTAATTTTTTTTTTGCCCTTTTCAGAAGCTTGTTTATATTTTCTTCACATGAACGCAAGGACGGCCATTGTCATAGCCACAAACAATTTCCTTATTAACAACGTTGTGCATATTATTTTCACATATTATCCTCCTTCCTCTTGTTCTATCATTCAAGTTCATTATTCTTCTTGTTCTTCTATAATGAAATAGACTCACATGATTGATCTTTAACTATTTCACAATGTTTTCATCTATAAATATGCAAAATTATTTTCAGCATGAAACATGCAAAAGATTAGAGTAAGTATGAACACTAATCTTTAACTCAAAGCCTAAAACCTTAGCTAATAATAAAAATCATGATCGTTCTTCAACCTTGATGGTTGTTGATTTAGGTAGAGAAGAATAAACGCCGAATACAAATATTTGTTAACATAACTACCATCAAAAGAGCCCTTATCGTTCTTAAATCTTGTGCAACATTCCAATAAAATAGAAATTTATTACAATAATAAGACAACTAAAATAATTAATATTGGAGTATACAACCACACTCACAATTTAGGATATCTATGCTGCCACACTGATCCTTATCTCGTGACTCACAAATATTTTAATTGGTTACATTGTTGAGATCTTTTTATGCCTTTCATTTGAGCATGTTTAATAACATGGTTATGTCATTTTTATGTTTTAAACTGTTACAATTTCTCTTAAGTTAATACTTTGTGTTTTGAGGTGATTTACTATGAAAACGGATCGAGAAATGAAGTTTTAGAGGTCACAAACATGACCGAGGTCGTGATCCTCATTTCAACCATGATGGAGTCAGTATAGTCAACTACCAATCACGATCATTACGAGTTATGTCTTGGAATGATAAAGACCTTTATTACTTTTTTTTACTACACTTTGCTCTTGAATTTTTATAATCGTCGTGGTCCTAATAACAACCGGAGGTCGTGATGAGGCCCTGAAAGAGTTTTTATGGAGGATTTCAAGTCATGTCAAGAGGGCCTCATTTTTAGAATTTGTGGAAGCTTAGTTTGGAGTTCCAAGATATCCAAGATGCCCCAGATGTGTCAATTCATTATCATTTCAAGATAATAATTGATTTTCATTTAACAATATTTAATTTTACTGGATAAATTTTGTTGCGTTATAAAATTAATTAAATTATTCACGAATTTCTCGTTGTAGAATAATTTTGCATTTCACTCCTCTGTGTAGATATCCGTGACAAAATAAATTATTATTACTATTATTTATTTTCACCTTTAGTTTGAAATTTCTTGATTTGCCTTAAATTTGAATTTCCTGTATGTGAAACACATTCCATATACAACTTCGGTGACACATCACACGAAGTAGTTTGACTAAAATGTTAATTTGAACTTTGCAAATCTATTTCAAAAATATGTTTTCACCTTCCAACAAACTCATAAATTCCTCGATCAATATTTTTCTTTAGTACATTTCATGCAATCACCGAACGTACAAAAGTTTTGACCACTCAATATTGAAACCTCACTTTAGAGTACATCACAATGATTAATAATACATACCTAAAGTTGAAATACTATGATGATTAAGAGTCCAATACTCCCTAAGATTAATTCATTTTAAATAGTAGTATAAAATGAATAAATCTAGTTAGATGTTTCCAATCCTATTCATTATTATCAATGAGTTATAATTGAATCTTCATTCACTACGACTGATGGTGTCGGAATTGGTTTAAGGGAAATTAAACACCAATCACTTAATATTTGTAGGAAGGAAAGACAATCATAGGCATGAGAGCCTCAGGAACTGGGTTTCCTTTGGAGCGTGGATTCCTCTAGCTAGGGTAACACCCAAAAGCGCAACAAGCGTGCTAGAGAGGAAGTTCTGAAAGAAAGCTTGTATGTGCAGCAATGGTGTTTTCCAGTTCAGTGAGTGTGAATGTCTTGTGAAAGAAGAAAGACTTGGAGAATATGTGAGTGTCTTCTCCTATTTATAGGTTAAGGGTGAGGACCCTTTGGTAAATCTGACTTTGTGGTCCAGGTACAATGTTGCCCTAAACACATGGCGGTCTGTGAGGGTCAGAAAGTGACGGTTATGAGCTGTGCCTAGCCATAGGTGGTTATGCATGTCAGATGTGAGTATGCATGTGAAGGGTGCATGTGTCAGCGGCAGTTATGGGACATCGCTCACGAGCGTTGGGAAGCTAGTGGGCAAGGCCCTGAGCATAGCGACACTCGGGATGTGACTCCATTTCAAGGAGGATAAGAGTATTGAACCCATGAACGTGCTTGGCCCGAGGGTCGTTGTTCTCGAGGGGAGTATTCCAGCATGAGTGCAGGCACCTGCCAGAGTGCTGGCGACGAGGATGAGTATCCCGTGCATCAAGTGAATTTGAGGGTGAACCTTCCCGGATGAGAAGGAGGAAAGGGGGTTGGAACTCATTCACGAATCCATTCTAAACCCATCAATGACGAAATACTAAGATTTCATATAACACATTATAATCTTAATAAGTATATATTCTTATTTAACGACTAAAATATTAATAATACATTTCTATAAAATAAATTTCATATAAAAGTATCATCACACGTCAATAATTATAAATATGTAAAATATTCATAACTTGCAATAACTTCAGTTTCATCAATCAAATAAAATATGAAACGTTTATAAAATAATTAATCCTCAGAACATTAATCCCAATGACATATAGAGATATAATTAAAATTTATCATAAGATATGACAAAAATTAAAATATCAAAAATGGAGGGAGCAAAGTTTCTAAGGAGCAACGACCAATATACATATAAAAACATAAAGCTATCATTATTATAATACTTGTATATCCATCTTTTAAATACGAAGAATATAAATTATGTTAGCAAGGAAATATTTGACAACGCATTAAATGTGTCTCACTATAAAATGGAAGAGAAAGAAATGATGAGAAATATGAGAAAGAGAAATCGAAAATGGATTTTGCAACAATTATTTGTAACATTATTAGAGCGTGTAAATTATCATGGTGGGGTGGAGGTGATCATCAGATAGGACTGGGAAATTTCATTTACGTGGTATTCCAGAACTAGGAAACTTCACTTTTCAACCAAAAAAAAAACTAGGAAACTTCGTTCACAGTTACCAATTTAAGCTGCAATCATTATTTTTTGTTTTGTTCTTTATAAAAATATACTTTTAAATTTCTCTTTTTCATTTAATACTTCTACCCAACATGTAATGATGATGAACTTTGTTCTTAATTGTGTGATTATAATAATGGCACCATAAGAGTCGTAATATAAACTGTAAAACCATTTAAAAGGTAATCAGTAAACCCGGAATTACATGTACAAAAAGTTTATATTTACTAGATGTTTCAATCATTTTCTTAAATTTTATGTCAATTAGACGATAGGTTTAAAATGTTATTTATCTTATTATCTTAGTTTTATCGAATTTTATATTTAAACGAAATATCATTGGACATGGGTCTGAAAATGATTTCATTAATAATTTAACTCCAATAAATTAATGAATTAAAAAATTACCATATCCGGATATTGCTCTTAATCTAATAACTCCACTCACCTATTCCCGCTATAAGAATATTGTCTTCGATCTACCAATCTAATACACTAATTAGAATTTTTATTTATCCGAGAAAATTATTTCTCTCTTTTTTTTCCCCCTTTTAGAAGATAAATCATTTCTCTTCTAATAAATATGAACTACTAAACTGAGGAACAGCCAATTGAGGGCTTAATTCTCATGGAACTTTTTGTTGTCTTTTTCTCAACGGGAAAAGTGGATCCATAAGTTTACTCATTTGGGCCTATCTTAATCAAATAAGGCCATTTTATCTTATGGGCCTATGTTAATAAAATAAGACCATTTCTTCGAGCTAATAATAGGCCCAAGTAAAGTAGGTTTTGAGGTTCGATTAGTTTATAAGGTATTCTAAAAGTCTAAACTACTTATATGTTGTATATAGTACTTAAAAGTTATTTGAAATTTAAAATATTCGTCATATTAACCATACAATTGTTTGTTATTTTAATATCTTAAAGTCCATGGAGGTCCAAATAGAGGTCTACCCCCTACCCTTCATTAACTCTCAAAAAATCCAACGGTACCTTCCTCACTATAATGCATTGATATGGCGACACAGACACGACATGATATGAATATGCGATAGAATTATTTTTTTTAATTTTTCACTTGAGGAATGTCAGATACGAGTGTTCGATATGACACGACACTACAAAATAATATTTTTAGAAGTATTCATGTATCATAACTTTCTCATGCTTTTGTCTACGTTGCCGTTAAAGTAATGGCAGAATTCTAGAGATTAATAGTTTGCCCTAACACCTTCTCTTATTTGCAGAGAATATCCCCTACCAGTGGTGGAGCCAGAAAATTTATTTAGTGGGGTCGATCAAAACATAATACTAAAAAAAAAAATTAATTTAATATATTGACCCTCACTAGTATTAATTTTAAATTTAATGAGGGGGATCAATAGTATAAAATTTCATAAAATTATATATATATATATATATACATACATATTTACATAATAATTATTTTTTATTTTTTTTTGAGGGGGTTCAGGTGTATCCCTCAAGAGGCTGTGCCTCCGCCTCTGTCCCCTACCCAAGTGATAGAGCTGAAATCCATTTTGCCACATATCAAAATGTCATCAGCAAATAATAGGTGAGAAATCAAAGGGGCTCCCCGACGATTTTTTTCGGGGGTTCCTATTCTCTCCCTATCCAGAAACAAGCAAGAAAGCACTTCTGCATAGAAAATGAACAAATGAGGGGAGAGGGGTTCTTTCTGACTGATGACCCTTCTTTGATTGTAATTCTCAAAGTTGCACACCGTCAAACTGGACTATAGATACACATAAGGGTAGTTTTTTTTTTTTGTTATTTACATTAACGCTCGCGCATTGGTCACGTTTATTTTCTTTTTTTACTTGACGAAAAACACTTAGAGATGACATTGGCAAAATAAATGTAAATATGGAATGTAAATTCGGAAAATCTAAACAAAATTATTCTTTTACAATATTCATCCACATTTTTCCCCCGTACTAATTATGCACGTAACCACCCCTATAGAGTCTGGTTACGCGTCATTAAATATAATATTTTGCATGAGGTGGGAAAATAATTGGTGCGATGAGATCTCTAGAGTGTGTAATTTTATTTTTATATTGTTAGATAAAGCTGAACTATATAGCTACGGGCGAGGAGAAATTTTATGCTTCCTCCTTTGGCAAAGTCTTGTCATTTTTGTCACTTCTCCCCGAAAAAAAAAACAAATATATCTATAAATCTATCTCTCTGTCCCCATATGTATTATACAATTTTGAATTGTCAGTAGTTTTCCCATCGTTTGACCTTTATGATCCATATAGAATAGACATTCTCGAAAAAGAACTTCCCCAGTTCCCAGCATTTCAATTGCAATGAAGTTAAATATTATGGTCTAGTTTTCTTCATAGGCCAAACACTTTCAGAAGTTAAAGAGTTGGCAGGCAACTAAAATATGGGCAAATTAAACTCAAGTAGCCTGAGATTTGCCCTAATTACAAATCAGTCCCTCTTGTTTCGAAAATTACATATAAACTCCTAAAAACACTGTTTCAATTACATATGAGCCCCTAAAAAGGGACTGATTTGTAATTGAAACAATATTTTTAGGGGTTCATATGTAATTTTTGAAATAAAAGAAATCGTATTGTAATTAGAGCAAATCTCAGGGTACCTGAGTATAATTCGCCCTAAAATATTCATGTTTCACGACAATGATAATGTAAGATATGACTGTGTTTTGTAGTTGCCAAATATAAAAATGAAACCCAGTTCATATTATTATAGGTGCATGGATCTGACATAAGATCTTGAGATCAGTCATATAATTTTGGAGAACAAGGGTTGTTTCCCAATAAGGATTCTCTGTAAATATATGCATGTCTTTAGTTTCCTGCTGCTTCGTGTGTACTTTCCATGCATATATACTTGCTTAGGTTTGCAATTTGTATGGATAGAGTCATAGAGGAGTAGAAGAGACCAGAAGCTCAAGAGATATTTGGTAAGACCTCTAATGCACGAACACTTCTAAAAATATTATTTTGTTATGTCGTATCATGTCGGACACCATGTCCAATATTTTTTACGTGAAAAATTCACAAAAAAATTCATGTTGCCGTGTTCGTATCCGTGCAACATAGGGTAAGACCCATAAAGGGTTGTGATTGGAATTGGTTATGAACTCTGATCTTTAATCTTCGTCGTCGATCAATTTCAAAAAAAGTTGACTAAAATATTGAAAATTTTGAAATGATCCAATCAAATTTAACTATAAAAAATCACTGGTTTATAAGTAATTCATGACAATTAGTTTGAGTCCGTCATAATCACAAATATTTTTGCCTTTGATAATTTTTTTTATCATTCAAAATTCTGAAAGTGGTATTATAAACAAAATAATCGGTGGAGTATATTGTTTCGTTAACATACACTAATTACATGAGAAAATTTACCATAAAAATTAATCACTCATAACCTATGGTACAACCGTACAAGTATATGGACACGACACAATACGGAAACGACGGCATGAATTTTTTATTTTCTTTTTGAATTTTTCATTAGCTGAAGAGTGTCAGACAAGACTGTCTAACACGACACGACAAAATAAAAATTTTAAAAAATATTCGTAAATTAGATTTCATAACATAATTCATCACAAGTAATCTAAAACTCGATTCCTTTAAAATAAATAAACAAATAAATGACAACTACACCTTTCTTTATTTATTACATTGGAGATTTTAGGATATTAATCCCTTGTGGAAAAATAGGTGATGATATCATGATGGGAACATAATGAACATGTGTAGGAAGTGCTACAACTTAACTTTTGGTTGAATTTTAGCCAAGACTTTTGTATATGTTATGGTGGTTGTTAATGGGGTCCAAAGCAACAAAAAATAAATTCAGTAAATTAAAAAGGCCTTGTGGATATTATTTTGAGCTACCATTTAATATAATATTATATTAATTATTTAAAAGTTTTGACTTTAAATTTGCTCTCAAATTCTTCATCCACTATGCAGGTTAAGATAAAATTGTTGAATAGTGATACTACTTTACAGTCTGTCGCGATGAAATTCAAATTAGTGGTGTCAACTACCAGATGAAAATGAGACCAATATAAGAATGAGGCAAAAAGATATTCCGTAATTGGAACAAAATGTAGACAATATTTTATTTTGGTATTTTGATTATATTTATGTGAAAGATATAAGCTTATAACTAACATAAATTGGCATGCACACTTATAAAATTATAATAAACTAATAAATTGGCATGCACAATTAAATCCATATTTTAATTTCTCGTGAAACTTAAAAATAAAAGAATATAATAACAAATTACCTCCAACTCTCTCGAGACAATACACACGAAAAAAACAATGTTGAATAAATAAATTAACGATTAATACAAATACCGTAATAAATATCATTAATTTCATACACTAACAAAATTATTGCCATGTAGTTGAGTGTGAGATCTGATGTAAGTTTGCGTTAGAGTTAATACCCTAAAGAAATTATATTATTATCATGCCAAAATATATTTATGAAATGACTTTTATTTTTTTAAAATGAAATGACTCATTATTCCCACGTACCGTGGAGAAAAAGAAATACAAAAATAAATTACAAAATAACCAGCTCTCAAGTTTTAACTCAATTAGGAGGAAAGAGTTTATAACTGTGAAATTACAAAAATACAATGTGCAAAGTATTTTTCATAATTTTTTAGAAATTTTTTGGTAATTTTTGTCTCAAGGTAATTTCCAAGAAATTTCAACTATGATGATTTTCTATCCCGATAGATTCACAAGCATGAGGGGGTTTGATTAGAATTATCGCCTACGAGTTCTATTGTACTTTTTTTTACATTACTTTGTGGCATTTTTATTCTCAATAATTTTCTGATAAGTGAATCATGAACTTATATATCTTTGATCGGATATTCAACTGATTTAATAAGTGAGGCAGGGTCCTTGCTCCCAACTCAATGGTTTCTCGGTGGCTTTGAAAGAAAACCTATAATAATTTTCTATTATTTGGATGACAATATCGAAAATGTATTCGTAATTATTTCCAAAAGAAAACCATAATTTGCTCCCTCAATTATTATTATTGACATCAACATCATAGGTTGCTTCCAATTGCAAGAAACAGAAATGTTTTTCATGAGTATATTTTGTTAACCCAAAAATTGGAGTCAACGCAAATTGGGACCCTCTGAACAATTCAAAAATCATTAGACATTCGTCAATAATTAATCAATCAAATCAATGGGACCATTAGCAGCTGCGTGATGGGCGTCCGTGTAACGACGTCGTCTTAGTTTCTTCATCTACAGGATTAGCAGTTTTTACCTTTTCATTAAATTAATCACATGCCCGTACAGTTGTTATGCCTGCATTCATTTTTTATTGGTTAACAATTTAAATATTATAGAGGTCCCTCAAATAAGACTAAGATTATGATTTTCCCTCTTTCATTTTTTAAATATTCTAGATATATAGTCAGCATTGTTATTGAAATATGGCCTACAAATATTTTATTAATTTTGTGAATATACAAATATTTGGAGTCACTGACTCAATCAATTGATAGACCGTGCTGTAGCACCGTCTTAATATCATATATGAATAATGCGACTAATCAGTCGCATAATTAAAGATTCAGTTCAATTTTGGTATAGGGTTCTCAAGAACATGCATTTGGGTGTTTGTTCGCACAAAGTTAAATTTGCAAAATAATATGAATTGCGCCACATTAGTACAATACTTCGTAATTACTACGATCATGCATAGTTTAGCAGTTTATAATTACACTAATTTCATCATAAGTTTTGTATAGTCCTCAAT
The DNA here is from genome assembly GCA_037834125.1 of Lippia alba. NCBI lineage: Eukaryota > Viridiplantae > Streptophyta > Magnoliopsida > Lamiales > Verbenaceae > Lippia > Lippia alba. Next base: position 3,872,915 of record JBBMKE010000001.1, on the reverse strand, counting down.
TGCAAGGCCCCATTAGATCAACCGTTGAGAGGCACCCAAGAGGGAATCTAATCCTTATGTGGATGTCCTTGCGGGCCGAGGCCGTAAGATGCATGGGATTGCGTTTTTTGAGTCACAAAAGATAAAACTATCGAACTCATGATTAATTGTCCGAATATTCATTAGCCCTTAGCGATTAATCTTTTACACACAAAAAAATTAAAGATACTTATATCTTTTATATATATTTTAGTGATTAGGTAATGGAATATAGACAAAATCTTTACACATAATGTCATTTTGAGCGAGGAGGAAAAGCAATAGTGCCTCTATTGTTTTGTCACAAATTGTGATAAGAATGAAGATCTTTTTGCAATCGACAGACCAAATGCAAGGAAACAAACAAAAAAAAAAGAAAATTTACAAAAACATCACTTCTACTTTTTGCTAAAAGAAATGCACAAAGGAGAAAAGCTTTACAATGTACCCTCAATAAAAGAAGGTTTTGTTTCCATTCATTTCCCATCACAACAGAAAACCCCAGAACTGAAAACATTTCTTTATGGAAACCCACCCCACCCCACCCCTACCCCCACGCCATGCCCCTTCAAATCTCTCTGATATTGGTACTTAGAACTTACAGTCAGTTTTCTATCAGTAGTAATAGTACACCTCCTTCTCACGAGTCTTGTTTTCATCAATGAACATCAAACTGTTGCCATTGTTGCCGTTGTTGTTGCTGGTAATATTAATATTACCACTGCTAATCAGCTGCTTAACCTCCTCCAAATCACACTCTAATTGACTGTTCTCCAGGAACCCATTTGTCTTCTGATCTTCGAGGTTATCAAATCCGACATGATTAACGATCTTTCCGTAGTTAAGCATGAATTTCTGGCTTTCTTGATCAAACCCGTTTGAAATATTGAAACCCTGATCTTTCCCGTAGCTGATCTGGCTGCCACTCCCGTCAGATGAAGAACAGCTCGCTTCATTCCCACCTCCGAAAACAAGAACGTTGTTGTTGTTGTTGTCTTTCCCATAATTGTACTGCAAATCCAGGAAACCCTGATCTGGGTTTTGTTGATAATTATAAGAATTTAATGAAAAAATTTCACTGTTGTTGCAGTAGAGGAAATTTTGTTGGGGTGATGGGTTCGTTGTTTCAAGAACGGAGAGAGATTTCGCAGCAGATTGGAAATTGTAAAATGAGGGGTAATTGATGGCTGAAAATGGGGTTTGATTAAGGGTATTGATTGCTGAAAATGGCTGGGAAATTAATTTGGGCTGATTTGATGGATTATTAATCATCATTCCCATGAGTTTCTTTTTGAGCTTGGTGTTCCAGTAGTTCTTGATATCATTATCTGTCCTCCCTGGCAACTGACCTGCTATGATTGACCACCTGCATTATTAATTTCTTCAAGATTAGGTTTAGTTATTCAAATAAAGGTTGGAAAACGAAGAAATTCCTAGCATTTCATACTTATATAAATGCATTTAATTAATAGCCAATTTGTATCTTATACATATATTGTGGGACTCATGTATTATACAAGATAATGCAAACCTGGCATGCATGCAAAAAAATTGCAAACAAATAGCAGAATCTTGTTGACTTTACATCATTCAAGATTTCCTTTTTCTTTCTCGATATTCTTTTTTATCATCTTCTTTCTTTTTTTTCAAAAAAAAAGCTTCCCTTTTCCCATTTTCTGCTTTAAATTATTAGGCTCCTATAGTTCTATGTCATTTGCAGTTGATGAATGCATTATGCATATCATAAAAATTGACATTATAATTGCAGGAATTTTGCGAGACATGTTGCAGAACCAGAAGAAGAAAAAGTGCAGAAATGAACATGGGAAAGAGGAAATTAAACAGGTTTTGCAGATATAAAATTATAAATACCTGCTTCCAATGGTGGCATAGAGCGTACAAATAACTCTGTCTTCTTCATCAGAGAATTCCCCATGCTTAATGTTTGGCCTCAGGTAATTCAGCCATCTCAGTCTGCAACTCTTTCCACATCTTTTCAGACCTGGTTCATGATTTTGCATACCAATCCCACCATCAACAACAAAAACAAAATAACATAACCAAAACACATGAAAATAAATTTATCAGCCCAAGAAAACAACAAACATCCTCTGTTTTTTAACCAGAAATGGTTTAAAAGCTGCTTACCAGCTTTCTGAGGCAAAGCAATCCAATTTCCACCAGTACCGTACTTGTCAATGAACTCTTTCAGTTTAGCATCTTCTTCAGGCGACCATGGCCCCCTCTTCACATTTGCCTTATCACAGCAAGGAGCTCTTCCCATTTCAATCTGTGTTATAGTTTGTGCAAGTGAAACTATCTCATATGTGTTGGAAGGTTGAGGAAACTTTCTTGGTTTTATCTGACGAATAATTTTGACTTGGTGTTATGACATTATGTGGTTTGCTTTGGGCTTTTTATTGAGAGACTTTGATCAAGAAACAGTAATAACTCATTAATATATTTCTTGAGGAGGTACACAAGTCAAAGAGATAGCCTTTTTTATTTCAATTTTTTTTTCTAAAAAAAAAAAAATTTAAGTACTGTAACTTAAGAGGTAGCTGAAAGAAGTTTCCATCCCAAGGTGCAATAATGGTTCAAATACATGGCCCAGTCACTTCCTTGTATTTCAAGATTCCAATGAAATTTACTTTTTTTTTTTTTTAAATTAATACTAATTCAACAGTAAGAAACTTAACACTAAATATTGTTTGCAGAATTTAATTAGTTTTGGTTTAATTGTCGGTATGAATTATAATGCTAGCTAGAATCGAAATTTGAAGGAAAGTATTCCAATTTTTTTTTATATAACTATATTAAAGAAATAGTAAGAAATTAATGATGCGTAATAATTGTTGGGCAATCCTGAACGGTTACTGTTTACAGGCTTATTTTTTAAGGACTGACTGATGAGAATGATCATATTTTATGACCCATCTTATGAATTTCACGGAGTTACACACAATAATATTTATTTTATTTTATTTTATTTTGCTTTTTTGATTGACTTATCAATGCATTTAATTTTGAATTGTCACAGCAGGTGCATGCGAGTCATGACTAGGCCAAACATTTAACCGGTCCTTGTACATAAACTGTAACAATTGCCTGTTAATTTCCCAATGTTAATCATTTTGGATAAGTCCCCAAGAAAGTGAAGTCTCAGTACTCACATATATAGTGTTTAAATATGTCACAAACATATATATAATGTAATTGTATTTGATTGGATCAAAACTAATGATGGTTCAATTCAGACATGGATTTGTTTCAAAAAAAAAAATCAGACATGGATTGATGAGTGCATATCGCAAAATTAAAGTTGATGTGAATTATGCGTCTTTTGTTTGACGAGTCACGTTATGGTATGAAGAGTTTCGGATTGTGCATCTTTGTCAGTACTAAGGACAACCTTTTTTTGTAACATTTACATCTCAAAAGATTAACCGCACTTTCGAAAGTTGAGTTACTTTGACAGTTGATTAATAGATTGATGTGTTAATTAGTTAATACCCTTGGACTAACGCAATTTAAATAAATGAAGTTGAAAACATCACTATCGTACTATAGGTAGGGGTAATTCTAGTTTATAAATTGATATATTAATATCAATTCAGATGTGTGCATTAAAAAAAGTTGAAAAAAGTTGAAAAAATTAAATATTTTACTTTGTTGAAAAAATTAAATTTATGTTTACTTTGTGATACTATAGAGATAATAAGAGAATAATATTTTATGTTTGTCTTGTGATTAATATATCATTTAGAGAAAATGAAAGCAAATGAAATATTTTTATTTAGAAATATAATTGATTTGATTAAGAGGAATCAAATTTTAGGTTAAAATATTCCAATAATTCTGGTGGGGTAGATTATAGAAGAAAAATAAATAAAATACCATTAGTCCTCAGTTTTATCTTGAATTATACGTTTGCAAATCTTTGGGGATAATGGATTGATTTTATTAATTATTTTTTTTAACTAAGCGAGTTGAAATTTCTAACCGCAAACGAATAATTTTTACGGTTGAATTAGACCAATGCAGTTTCCTAATTATGATATTTAAGTATTTCATGAGTCCTCTTTTCCTCCTCCATAAGTTGCCACTTCATTGAACCCTAATTGAGGGGGGTTGGAATTTATGATTTTATTGAGATAATATATACCTGCGGTGGTAGAATCAATAACTTAAAATAGAGGTTTACTTTAATAATCAAGTTAAATATAAGTAATATTAAGAAATTAAGACGATTATGGGTAGTTGAGCATTTATTTTTTCTTTTGAATAATTCATTTATATAAGTCGGGTGGACTTGAATTAAAACATTAAAATATAAAACTTTTTCTATCAATAATTACATACCAAAAAATTTGAATACAAGATTTTTTAGTTAAGTTTAAATCACTATGTCACTAAACTATACCATTTGATGTAGTTAAGCATTTACGAACTTATCAATATACACAAAATATATTTTTAAATTACAGATAAATCCAATTTATATACAACTCTATATGTCACTTATTCTTAACAGATTATATACTAACAGTCACAAAAATTGCCAATATAGAGCGTATGCCATTTGTATTGTAAGCATCTCTTGCATGCTACAAATACGTACCATCTGACTCATACAACAGCCCTCTATATATGTGAACACACACGCCATATATGAACGAAATTGCCTCTTCAACCACGACTTTGCACTAAAAAAATGGATACTATTTAAGTGCCCATTTCATAGTTAATTCGTCATTATTTGTCTTCTCCTGTGAGGCATCGAATCTTTCATTTAAATAAAGGTTATAAATAGAAAGGGCATCAAAGAAAACCACTAAACTAATAATTGCACATCGTACGAATATTACATAAAATATTGGGGAACACAAGACAAGTGTCCTCGTCTCCATTGACTTTGGGACAGCCAAGATTAGGACTTGTGTTTTCCTTAATCCGAATTTAATCAATGGTTGGCAAACTAAGGTTGAAATTGTTTTTGAAGAATCCTTTCACTGGCATTATTTTATTATTCAGTTAATTTACCAACTAAACACACCAGCACAGACATTGACACTTGACAGCAAGATTATATACCATTTTTTACCCTAAACTATTGTAGTAATTGTGAAAATAAGCAAATCCTAGTCGTCATTTAGTTGAATTATGCAAAATGAAAGTTATTGCCGTACGTCTGGTAAATCTATGCAAATAAAAGATGTTATTTAATTTAATACAT
>JBBMKE010000001.1:3794332-3818341 GCA_037834125.1 Lippia alba | reverse complement strand
TTGAAATTAGTTCATGAATATGTTCCATTGTCATTAAATATATTAAAAAACATAATGTTAATATCACATGAGTTGTCCAAATTGGTTGGGAGTCAATATTCTTTCTTGGAAACCCGAGTTCGATTCCCCACGAACGCAATTAATGAAAATAATTAATTCTCGCGTTGGTTCGTGCTTAGCTCGATAGATTTGGTGTTGGCTAGTTTGAGGGGTGGGTGCGGTTCGTGTCGGGGGTTGTTCGGGTTTACGGGTTTCATAAATAAATTTTTTAATTTTTGTATTAGAATATGATGTTGTGACAAAAATATTTGTCACAACAGCATATATTTATTGTCACTGCAATTCAATATTTGTCATAATAAGTGGTCTTTGACTAGGCTTTTAGTGACAAAATTAAATTGCAGTGACAATACATATATACTGTTGTGACAATAAGTTTGTCGCAGGAATGAAGTTTATCGTGATAAAAGTACGTTTGTCACAAACCTATTGTGATGAACGTAGAAATTGTCGCCTCGGACTTTATACGACGGGCCTGTTGTGACGGAGACTGTGACAAAAATAATCGTCACAATAGATCTATTGTGATAAAATTATCATATATCGCGACAAATTATTTTGTCACAAAAAAGTGTTTTTTTTGTAGTGCATACAGCTTATAGTCTCACATGTAACGGTTGTCTAGGGAAAATTCTTGCATGCACCGAGTGTGGATCCCGATGCATGCACCCACTCATTAAAAAAATAAAAAAAACATTTTTTATTTATTTTTAGATTTTTTTTCATTATTTAATTAATTTTTATGAATAAAAAAATAGGGAGTGCATGCATCGGGCTTCACACCCGGTGCATGCAAGAATTTCCCGGTTGCCTAGGACAAGACACACGCACGACTCATCATTTGTCGCATGCATCGAGACAACAACAATAAACAAAAGTGAAACCGCGTTGCATCACACGTATAACTTTTGTGAATATAGATTAGCTTATGCACATGAATTAAACCAGAAAGTCGTAGTTTCTTCCTTATATTTTCTATCAACTGCTTCCACCTTTTTTTAAGCTATTATCCTGTGACTGTGAGTGGCCACTTGGGATTCCCATTCCAATTTTTGGGTGTTAAAATATTGTTATTATTATATGCTATCAACTCGTTATTACTTTTAGGAAGAGGGAGAATTAGACAAGTGATCGTACATGGAGAAATTGGCCTCTGCAATTGACTAATAATTGTTTCTTTCTTGTGATGGCTACTTTTGAACTACGAAGTGGAGAAAAAATCACTCTTATATAATTTAAAATGTTATTTCACTTGATTAAGTTTTAGATTTTTTTTTGGTGGAAGATTAAGTTTTAGATGGAATGACGGATCTATAACACTTTTAAAAATATTATTTTTTTATTTCGTGTTGTATTATATTATATTGAATTTCAGTCCCGATACTATTTCTATGCTCGAACCTAGTCGCTCACATGATGACTTTCCCTTTCAATCGGCCATTCCGGGAAGACTAGAGTATGACCCGCTCTCTTCCACTTTCTTCAGTTTGGGTTCTTCCACCACAGCTTCTGTAGATTGCCTTTCTCTCACTTCACTTTCTCTTCGGTGGCTAAATTCACCATGGAATGAGGGACCGTGCTTGTCTTAGAGTAGAGATAGTTTAACTTCACTTTCAAGCAGCTTTCTTTCTCACACTCGATGGCACCTCATGCTTCAATCAATGAAACTTCTCCAACTCATTTATGGCATAATAAATTAAAATATAAATTTATTTTGTTGTGTTCGTGTTTTGTCAATTATATTCATGTTTATGCATTATAATTAAGAAGTAACAATTTTGATTTTTCAGTATGCTCCTTTTGCTTTAGAAAAGAAAGAATCTGGAATTTTTCTCAAGAATAATGTCGTTGAAGGTTCGATTCGACCTTCTTATGTATACTGTTAATTTGCATGCAGATGGATGGTGTCTTCTGAGTCAAAATTAGTCTTTCTTTGATGCTACAATCAGTTTAATTATCTGAGAATATGTCTCATATGACTGTCGTGTTCGTACTTTATTTATTTGAATTGTCAACAGAGATGAAAACATATATGCTTAAATTAACCTTAAGATTTGAATTCAAAAATGATAGTTATAAGTCCAAAAAATGTATAAATAATTTCAATTAAATTCCAGAACCTTAATAAAGTTGAAGCATATTTTATCATCTATGATTCACGAGCCCATATTTTCAGATTTAATGCATTCTACGGAGCATCATGGTTTGTTTATGAAAATTCAAAGATCACATTTGTGGACTATTCCATTGAGATCTTTCACAATCTTCTTGCGCATGTCTCATGGAATAAGACTAATAATTTTGAGAATGGATAGTCGGTGATTATTGGATTAGTCAATTTTGAAAAGAGATTTTATTATTATATTGTTGAGAGACTCTCAAATTTGATAAGATTTTCGAAATCCTACTCTGGCTACGTTAATCTAATTTAATATGTGGGATAATCACACCAACACAAACTTTTCCTAAGTGTTGGCAAAAATTACAAAAAATTCTCATGTTAAAAGAATTTGCATTATGTCTATCTGTGCTTTATGGTTAGTACTGATCAATACTTAAATTAAAATTCATACTATAATAGCGTGTGTTTGTAATTTATCAGACCTTAGGAAACTTTTTAACAATTAGGCCGTATATAGATGTATATTTGGTATTTATGAATCGCCATCCATTTGTGTTCATTCAGAACTGAGAAATTAAAATTCCAGTTGACAAATAGTTCCATCCAGGGTCACTTTGTTCCCAATGCCCTCGAGCAAAGTCAATCCATCCACACACTAAAATCTGACTAAATTAAAATCAGTTGCTTTAACTATATAAGGAACAATAATAAATTTCTGGGGAATTTCTCGAGCCCACTTTTAAGATTATTTTATTTTGCTTAGTTTATCATAAAATACATACAATAACGACGATCGACCTCCCTGACAATTTAAATTAATGCTATGCCCACAAATATTCTCCAGACAAACTTTTTATAATGACTGCAGACAAATATTTGACGATATTTCTTTCTTTATTCATTAGATCAACTACGTAATGTTACCTAATATATGGCAGTAATGCAAAATTCTCATACAGAATGTATAATTTAAGTATAACGCGACAGGAGAATAAAAAAGTTATATTTTTTATGTATGTATATTAATTTATTGATGAAATAAATAAATCAAAAAAAAGACTCGAAGTTCGAACAAAGTTGATTAAAGAATCCTACCTAATTCCCATTATGGATTAATCTAATAATATGATTTTATGACTTTTGTTATGCATATCAATGTATGTTCATCTACGACGTTCCTGCAGGACTGTTTGTGACAATCAAAAATCATGATTAAGCAATAATAAAGTGACCTTTACAAAGTGGTATCCCAAGCAGGTAAAAAGGGTCAAATTAGTTTCACTTACATTCTTTAACTACCTCCTTTATGTTTTCTAAACTAATAATCGAAATCACATATACTATCCTGAATTTATGAATATGACAAATTAGTCCTTCTAATATTATTAAAAAAAGTTCATTTTTCCAAAAGTAAAATCTCCTGATAAAAATATTTTTACACCAAAATGAAAATGTTAAGAGTCTGTAACTACCAACAAAGTCAGAGTCGTAACTTTAACTTTAAATTATTCAAATTTACTGGTTTGTTGGTAATAAAAGTTATTTAAATACATATAATAAAAAGGTTGTCTTTGATGGTTGTTTTATTAAATATTCATCTATGGAAAATAAAAGGTTCCCTACTCTGAAAGAAAATGATGGGAAAAAGGAGAATCGAACATTATCATTATAGCACAAAATTCATTAAGCGCGTTTGGTCCCGTACTCCCTTTTGTAGTTTTGGTTAAATGTTTTGCAATATTCTATTGAAGGCAAAAAATACATTATCGACAAATACAAGGTTGGACCCAACCACACATGCAAATTATTTCATTAATGCAATTGGAACTCACTTCATCTAATCTACTGTTGACATTTTCTCTAATTCAGAATTCTAAGATATGCCGACAGTCCATGTCTTTTTATATTTCCGACTATTTGCTCTTCCATTTTAAATTTCTATCAACTATGACTTGATAGCCATTTAATACTCTATCGGATTCCCGCCTATCTTGCTCAAATATAATGCAAAGATAATTTTACACTTACAAGTAAGTGAATCACTATAACTTAACAACAGGCACAGAAGTGCACGATTTAAAGGTTAGGTAATATGGTATAACCAATCAAAGTGAATGCTTAAATTATTCGAGAGCGTCCAAGTCTTGGATGAATAATAATAATATTGAGGAGAAAAGGCTAGCTCCTCGGATCACCTTGGTGGCTTGGTCCGATACTCCGATTAATACACAAGTGGGAAACCGGGTCGAGCTAGCTAGCTACGATTGAGTCGAGAGGATAACCGGCTATATGGCTTTTACAGTGAAGCACTCTTATCTTTTGAGGATGCCCTCTACGTGATCGATTTTGATTGTGCATCTTTGATTGAGAGTGGATTTCCTACTAAATCAATCCGCTTTTACGAGAACATAGATTTTCTAACGAGATATTTTATGTCTTTAATTAACATGATTAGTATTAAGAATATAATGAAATTCAATTTCTGTAATTATGAATTAGTGGGACATGTAACATCAATCTAAAGTTCCAGTAAAAAAAAAAAAAGATCCGACTTGTCTTCGCTTAACATCATTAACAAATGTCCTCATATGACGATCAATAATTGTCTTTGTCCTAATTATCTCACGTAAAGTTGTGGTAATATGTATTGGGATCAATGTCTTACATATGTTTCCTCAAACAAAAAAAGATGGCTAAACTGTTCTAGGTGAGGTCATTCAAACCCAATTAGAGCCACCATAAATACTTTCTCATTTGCTCAGAGTTATAGGTTCATTTATTACAAGCATTCTCTAATAAGTGTACCTCTCGTTGAATTCCACTAAGTTGAAGTTGGAGTGCGAACGTCATGAAATCCCGACATGGTCTCTAACTCCAACTTGTCTGCTGATGGATTGGCCACTTAATTCTTGTCTTGAGTCTCAAATACAGTTAATTTAATATTTTCATTAAAACGAGCGGATAAATTAAATGGTAAGTATCTGCATTTGTTAGTGAGTAGGTCATAGATTCGAATTTTATTGTGATAGTTGAAAATTTAATATTGACCTTCTTTAAAAAAAAAAAAACTTAATTTAATTTTTTCAAGGGAGCATCTTATCTTAAATTATACACTGACTTGAGTCTCAATTGAATCAAAAACCTTCATGATCTCAGCCTCATATATGTATTAAATTATATCTATTTTTATTATTTGCTAACTTTTGGATTAACCTTTTTAATTCTGCTAAACCATCCAATTGAACTTAAGTGTAGTAAAAAAATAAAAATTAATGTATTAAGTTTTTTAATTGTTGATTTATTTGTTTGTCGATATTTAAAAGAAAATTGTTTTTCTTACTTAATTTTTTTATCTTACTTCTTTAAATCAATCAAAGTGCATCCAGACAAAACCACGGAGCTAATATAACCTGATTTTTAATTTTTAAAACCCTGCCAACAGAAGAGACAACAAGTTGTTCTTTGTCTTTGTTCTTTCTTTTTTTCTTCTTTTTCTTTTTGTAATAAACTGAACGGTTCTTAAACTTCTGCAAGTTGTACTCGAAAGACTTTGCAAATTGAAATAGAATTCACATAAGTGATATTCATCTTAACCTTTTTTCAATTCTCTTGACTGCAAAGTTTTTGTCCTTCAAAAAAACAGGTAAATTAATAATATGATATAATAATAAACTTATATACAAAAATTCAAATTTGAACTATATATAAGTAGGCTTCAAAGTATCCCCTTGTAAATAAAAAAATACCCAGAATATTGGTGTAGAACTGTAGTTTTATCCTGTTCTGTTAAAAACGGAGTCTTTGGTTTGGCAACAAGGCTCTTGGCTTTTTCCCCTTTAGTCCAACACCCCCCACCAACCCCCCTCCCCACCTCCGACCCCCTACCCCACCCCACTAAAAAGAGAGAAAAAAATCAACAAACTGTCTTTTGGGAGCAAAAAGAACACTGTCCTTATATAAGTAGAGCAGAAATCACTGACTTATTCACACTCTTATTCCTCACACAACTTCTCCACACATGGATAACCAAAGAAGCCTTCTTCTCAATTGGGCTCATTTCCACCAAGAAAAGGTACAAAAAACAACTCTTAACTCTCCCAAACTATCATACATTTCTTGCTTTTAAGTGATTGTATTCCAAGATTCTTATTTTTCTGTCTTTAATTGTCAAAACAGAGTATGGATGAGCTTAGACAGTCATATCTCCTGACCATGGAGCTCGAAGAAACCCGAATCAAAGCCGAAGAAGAACTCAAAATGCGCGACGAGCAAATCCTCCAGCTCAAGGAGCTCCTCACCCGGGCCATCAAAGAGCGCGACGAAGCTCAAGAAAAGTGCCACAAACTCTTCCTCGAGAAGCTCCTCCTCCAGCAATCCGCCCCGCATTCCGGTATCTCCAGCATTGATCACGACGAGCCCCGAAGAGGACTCTCCTCCAACAGCGGGCCAATCTCCTCCTCGGATTGCGACGAAAGCATAGTATCCTCCCCAGCCGAAGCAGCAGAGCAAGAACTGCCGATCACGGTAAAAATGCCATTGCCAGAGAAGGGAAAGCTTCTACAAGCAGTGATGAAAGCAGGGCCACTCCTCCAAACACTCCTCCTCGCCGGCCCCCTGCCGCAGTGGCGCCACCCCCCGCCGCCCCTCGACGCCTACCAGATTCCACCGCCGCCGGTGGTTGTACCGCCGATGACGGCGACGATATCTGGAGCTCACCAATTGGAGCCGTTTCATGGTGTTAACAATTGTGGTAGGATGAATAGGAAGAGGGGTATATCGGACGGGTGTGATTCGTCCATGGATCAGTTGAAGTACCAAAGAATTGTCCTCCAATGAGGAGCATGACTGAAAAGAGATTGTGTTGGTTTCGGTTTTCAACTTTTACGAGTTTTACTAAGTCAAGATTAGGAAGAAAAGCTGATTTTTAGCGTATGTATAGTGATTGGAGGAAGTGATGAAGATCATCCAAGCTTGAGTTTGATTTGGTTGGAGAGTCTCTTTCGTTACATAATAGTCTAAATTTCTTTTCTCTGTCGCGTCGAGGAAAGGGATAGAATTTATATCATATAATCATAATTTGTACGTGAAATCTTCAACACTAATATAGCCGGGACCAGGATGGAGCTAGAAGATCATTGAAAATGAGAATGAGAACTTTTGCAGAATTGCCATTTCTTAAAATTTTATAAATAAAACTTCAAAATTATGAAAATAAAACACTCAGCTCAATCAATTTGGTCGAGTTAGGTTCCGATTAGAATTACCTTAAAAGTTTAGTGAGGAGGCTCAATAACAAAAATTTTCTTAAAATTACATGCACAAATATATATTTACATAATAATAATTAAATTTTTTTTTGAGGGGGTTAATTTGTCCCCCTGATTATAGTGTGGCTCCACCACTGCCGTCTATATTTTTATGTTCGAATAAAAGATTTTAATATTTGAAATATTTTATTCTTACCTTTTTTTTGTTTAAATGAATACTTCCAAATAGCTAGAAGATTCGGACTCAGATCATTCTTAAAAAACTTTAATCGATTGATATTTTATTTTTTAAACTTGAACTTCTACACTCAGTTTTGTTTTTTTTACCCAACAGTCTACACTCTACAGTGTGTGACTTCACAAAATTCCCTTTAAAGTTTTAATACTCATTTTCCGAGCAAAACGATATTAAAAAACATGCAGTCAAATTTGAAAAACATTACATTTTCCTAAAGTATTCTTTTTCTCTTTTATATTTGTGAATTTTATATGTCTGACTGTGGAATTGCTACAAGGGGGTGGGGTATGGGGGGCAACAACCAGAAGGTGTGAAAGGGCCGGGTTGTCGGGTCGGGCGGGCCCACAAATCAGAATTGGGATCTACCACTTGACCTATGTCTAATTATTATTAAGTTGAAATGATGTCTCTTTAATTCATTTCTTTAACCCTACTTTTACTTTTTTTATTTTTTCTTATAATTGTATGCTGCATATTGTTCACTACTTTTACTTGAAATCTTACACTATTATTAGAATCCTTCAAAACCCCGCCTTTTCTTGAGCGCCCAAATATCCTTTGTTTTATTCCTTTACCATGAAAGATGAGTGTAATTGCTCCATAAATGGTACCAAAAGTTTGTGCGACACTCGATGGAATAAGACTCAAATCAATCATAAATCATGTAAAGTTGTGCTATGGTATATGATTATATGGAAATGGGGCCTCTTTTTTGTAGGTATAAAATAATTATTGCATCCACATTAAAGGTAATTATTGGTAATCGATTACATGAATAAGTAAAAATTATTGTTACAAACAAATTTAATAAAGTTCAATCATGGGTTTGTTTTGGGGAAAAAAATGATGGGGAAGTGGAAAGAGAAACTTTGATTTCATAATATATGTAAGAGGTAATTTCAGTAGATTTTCATCTCTAATGCACCGACATTTCTAAAAATATCATTTTGTCATGTTGTGTCGTGTCGGACACCGTATCCGACACTCCTCACGTGGAAAATTCAAAAAAAAAATATGTGTCGTGTCTTGTCCGTGTTCATGCATCATAGATTTTCATTATTGGATTTTATTTTAGAGGGAAACAGAAAACAAGGTATCCCTTGTATTATGATTATTTTTTTAATTTTTTATTTGAATTTTAAAATATTTTAAATTGTCGTAAAGATTTTTAGATTGTTATTTATACTTTGTAAAAAAAATTATGTTGTTATGATATTTACAAATGAAGCACGTGTTAACACCTAAATGGTTAGAGATAACAATTTAAAAATTCTTACAAATCTGAAATATTTAAAAATTCGGCAAAAAAATCGAAAAAAGTCATAGTACAGAGAGTAAGTTGAATGTACCAAAAAAAGGAAAGAGTAATTTGATGTTTTTCTCTTTATTTTATCACATGTTTAAAGTCATTTTTTAGTGGTTTCTAGGATTTAAGATTCTAGAATGAATTTTTTTGGAATTATAGATTGAAGTACATATATTTTCTATCGTAGAACACAAGGCAGCATAGAAAAATAAGCGAGTTCATGGATGATTTCTTCTACAATTGTCAGAGGTCAACAAGTCGGCGTCCACATACAAACTGGCATTAATACCGAAATCATGCCATGCACGAGCTGAAGCTTCCTAATTAATACGAGGATGCAATTATAATATCTTTCTCCATCCGCCCAATTATAACCATATTATTAAATGAGCTCATCTCATTTATTACCACATCCACGTAACAAAATCTGAACTAAATTCCCCTTTTCCACAATTTGGCCTTCTCCCATACATTAGGAGTAGAAATACTTCAAACATTAATTACTACATCTAGGAACAGAATTAAAATTTAATATAAAAGGAACAAAAATTAAAATACCAAAACTATAAACAAGTGTGGTGAGAATGCAGTTTATTTAGGTAGAAGGATAAAATCTCTAAATTAGAGATCAAATACATACATATCCCAAAATTTATATATAATAATAATGACTTTTAAAATTTTAAGAGGCAGCCACTGCAATCTTACTACGACGATATACGGATATTTTTTAAAATATCATTTCTACATATTATGTTGTATCACACTATCATATTCTAAATCATGTTGCATATTAATTACGTGAAAATTTAAAAAGTGCATGCATCCCATTTTTGTATCGTATCGGGTACCGAGTCCGTGTCTGTCCACCATAGCCCCTTACCCCACCGCTACCCTACAAAAAAGGGAAGAAAATGGGAGAGCAAAAATTCTTAGAGGACAAAAATTGGTGAAGTTAGGCGTGAGAGACGGTTAGAAAAAATGGGACCAACTGCAAGAAATATCTATTCCCAGAGTCAAAAATTGGTCCACACGGCAAAAGAACTAAGGGGAAAAAAACCAATGAAATTCAAAGCCTGGATCACGTCTGTTGTCCATTTCAACACATTTCTGAGGCACATGCTCATATCCAAACTATGCATAACTGTGATCCAACAACAGCATACTATATTCTACTCAAGTCTTCCTTCCTACATGGAAAAATGTCCACAATACACATAAAGAGTACACACATGAAAGAATTTCTTCAAGGCATTACACTTTTTCTGCACGAATGTCATCCACCTATAGAGGAATGAAGTGTGAAAGAGTTATTAGACACGGGAATTCGATTGTGGAAATAGTTCTTTCCATACATAGTGGAATATGCAGCGAGAAAAGTTGGCGAATGGAAAGAATGAGAACGAGTGGCAATGATTCGGGTTATACAATACGCTGTTGGAGAAGATTACAATCCTTGAAATTATGTAATGTAACCTACTTACTTGTGTAGGAGGCGATATTCAATGAATATGTACAAACTCCAGAGATATTAATGAAAAAGGCATTCTTTCGTCAATCTCAATCGTCCTGATCATCTTGGTTGTCCTTTTGATTGTTGTGACTCTGTGCTTTATACATATCGGCAACCTGAAATTAGCAAATAAATAAATGGATCAGATTAAATTTGAGGCAAATCAGCAAGACAAGACGTAAATTGAGACATGAGAGTGATTAGTTACCATATCAGGTGAGGAGGCATCCTCTGGTTTCTTGTCTTCTCGCACACGAAGTAAACGGGGAAACCTAAGCGAAATTCCCTTCAAGAAGCAAGATAAAGAAATCTTAGCCATTCAACCAAAAGCAGACTTAAGAAATCTAATATCGAACTCCCATGGATGAAATGCAAACTATTATTTTTGTGATACCTTATGAGGATCCACGACTCCAAAGCCAGCACGGTAAACAGGGCTAATAGTGAGATCAGCGGCTTTTACCTCCCAAACCTAGAAAATAAGACGACTCATGTGGGTTAATACTAAACAAAACGAGTTATATCTGTTATGCAGCAAGCCAAATATTAAATGAGGCAAAAAACAAACAAATTAAGATAGCCAACAATTTCTTGTCTAGAGAAAAGTATTGAGGAAAAGATGCCAATTGTACCTCAGTTGCTTCAAACCAGACGTCTGGACTGATAGAATCAGAATAACTGTAATAAGGCTGCACATGGTGTATACATCAGATGAATAGTAATATTTCAAGGAGAAAAGAAAGAACAAAAGAAAAACAAAAGAGAGCTATACATCCCAGGATGACAATATAATCCAACCTTTGGCTTGGGAATAACTTTAGAGCGAAGACTAGTCGAACGTTCTTCAAGCATTGCTTCAGAAAATCCAGTTCCTAATGAGAACCACAAATTCCCACATCGCTTAAGACACAAGAAAAATGAATAGGCTGGTAACTTTTTCAAAACCATCACAGTTTAGACAGAGAAATGGGGCATACCAATTTTACATATGGTCTGGAATTCCTCATTTTCTCGATCATAACAAGCAAGGAGAAAGGCACCATACACACCTAGAAAAGAACACCGTATTTCCATTATATATATTCAGAAATATACCAAAGCAGAAGTTTTTAACCTAAGATAGTTTAAAGTCATTATATTAAAAGCAAGCCAGAATAGCTAATTTACAGCTTACCGGTGCGTTTTCCCCTGCCATGAAATGCGGCAATGGGGACCAAATCAAGCGAATCACCAATACTGCAAAGAATACATTAACAATAGCTTGAGTAGTATTCATTAGCCCAAACCAGTTATGGACTTAGGGGCCTATACCTGTCCATATAATCCTTTTTCAATTTAAGCCAGTTATGGGACCGTTTCGAAGGCTCGTAAGTAGCATCTTTGGTCAATGTTTTGATGATCAACCCCTCAGAACTGGAACAAGAAAGCAAACATAGAAAGAAAGATTATAATTACAAGGCAGCTACAGTAGAAATCAAACAACAGAAAATAAAATAATGGAACGATGAACAACATTATAGAATAATTGAGTAATCTTCAATTCTGAATCTATGGGCCCTCTGTGGTTAATAAGAGAGTGAATCCACATTGGGTGAAATCAAAGCCTTAAACTATATCAGTAATTAGAAGCCGTAAAAAATAGAATTACCTAGAATTAACAGCATCATCAAGAAATTTTTGTATTTCCTCGAGATCGTTTGATGTTATAGCAGTTGCAAACTGGAAAAAACCATTTTCTTCTTGAAATGAATTGTAAAGATGCTGCAAATACAGAACCAAGAGTCGAGTAACTGTTATTAAGTCTTCACAGGAACAATAATGAGCCACTCAATGGAATCAAAAGCTTGCAGGCAGAGTAAGTAAGAACATAGATGCCGAGTTTGCTGGTATTAATAAATTAATCTTCAACTTCATGAAAGCTACATCTGTAGGAAGGAAATAATATTAGAACTTAGAAGCAATGATTTTGGATGAACTTGAAAGATTTTACAGGAAAAAATGTGGAGACTCTTAGTTCTAAATCACTCAGGATAAAGATTCCATATTCAACCCACCAATCTATACGTGAAAGATAATATTTGAAGTACAAGCAATTAATCAGTGAAAAAGCACCCTTTGGTTATATATAATGGAACCATGAAAAATATTATGAAGAAGCTTGATCCCCAACATGGAAGCATTAAGAATATTAAACAAATCAAGCTTGTTCTGATCATACATAACCAGTGCTTTATCACTAATACAACAAAAGAATACATACCCAGAGGCGTAGAAGCGTTAATAACAACAGAATTTAGGCCATACCTCTCGACGAACGTTGAGTTGCTCCTGGAGGAGTTCTTGGCCATTAATATATAGGATGTCAAAAGCAAATATGCAGACATTGACTTTGATTTCATTGATGACAACATTTTTTCGAGCACGTGTACTGAGAATCTGACAGACAAATCTTGTAAGTGACATGAATTAAAACAGATACGAATTGCAATATCAAAATTGACAAACTGCAATGAGCTACAAAACAAATAAAACAAGCATATCAACAAAGTGGAAATTGATCTAACAGGTAGGTCTCGGCATAGAGAAAACAAAAACCAATGCACTCCATGAAAAGGCAAACGGGAGAGGCAGCCCTTGTGAAGAAAGGTCAAAGGAGGGACATAAATAAGCGGAACCAGGAAGTAGTTAAGATACGAAAATATACTGAGTAGATAAACATAAATAAGTAGTTCATTTTAAAAATAATACAAGATGAATTGTCACAGATAGTACACATTTAAATTAAAATGCATTCTCATAATATTTTCACCTGGAAAGGTAGGATTTTCTGTTTCTCACGGTCATATGCAACAATCTCGCAGTCAAGAACAAATGAAGTAACAGAGGGCTTTTTCAATCTGCAATCAGATGGTTAATGTTAGTAATTAGATCCCGGTTGTTCTTAAAGTAACGCTAAAGGCTATTCATTTAGGTTTTGGATGGTCTCAACCTACACATTCTGAAAAAAACAAGTTGAAAGAAAATTGCCAACACATAGGAGAAATCTCTCAGGACAAAATACATGAAGCCACACATAAAAGAAATCATGCTTCTCCAGATAAAATAATAATGAAAAATAACCAAACTTAATAAGTTACCTACAGAATTGGAAACCTATAAACTCCTAAAGTTCCAATACAACATACAGAATCATTTAGATAGGCAAAGAACTAAACAGAAATACCAATTTTATCAGCAAAGAGGTATATGAATACGCAGTAGCATGTCACCTGGGGGATAAAGGATGGTAGAGAACCTTCGGTTTTATTGATAAAAGGAAAAATTGAATCGACTGTTTCGTTAGATCAACTTATTACTGATGAGATTAAGGTTCTAAAGTTTGTTCTCTTTTGAGTCCAACCCATCACATAGAAGTACAAATGATAATTTGAACCCCAAAAGCTAAAATTGGCCTACAGTTATTTCTTGAAAAAATAAATACCTTGTTATAGCATCAACAACATCTGGAAACTTTCCAGTATTACGCTCCGCATTTCTACTGTATATCTCCACTGAGCCATTCTCCATATAGTGTATCTAGAAAGTACAAAATTACAGTGGAAATACATTTTATTCCATGCCTCGAGCACTTCAGGAATTTTTTTTTTTTTAAAGAATGATTACCTGGGCACGTTCTCCATCATACTTGTATTCACAGGTGTACTCCATATTTTGAAACTTTTCAACAATCTCCGATACTCCTTTCGTTGGTTTAGCTAACATGGGTCCAATGGGAATACCAGGTGAAAAGTTACATGTCTTTGGAAGGTTCCACACACCATCAGAGAGAAGCGCAGGAATTATTTTATCATAGACAGGAATTACAGAATAGACTTGTTTGATAATTTTGGCAGCCTGGCATACAGAAAAAGAGATTAAGGACAAAAAGTTGAAAATTTAACTAAAACAGCAACTCAAAAGAAAATATAGCACGTAGAATCCTAAAATGACAATAATGAACATGCATAAGATAAGCCAAATATCAAGATCCAAAATATATTTGTTTTTCTAAGTAATCGTTGGCCTTTAAAAAAGATCTGTTAATCAAGAAGGAAATCATAGACTAGACATCCAGTCAAGTCATGGAAGACATAATACTCTGTCCAAGCACTGGAATGCATTAAATCTTGAGAAACTTGCTCAGAACCATTAAATTTTGGAATAACATATTTCTAACGATTAGGTTGGCATAACCATTCTATTGACAATTCTTTAAGCGAGTACAAAACCTTTACTTTTCTAGAACCATAGATCTTTACAAAGGGCTATAAATTGGATAATCGAGTAAAACACAAAAACAAAAAAATGGTTTCAGAAATACGGCTAAAAGCCTGACGCTGAGGTAATTCAGCCAAGAGCATTATAACTTACTTCTTCTAGAGGATTGTCAAACTTTTTAGGAGGAGAAGAATGTTTATGAGAATATACAGCAGCATGCCCCAGTGCTGTCAAGAGAGTTTGTTCTGCCAAACCAATACGCAATTTTGTCTGCATATGTTGCTCAAACCAAGTTAATGTTGCGTCAGATTGATGTAATGGAATATAAACAAATGAATTTGATTTAACCTGGAGCAAACGAATCAAATATTGAGGTTCACAATCGGTAGCTGCAACTAGTAATGACCTTATGTGATCCTTTTTCTTCTCTTGACTATCTTTGCCAGATTCCTGTGGAATCCACAGACATTACTCAAGGAAAACTCAGAATTCCAATCTTCTGATGACAAAACTTCTTAGGAGCAATTAACCAATTTAACTCGATTAAGCATTTATCCGGTCAAGTGGAAATAATGGAGCAAAAAGCAGATGGAGTGAATTTCATACTTAACTTTAAGATTTTTATGTAATTCTTAGCATCCAGAAACTAGACCCTCACTCTAATATTGAATTTGGTTTCTAATAGTGAAGTCTTTTACCTAATTACAGTCAGACGTGATGGCTGACGAAATCATTCAATGAAGATTTATACAAGACTTACTCCACCCTCTGCACTTGTTCTCTTTTGTTAATATGATCCTATCATTCTACAATTTCTTCTCTTTCATAAACAGCCAAAGACCTTTATTAATCATTATCCTGAAGTTCAAATAAAGGTCTTGGCAGATAATGAAATAGAAACAAACAAATTCATATAGGGTGTGAATCTTGTCAAGAAATCTAGAATATAACTATAGGTATCTAAAGATAGCTTCCAATATCAAGAAGTCTGTATTCTCTGAATTTTAAAACGTTTAATTAAAATGAATAGGCTCAAGAGTCAAAATGCCTTCTCAAAAAAAAAAAAAAAGAGTCGAAATGCAATTGCACCCTCTACAATTGTGCTGGAAGATCATAAACTGGAGAGCATGAGTTAAAAAATATATTCATCTGTATCTCCAACCATCAAATGAACTCAGGAGAAGATTTCAAATTCAGAGATCAGGAAAATTACGGAATTTAGCTATCCCCTCCATGAAAGTCGTTTGATTTTTTTTGAAAAAAAAAATCTACACATCAATGGTATGTCGCAAATCCCAGTTTACCAGGCACCAGCACATGAGCTAACAAACAACTGTCATAATAATATTAATACATATAAAAAATGAGCATTGTGAGGGAGGGTTTTAAACGAGCAAAGAAGTAATTTTCCGACAAACAATGTTCACTAAAGAAAGATATGGTCTTTCAATATCTAAAAGTGTAAAAAAGGTAACCAGAGCAGTATCCGCAAGAAAATGAAACATAAACAAACAAGAAGATGATAGAATACCTTAGCAATGAGCTGAAACGTGTTGAAGACTTTGGCAACAGTTAAGGCTTTCGGTTTAAACATCAAAGTCTGTGATGAACGAATCTCTTGAGCTACAATGCCTAAATCTCCAAGCTTCTAAAAATATGAAGAATTAAAATTAGGACTCTGATAGTTAGTAACCAGATAAAAGGAAAGAACCAATAATTATGAAATAGATCCATCATATGCACATGATGTCCAACCATGAGTAAAAACGATAGCAGAAGCATCAATAAGCCACATAAACAAAGAAATCTCCAGGACAGGCAATTGGTATGTAATAGCACTCAAACAAGAAGAAGAGCATACTACAATTAAAAATCAAAACCTATAACTGTAAGATTTTGGATTCAAACTTTCAAAATGGTCTCGCCGCTATGCATGTCATTCCAACCATGCTTACTGGATGTTTCACAGAAGCAACATTAATAAGTGCTATAACCTTCATTCAACCATACAACAACAAATTTACAAAAGAAAAGAGAAAAAAGAAAAGGAAAAAAAGCCAGACAAGGAATCTCGATTAGTGAAACAAGTTATTGAAACGAATTTGTGAGAAAAGATGTAGCAGAACTAACATAACAAGGGTACTTTGTTTGCAGATATATTTTCTGTTTGATATGTATATAACCGCAGGTCAAAACGTAATTCATTTGATTTAATCTGTCCGCTGATACATCCCAGTCAAACTCTGATTTATTTGAGATGGTGACCAAGCTGAATGCAAGCTTTTCAACAATTTAAATGTTTACACAACTGAAATTACTTGAGCAAAAACTAGTTCGATTTAGTTACCTTGTATTTCTCCTTTATTTCCTTCTTACTCTGTCCTTTTTGACCGCCACAAGCCTGTGCAAGAGCATCGATAATCGACGCATCCCCAATACCAAGCTCCAGACCCTCATGTGCAGATGCAACCCTATTTGCCAATAAGTACACAACAGGCAGCAAATCATCCGGCGTTGTCTCGATCACTGTCCTCAACATATTACACACAATCTCCGTTATGGCAATCCTACCTGACTCCTTTGATATAGCATCAAATGCCTTCGCCACAAACATAAAAGGCACCTTCTCTCCCTCCCCCCAATAAGCCGCCTTCTTCACATCAAAATTGGCAGACTTTTTCTTCAACTCCATTAAACTCTCATCAGGGCTGATTGACACCTTGGGCTCCTTCACCGCCTCCAGCCCTTTATTTGAATCAGCATTATCCGACCCAGATTGCTCTGAACTCAATTTCTTCAATTTTTTTCTGCCTCCACTATTTTCCATCAAATCCTCCACATGGGCATCTCCATTTATGCCTGAAATCGATTTACCGACACTTTCTTGCTCTTTATCTAAGGCGTTTTCAACTGGGTTAGGAATGAGATTCAAGGAATCACCTTTTTTAGGGCTTTTAGTGGTTTGCGAAATTTCAGGAGGAGGTTTACGTTTCTTGGGCGAGGATGTCTCAGGCTTCGCGGTCTGAGACTGAGACGAGTTTTTCTTCCTATTACCCATCATAATATCGAAGGCATTCGGGCGAGAGGAAGACATTGCTCTTAGCTTAGGGTTTGACTTGGTGAAAATCGACAAAGGTTTTGAACAGAAGGATAGAGAGCGGTAAAGGGGGAGTTTTCCGGCGAGATTAAGGGAGAATGAAAGGAGAATTGAGGTGTGGCGGCATGGCCGGAGTGAAAACATTCACCAGCAACGAGGGCAGAGAAATGGCGCGAAAATTGGCGGAGTTGGTTTTGGGGGGGAAGTAAAAGTCTAAAACCCTGGGAGCAATGAGAGTGAATCTTGCCTGGTTATGCATCTAAACGACGGCGTTTTTGAGAAATTGATAGCTGATGTGTCTATATTTGGTTGCCAATTATGCTCCCATCAACATGGCAATATCGCAAAAGATTGCCCTACAAGGTACTCCACGCCTGGCCCAACGAAATAAGTGGGAGAAAATAAATCAGATATTCAGGTTCGTAAAGTCTACGCGTGCCAATCACAAATTTACAAGAAATTCATACTCAAAGCCCTTAATGAATTTGAGAATAAAATTCTCACAATGTAGATTGTGAGTCCCATAATGAATTTGAGAATAAAACTCTCACAATGTAGATTGTGAGAATTGAACCTTGCAACAATATATGTGGTTGAATAACAATCGAGACGTCAAACAATGTATAATATATAATAATTCTTTTTAATTAAAAAAATATGAGTACAGAGATATTGTAATATTTTACCCTATTATTATTATTTCATTAATTATGAATTTTTCTTACTTAAAACATGTAGATTTAAAATTTGAAAAGAAAATTATTTTTTTTAAATACACATTTAAAAGAAATTATGAATAATAATGACATATTTTGAAAACTACTATTATTATTGAATATATGATACGTATAGGGCTGTCAACGGGTCGGATTCGGGCCGGATCAGGGAATTCCGGATCCGGATCCGACAAAAGGTGATGCCACAATCGGATCCGAATTCGGATTCGGATTCATTTATTTTAAATTCATGTATAATCAGATCGGACTATATCCGATTAAAGTTCCGACCCGATTAACAATAAAATTTATTTTTTTTATTTAACAAGTTTAATATAAAAAATAAATATAATTACATAATATTAATAAATAATAATTATTTAATGAATTATTTGATGGTTTTATTTATATTTGTTTAAAATAAGTTAATTTAAACTTATTAATAAAGGAAAATATATCCTTTTAGAGTAAATAATTTAAATTTTATTATTGTTTAAAGTGACAATTATGTGAAAATTATAATTTTAGTCATTTTACTTAATACTATGTACTAGTAAATAATTTATTTTAATTAAATTTTATATTTATAATCGGATTTGGGTTGTTAACGGGTCAGATTCGTTAATTCCATATTCGCTCCATTTATTTCGGATAACGAATATTTATAATCGAATATGATCCATCGAATATTTTTAGCGGATGAATATACTAAAATTCGGATCGAATTCGGATTAAAATCCAATCCATTGACAACCCTAGCTAAAAGTAAGAGAGTGAGAGCTCCATCCGAAACCAAATTGGAACCCAAAGAAGGGCCCATAAGAGTTGACAGTGGCCTAGTCTGTAAAAGATAAAAGGCCCTAGAAAATCTCAAACATACCAACAGATCTATGGTCACAAGAGCCCAGCAAGGATCCAGTTCACTGCAAGCCCACCATACAAAGCACGCAGCAGCCCCATTAAGCACATTAAATCAGCATCAAACAAAACACATAGGGCCGCCAATGGGTCGGATTTTAATCCGAATCCGATCCGATTTTTAATATATTCATTCGATAAAAATATCCGATGGATCATATCGGATTATAAAGATCTATTATCCGAAATAAATTGACCAAATATGGATTTAAGGAATCCGATCAGTTAAGAATCCAAATCCGATTACATATATAGTAATCCGACACACTCATTGCGTGTGCAAATATACTATTATTTAAATATATTAAAATTAATTTTTATATTAATCTATATTTTATAATTATATTTAATATAATAACTGAATTATGATAAATAAACAAATATGGAAAAAAAAAGTATATAAAAAAAATAATTGAAGTGAGATGAGAAAAGAAAAATATCTTTACTAAAACAATGAGAGAGATAAAAGAGAAATTAGTAGAATATTATTGGATAAATAAATTAAAAAATAGAAAAGAACGTAGGAAAACAAAATGGATGAAAAGAATAAATAAAAAAAGGGAAAAAAAGAGTCCAAGAAACCAAAGCAGTTACTATCTACCTCTCTCGCTTAATACAATATAATAGATAATAACAAAAATATTAAGATATGTAACATATAATGTATACTAGTACTTCTTAATTTTATATCATTATCTATAGATTATTATCATCAATATATATACTTGATATTTTAGATTATATATAAATATTATTAAATATATAATAATAAATTATAAATTATATAATTACACAATATAAATTATTAATTAATATTTTATTAAGACATATATTTATGTTATTTATTAGTTATTATGGTATATGATATTTATTATTTTATTACATTAAATATTTTGAGTGAATATTTGATGAATATATTTTTGTATTCGTAATATTATATGCTCTAATGTGTCATTGTAAAATAATATATTATTAAGACACTGATACAAATAACGATCATATATGTATTATAGATATAGTATAAATTATGGTATATATCCTATAATTGTACAAGAGAATTTATTAACTAATATTTTATTAAAATATATACTTATATAATTAATTATTTATTACAGTAGATTGAATCTATTTTTCATTAAATTATTTGTTGGATAAATATTATATATTATCATACTAATATGTTAGTGATATTGTATATAATGATATGTTATAGTAAGTATTGAATTGTAATATTATTAAATCATATTTATTTTCAATTAGTATATAAAAATATATAATATATCATATAAATATAGATTAATTTACTACATATTTATATATATAAATATACTAGCTTGCGAGTTGGATTCAAGACTCGAGCCTCAAAGAAATAAGTTTGAATTTCGCTTAACACACAACTCGAATTCAATTGAGCTCAGCTTGAGCTTGACATCGTTCGAGTTCGAATCAAGCCAGCTTGAGCTCCGGCACGGTTCAGAATACATCCCTACATGGCGAAGCAAAGAAAAGGGAAAGACATCTTCAAGTTTTAACAAATTTTAAACCGTTTTAAATTTTAGTTGGTTCAATATATTTATATATATATAATTACAACGTATTTAGGTATAATTACATCGTATTTAGGTATAATTACAAATTTGCCTACATCGTATTTAGGTATAATTACAACGCATTCCATCATTATCGAAAATTATATTTTAGTCTCTAACTTTGATAACCATTTGTAATTTCTAGGGTTCAACTATTTCAATCCAAAAATATATTTGATTTGTTGTTAAATTCATAATTTATAGAGATCATTTTTTTAATATTTGTAAACTTTAAAGATGATTTTGTAATTTTGGCCGTACATCAATGTAACACTCATAAACCGTTAGGGACATAAGTGTAATTTTATAAATTTCGTTAAGGTGTCTCAAACCAAACAATATTTATAAGGACTAAAATGTAATTTTTTAATAATGATAAACTCTATTGTAATTAGGTCTAAATGCAGGGTACTCAGATATAAATACTCGTATATATTTAAGTAGAGGGTTGTAGAGCACTCCACCTCAAAAAAAAAAAAACAATGAAAATAAAAACAGAAATAAGGTCTAAAAAATAAAGTAATGAAAGTATTATTCCTTAAATAATAAAGCATCTATATCATCTTCAAAAGTATTTTGCTCAAGATCTTCAGTTTCGCGATCCTTTTATTCAAGATTCTCAGTCTTTGTATGGTAAAAGCTAAAGGGCCTATTAAAGCAAACCCTTTCTGAAGGAGATTTATTCAAAACTCTAGTACTTTCATTTATATTTTTGGAAACATAATGTCTTCTTCATATGTTTATTAAATGAATTGAACGTTTGAAAAGAATTATCTAGGATTGGTTAATAGCACAATTTTCTTGATAAACCGACTGCTATAACTCATCATCTAAAACAATACCAATAGCTAACTTAATTTTCGATAGGGACCTTTTCAAAATTTATTCTGGAGAACTCCGAAATTATTCCAGAGTGTTTATTTTCTTTGCATACTTTGACCGATTCCTTATCTTTTTTCTATTTTTGATTCACCGAGAGAGTCGGATCTACAATCTCGTCAACAATAGCTACCCATCTATTATTAGTTTCTTCCTCATCGATTGATTCCTCCTCATATCGTAGATTTTTAATACCTTGTTGCAATGATGTTGGCAAAGATGCTACCACATGGAAAGGCACCCGGTAGCATTCATACCCGGTTGCTTGATTGGTGACCAATTTTAGAGGAGGGGTTGGACTAATTTATTAAGTAAAATCAACCCCTCTTGGCCAAAGGTTGGTAGTCCAGAATGTGTATTTGAGAATTGAGCAGAGAGATCATTGACTTGCCCCGAAAGATTGCTAGCTTGGATCATAACTGAGAATTTTTTATAGCCCATATATATCTTTAATGGATCGTCCATGGGCTGCTCTTGTGGTTTTGATGACTTTCCATTGATTTGATTTTGGCAAATTTACTGATCGTGGGTCTGATTATTTTTTGAAACCCAAGTCATCGTTGAGCCACCTCCATCGTCCCCATTAGGTGTCGCGACAATATGCTCACCATCTTCATTCCCTTTTCCAGTGAGCACTCCGGCGCGTTTCCCATCAATCACCTCGCACAAATCCAGGCTTCTTCCGTTGTAACAATCTTTTTCTACGTGCCCAATATGCGTACACTTTTGACAGTATGGTAGAAATTATTTGTACACAATTGGTGGAGTCCAAGGTAAGCCACGGTACGAAAGGCTCAAGCATTTTTCAGAGGTCGTATCAAATCAACTTCAATGCACACACATGCCACTACCAATTTTTTTGCCTCAAAAGTGTCTTCACCGAAACATAAAGGCTCATCGACATGTTTAGTAATATCTAAAAGCAACTCCAATTTAAAGAACTGACACGGAAAATAAAAAAATTTGACATTAACAGTCGTAACAGATAATTCTACTTTTGTGTTAAATGTAGGCATTCACTTAAACAATCTCATCAGAAAATCATCCAATAATACAATCTCTTGCATCCAGACTTTAGTATTTGCAACTCAAACAAATTAAAACATGTTTAATATTTGGTAAACCAATCTTAAACTCGCCCATAAAATTCATAATCGTGAGCAGTTCATGAAGTCTAACCATCGTCAGATATCCTTACGAGAATTTCTCAACCAAAGCGAATCTGATAGGCCATGACAAGTCATCGATTTCTGCTTTCGAGGAAGAAATGTTCGTGATTTTGTTTCATTCCGAAACAACACCATATGATTTGTGATTCAGATTTCGCGAAAAGAGCTAGACTCGGCCACACTTTGTGAGCAAAGCTTTCGCAACAGAGGGCGGCAGGATTGGCATCGTTACAGGGGGCGACGAGTGTAATGCTGCCGCATATGAAAGTCGTGGCGCATCCCCAACAAAAACTTTGTGAGATGGAAGCGGAGGATACGAGGTTGTATGAGGTGGATAAAGTTGGGTAGCGTACGTATACGGGTGGCAACAAAGGTCGCGCTGCACCGCTCATGTCCATGTAAGCGCAACGTGAAGAGAGGTAGAGAAAAATAATTCACATAAGCAATTAGTGGAGCAGCTTATTAGTTCTTAATTCCTAATCAATCACTTTATAAGCAGTTGATATTTCATGATTATTTTAAAAGTACGATATCTCATGAGTCGTAGGTCGTGCAACTAAGTCTAATCATGATCTTATGATTGAGAGGTCCTACTTAACACCGAAGTAGATGTGGGTGTCGTATGAGTTGTGGGTCCAATTTGAAAGAACGGTGATACAAAAGAAAATATTGACAATTCTATATGGAGTTATTTACGCCATACCCCCTGTGTTAGGTGAAATTGGCAAAAAAAACCCTGTGTTACAAATATTAACATAGAAAACCATGTGTTTTCAAAATATTTGCATGGAAACCATGTGTTACAAAAATTAACACAAAAAACCCTGTGTTTTCAAAAATTAACACAAAAAACCCTGTGTTTTCAAAATATTTGCATG
>JBBMKE010000001.1:3775454-3794232 GCA_037834125.1 Lippia alba | reverse complement strand
TGCTAATAAGAAAATCTTTAAAAACTCCCAAGCTCACAACTTGGGGACAGGAGTAGGCTTGCCGAACCTGTATAAATTGCACGTGTTGTTTTATCTTCACTTTATATTCCATTCTTAACACTTGTTTTAAGTTGTTAATCAATCTGGAACCAGGGCCTATTTTTTAACATATAGTATTACTATGGAATACATTTCTGCCTATAAATGAATGTGTTCCCATTATTAAAACCACACAATCACAAAGTAAACAAACACCAATTCTGTATAAAGAAACCATTTGTAAGTTAAAAACTACTGCTGACACTTTACTTGTATGTCGTGTATTCTTGCTTGTAGGTAATAATCTTTTGGTTATATTCCTCACAGGATCATACCAACGATTGCCGAAACAAACAAACAGAGCATACAGGAAGCATACTTCTACAGCAGTGAATGGATAAAGGAAATAGACAAAAAGTTCATTATTTAGCTATACATCGAATCATGGGTCCTTTGCCGCCCTCTAGAATACACAGACACGTACCACATCATGTCCGCGGGTGAACAAATGAACACAACTTTTAACAAGAATTTCAACGCCCCTTTTCATTATGGAGAAGTATACACTTGCTTATAATATGTACTTGACATGGAACTTTGTGATGAATTACGATGGAGTCAAATACAACGGTCGCGACAACTCAGTGCAGGCTTCACGATCTATCTGGAAACAGATTTGCAAGGTAACAACTTCTATGATTGGATTTCACTTAACTACTTTTAGTTGAAAATAGGTTTACTTATAAAAACTCGTGTGGTATTAGGAGAATGAGATGGTTTACGTGTACATGGAGGAAGATGAACCAATGTGGTTCCATTTATATGAAATATTTGACCCAGAAGCAGATAGGGAGTTGTTGCTTGAACGACCGCGAAGTTGGATAGTTGACGTAACAGACTTACTGGATGACTGAGGTAACATGATAAAGGTCAATGGCTTAAATTTGATATTAACTGAAATTAAATTATTATTTTTCATAGTGAAAGCTAAAAAAGAAGAACCGGATAGGAAAACACCAGATAGCAGTCGAGGACAAGACCAACTTTCGGGCACTGAATTCCCGGGACAGTTAATTCCTAAACCACACGCAAAATTTTTCTATGGGAAAGGGTCAGCCTCATTGAAGTCTCACAACAGCTCCAAAGGGTAGTCGTCAACAGCTAATCACTCGATTGACTTCTGATGTTTAAAGTAGTTCTTTCTCAAATTCCTCAAAGTGTGCAGCTGCACACCCAAATGTTTATTTACTTGTGTTGTTTTAACTGTACTTCCCTCATTCCAAAAGTGTCCCTATACACACTTATCTTCAATGTATTTCAAGTAGTATTTTATTCGAAAAAGGATCAGATTGGCAACAACATTCAAAAGGTACTAAACATAAACAACAACAAAATGATGCGACAAGTCGTATCGACAAAACAGATTGCCCACCACATTACCCTAAACCATTCTAAGCAGGATCACTTCAACATAAATAAGCACAACAGAAACACAAATTCCAGGAAACACAACAGGATGAGACATGCCAAAATCATACAACAACATATGAGCAGGCATGGGTTCGTATACAAATCGGTTTGAACAGCTTAGAGAAATCGGCTGACATGACCACCAAAAGATGAATCAACCACGCTCGATTCTGCAATGTCGCTCATCTCCTGCTTCCTAACATGAGGATTCAATTGGGGACTAAGTGAATCAGTATCAAATGAGGGAGTGGAGTTGAAGACTTCATTTTCACGGGTCAGGTATTGTTAGAGCTCTTGGTACTTGTCCTCCCAAACATCATCAGCCCATATGAACCAAAATCGATGTTGTGAGTTATGGGGGCAGATGTAGTAATAACGCCCGGAAAATTTAGCGCTCCTCCCGGCGCATAGGAAGACCATCAAACCTTGATTGCTGAAACAAGGGATCCTAAATTGACGCACCATCGGCTGAAAGGCCAAACAATTGGAACAAATAAATTACAATTTCGAAATAAGAATTCTTCACATTTAAACCAATTTACCGAAAGCAAAGTAAAGGAAGAACGAAATGGAACGCTCATACCTGGGACTTTGATGATCAGTACCAGCCCTGTACATTTGCGTTCTCTACCCAAGGAGATTGTTCTCACAGTGACTAATCCGAAAACCCTACACGAAAAAGAAGAAATGGGGCTACCACCGTTGCCAGAATTGAAAAAAGAACCAAATGGGGAAATCATAATATTCGAGGGTAAATTCGTAAATGGGCCATAGTCATGCATTATCACTCCTTCTAAAGTAAACATCATTGGCGGAAAAGTAAAAAGAAACAAGCAAAGTAAACTCAGGTTATTAAGGGTTAGGTTAGCTACACTAACCTGTCCAAACATTACTTCCCAAAACATGTTCAGAAAAGTAAATGAGCTCTTAGGCTTAGGACTTGGCATTTAAAATGAATTTGCAGCAATAACTAAATTGTTATAAGGATGAGATGGATATCAATTAGCCTAAAATCGTTTTGCTAGGAAGTGAATGTGGGTAAGAATTAAATTAAAAGCCAGGAACATCCCATTTATAGATACTTGCTTTCTAGTTTCGCGTTTAATATCATATATAGTGAGAATTACATCTTACTATTGTGTATTTAGTTATAATTACAATGAAATCCATTATTTTTGTGAAATTACATTTTGATCCCTATAAATCTTGTTTGATCTGAGGTCCTTTAACGGAATTTGTAAAAGTACACTTATGCCCCTAACGGTTTTATAAGTGTTACATTGAAAATATGACCAAAGTTACAACATCATCTCTAAAGTTTACAAAAATAACAAAACGATCCCTACAAAATATGACTTTAACAACAAATTAGGGACATTTTTTAAATGACATAACGGAACCCTAGAGATCACAAAAGGTTCTCAAAAGTTAGGGACTAATTTGTAATTTCCTGAAAATCATGGACTAAGTTGTAATTAGACCTAAATAAAGAATAGTCAAATGTAATTCTCCCATCATATATATTGTTTGTGTAAGGAGTACCTCTGATCTAAAGGCGAAAAGACGAAATTATTTTCATGAAATGATAAAAAATGTATTAGAAATGCAATCATGCCATGCCATCCGAGCCTCATAATTTTAATCTAGAGATAATATGATAAAGTTTTTTATTTAATTACAAAAACTTCTATTTGATATTTGGAAATTTAAAAAAAAAAATCAGAAGTTTGAGGAATTACAAACTTTCCCTCAAGACATATTTTAAGGTCTGGTGTAAACCATACTACTCTAGTTATGAATTTAAATTTAAACATGACTCGGTGTGTATTAAAGAAAAATTAATTATTCATGAAATATTAGAGGTGAAACTATAAATTTGACAGAATAATTTTTTTTAAATTTTCAGATACTGATCGTGTCAAAATCCGGCTGGGTACGTGGACGGCGGATAAGGACTCTGAATCACCTAAGAATTTGTAACGTAGAAGGACTCTGAGGCTTTCTTGAACTGAAAAGGAATGAACAAACGTGAACTCAAAGGCCAAAAAAGGGGGACGTAGGGGTTGGACCCTTTTTGGCACTCCGACGCTCAAGTCAAGGGTTAGTTTTGGGTCTAGAATGCGAGTGAGTAAGGAGTTCAGTGTGCGCAGGAAAGCTTACCTCCATCTCTGTAGAGAGATGGCTTATATAGGTAAGGAATGTGTGCGGGTACACCTCCCAGGAAGTGTGGATCTTGGTCCTGTTAAAGGCCAGTTGAGATGATGACTGAAACAGTACTTTACGGGGAAAGCATTGTACCTTCTCTGCAGTGGCGCCGTAACAGTGTCCTTGGGAGGCCGCATTTAATGCGCGTGGTGGTGGAAGGAATCTGCATTTAATGCTCATGTACGGAGTGATGGGGGTCGAATTCCACCTCGGCCGAGGGTGGAGCGTAGGTCGCGACCCCTGATCACGTGATGCATAGGAATGGCAGATTCCTCCAGGGATGGGTCAATGGTGAGATGAACTCTTAGTCGGAATTGGGGGCGTCCCTTGGTCCGCATCAGTTGTCACGTGGCGCGCATCGGACGAGCCATGTAGAAGCCCTAATTTCTGCCTTATCATGCATGTTAGCACATTTATGAAATTTATATAATGATACTGAACAGGCGTGCTCTTGGGACAAGTTAAAATTGATATTCGTTATGAGCTTTTAAGGTTCCACCAATCCCATGCCCTCACGAGCTTCAGTCATGGCTTAGTGGTTTTTAGTAGTAAATAATATTTCTATAATTCCTAATAAAGTTCCAGCTTAAATGAGCCGAGATAATCTAAGTAATATAATAGAGCCTAAGGACAACTATATATTAAATTTCTTTAAAAGTAATAATGTGCAAGCGTCGAGCCAAGTGAAATGGAATGCGTACGTAGTTCTCTCAATTATTACAAAGTAATAATATATTCTCAGCTAATATGAGGCTTTCTGTTTTTGGACTATTTTTAATGACTTTAATCAAGTTTTAATGTACTAAGTATTAACAAAAAGTATCACATAAACACTCATGTTTGTGTGGTGCAATTCCCGCACTTTATGGATCTTGTATTGAGTGACATGATAATAGCACTCTAGCAGGACAATTTGTAAATATAAAAAGTCGCGACAAAAGTGATTCATATCGATCGCCAACTTATACACTTGATTTGTCACAATTAATTCGTAATCAACTTTAATTACATGATGTAAATATATATGTCTTGGAATATATTTTAAAATAGTGCAATAATTGTATTCTTTACTCGAATTAATCATAATTAATCAAGTCGTGTGATGTTAGATAATTTTGTCCCTTTCTATTTAGTCCAAGAAAGAGATGAGAATTAGTACTTACTGGGAGTAACTTTACACACAAAACGCACCCAAGTTAGACAATTATTTGTCCATTAAATTTAGTAATAATAATTGGTAGAATTATTTTCGCAAGACTCTAAATAGAACCAATTAAGGACATGGCCCCATGACATATAGACATGCAACTCGGTCACAAAAGCTAAAGTTATATATATGGTTCAATTATGTGAGAGGGACATCTTCATTTATTTGTTCATCCAGCTTCTTGACACATCAAGGGGCTCAAAGTCTTGGTTGTTAAAGAGACTTATCAAATAAATGACTTCTCTAAATTCAGAGTATATGGATGGTGATTCGAAAATTCTAGTGTAACTTCACTTCAACCGAACTAAATCAATTATATGAGTGAATGTATTAGTTTTGTTATTTAATTGGTTATTTTAACAAAAATTATACCGATCATGTAATAAGGGTAAAATATCATCTCCCTTATTATACTATGAAGAGAAAAGCGCTTGAATTTATTAAAAGTTCATCAAATCCTAATTCATGACATTTAATGTTAGGGTTACTAAGTTTCGGTATGATCTATATGTGAGAGCCCTATTGTACCATCATCCCTAAGAAAATATTAGCATTGAAAAATAAAGCGATTATACAAAAGCCAATATATATATGGGATTTTCTAAAATTGGTACATTTTTTTCTTTTTATTTCAATTATGGTTCACCTTTTGGAAAGTATTTTAATTTTAGTGTAAGCCATTTTTTTAAATTTGTTTTCCTACTTTAATGAAACCGCTTTTGCAAGAGTAGGTTTCAAGAAAAACACAACTGCTAAGATAATGTCAATTGTCAACATCACATTTCATTTAAAAAAATAAATCCAAATCTCATACAAATTGTGCACGTTTTAAAAATTGCACTCTTTGACTAACCTATAATTAACGAGACCACTTTGGTAAAGCCACCTCAAACTCTTTGTATTAAAAGAGACTTTGAGGGAAAAGAAAAGAAATTGTGCGTGATTTTGCATCAGAAAAGACAAGGTGAGGATGTTTTACAACTTCAATTGCTATTCACTTCTTCGAAAATTTTAATTTTTTAAGGTGTGGTGTTTTGTGGTGGTGGTGTATTTTAATTTCTAAAGAAACTAAAATTTTTGAAGAAGGGAAGAACAACTAACCGAAAATTCAATTCTTCACATTATTGGAGTTGGAAAACATTCTCTGCTCAACTTTTATTCCGTATTTTGCGCACAATTTCTTTTCTCTTATCCTCAAAGGCTCTTTGTAATACCTGTCTGAAGAGTTTTGGGTCAAAAAGGTATCTAACGAAGCCCTTTTCACAAAAACGATTTAGTTAACTATAAGCTGGTCAAAGATTGTAGCCTTTGAAAACATACGATCAAAGACTCCACATCCGGATTGAAATCCTCGGACCATTTAAGGACGCGCATCAAATAATCATAAATTAATTACCAAACCTCCTTGACAAAGAGCCTAGTGTAGTCATCTTCGTGCTCACACCGGATAAGGACGTGCGTGTAATTCAACAGGCTCAAGCGAGCATTCATCTTAAAACCTATTTTCGAAAATTAGTAGTGAAGTTGAACCATGGATGGGTATTCATGCGAGAGAATTTACCAATCAGAGGAAGTTGGAAAGGCTATGCCGATTTGTCACATTAATTCCTCGTTTGAAACTATAGCATCTGGTAACCCATTGTATTCAGTGATACGCCTTAGTGGCGCGAAGGTAGAACAAGTTGAAAGTTTTCATCCTTACTTTTTCATCTGAAAAAGGAAAGGACTCAAATGGAGGCTTCCCACTTAAGATAGTGGCATAAGAGGGATGATCTGGAGGCTTCACAATAGAAGGTTTCAGTGTTGTCCTCCCCCATGGTGATGTGAAGACGGTGAAGATTTACCGATCGCTGAGAAACCCTAGAGGAATCATAAGGAGAGCTACAACATTTTTTTTTTCCCATGAAATTGATGAAGTATGTATGACACAATTTCCTATAGTAACAACTTTAACGCAATGTTATATTTCGTATATTATGAAAATCAATTTTGCGATGAAACACAATTATAGTAAGAGGGACTCGAATCCAAAATTATTGTATATCCTATAGAAATAATCCTTAGTTATTGTTAACGTCGATGATATTTACTGCTAATTCTATTAAGAAATTCAATTCTTGTCATTAAATTGATATAATTGTTAGACAATTTTTTAAGAACAAAAAAGAAAAGGTTAGGCAAATTTTATGTTGATATATTGGATTCAATTACATATGAACTTTCTAATTAGACGCATCTAGATTGGGATCCCATTTGATTTTGGAAATCACACGTTCACTTCTTATGATTTATTAATATATTACAAATACCTTATTTGTTGGCTTCTATTAGGGAATTTTTTTTTTCATTTGTCACCTTATTTTCACGGTAAGTTTTGCACTTTCTAATAGTTGCAGAAATTTAATATTAATTTTAATCAATTGTTTAAATAGTTTG
Source organism: Lippia alba (assembly GCA_037834125.1). Classification (NCBI taxonomy): domain Eukaryota; kingdom Viridiplantae; phylum Streptophyta; class Magnoliopsida; order Lamiales; family Verbenaceae; genus Lippia; species Lippia alba. The sequence continues at coordinate 3,786,875 of JBBMKE010000001.1, read as the reverse complement.
GATTGTTTAATACAAATTATATGGAGAAATCTCAATAATATCGGAAATTCCAAAAGTATCAATTTAATATTTCCTCTTTTATGGAAAGTTCAACATGATAAGCTACGGTATCCCCATTCTCCAAAAAAAATTTAACCCTAATTTACCATTAATTGTTATCATGTATGATTACTCCCCAGTCCCCACCCCCTTAATTAGGACAATGATTCCTCTTAAACTCATTATGGAGATGAAACATGCACATGTTATCCTAAATCAATTTCTTGACCCTAAAAATTAAACCTTTGCAATAATTAATTTGAACTTTCGAGAATTTTTGTTGGTACCACCCAAGCAGACGCCAACTTACTAATTCTGTGTTTCAAGTTTCAACCTAGGTCCAGGTACGGGAACCCTATTGCCTAGCCAATTTTTTGCTTCTTTTTCTCGCCAAAATGTTAGAAATGAAATTTGAAGATGATTTCCAAGAAAGAAAAAGAAGAGGGGGAGTAGGGATGCCAGCTTTGGATGTGATCTAAAAACATTGCATTTAAAAGCTGGAATTGGAATTGCCCACTTCAAGCGTCCACATACCTAACTCACCAGAATTACAAGACAGTAAATCACGATAAATTTTAATTTATTCTTAAAAAAAGTGATCATAATACTATCATGACATTCAAATATCACATTACATCTTGATTTTTTTTATTTGAGTTGAATATAATTATCAAATTGGATAGTTGTGGATATAGTAACCCGACACAACACACTTGCCACCATAACTGCTCTCTTTGTTATCCCTCTGGTATCATAAGTTGGAAAGATAAAAAAGAAAAAGGATAATAGACTCAAAATAATAAAATTAATTCGCTGATTTTTGGATCTTTTGAATATGGTTTTTAATACCTTGTTATAAAATGTTTGTAGTCGTGAATAGTGTGGACGTATGGGCTAATATATATTAGATAACCCTTACTCTTTACTTTGAGGTGAATTTGAACTTCTTTATGATGAATTATGAATTTTCCATCGTTGATAGGAAACATTAGGAAAAAGGAAAAAATATCAGCCCACTTCGAATTATCGATCAAATGATAACGGAAAATATAATAGATCAATTCAAACCCAAGTCGAATCTTACCACACTAGGTTAGATTAATAGATTCAACTTAAGGTCAAATAGAATTCGAGTTAGAAATTTTCGATATCAAATTCTCAACCCGATCCAACTCAACCCGACCCAATTCAACCTCACCATAAGAGCCGACTTCTGTAATATAAAATGGAAAAAGGAGTGAATCCCCCATGGCGGAGACAGTAACATTGAAGACAAGACAAGGAAAGGGAGGTGATTTGGATGGAGCAATGGGTTCTGCCCACTAACAAACATTTGAAACCATAAACATCCAAAATCAAATCAAAAAGCCTCTTTCTTCCTTTCCCTGAAAAGCAGGCAAAACTCCAAACATCACTCGCAATTAACTCAGCTCATCTCCTTCTCTCTCTTCGTCGTTTCTCTCATCAGTCACCTCACTTCACTCTCTCCTTTAGCTGGGCTGTGGCTGGGGTTGCCCTTCCTGCTCCTGCTTCTGCTTCTGCTGCTGCTGCATTTAATGCGGGCGACCTTAATTTAGCTTTCCTTCCCATCCTCTCTGCTTGGCCTTCTTTTTGTTTGCTCCTTGGGGGTTTCCGCAATTGTTCTGTGGAATCTGTTTTTTTACAGTGAATTTATGCTTTGTTATGTTAATTGGGAAATGGGTTTGATTAGTTGCTTCTTCCTTTGCGGTTTTGCGGAAATCTTGCTTAGGAGTTAGGGCCGCGTGTTTGTTTGCTAAGTGTATACAGGGAGATTGTTTGCTGGTTTTTGTTGATTTTGAAGCTCTTTTAGCTCGTATCCAGATCTACAGCTCATTTGGAAAGCTTGAATCTAAGGTGTGCTGCTGGGATTAGGTCTATTATAGCTTTTTGGGCGGGTTTTATGCTCTAGTGATCTGTGATTCCAGATTGTTTGGCTTCATTTAGTGATTTTGGGAATTTTTCTTCGCGAAGAGTTATTGGGTTTCCTTGAAAATCCGGGGAAATTCCAGAAATTTGTTGACTTGCTGCAGAAATGGAGGCGAGAATGAAGAAATACAGGCAAGTGAGCCCCGAACGAGCGAAAGTATGGACAGAAAAATCGCCCAAATATCGCTACAATCGTCACTATAATCAGCCGCTAAAACAGCAGCAGGAAGAAGAGCAGAATCGCAAAGTTCCGGTGATTTACTATCTTTGTAGGAATCGACAACTCGAGCATCCTCATTTCATGGAAGTTCCTCTGTCTTCCACTGATGGGCTTTACTTGAGAGGTACTAAAATTTCAATTTTCTTACATTTATGTAATATCACCTCTATTATTTAGTTTTCGAGTGTTCTTGGATTTTGAGACTTGTTTTTGTTTTTGTTTTTTCAAAGATGTTATTGAAAGGCTTAATGTCTTGAGAGGAAGAGGCATGGCTTCGCTGTATTCTTGGTCTTGCAAGAGGTGAATGGTGCTTCTATTTTCGAATTAATTCTTGTAGTTTGATTTTGGCCTTAAATTTTGTGGGAATTTGTTGTTGCAGAAGCTATAAGAATGGGTATGTGTGGCATGATCTTTGTGATGATGATTTAATCCTTCCAGCTCATGGGAATGAGTATGTTCTCAAAGGTTCAGAGCTCTTTGAAGAATCCAATTCTGGTAAATTTCATGTTCATTGAGTATTCCGTCGATCTTTGCAGCTCAATATTCAGAATTTATAATGTGGACATTCTGTCTTTAAATTTGCTTTATCGACTCGAAACTGGCAGTAATGGGAAAACCAAAACCGAACCGTGCTTATACTGTCACTTCCTAAGCTTTTTTCACTAATTCTGGGTTGAAGCAGCAAATTACACAGCAGATAAACAGAACAAAGCTCAAATTCATACTTCATCTTCCCTCACACCTGCATTCTTACATTCCAGGTCGATTTAGTCCAGCTGAGACTGTCATATTACAAAACCAGAAAGCACTTCCCGAGCCACCATCTTCTAGAAGCCAAGAGGAATCTTCATCTTCATCCAGCTTAAGTGGCAGAACTCCAAAAACCTCTCAAGAAGACGAACTATCTCCTCCAGACCAACGGCCCTGTTCATCCTCTCTCTCTCCCGAGTTCAGCACTGGGAAAAACTCCTCTTGGAACGGTTCTTTGTCTCTAACTGAATACAAAATCTACAAGAATGATGGTCTTGCTGATGCCGCCACTCAAACTGAAGAAAACACCAACCGCGCTGCTGTCGTAAGAAATCAAGAAACCTGTAATAGAGGTGTTTCAACTGATGAAGGCTTATCCTCAGATGCTCAGGCTAGTGGGTCCCACCAAATCCAAGCCCCTGTTATAAAAGAGAGTCGGGAGATTTGCAGAGACTTTGTCTCTCCTCCTCCTTCAACTTCCAGTGCTTCTTCATCAAGTGGTAGGACTGATACATTGGAAAATCTCATCAGAGCTGATGCGAGGAAGCTCAACAGCTTTAGGATACTCGAAGAAGAGGAGTTTCGAATGCCAAATGGTGGGAAGTTGAAGGCCTCGAATATGATTATGCAGCTAATTTCTTGTGGCTCGATTTCGGTTAAAGATCACAGCTTTGGGTTGATTCCGACGTACAAACCGAGATTTTCACACTCCAAATTTCCCTCCCCTTTGTTCTCGAATTCGTTTATGAGGGGAGAGCTTGATTGCCTGGCAGATAACCCTCGTTTAATGGGCATGTCATTGGAAGATAAAGAATACTTTAGTGGGAGCTTGGTTGAAACGAGTATGCTTAAGGAAGGGTTGCCCAATTTGAAACGATCTTCTTCGTTCAATGCTGATAGGTCAGTTGGTTCTCGTAACTTTTGCACAAGTTCCCTTTTGGCTTTTGATCATTAAAATTAATTCATATTTGCATATATAAGTAAACTTGGATAGTATTTCTGATTTACAATTTAATTACGTGTAATCACATGGAGGTAACTGCAAGATGGAAATAGTTTTTAAGGGAAGTATGTGTAACTTTGAAGAGGAGGGGATATCAGTGTAATTTTATATACTTACAGGGGAGGATGCTGTAGTATGCTACTCGCAAGATCTTTTCCACTATTTCAATTATCCTACATCAAAATGTTGTTTCTTCATCGTCTAGATATCGGGAGTTTCTTCTTGTTCTTCATACTGAGACGAAAAAAAATTCTTTGTTGCAGAAGTAGTGAGAAATTTGATTCTATTGATAAAGAAGAGGGAAGTTCCACACGTACAAAATGCATCCCAAAATCAATCAAGGCATCTCTATCTCTAAGTAAACAGCCAAAATGCGAATCCATGAGATCTCCTCTATCTGACGGCCCTCGAATCTCATCCGATAGAGCAGAAAGTTCACGGACCACTACACCTGGCACGTCCAATGGTGGCAGCAAGAGAATGACGGAGCCTTTCTCAGGGAAAAGTAAATCAGGCAACATAGATGCTCCTGCAAACCGCAATGAAAATGTGATCAAAATTGAAGAAAGTTAAAATTCCAATCCTTCTCAATCATCTGTAGTTAATGAATTGACTCAGTTTAGCACTTTTCATGGTCATGTTGGTTGAGATTCTTCTGTTTCTTTTTCTTCTTTTCCCTAACAGGCTTGCTTCAGGAGCTCGGGTTATAATACAATCCAGCGTATCACCTGATGGTTAGGGACATGTTTGGGATTCGAGAAATGGAAGAATCAACGGAGATAAGCTGTTCTTTTTTTGTGGGAGAAAGGGCAAAGATCTTCATTTCTTCTGATTTTTTTATAGATGGGCATGATTGCCATGTAAATCTTGAACTGAGAAAGTGAGGCATTTTCCTTGTTTAATCCAGGAACCAAGTGGATCCGGGAATTTGGTATATTTTATGGATGAATCATATATTGAGGCCATTTTTTGTCTAATCCAGATGCAATTTTGTTTCTTTACCATTCATATTGCTTCAAACTCAGTTAATTTTTGTTGTTGCTTACAAATACACTTAACACGTGCATGGTGCATGGTGAATGAAACACGACAAGTGAAAATACTTGTAACACTAATTTGGTCGAGTTATGTAATGAATAATGTTGGATGTGGCATAATTGACATTATGTTCGGACTAGAATTACCCGAATATGGACTACGAAAAGTCCCATCAGTTACATTTGTTCTTGATTTCTTTCTTTTTCCAACTTTCAATTTATAAATGCAAGTAACAAATGTATGTATATATGAGAAGAGAAGACAATATCAAAATTTGAAACTAATGGAGAAGGTCGAGATATTCGCAGGTATTGGGAAACGCCAGAATTTTGTTGTTTTGTGCGTATTAAATGACCTTTGGGAACAGTATGCGCGAAAAAGAATAGGGAAAGTAAAGTGGTGGAAAAGAAGGCTTCAGAAATCGAAGCCAATAATAATGTCTGCTGAGACTTGACTTCTTCCAACAAGCATAGGATTCTGATGATTGGGACTTCATCACAAGTTGACCAAATATATTATTAAGTCAAAATCGCCCCTTTATTTTTCTTTTTTTCTAACTAGACTTTAGACAAGTCAAATTCCTACTTTTATTTTATTTTTTCTTTATTAAGGAAATATAATATTTCAATTTCTATGGTCTTTAATCTAGTGAGGGACTTTTATGTTGATATTCCTTTGGTTGTTACGAAGTTGGACATTTGCATTCAAAGGGTAAAACTTTGGGACATTAAATCAAAAGTTTAAAGTTATATAAACATTAATTGGGAGCGTCGGTCCCCAGTTTTTGAATTCAAAGCGAACAAAAAAGTAAAAAGGTTTCCACTCGGCTTAAAAGTGCCTTTCTATCAAACAATAAAAATAATAATAATTAAAATTATTAATTTTATTATTATTTTTTTGGTCTTAATTAATTTTATTATTATTATAACAACAACAATGATGATAATTGCTAGCTTCGTGGAAAATTTGAAAATGTACTGCGTTTGGCCCTACTTATGCAGCATCTTGTATGTTAAGAATATACATTTTTGAAGTAAAATTAGAAATAGGGTACAATATAAATGGTTTGATATAAATATTTTAGATCCACAATAAGTGTATGCAAAAGTTATTAAATTTAGTTTGGAGCTATATTAATTACACAAGTATATAATACCATATGCTCGAATATCTTGATATGCAGTTATTTTTACTAGAAAAGATTTTATGTTTCTAATTTACAGTCTTGTCGAAGTTATAATGCAAAATAGATGAAAAAAAGTTACATATATACTTTTGACACCTTTGACCTAATACATACATAAAAATTATAAAAAAGTCAATGAGTTGAGATTTGAGAGACATAATTTAATAGATTTAGTTATTTATCTAATGAAAGATTCTTAAAATTGAAATAAATAATTTTGGCGCTATTCGCATGTAATTATTAGATTAGATACCAATCAGTAGTCTACCTACCGATCGATATTACGGGCCTTGATATGATTTATTAATAAGAATCTTCCTAATCACGTCCTCAATAATACTTCTTAATTAATGCTTAATTAGCATAAATGAAAGAGGACCTGTTAACTGACTTGAGATTCTATTTATTTATTTATTTATTTATTTATTATTTCTGTTTTTCCCAGATGAATTTGCAATTTCTGGTGTTGTTAGTAACTTAGTATGCTCCTTAAACCGAGCGCGTCTTATACTGATCGTATGTTCTCAAAATCTTATTTCAAAAAAGAAGAAAGAAAGAAAAAATGATCGAAAATAAATTCATGTTTATATTTTTGGATAGGTAAACTATCTAATATAAGCTTTTAATCATTATTTTATCAACCTAAGGGATTATGACGAGTTGACGACTTCAGATTAGTCGAATCAACTAAGGAGTTTGATGGATGCATGATTGAGTTAAAACTCAACTCAAACTCGAATAAGGTTTTGTTGAACTTGTAAGTTTGCTCATATATAAAATTCTGTTTTTTTCCCCTAATAATCTTGACTTGATTTATTATAACTTGTTAGGGTAGAATGATATATTATGGATAATGATATTAGTGTTACTAAAATACTATTAATAACAAATACTCAAATCATAGAAAAATAAATTTGTATACGAACTATTCTAACATTACAATTGGAGGTATTAACATCATGTCTCCGTGTTAGGTTAAATGAGGAGAAAAAATCTCGTGTTACAAAAATTAATACAAAAAATTGTGTTTTCAAAATATTTGAATGACGAACCCTGAATTTTCGGATGTTGGACACGTGCTAAAAGCGCGACTAGAACACTAATTTTATCTATTTATTGGACGTGAATTAACTAAACCCTAAACCCTAAACTCATTACCGCTTGGACCAACCCCTGTTGGCTACTGCTTTTTATACTTGTTTATAGGGTTTTTCATTCAATTTTTATTTTGTATAGGGTCTCTGTACACATAAAAAATTATTAAACAAATATTTGTTTATAGGGTTCTTCATACAATTTTATTTCGTATAGGTTCTTGGTACATATAAAATAGTACTGAACAATAGAGAGATGTGAGATGATGTATATCATCAAAATATAAAAGGGTAAATTAATTATTTTTCATCAATAAATAGAGAAAATTAGTGTTCTAGTCGCACTTTTAGTGCGTGTCCAACTCCAAAAATTTTCAGGGCTCGCCATGTAAATATTTTGAAAACATGATTGTATCAATTTTTATAGCACAGAGTTTGTCTGCCCATTTCACCCAACATAGGGGTGAAATATGTAAATGACTCATTACAATTGTACTAAAATAATTCATTTGCGTTTTATATAAAATTAATTTTATTTCGAATTTCTTTCCTTGATTAACAATTCTAATTTTATTAAGTTGTATACCAAATATAATTGTTTGGTATTTGATCTAACAGACATCATAAACTCGTTTTTTTAAAGACAAAAAATATGTAAATCGAAGGGTTATTTGACAAGCTAAATATTAAGAAACTGATGACAACGGAAAAATGAGAACATTTTCTTATAATATTAAGCGTTAATCACACATACATCCAGGTATAATCTTGTTGGATTGATGCCTTTTAGCCCTAAATTATATTTTGGTAGAGACTTTATTGAAACTATTTTTGCCGGCAAAATCAGTCATTCTATAGACTAGGATTAGAGTAATCAATAAGATTATATCAAGAGTTTGAGAATTTAACAAATTAGAAGGTCGAACTAGCATAATTTAGATATCAAACTCTATAAACACAAGTCCTTTGAGATATTTGTCCCGGCTCGACCCATGAAAATGGACTATAGAACAAAAAAAAAAAAACTATCCAATGTTTACTGCGTACGGTAATATATAAGATTCATTATTCATTTATTGCGTTTAGGGCTAAATGGAACAAATCTAAATACTTAAAATCCTCGGAAAATTCTTAAATGGCCCAGACCACCCTTCTAGCTATTTGACAGAGATTTGCGATTTGCATAATCTTCAATCAACATAATGTAAAATGATGCCAATTTATGCATCTCTTATTTATGCAAAATAATGCAAAATCTCAATTTATGCGTCTCTTATTTATCACTCAAATTCATAAGGAACTTCTGATATTAAAAAAGAAAATCTCTTTTTCTAAATTAGGTTTCCATCAGGGGTTAGATTGTAAATATATATTTTTGTTAATTTTAACGACTAACTTTTAGCCAACCGAGTGGAGTGTAATACACTTGTCATTTTAATTAGTTCACCTCGGTTGAACTGAATTTGGTCTAAAAATTTTCAAGGGGTGGGTGTGTGTTTAATTTAAGAAGTTTTGGAGGGTTCTAAGTATTTAGGCCATACCGTTTTGTGGTCTTTGTAACTAACCCTAATTCATTAGGCAACAGAAAACCTAATTCATTAGTTTACCCATAAGATTACTAATTCAATCCTAAATTTCAGGTACCTTGTCATTGAATATGAATCGTGCAGACCCCCTGAACAATACTTCATATATATATTTCCTTCGAGGATGCCTGTATTTGAAGCCTCTGACCTCACATAAAAACGACTGGAGAATCTAAATAAATCGTAGTCCAAGTACACATCCATTAAAAATCAACAATTCAACTACATATTTAATTATCATGGCAAATTATTTAAAAAAGACATGAACTACATTACTGCAATTTGTCAACATTAAAAACTCAATATTCGTGTAATACCAGAAACCAGACTCTGATATCTATCTATACCGGCCACCACTCTTCTATTATAAAAACATATTTATAAACCAGAAATTACTACCATTACTCAAAAAGAAAGAAATTCTCTAATATTTGAGTTGAATGGAGAAAGAAGGAGAAGAAATCCCCGGAATGAGGACAATATTAGAAGAATATGCAAGCCCTGATTTTGGGGTAAAAGACTTCATGGATAATGAAGGCAATTTTGATCCCACTTTTATTGATCTTATCAGCTCTCAGCCCCTGGATTCTGAAATTGGTGCTGCTGATCAGCTTTTCGATCTTGACGAGGCTGTAGTAAACCGAGTTTCGGGTGTTGGTCCTGATTCATGCAGTCAAGGCAATGAGGAGTTGCCGTTCAACGAGGAGGAGCAGGAGGAGTCGGCGACCAATTCCAGTAAATCGGTGCAGAAGCAGAAGAAGAGAAATAAAAGTGATCGATCAAGAACGTTGATTATAGACAGAAAGAGGAGGAACCGCATGAAGGAAAAGCTCTACGCTTTGAGATCATTGGTTCCTAATATCACAAAGGCATGTTATCTATCCCTACATCTCTCTCTCTCTCTCTATCTAAATTAAATGATCTTATTCAACGGTGTTATGTTATTCTACAGCTTCTAATATTACGAAAATTTTGAAACTTATAGTTAATTCTATAATCCTATTGAATTAATCATCTGAAAAATAATTAGGTGACCCGTATACAAATTGAAATTAAACTTTGTTGTAAAAGTATTACATGTATTTGTTTGATGCAGATGGACAAAGTTTCCATAGCCGGTGATGCGGTTTCGTACGTGCAAGACTTGCAAAAGCAGGCGAAGAAACTGAAATCTCAGATACCTAGTTTTGATTCATCATGCAAGAACAAGGATAATTACAAGCAACAAGGGAGAAGTCATGTTCACAATTCTAAGAAAGCGAATGCTTCAATTCTTAATCATCCCATAATCAAGAAGATTTACGAGGTATGATCGAATCAATAATAAATTAAAAGGATTGATTTCACATTTAATAACGTGATTATAACCTAATTCAATTTTGAAACTATTCAAATCATCGTTTCAGAGAGAATACTATAATTTTCAAATATGTGTCGATTTCATTTCATGCTTTGGGTCGTGATGACCATGTAGTTTTAATGGTTCAAAACACATGAAACTTACAATCAAAACTAGGTCATGTGTTTTTTTCATTAATATTAAAGGAAAATGATCCAAAAGTATGAAAACTGATACATTTTGAAAGTTATTAATTACTATGCAATTTGATAGAACTGATTTAAATGGTATCAAAATCGAATCATGTCATAATTACTGAAAAATGAAATTAAACCCTAATAGATCTTAACTTTAAAATTGTGTGTATCAATAATAGCATCTTTTAGTTATGGGGTTCAAATTTTCTTAAATTAAGTTTGTAGCACAAATTAATAAAAATTAATTGATCTGCAGATGGAAATATTTCAAGTAGAGGAAGGCGGATTTTACGTGCGAATAGTCTCTAATAGAGGCAAAGGAATTGCTGTTCTCCTTTACAAGGCCCTTGAATCTCTTACAAGCTTCAATGTTAGAAGCTCTAATATGGCTGCTGCTTCTGAAAATTATGTGTTGACCTTTAACTTTCTTGTAAGCATTCTTTTCTTACAGATTCTGTTTTTCTGTATAGATGTCTCTTTTTTAGCTGAATTACACTGTTGGAAAAGTTGTTTTTAACTTTGTTTTGCATGATGATTATCAGGTTTCAGAAAGTGGGATGGATATGAACTTGCCAAGTTTGAAGATATGGATTGCATGTGCTTTCCTCAATCAAGGATTTGATTTAGAAATTTGATGGGTGTCGAAGCCACCAATAATAAATCTCGAATATCGCACACAAATAAATTGTAAAATAGCGGTAAAGGGAGTCGAACCACAAGGATTTTATGAAATTGTAACTTTTTGTATGCCAAGAAAATAAATAACAAAAAGGGGGTTTTGAATGGAGTGAATTAAACTAAAGAATGAACTAAAACGTGATTAATTAACTAAATAAACTAAAAGAGTGCAACAAACACTTAAATTAATTCAATATATGACAAGTAGTTGGAATTCTCCTACACATGCATAAGATTGTGATCACTGATAGGGTAATTAAATCTGTAGTTAGGCTAGCTATAGTCGCCAAGTCCTCTCTGGCTCCCTCGTTTCTTCTTACTGTTTATAACGACTAAAAGAAACT